>VDFB02000008.1:211491596-211611289 GCA_007258455.2 Sequoia sempervirens | reverse complement strand
TTTCATCTCCTTTTGATTTAGTTTAATCCTTAAAACTAAGTCAAAATGGTCAAAGTCACCTAATCCATCATTAAATTAATCTAATCCTGATTAATTTAATCTAATGCATGTCACATTCTCTATATTTTTCAACTTGCACTGTAAATAAGGCATTTTAATTCTTTTATAAATCCTTATTTTCCCTCAACTTGGCATCTATTGAGAATATTCTATCAAATTTGAATTTGAAAGACAAGTTGACTTGTTCCTTCCAACATTGCATTAAAGTCACCTCTTACATGTCCCCCCACTTGGCATTTAAGACCTCTTCTTCTCCCTCCAAGGCCAAATTTGAAATTTGAAATGGCCAACCAATCTCATTTATGAGGCACTTTGACCAAGACTTGCACATTCATCATCCTATCACATCTTGAAAAGTGGCTCCATATCATTGGCTAAATCTTTGTCTAAGATTCTATAAATAGAGAGCTTCTCTATTGAATTAATCCTCCACAATTTTCATATCTCCACAAATCCACAATCTTAGAAACTTCATGTAAAGTTACTCTCATTGAGAGCTAATTTTGTGCATCATCTTAGCATTTTCATATCATCTTTCATTTTTCATCATTGGAGCTTAACAAGCATTGGGAAAGGGTTTCTTTCCACAAGAAGCACCAATCCAATGTGGGACAAAGTTTGTATCATGTTTTTTATATGTTTTTACTTTATTTAGTTTGTCTTAATGTCTTATTTAGCATATTTAACATGATGCAATATCTCATAAGGATGTTTTGGTTTTCTTTTTTTTAACTAACCATGCTAATGTTTATTAGAGTTAAAGCATTTGTAGATTTTGACATCCACAGGACTTAATGAGGCTTTGATTTAGGTGTTGTGAGGCATCTTATGCACCCAAACTAGGTCTTGGACCCTTTCAAATTGAATAACACGCTTTTATTTATGTCTTGTAAAGGAATTTCACACTTTTCTAGACTTAATAAACCCATTTATCCCTAATTCAACATTAAAAAATGTGTTTAATAACATTATTATATCAATCTAGAAGCTTTATAACTTAAACTTAATGTTAAACTAGTGTTGTAATGTGTCTTGCACATTCACATTGGTTCTTGTGCCTTCCTAGGCTATGTGGACCTCATTTTGGTGTTGTAAAGTGTATTTAATCACACTTTCACTTTGAATTATGTGTTCCAAGCCCTAATTGACCTTTACATTATCACTAATAGGCCCTTATTAACTCATATTGTTCAGCCCAAGTCTTATATTGATAAAATACCCCACAAAGTTGCAATTTAAACCTTATTTCCTTATCTCCTAACATCTTAGCTGGCAAAATGGCCCCTATGGGACCCATTCGCCATGCATGGAAAATCAATCCCACCTCCTAACATATTAGCTGGCAAAATGGCCCCTTTGGGACCCATTCACCATGCATGGAAAATCAGTCCCATCTAGGTGGGACCCATTTGCCATGTGTGGCGAATTAGTCCCATTTGGCCCAATTTTGGTAGTTGAGCGAGAAAAAATTAAAATTTAAGTTTAATATTACTTCATGCTTGCCTGTGATGAGGTATTAATGGGTGAAATAGGTGAAATTCCTATAAATATAGGTATTTTAACCCTAATTCACATCTCTTATCATTCATTCATCCACCAATCTTCGATCTCAAGTCAAGCAACTTAGGGTTTTATCATTTCTAGTCATCAAGACATCAATTTTCAAACATTCAAGGGAAGATTCTTCATCTTTTACTACAAAAATTCATGATCAATCATCATTGCAAGGTAATAAACTCCATTATTTCACACTTTATTACATTCTTTCATCATTTTGGTTTAATTACCTAAAAGGGGTTTGACCTAGGAAAAATCCCATGCCCTAACATTCAACATTTCTTTCTCTTGTCTCATGTGTATGTAGATTTAGAAATCTTGGATGCTTAGGAACCACTGAAGATTGCATTTCAAATTCATTCAAGTCATCTCTTCATTATTCAAGTAAAAATATCAATAAAAAGTGACTTTCAGGCTTAAATCCGATAGTTTCAGAAGTGGACACCTATAGGAAGCCAAAGTGTAGATCGAGAGCTCTAGAATCCACCTTTGAATATTCAAAAATTTAAAAGTGGACTCATTCACCATGGGTTGAAAATGAGTCCCACTTCCAGGGCAATTTTTAGTTTTCTACATTTTTAGATACCCTTTTGTTAGAAACATTTTCTGGCACAGTTTGGTAGAACTAGGACTAATTCACCCAAAATGGAAAATGAGTCTGTCCTTACTTGAAAATTAGCATTAGCAACATTTCAAGTGTCATTTCTAGTCTCCATTCATATTCTAGGTGCACACTTTCAGTTTCGTTAAATTCTATTGCAATTTGCTTTCATTTCTAGGTGTTTTTGCATTACCCAATGCGCTGTCAAACAAGTTTCATTTCTTAAGTGAACGTTTGCATACTTAATCAATCTATTTCATCACTTAAATGCATCTACATCATTCAATTTAGTCCTAATTCCATCATACATAGCTTAGATTGAGTGAACCACCTAGATTTTGGGTGTGGGATCTATCTCTTTCCATTAGGTGAAAGACCCTAATTGAGCAAAAGAGACTTAGCATTCCTAGCCCCTAAAATCTATGGTTCACTAATCTCCTAGATCTTCCTAATTATAACATGGTATGACGGCACCAAATCTATAGCCACCTTGTCCACTTTTTTTGAAGAAATAAACTCATGCATTAATATCTGTGATCCATGGACAAATTTTGAGCATTCCATTGAATCCAGAGCTATTGGAACAATCAAGTTTTCCTTTCATTTTGTCAAAAAATGCCTCCATTTGTCATAGCTATGAGGGTTCAAAGATACGATAGTTTTTTTCTAGATCTGGATGTGGTTAAAAATTATGGGCACTTTTAGCTGAAACAGACACTTCCATTGCATCTGGAGTGGATGAAAAACCTAAGGATCACTTGTCGTTTTGCTCAAATTTGAGCAGTTGCAATGAAAGACAAATTATTTTTTAAGGGCACACATATCCATACAAATCTATACTTGTCTTGTATCGATTTCCATGTAGACAATAAAATGTATGAACTAGGATTTTTAAATTATTTTTTTCCATTCATTAGAAAAAATAATTCTAGGTTTTCAATTTTTTATCCTTGAAATTCATAAAAAATCAAAGCAAAAAAATGAATTTTCAAAAGGCGAAATCAAAGTTTCTTTGGAAATAGAAAAAGAAAAAAAAGAAGGGCTTTTAATATCCCCGCATAGCCCGTACAGGCCACACAGGGTCTACAAAATCAGGGGCAATGACACATTTCTCAACTCGGCCTCACAAAGCCCGATGGGACCTCCAACACAGTGGCTTGCACATTGCAAAACTGGTGACCCCACACAAAAAAAATTGGTCACTCCATGCAAAAATTAGGTAACAAACTCTCAAAAGGGCCAGGGAATCTTTTTAAGATTTTAAGAATCTCCTCCAATGAATATTCGAGCAGCTAAACAATAGATTCCTCTTTTCAAGCACGAGAAAATTTTCTTGCAATTGTATTTTTCCCAACATGCTAGATTTTTTTCTCTCAGCAACAACCACCAATTTTAAGCTTGTGGTTAGCTAAGGTCATCCATATGGCCAAGTCTCTAGCCCCCCTCCTAACCCTAGTTTTCCCTAAAGGATATTTTTTTTCTTTTTGGCATAACTTGTGGCATGTATTTGCTCATCCTCATTATTTATAATGAGGGTTTGAGCTCATTGTTTACAAGTAAGTTGAATACAATCTTGCATTGTTCAGGTGCTTGTTTCTAATCTCCTAGATCTTCCTAATTCTAATATGGTATCAGAGCAGGAAGGAGATAAATGTAGGCCTTTATTTGCACCAATCTATTGTATTTAGTTTGATCTCCATTATTGGGTATTATCAATTTGCATGAAGAGTTTGTGAGACAAGAGGTTGTGAATCTCTTTGCAAGCCATCATTCAATTTTTTTTGGAGGTCATGATTATCTCTGTATGGCACAATTTTCATTTGCACATATCAGAGATCTTTTGAGGGCACACAACATAAATATTTCTAAGGGAACACAACAGAGATCTTTCTAAGGGTATTGTGGAGTGGTTGTTTTCTTTGATCGATTGGAAATGACCCCACCCCTAGAGATTTTCATTTGCATCCTCACATGATAGATGGTCGATTTCATTTGACCTCTTTGAGATTGCTCGATCCCCAACCCATCTCGTCACAGGCGAGTGGAGCTAACCCCATTTTGCAGGTCGCATGGGAAAGTGGAGGCGATAGCATTTGCATAGGCCACACCTTGCTTGGCTAATCCACGAGCGGTTCTATGTAGACCATTCACACTCTCCTCCTTCATCCTATGCATAGTTCTCTTCATTGGTGGCCCATGAATGTAGAAGACCCCTATGGTATTTTGAGATGTGCTTGTTTCCCTATTTTTTAGTTGCCCCAAAGCCTTAAATTCAAGCATTCTAAACTTTGGTGTTTTTAGCAAAATGCATTTATATTTTTTTATATAAATGTTACCATACCTACATTTTAAAAAAAATTGTCTACATGCACTAAAGAGATATCAAAGGAAAATTTTAACAGGGTCTTTACAATTTGGAGGAAATTACATTGAAGAAATACTAGTTTTTTATAAACCCTTGTATCTTCTCATTAAAAAATGCACTAACTTATAAAGTGCCAAAACTGGGGGGTCATCTAATTTGGAGGGGTTCTTAATGTGTTGATT
Source organism: Sequoia sempervirens (assembly GCA_007258455.2). Classification (NCBI taxonomy): domain Eukaryota; kingdom Viridiplantae; phylum Streptophyta; class Pinopsida; order Cupressales; family Cupressaceae; genus Sequoia; species Sequoia sempervirens. The sequence goes on along the minus strand of VDFB02000008.1, from coordinate 211,606,524 downwards.
TTCTATTGCCTTAAGGAACTAACCTATTTGTAATCATGGGATAGGAAAATGATTCTTCTGTAATCAACCTAAAAATGGGAAACTATAAGTCTTGGTGTGAAGGAATCCTGAAATATCTCAAGTTCCATAATCTCATGCCATATCTATATGGACTTATCCCTAAATCAGGTAAACAATCTCAGAAGGATAAATGGTTTAATAATCATGATCATATTCTTGGATTAATTGGTTTATATATTTTAGATGCCTCTTTGTATGCCATCATGGATATTGAATGTCCACATGCATTATGGATCAAAATTTGGGAAATACATGGAGACTCCAATGTTTATCCCTTCCCACATGATCCTACTATGATCACAACTCACATCCTACATCATGATTTAGACACAAAGCATCCAGTTGACATAGAGGAAATCATCATTCCTCCAACCTCCTCCTATTGCTTCATCAAATTTTAGAGTCGCTTCTTCAAGAGCTTCCAACACTTCTTTGCAACATGATATTAGTCTTCCTAGCATTACTGATTGGGATGCATATCTACCTTGTAGGAAATGGGAAGAGGAAAATAAATATATAAAATAGGGGAGAGGACAGAGCAAACTAAATTGTAGGAAACAGGGGAGCAAATAAACAAAATATAAAATAGACATGAAATTTATATTACTAAAACTGAAATATTGCATCAAATTTTGAGCTGCTGCTCATTCACCATTCTACCATTACATTCTAACTTGCAGGTGGTTTCAGATTACCACAAACTAATAGGGGTGGTTTCAGATTACCACAAACTAACAACTCTGCTACCACTTGATGGTTCCCAGAGGAAGCAATTCCATTGCTTGCTTCAAAATGATTTACATCGGTCCTTTATATAGAGGACTTTAGCGATATTTAGAAAATTCTAGAAGAGTCTAACTAAGCTGACATAATGAAGTTTCTAGAACTTATCACCTAGCTGGTAGAAATTACCAGAACCTTCTAACACTCCCCCCTAATTTCTACCAGTAATATCAAATTGTTCTTGTGCTAATGCTTCGTAAATATCTACAATCTTCCTTTAGACTATTGGGCGATTTTGCACAGATTTATAGTTTCTCTTATGGCACCAAGTCTCCATTTTTTCTACGCCTCTTCATCTTCTACAAAATCCAGTGATCTCATATTTTAGCTTGAAATTTTCCCTTTTCAACAACTTTGACAACTGCTCTTTGTTCTCCTTTTCAATGACTTCCTTGATAAAAAGGACAATTTCCTTGATCAACTGTGGCTGATGTCTTCTTCACATGACTTCATTGAAAATATTCAAATACACCTTTAATATGCTTGCAACTCCAACAGCTTCTTGGTTGATATCACGAATTCTACTCTCTTTTGTGCACTTCTTAGCTACTCGCACAAAACATTGACAAGCGATCAATCAAAGGTGGCCTCTTTTTCCACAGATCTGTAGTTTTTATCAGTGGCTGCAATCTCACCCTTGGCATTTTCAGAACCTTCAATAGTTGCAAATGACTTTCAAATCTGCTTCCCATCACTTGCGATCTTAGCTTGAATAATGACACAGCTTGCAGCCTCTTGGCGTTCTTCTATGACAAACCTGGTCTTCTTATAGTTGCAAGCCCCTTTTCAATGCCTTCAATCTAGATCTCCCCAAATCTTCCTGCAATTTATAAACCTTTGGCTCTGATACCACTTGTAGGAAATGGGTGATCGTAAAAGCACTTCAGGATATGCATTTCACTTTGGAAAAGGTATTGTTGCATGGGCATCAAGGAAACAACCTATAGTCAGAATTTCATCCACAAAAGCAGAATATGTGGCAGGTACATCAGTAGCATGCCAAGCAATATGGATGCAAAGAGTCTTAATGGATATAATGCATGATCAAAAGGAACCTACATCAATCTATTGTGATAATAAGTCACCAATTGCACTATCAAAGAATCATGTCTTTCATAAGAGGAGCAAGCACATTGACACAAGGTACCATTTCATTCTGGAATTGGTGAACAATGGAGAGATCAACCTCAAGAATTGTAGATTTGAAGACCAATTGGCAGACATATTCACAAAGCCCTTAGCAAAGGAACACTTTTAATATCTTAGAGAAAATTTAGCAATTGTAAATATTGATGTAATAAGTAGTAGAAATTAGGGGGGAGTGTTGGAGCATTGTAATTTCCACTGGTTTTTGTACAACAATCTCTTGAAGATGTGACAACCAATTGTATATCAGTCAAAAGAAAAGGAGCCGCTCAAGGTGGTGGTTTCAGGGAGCTGCAAACATTACAAAAGCTGTCGCAGAAATTAATGAAGGATCGTTACTCAAAGAAAAGACACTGCTAGGAAGATTGCAGAAGGAGAGAAGTTGTTTGCATTAGTAGCTAATAGCTCATTCACAGCCAAGGAGACCGCAGTTTGAAAAAGAAAGGTGTGGTGATTTTTTTTCCAAAGAAACGACTGAAGGAACTTGTTATTATTTTGGGGCTCATTATAGATCTGTAAGGGTTATCTTATTATAAAATTTGTAAGGCGTAACTTGTGAAGTAAAATAAAAATACTAGAGTCCTGTTTTTAGCAGTTAGCAGAAGGCTTTGACTTTGTTGAGTTGAGTAGTATCGTTGGCTGATGGTTATAGATTTAATACTGGTAGTATATGATGTTATGTTGTTCTGGCATGCCTTTTGTTAACAAATAAAAAGGAGTTTGAACATAATTTTTTAAGCTGAAGGAGTATTAAAAGTGTGCAATAGTTGCAGGTGTTAAAATACGAGATCTAAATAGCAAAAAAACATTCAAGTTTGGAGATTGGAGGCACTCAAAGAATTGGAGAAGCTGATCATTTGACATCATGGCATCGGGAAGTAATTTTTTGCAGCCCCAAATTCCATATTTTGCAGGTAAAAATTATGACAATTGGGCAATTAAAAGGAAAACACTATTTCATTCTCAAGATTTATTAGAAATGGTTGAAAGGGGATTTGTAGAACCAAAAGACGAATCTCAGTTAACTACAAATCAAAGAGATGAGCTTGAGGATAATAGAAGAAAGGATGCAAGGGCTTTACAGCTTATGCAACAAGGCATAGATGACACTATTTTTGCTAGAATTAAAGGTGCAAATACATCTAGGCAATGTAATTAAATGTTTTATCCTTTTTTGCCTCTGCCCACCTCCTACATACCTGACATTTCATGTCTCTTTGTAGAGTCCTACATTGATGACATGGAAGCACACATTGAGGACATAAGCTTTGCCTTCTTTAGATATGATTGCTCTTCCTTCACCTACATCGGCTTCTATAGTGATAGTATCAGATTAAGGTTCCAGTTATCACCACACATATATGGTTCTTGTGGTCCCTGTTATAGAATCTTCTATGATACTTGATTCATTCCACCAGAATTTGTCACATGTCAGCATTGGCTTAAAGATTCCTAAGAAACATTCGAATAAATCATGGAAACCATCATCATCATTATTGGATGAGCTTTAACTCTATTCAAGATCATACATACATCTTCTCGTATGGGAAGATATCTTGCATCTTCAATTGGTTTCATTTCTTCCCAAGGGAAGGAACATTGTGAAGCATTCTTGGATCTACATCTGCATCCTTTTTCAACTATCCAAGCTTAATGTAGGAGGACATGCATTATGGTGGGTGGGGGGGGGGGTTCTCGTAGACCTTCTATCATTTTCTATTTTATGGAGGAAATCATATATTGTACTTAGTGAAAGAAGTAGTACTTCTTCACTTGTATAATTTTCATTCATCTTTTCTCTCTTTTGGAGGATAGTTTTTTCCCACTGGGTTTTCTATCTTTCTCCATTTTAAAGAGTTTTGCATTGTGCATTGGTACCTCTTTTGGCTAGTAGTTGGGACCCATTTGTACATATCCACCTAAGATATACTTAACGGGGGGTGTTAGTGTATTCTACTCTAGTTAGGCTAACTTAATCCTAGTTAGGTGTTGGAGTTGACCTCTTGCATTGAGGAAAGAAACTCACCACCACTGTAGGATGAGGAGAACTCTCCTCAATCCATGGCATGTGTTTTCTCATCCTCATTCAGTTCTCTCCTCAATCTAAGGCATGTGATTTCCTAATCTTGTGGCATATATTTTCTCATCCTCATTCTTTCTAATGAGGGTTTGAGCTCATTGTTTACAAGTAAGCTGAATACAATCTTTTACATTGTTTAGGTGCTTGTTTTTAATCTCCTAGATCTTCCTAATTCTAATAAAGGTGGAGCCTTATATATGTCGAAAGAGAATAAAAGAGTAAGTGCAAGAAGTTGGATCCACGTTTTTACAAAAAAGTGGAAGTTTAAAAATTAAAGTTTGTCATAGTTGGATTGAAATTTTTAAACACTTACACATAGAATTTTTAAAAAGTTTAGTAATATGAAATGTAAGATTTTGATTTGGGTTTTTAAATATCTAATAAATATTCTAATATTTAGATGATACTAATCAATTTTGTATAGAATTGGATAGAAACCACTTTTTAAAAGTCATTTTTTAAGACCATAACATCCATGTGTACAACCAACATAATTTGACCTTTATTTTTTTAAGTTCATAAGGGGTACCCATTTTGATGGGATGCATGTTTAATCTTAGAGCCCTATAATTCATAATCAAAGACTAAATGAAAATATATCTAAGCATTGAATTCTTATTTGATTTTTTTCTCATCATGAAGGAGAGTGATAAATGAATTATTAGTGAGACGAATATTGAAGGTGAGAAGAGAATTGAGAAGGGAAATACTTTGACAAGGTTTTATGAAAAAGAAAATCTAGAAAAGATTTAATATCCATTTTTAATTGATTTATTGGTTTGGTCAAATTGATTGTTCCTAGGAATATTTCCCATGTGTTAAGGATAAATTTATAGGGAAATAAATTTAATTAAAATTTGATTATTTGGACCCAAATTAATTATTACTTATAATTTTTTATAAAAGGGGCCTAGTAGTTAATAAAATATTATTATTGTGTATTTTCCCAAGGAATGACATGATAATCCATGGATGTGGAATAATTTTAACTCCCAAATAATTTGGAATCTTCTTTTATGATATTTTCTTTTGTGGGGTTATGACATATTGTATGATAGCTCATAAATGAGGAGTTACTAGTAATTTTTGTAAATAAGGGGAATTAATGAGGAGTTAGAAGAAGTTAATTTGGGGAGATAATCTTCATTTTTAAATATTCTATGATAGGTTTTTATGGATATTGTAAGTGGGTGTAAGAATACCATCTATAACTAGCTAAAGTTAGTCTAGTAAAGAGGAGGTTATGCCAACTCTTTATGGGCCTACTTCAAGAGGAAACATTTTGTAACAAACCCAACTAGTCCGCTACATTTAAAAAAACCAGAATTTTTTTTGGCATTAAGTGTACATTTTTGTTCTTTAAAATACAGGTATGTGCACGATCATGATGCGCCAAAAAGTGGCGATATGTAAGTGATATGATGGCCCATGTGGCTAATGACTTTTTTTTTACCCAAAATTGATGAAATAGAAAGGGTTTTTAAAGGATATTTTCATCTTTCCACCAATATAAATTATTCTTTACTTTGAATTTAATAAATAATTGTTATTCATTTTCTATTTGAATTACGACTAAAGTCCTCATTGATAGGCTGATTGAAAAACATCTATAGCTTTCAAACGGTATCATATTTTTTGAATCTAAAATATGCATCACATTCTATGCTTCACATAATATAGGATTTTAAAAAAAAGGATTGAATTTGATGAAGTTTTGACCAAGTTAAGGTGGTCAGACATACGAGTTTTTATATTTTTTAAAAGTTGTAATTAAATATTCATAATTAATTATTTACTTGGAAAAAAATTACAAAAAAATACGTATCACATTGAGATATGATTCCTCTACTTATATCTAAAATATTATAAATAAATATTATCATTTTATCGTGGTTAGTGTGCTCAGACAGACACCTACTTATTATTTTTTCTCTCAAATTTTAGTACTAATAAATTGAAATTTCAAAATTTCACCAAATAGATTTTTTGTTTTTTTAAATAAACCTAGTAGTTTAGAAACTAAATTCAATTTTCTACAGATTCTATTCTTACATATTTTTAAAATAATATAGATAACTTATTCAAATTTTTACGTCAAGTTGCCTAACTTTGCCTTTTCTAAATTTTTTTGCCACTTAAGGGCCTATTTTTTCCATGATGATCCTATAAATACCCATACAAGAGTATAGAAGATTAAATAAATTCCTCTGGTCATTAACCCATGTTTCTTCATTATATAATTTCTTTGAACAGTCTTCATAAACTCATAAATAGAAGATACATAAGAAAACATTTTTCAATTTCAATAAATATTTCTATATTAAAAATGTCATGAATTACAATTTTATTGAATTCATAGTTTCAATGACATAAAGAAATTATTGTCATAGTATAGGCATGGATTGCAATATATCAATAATAGTACAATGTCAAGTGAAATCAATAGTATAATATTTGGCATCTCAACTACAAGAGGGATGCCCCCAATTGGCTTCGTCACTAGCACAAGATTAGATATCAACTCTACATAGTCAATGGATCTAATAAAGCTAGCATCCAATAGTTTCTTCAACACAACCTTGACTAATAGAGCAATCTGTAGATGCATTTTTCTGAGTTTCTATTTGAATGGTTTAGCACCTGGCTTCAATGGCAAGCAATGTAGAACTAACTCACGATCTAATCTAGGCATATCAACATAGGAGCAGGAAAATTTTATTTGTCTTTCATTAAATAAATCTAGAAATTCAGGTTTTTCTTTCTCTCTTAATGACTCTACAAAATAGATAAGCCATAGATTCCCTTCTGTACCTATGTTGACCTCAATAGTTTCCTCTATCAACAATGGTAGCTTTTCCTATTTGACGGGGAGATTGTTCAACCTTCTATCCTTGGGTGCCTTAGAGAGGTTTTCTCCCTTAGAGGCATCCTTTATTTTGGCTTTTTCATCATCTAAAGGCGCCTTTCAGTTTTCACCTAGAGAATCATCTTCATTTTTATCATTATTTTTCTTATTTTTGTGACTAGAAGGGTGAACAAACTCCCCAAAGTATGCCATGTTGTCTAGGTCAATGTTAAAATGATGAGGGTGCAACCTGAGACACAAAAAATAACTCAAAAAACAAGAGAATAATTTTATTATTCAGAAAATATAGCTTCTTACATGCATAGGATCTCAAATCCTCAAGTTCTACAACTTATGCAAGTTACAGAAAATTACAGGATAACCCTTTTCGCAGTGTGCAAACTTGTTCCCAAAAAAGCTACCCAAAAGTTAGAAACCTACCCATAAATAGAGGTCCTTTGAGTTGGAGCCAAAACAACATTAAATTTTTTAGCTTTGGTGGTTTGGCACTAAATATTACAACTTGAAATTCAATTTTCCAAAGAACATTCGAAAATTGATATCCTCTAGAAAGTGTGCCAACTTTTGGGAGCCATAACTTTTGATCTGGGACTCTGATTATCAAACCCTGCACATTTGGGTTTCTATTGGGTGGCTTAAGTTCTCCTTTGTCGATTAGGGATTTTTCTAGGATAATACCATTTTCCACTAATTTCGCAAATGAAGTGCAACAATGTAAATTTAAGTCAGATCTTAGTTTGGCATTGATATTTTCTTGGAATATAGTGACTTTTTGTTTTTTAGGTATTTTGATAGGACATCAAATGGCCATGCTTCTCCATCTCTGGAAAAAGGTTTAATAAAGCCTTCTCCTTCTTCTTGTGTTGTGTGACACAAGTTTGCTATAGTAATTTCATTATTGATGTTAAACGAGAAGTGTTTAATGAATTTCTCAGCCAGTTCGCCCCAAGATTTTATGCCACTAAGTTTAGAGAACCATTCAAGTGGAATTGCAGTAAGACTTCTTGGAACCATTCTCATGAGGTAAGTTGGATCATATGCCACATCTATGAAATTTGTAGAGAATTCCCTTATGTGTTCGAATGGATTGCACTTTCCATTGTACTTAGGAAAATTAGGTACAACATACCCTTGCGGGAATGGCGTGATGTACAATGATTTTTCAAAGGGAAAAGGATATATATCCTGTGTTGAAATAGTCCATTTGTTGGATACTGCCATGTTGTCCATTTGTATTTGGAGGGCCTGTATTTGTGTTTGTAGGACATCAACCTGTGTGAGTGAGGTGTTTGATGGATCATTAGGGTCCACGTATGTGTTCTAAAATACAATGTTTTGTGATGGATTTTGACTGGGTGTTGGTATCTAGGGTGTGTTTTGACTTGGAATGTTGGTGAATGGATTTTGACTTGGAATCTATGTGAATGGATTCTAGCAAAGAATCGTGGTAAAAGGATTCTAACTTGGAATCTGTGTGAATGGATTCTGACCCAGAATCTAGGTAAATGGATTTTTTCCTAGAATATTAGTGAATGGATTTTGTCCTAGAATAGGAAAGTTTTGTGAAAGTATGTTCTGTGAAGGTATTTTTTGTGAAGGTATAGGTCGACTCCCATATTGAAAGGAAGGTATGTACCCTATCTGTGGTATAGCACTACTAACATTCATACTTGTTACAACTGTTGTCTGAGGAATGGTACTAGTAATGCTAGTCATAGGTATAGCAGTTTGTGGAATAGTACTAGTAACGCTAGTCATGGCGATGGCAGTTGTTTGTGGTATTGTGGCTACAAAAATTGTTATTTTAGATCTTTTACTTCCAACATGAGGGCAAAATGGATTAGAGGTTTTTTTCCCCTATGGAGAAGTTAAAACCTGTTGTCATGGGAATTGCGCCAAATGGTGAAGTGTAAATTATCATGCTCTATGTAGGTACAGTAGACGGTATAGCAGCAGTGACTTGTGATGTAGTCGCACTAGTGGTCATTATGTTTTTCCATTGTGTTGTTTGAGTTTGTAAGGTGCTAATGTCAAATCCTATAGATAACATGGTACCCTCAACTAGTAATATTGCCAAGAAACATTGAGGATTTTTTAATAGGTAATCATCTACAAGAAAAGAAAACTCAAGGTCTTGTGATGCAACATTTAGGTCTTCCACTACTATGTTTCCTTGGGTGTCTCTATTAAAAAATTGTTCCATCAAAGGTCTGTGAGGTCTTGTCCTTTAATGCTAACACTATTTGGCACACAGGTTCAAGTCATGTTCAAATCTCACGATAGATCTCCACCGTCCCTCGCCAGCTCACTAGCTTCAAGTGCTGGCAGGTTAAGTGTTGCAAGGAGAGCGAGAGACCAGCCCTTCAACTTCAATTAATGAATGAGATGCATCAGGAGGAAGTGATCATGTTCATTCCCTACTACCTCGCCAGTTTCAAATGATCAAAAGATAAACTCTGCGAGGAGAGCAAGAAGCTGCCATGTATCCTCTGTGGCACATAAGGTAGGATGAAGCAATGAGATTGAATCCCCACCCTTCCCCACTAGTGCACGAGCTAAAGCTGCATGCTTTTTATTTCCATGAGGTCGGCAAGATAGTGACAGGTGGTTGTGGGCCTAGACTGAGTCTTCATCTAGCAGGCTGGTTTTCCGTGCATGAGAGAACATTTAATATTAAGGTTGTCATTGGAAAATATTAAATGTTCTTAGTCTTGGTCTTCCTCGTTGGCTCACGGGAATAAAAGGAAAAGGAAATAATTTATTCAGGATGAGCGAGAGGTTGCCACGTGTTAGTGGGACCCAACTATTGAACCCACTCTTGACGTTTGGATTGACCGGATCAATGACTCTGATTAAACCGGACTATTGATCACCGCCATTCCCCGCCAGCTCGCTAGATCAAGATACAAGGCTTTTAAAAGTAGTGAGGAGAGCGAGCTGCACATCAAATGATGGGTTACTAAAGTGGTCACAAGATGCACATGGTTCAAATCAACGAGAACATTATAATCACGAGTAAAAGGTGCTTGATGGTTAATCCAAGGGCTGGCGACTATGTCAAGTAAACTAGATTGATGATGATTGAGATCTACAGTTCCTAGATGGAAGATAATTAAGATCCATAGTTCCTCGCTAGATCGCAGGTTGATGGTGCTCGCTCGATATTCTTCTGAGGAGTGTGAGAACTTGACACGTGGATTTTCCTTGGCAGTGTAATGTGGTGGACCCCAACGATCCGATGGAGATTGCATCGACAAGTTTAAAAGGAGGTCATTCGATCATGAAGGATCGACGGCCAATATGTAAATCTGCATCAGGTAGGGTGTTCGATGATCTATCAGAGTGCATTCAAGGTGACTCTAAGAAGCAGTTGTGAGCTCAAGGATGAGGCCGTGAGTCTTGATGATGGAGGAGATGTTTATTGGCCTGGTTAGGTCAACATGGGTGACCATTCTCCTGATTTACGCTATCATAGAGCATTCAAGGAAAATTCAGAGAAGCAAGTGAGAGTTCAAGGACGAATTCATGAGTTGTCAAGGGTAGTCTAATTAGCTGATGACATGTGTACTTTGGCCCAGTGCTAGTTTGCTCCTTTTGTTCCTAAAAAGAAGGATTTCAAGGCCAAAGTTATGGGTTCTAAGACAAGCAGTCTAAGGGATTCCAAGTGAAGTCTTGAGTCTAATATTGGTCTGGGATAGATCAAGGTTTAGTTCTGACTCAGTTCTTGAGTCTGTAAGCTGTAGTTTTGATTTCATGAGAAAATATAGCTGGTTTGAGCAATAGGTCATGCAAATAATGAATATAATCAAATTGTCTCCTCATTTGTACATTTTAGTCATAAATTCAATGATACAAAGTAGATTTGAATTTATCATCTCAATTCCATGAGATTTTTTTATCTGTTTATGGGTCTATTTCAATGAAATGCTTAAATGCCTTGAACAGGTAATTGTGACTAAGATTGTGTAGGTTGGATCTGCTAAGCAGAGTTTGATTGATTATAGAAGAAGGGTTTGTTAATGTAAGACATTAACAGTTGATGCAAGGCATTAACAATTGATGCAAGCCATTAACAATTTAAATCCACTAATTGAATGCTATTTGCTGATGAATTTTTTTATATGTTTGACTCCATGGCCCAGAATTAGGCACTAGTCTATTGTCCAGTTCAATACATCTCAAAAACATCTTTTAAATCACAAAACCATTTTAATCCTTGTTGTTTGATGTTGAGTCCTACTTCCCAATTACTAAGTTAGTGTTAATATACCAATAACTTAGCTAGGTTTGAGGTTATCAATACTTGTCTTAGTGTATTTGATTGGGAATCATCTACTATAAAAATCAATGTTAGCATGTATGAGTGACAAAAGTTTTGGGAATTGTATAGGTTAACCCACCTTGGTCCTGTAGAGCCAAAAGTGTAGAAGATCTCAGTCTTTGATTGAATCTTGTCAGTTGGCCAAATCAACCTTTGAGTCTTAGCATAAGACCTTGGCTAGGTCTTTAGGATTCAATTGTTCTATTGACACTTGGAAGCATTGACACTGGTTTCATATGATAGATGTGATATTCTACCTAATAAATGTGACTCTAAAAGACACATGTGGTTCAATATTTGATAGATGCGACTCTGGTATATTACTCGGAGACCAGTGTGATAGATGCGAATTTGAAATTTGACAAATGTGACTCTGGTATATTACTCTGAGACCAGTGTGATAGATGTGAATTTAAAATTTGACAGGTGCAACGTTAACTAACATATGCGACCTAAAAGTTTACAAATGTGACCTTAAATGATAGATGTTACCTAAAAGTTGATATATGTGATGTTAAATGACATATGCGACTTTTTTTTTCAGTTGTGCTTTTCTAGTAAATGACAGAGTTAAATAGTTTGTTTTTTGATCAAATTTTTGCAAATATCAAGCACAAAAAACACAATATTTTTAGTTTGATTTCAACTCAAAGAACGTTTAATGTAGTTACAAACAAGCACATCCTAGGCTAAAATGGATTGTATTTGTTGAGTTCTCACTTGGGTTTCCCCAGCTATGCTTATTCAGAGCAGATGTTTAGAAGCTTGACCCCACTCGCTCCCCTCCACAAAACTCACTTATACGGGGTAGCAAAGCTTCAGTACCCATAAAAACTCCTTATGGCACACTTTACATCTCTACTAAGGACAGTGAGAATGTGAGACGACTTCATGGGTCCAACCACATGCCTTAACAAATAGATAGGGTTTTTGGCCTTCTACAACAATGGTATTTAATTAGGGAATTTTGTTCATAGGGCATGATCCATCCAATGGGAGTCCCTTTCGATCCATCTTGTCGAAACCATACGTGTGATTCATTGTGGTTTTCCCAAGAAACCACTTTTATACACTAGTTGGAAGTCCCTCGGGTTTAGGGTGCTACCGATTTGAGTCATCCTAGGGTGAGTAGTTTTTCCCATCAAAATAAGCCCAAGTTCTAGAGTCAATAACCAGTTCTCTTACAACCAGGATCACACAAATGCGCAAGGGGAGAGGATACTTTGATATATCAAATCGTAAAGGGTTCTAACTAGACAACTCTGCTGAAGCACCAAGCATGAAAGATAGTGATTAATTTTTAAACCCAAATGATGATTTTCTACACTAGACCAAACAGTTTGTTTCAAAATGATCTTTGACATGCATTCTACAAAACAAACCGTTGGTAATTTTTAGTATTTTTCTTCTAATAATGTCCTACAAACACTATGTTAACTCCAAAAAAGCACACAAGCTAAAAAAATTGAAATTAGTAACAAATAAATCAATTTCAAATTTCAAATTTTGGAATTCGATGTGATGCAAAAAATTTAGTTCAATTATTTGTCTAGTCAAATGTAACTCACAAAATGTCCTTGTCAGATCAGATGCAAAAATTTAGTTGCGTTGTTTATCTAGTCAAATGCGGCTCACAAATTCAGTTGCGTCATTTTGTATGTCAAATGTGTCGTTCTATACGAGACCTATAAACTCATAGAAAAAGCTATGATTTTTTTCGAAGACCGTGTCTTCACATCAGGTTCACCAAAATGTAAACATAGGAAAATAATCAAGCAAGCAAACTAGATTAAAGCAAACATACCTACATCTAACAACACAGTACAATGGAATAATAAAAGCATGAATATGAAATAATCTCACCAAACATCATAATTCCTTGAATGATCTTTGTTGCTCTTCTCCATTTCATCATGATAGTATCCTTGCCCTCAGATTTTCAATATATGCAAGTATAGCTCTATGATTATAACAAATGACAAAATATTGAAGATAATTGCTTCCAAAAAGTATAAGATTTTGGGGGAGAGAATAATGACAAATGATACCCAATGGTGGACATTCCCCAGTGCAAAGAAAGTGGGTTATTTCTTGAACCCAACTTACTGCTAATGCAGGTGCAACACCTTGAACATTTTGAGGCTGATCAGTATTAGCTAAAACAACACCAGTTTCTAATTTTTGTGCATCTTCGGAAGTGGAGGCAAGTTGCTCACAAAGTCCTCTACCTCTGACAAGTTTTGTGATGTGGATGCTGACATCAAATTCCATTACTTTTGTGATCCACCCTGCTCTCTTCTCACTCAGATCTTTGTTCAACAAGAACTCCTTCACACTTGGGTGTGCAACCAAAATATGAATTTTATTGTTTGAAACTAGAGGCTTAAATTTCTTTAGGCTTCTGATCACAGCGAGAACATGCTTCTCAACAAATGTATATTTCTCTTCATAATCAGCAAGTACTTGACTAAAGAAAGCTATTGGCTGTTCTAAATTATCACTATTTTTCTGAACCAGCATAGCAGAGATCGAACCAACACTGCCAAAAGCATATAAGAAGAAGTCTTTAGAGAAATATGGATTTACCAGTGTTGGAGTTGATGCTAAAGCTTCCTTGATTTCTTCAAAACTATGTTTGGCTTCCCTAGTCCAACTGAAAACTGCATTCTTTTTTAGCATGGCAGTCAAAGGCTATAATAAATTTGCAACATTAGGAATGAATCTTCTTAAAAATTTGATTCTCCCTAGAAAGCTCTGCAATCCTTTCTTGTGATTGGGTAATGGTAGTTCAAGTATAGCTTTGACTCTTTCAGGATCAATAGTAACTCCATCTTTTGATACTATATGACCTAACAGTTTACCTTCATGAACTGCAAAAATACTCTTTGTCGGATTGAGAGATATTCCATACTCTCTACATTTTTCAAAAACTTGCTTGAGATGTGATAAATGTTCATTTGCATTTTTTGAATATACAGTTATGTCATCTAGGTAAACTAGCAGAAATTTCTGAATTAAATTCTGAAATGCCATGTCCATGAAACGCTGAAAGGTGGCACCAACATTAGATAAGCCAAAAGGCATTCTCTTGTAAGCCATGGTGCCCCATTTTGTTGTAAATGCTATTTTATACTGATCCTCCTCTTTGACCATAATCTGGTTATAACCAGAATATCCATCCAGAAGAGAAAATCTCTCTGAACCAACCACGGCTTGGAGAATTTGTTCCATAGATGGAAATGGATAATGGTCTTTCAGAGATGCTCTATTAAGGTCTCTAAAATCTACACATAATCTTATCTCATCGCTCTTTTTTCTAACCGGAACAAGATTAGAAACCCAAGATGTGTGTTTAATTGGGAATACAATACCCCCCTCAACTAACTTGGTCAGCTCTTTGATCATTAAAGGTTCAATCTTGGGGTTCAATGGTCTCTGCTTTTGTCTAACAGGCTTGGCATCAGGTTCTAACTCAATTGTATGTTGTGCAATATGAGGATCAAACCCTCTTAAATCAACATATTTCCAAGCAAAAACATCATGATACTCTTGGCATAAAATAATGAAAGCTCTCTTATCTTCAAATGAACAGATCTTGCCTAATTTGAGAAGCTTACCTTTAAATATTTCCACTTCTTCATAATGATCCTCTTTCACTTGAATGACGACTTTGTTCTTCTTTAGCTGGTCATCAAAATTGAATATGGATTCCAAGATAACCAGCCCTTTGGGAAGTTTATTTGTCTTCAGCTGTATCACTTGATCATCATACTGCTATTTGATTTTTTCTTGGTTTACTATAGAAAATTGATCTTCTTGGAGCAGATAGGTTAAAATCTGTTCATCACTTTCAAATACTTTCCAATTAATGTTGTTATCAGGAATTGACGGCCTGATAACCACCTTGACATACTGCTGTATTTTATCCTTTTTGACATCGCCTGGTATATCAAACTGTGCCCCAATTGCTACTAGTCTATCGGCATGCTTATTCTAATTTTGTGGAATAAAAACTAGATTGAAGGTGTTAAATTCTTCAATTATGTTCCATACTCTGTTTCTGTAAGACTTCAAAGCATCATTCCTGGCAACATTCAGCCCCCTGAGCTAATTAACTATCAATTCACTATCTCCATAGACTTTCAAACAGTCAATTCCTCTTTTCCTTGCCCACTCGAGGCCTTGAATGAGTCCTTCATACTCAGCACTGTTGTTAGAACATGCAAAAGTGAAACGAAAGGCTGAAAAATACTTATCACCCTGTGGAGAAACCAACATTGCACCTCCACCTGCTCCATTCTTGCTCCTGGAACCATCAAAAAACATCTCCCATAGTCTACCTTGCTGTTGCAACAACTGATCTGTACTATTTTCAAGGTTTAGAACTTCTGAGTCAGGTTCAATCATCACATAATTACCCATACCAGCATCTTGAATAAAATCTACAGGCCTGTCCAACATGTTTTCAGCCGCCCATTCATGTAGCAGCACATCATTAACAACTTCTGCTTGAAGTTCTTGAGCAACAGCCAGCTCACTGTCAGTAAAAACAACACAATTTGCATCTACAGCAGTAGGAACAACATTGATAGGACTTGGGTTATATGGCTCAATGTGATCCTTAGCCAAATTTTTAGATTTAATGGTAACTTTGGTTCCGTATCTTGTTCTAAACAACATATGTGACCAATCAGCTGACACATAACCACTTATCTTAGCTGTAAAGTCTCTTGAGAGGCACAAAGAAAAGAAAGGTGGGAGATCTATGACACATATGTCCTGAGGAACTGAAAAATTAGGACAAGCATGAAGGGTAAGACTCAAATATTTAATAACACCCAATGTATTGATAGAAGTACCATCCAATTGAATTACTCCTTTCTCTAAAGGCTGATATTTTAGTCCAAGTTTGTCAACAATTTGCTTTGGCATTACTGAACTACTAGCTCCACTATCTACCATACAGTTATGAACTAACTTATCACCTATGATTACAAACACATAAAATGGAGGTGGTTTGACTTCTTTTCCTGTCTCTTTGCAGGGTTGTTTATCACTTCCTTGAGGATTATTTGTCAAAACAGTTCTAACTTGACCTATTGGAGACTCAGCTTCATCAGACACTTTAAAATTTGACAAAGTTGAATGTAACATATCCTTTTGACCTGGGATAGCTAATGAATCCCACATAGACATCGTTACATTTGTCCTTTTCATATTATCAAGAATGTTATAGGGTACAATTGGGTTTAATTTATGATGTACCTTTATGCCAGTGTGGTCAGCTTGCAAGCGTGGCTGCTCCTTCACTGGGAGTTGTTGCTTTCTTTGCAAACCATTAGTCACTTGAGATGTAGATGGTTTTGTAGCTGTTGCTTTCCCTTTATCAACTGTTTGATCAAGCTCAAGAGCTCTTTTCTTTGCCCTTGTGTTAGCTGCAATTGGAGAATTATCTACATTTAGTCCACAAAATTCCTCACCTTGCCAGTTAAGTAGGGTAGCTTCATTGGTAGGCTGATCTTGGTGTTGTGGAGATGCATCATTGAATTCATTCTGTTGTGAACTCGAGGCATTCTGTACCATAAGTGTCTGATTAATGAGTCCATTTGAGAAAGTGACCTGATTGTGAGGTTGGTTACAAGGGTAACACTACTCATAATCTGCTGCTAAGTTATTCTGAATAGGGACAAGATCCTTAACTGCACTAACAGGTGCTGGAGCATAAGCCTGAAAAGGTCTAGTATTCACACCCTGTCTTGGGCCCTGGTAATTGCCTTGGTAAGCTTGTCTATTACCTTGGTACTGCTGTTGCTGACCTAAATTCTACTGTTGATAAGGCCTGCTATATGATTGCTTATTTTCCAAGCTCACAAGCTTATTTCCAAAAGTCTGTAATAGACTTTTGATTTCCTATAATTCATTTGAAGATCTTGAAACAACAGCTTCTTGTGTTATAGCGGCTGAAACTGATGGAACAGGTGGCAAAGATACAAAAGGTGATATTTGCAAAGGGATATTCGAATGAATATCTGGGAATATAGGCATTGGTGGCCTAGGAGCAAGTTTACCAACCTGTATTAGGCTGTTTTCATCTCTGATTGCTATTTCAAATGCATCTGGTAGAGAAACACCCCCCATTGATTGTATCATAACAACTATATCACTGTTAAGAGCCTTCAAAAAGTACAAAAATGAATATTCTGGGGGTGGTCTCACTGTTGTCGGAATCCTATCCTAGGTTCTTTGAAACCTGAAATTGAAATCATTCATTTGCTCTTGAGGAGCCCTTTTAAGTGTAGTTAATTGCTCCAACAGAGATAAAGTATCAGACCTGTCCTGAAACTGTCTGTGCAATTTGTCACCCAACTCATCCCAAGTGGCAACTGAGCCTACTCCAAGACTCCTAAACCAATGTAATTTTCTTCCTTTGAATGATGCTCCAAGGAGTCTTATAGCTACATCTTCTTGTGTGATATGGTGTACACCACATAAGGAAGCAACATCTCGTATGTGTTCAATTGGGGTAGTTTGATCTTCCCCCGTGAAAATTGGAAAAAATTTCAAAGCTGCCATTGTAATATCATTGTGTTGTGTCAAATTTAATGGACTACCTCCATTAAATGGCACAAAAGGCTGATTTATGGGAGCAGCCATTAAAGATAGATTTTACTGCACTCCTGGTGAAACAAAAGCCGGGACAACAGTCTGGAATCTCACAGATGGAGTAGATTTGGTTCTTCTAGAATAGATAAATGTTGTCCCTGTCCTCTCTGTTACCCTGCCTTGTCTTCTTGGTGGTGACAACTGTAAATATTCAAAAGGAACTGAACTTCTCCTTGTATGAACTCTTCTCATAAACTGTAAAAGCACTAATTCTGAAGTTCTTCCTCTTTATGGAGTCACCAAGTATGCAATAATGACTTCTGTAAAGTCTGAACTTGTTGGTTGCATACCAAACCAACAGTATAATGTGGAAACTCATCCCACCGGGCGTGCCAGAAACTATTATCACCCTAAATTGCACCCTGTTGAACCTGATGTTCAACACCTCAGTGTAACATGGGAAGACCTCTAAAGATGTGGGTTTCTTGTAAACAGAGGTCAACCTCCGAAGAAGGCTGACTTCCTTTGGTGTCACCTAAACTACTAATTTTGTAAAGGAAAAGGGAGAAGGAGTACATAAAAATAAGACTAAATGCTATGGTGATACACCGAACTGATAAGAGATCATGAAATGAAAACAAGATGAACATACACTGGAAAACTAATGGTAGCTATTTCATTTACTCAACATAACCTCTTTGAACTTATGCATCATTCTTAAAAAGGCTTGATCCACATACATATTTTAAGAAGGAAAGATGAATTTCACAACTTTAAGGTATGAATGCAGACTTAGAAAAGCACAGTTGAAAACTTGTATAATCTAAAAAATTACAGAAATGAGAGTAGTCTGAACACTAACATTGGCTTCCAAGGTAAACTCTGTGTTTTATATTCCAAAATCAAAATGAGTTACAAAGCACACATCGGCTGAGAAAGAATTGTTAAAAATCACTAACTCTTGAGAATGCATAATCCAAACTCCTTTACAAAGAGGCAAAAATGCCCTATATACAAAAAAGAGTCAGCCCCTTAGGGCTTACAAAAATATCCGTCTCCAAAAAAAAATAGCCCCTAGATCTTTTCAAATGAAGTTAATGTTGCATTCAAGCGCATCCCCGCTGTCCATGTTGGTGTGAAGAATCGCCCTCAGGAGAAGCCTTCAAATCTTTTGTAACCACAGTATTAACTTCATTGCTTCTGTGTCCACCCTCGAACTTTCCTGCCGAGCTGCCTTGAATGCCCTGAGGTATTATCATTAATGTCTATCGACCCTCGCCAGTTGACATCCCAACTGTCCCTGCGGTCTCCGCCCTTCTGTTTATCGACGACACCTCCTGGATATCGAACTGATCCATCGCTTTATTCTCAGAGCAGATCTACATTTCTTATGTTCCGCTGATCTTCTTCATAGGGGTCAAACTGCCACGAATCTCCTATAGCCTCCTCCGATTTGCTGAATAGATGTTACATGGGATCACTAGATGGTCAAAGGTCGCTCAGATTAAATCGCATGTCGGTGAGACACTTGCCGTGTCTCCCCAATGCGATTATACTCTACAGCAACATCGACAAGCATACACCCGTCGGTGAGAGTTTTCATCAAGCTGCAAAAGTCATATCGACCTCCCATGAAACCATCGGCAAGACTCCATTTGGGAAGAGGTCATAGCAGGCGCCAAGAGTCATGCCGATACACCTTTTCGATTGGCAAGTCCATCGCTATCGGAAAGAATCTCCATTGTCGGCAAGAGCTTTCACCGAGCCCCTCATCCTTTGGCGAGACACCATCGGGTCGGGGAGGCCCTTTAGTGAACACAAACTACTTTCCCCGGGCTCAAACATTTCTTTTGGTGAGACACTGGAAAGTCAGGAAAACCTCACGCTGAAGTCCCATCATTATACTGTTGTGCTTCTCCATCAACGAGACACCCGTGTGTCAGTGAGACCTCTTGTTGAACTCCTCCTCTTAGGGATGAGTCCTACTGCAGCCACCTCCCTAGCGGCAAGACACAATTCTTTTGGCAAGACCTCATAGCGAGCTCCTCTCTTCCTCCCGAGCTCACTTCATTCGGTCAGACCCTATCGGGTCGTCAAGACATCATGTTGAAGCTACCCTGTTTCGGTGAGAGCTTACCTTCGTGTCAGGGAGACATCAGTCGGTCGGCGGGACATCTCCCTGAATCACCAAACTCCCTGCGATCTCTGACCATTCGCCCTTGACAAGACCTCCACTGAAGGGAATCCCATTGTTTCGGCGAGACCTCACCCCGTCAGTGAGACCTTATGCCGAGCTCAAAACATTCACCGACGTTACGTGCTGGGACCACCACCCCATATCGGCAAGACCTCCACGGGTCGGGCAGACCTCCCTGCAATGATGTTCCCTCTCGCCGAGACTTCCCCACTTGTCGGGGAAACAACCCTCGGTCGGTGAGACCTTTCGCCGAATGCAAATCTTTCTCCCCGCCGACGGCCCTTTGAACAACTATGAACAACTATCGGCGAGACCCCTGACTGTCGGCAGGACCCTATAAAAACTCATGGTGACCCGAATGTCCTGGCGACTAGTGTATTCAACCAAATAGAACACACTGCTAGTTGGCAAGACAACAGGAGGGTCTTGCCGACTTTCTTCTCTGATGAATTTTGTGCCAAATTTGATCGAGGCATGCTTTTCAACATATCCCCTTGTGACTTAGCATCAGATGTATGACTTAATCCTGCACAACAATGCCCCCATTTGGCCCTCATGAATACTTGAATGTAGATTGCCTTGCCTGATTGAGCCCTTAGGTGAAAAACGGGAAACAATTATACAAACAAATGGACATAAAACACAATGAGATAGGCACAATCACTATCTTTATAGTTATTAAGGGCATGAAGCATAAGTAAAACAACCTCAACCTAGGTACCTAATACAAGATTGCAAATAGTGGAGCAATGCCATAGAGGGAAATTTCAGTGGTGATAGTTTAAAAGTTATATGGCAGTCACTAGACTAAATACAAGGCCTATATGGCTGCCTTATTATGCTTCTGGGTAATGAGAGCCGAGGTAAGGTTTAAAATATTAAGTTCTTTGAGACAAGAATAAACCTTCTTTAACTTTTGAAGTTTATCACAGAGGCAAGGAAAGATCTGTATAATCTTTGAATTATTCGTCTTGCACATTGGAATTAAATCATTTTTATAAACCCTAGGGCCGCGCCATGTTTATGGCCACATCATGAAATTTTGTCCTGTAAGTAGCCAAAAACCCTCGACCCATAATGGGTATTGCAACCCTCTTACACAAAAACCCTCAAAATAACAGTATAGAATACAAATATAGTGAAAAAAATAGTGAAGGAAGCCATGGCCATAAAAGAGTGATGTTCTCTTTATTTGAAAAATAAGGGAAAACACTAAAGAGATTGAAATTTCTACAGGAAATACAAAAATGCCAAGAGAAAATGCAAAATTAAATACAATGAAAAACAAGATATCCTCATAGTGGAGCTCGAATAACATTTTTTGTTCACTGGAAATGAACTGAGCAACATTAAATGCTTACTTGGACATGAGGAAGTCGTGCTTTGTCAGAAGAATTGAGGAAATGCAAGTAAATGCCTCTGTGCAACTTGAGTTCACCATTGAAGACCCACAAGAATATCTCCTACTGAGTTCGATGGAACCCTCATCACATGGCGGCAGTCACAACTTCTTCTTGAAGCTTCAAAATTAAAATGAATGTTTTCTTTTCATTTTTGTTTCCCTTTCTTTTAGGGTTTTCATAACTTCAAATGCCAATGGAGACTTAGCTTTTTTGTCTTGTCTTTTAAAAATCAAATGACAACTAATGCGTGGGATAGTCTTATGCCTTGCGTACATTTCATGTCATTTTTTGACTTAGGCATGTCTAAGTCATTTTTGACTTAGTAAATCCCTCTTCTTTAAGTTTATGTCAGTTACATGGGGAGGTGAGAAGCTTTTATTTTTGCATTTTATTGATATTGTAAATTCTTAATTTAAATGATCATTTATAAATCATTTAAATTAAGTCATCCTTTAAATGCAAATAGAGACATATGTCCATATGAATAATTCATAGGAGGTTTCCAACGTATGACAATGAGGGAAGGAGATATGCTTTATCTATGACTTGAATACAAATAGGAGCATGTGGTTATATGACTAAGTCATGAGGAAAGAAAAAATATGCTTGTGTTGATGACAATTCCAAGAATGGAGGGAGGTTATTTTCAGTTGGCCAACATGTGCAAGGAATGTAGGGGAGCCTTCATTTGCTTTGTTGGAGGTTGTTTTGACCCTTTA
This sequence comes from Sequoia sempervirens, assembly GCA_007258455.2. NCBI lineage: Eukaryota > Viridiplantae > Streptophyta > Pinopsida > Cupressales > Cupressaceae > Sequoia > Sequoia sempervirens. Next base: position 211,584,346 of record VDFB02000008.1, on the reverse strand, counting down.
AACCACTTGGAAAACATTTGGAGCAAAATTAGGCTTTTTGACTTAGTTTGGAGCCTTTTTGATGTGTCATCATGTTGGACTTGACTTTTCCAACTGTTTGGAGCTCTTTTGGATGAAGTTTAACGGCTAGAAAGTAGGCTTTTTCAAGGCTTACGGGAATGGATGCTTCTAGATCCTATTTTGATGCAACTATTTGGAGTTGTGATATTTAGTTGCTTTTGTAACTCATTTGGTAAGTAGTTCTAGAGTTGTACTTCTTAGACTTAGTGACTTTTTACAGTCCTTTGTTAGATTTTACATATTTTGTAACTCATTTTTTGACATGAATTCAGAAAGGCCCTTGAATATCAATACTTGAAGTTTCTGCCCTCTTATTCTTGCAAAGTTGTGTGTTATTAAAGTGATTGATGAAATCACATGCGACGTATTTTAAAGCTCCTTGTAATTTTGTCTCATTTCATGCCTTTTCTATAAAGTTATTTTTTTATGCAGGTTGGAAACTGTGTTTAGAAATTGCACATAGCTTTTAGATTGTGAAAATAACCTTTCCCTTATAAAAGATAAGTCGATTTAAACCTTTTTTCAAAATATTTGTGCATAAAACTTATTGAAATAAGTTGTGTAAGTGTTATGTCCTCATTTATTGAAAAAACAAGTGTCTGTCCTTTGAAGTTTCAGGTCTTTACCAGTTAGGTGTATCACCATAGGAAAGAATATTTATCAGCTTTAGTTTTATTCATTTTCAGCAATTCTTTCTCCCTTTTCCTTGAAAGGTTAGTGGTTTTAGGTGATAACCGATAAGAAGCCAACCTTCTCCAGAGGTTGACCTCTTCCTACAAGTAACCCACAGCTTTAGAGGTCTTCCCATATTTTCTCTGGAAAGCTAAGTCATGCAACTTATCCTGTTAAATCTTGCAACTTAGCTAGGGTGCAATTTTAGTAGATAACAATACTCAAATGGATTTTGCTGGAAGAGGTTCAATTTCAATGGATGATGGATCATTTGAGAATATTATTTGTGTTCCTAACTTGTGTTCAAACCTTCTTTCTATTTCCCAAATCACTCTTCTTGAGAATAGCGAGAAATTTGAGTTTTCTTCTAATCCAATTGTAATTAGAGATCTTGATGATAATTCCTTGGTTTTAATGGGGAAGGCTAATAATGAGTATCAATTATATGTATTATCTCAATTTGTGCCCATTCTCCTTTTATGACTTTACTCACTCATTCAAACTCGATGAGTAAGCTATGACATGAACAATTTTTCTATCTTAACTACCACTATCTTTAACAACTTAGTTCATAGGATATGATCATAAGACTTCCTTGTATTCGTTTTTAATATGGTGTATTTTCAAGTTATTCTATGGGAAAGTATCCAAAGGAGAATTTTGAAAAAGTGAATTCTTGAAGGGCTTCACAAGTCCTTTAGTTGGTTCACATTGATCTAGTAGGCCCCTTTACAAATTTTTCTTTTAGAAAGGTCCACTATATACTCACCTTCATTGACGACTATTCTAGATATTCTTGGGTGCATTTTCTTCAGCAAAAGAATGAATTATTTCACAAGTTTCAAGATTTCAAGGCTCATGTTGAGAAGAAATCTAGAAAGTATGTCAAGGTTATTTGCAATAACAATGGTTGCGAATATGTGAACCATCATCTTAAGAAATTTGTACTCTTGGTGGGATTGATATTTAACATTCAATTTCATACAAACCATAGTAGAACAATGTTTCTGGAAGGAAGAATAGGAATTTAAAGGAGATGGATAGTTGCATGATTCATGCTCATTCTCTTACTCTAGAATATTGGGCTGAAGCAATTGATTACTATGGAAACATTCATAATTGAGTTCCTCACAAGGAATTGAAAGGTATGAATACTTTTGAAGCTTGGTATGGAAGGAAACTGGTTGTGTGACATTTTAAAGTTTTTTTGGTTCCCCACTTTGGCATGCATTCCTTCAAAGAAATATAAGACTTTGGAACCTCAAAGAAAGCCTTGAATATTTTTTGGATAACTTGATGGTGTCAAGGGGTATCAAATCTTGGATTCAAAGATATATGAACTCTTTATTGAGAGGTGTGTACACTTTGAGGAAATATCTCCTAGCTTGGATTCTCATCCTCCTCATCCTTCCTCCATAGTAGAATCAAGTGATAGTGAATCAAAGGAATCTACCTCACTTCAAACTAGTAGATTTACACCTTTGTAGGGTTACTGTTCTAAGGCTGATGATTTGTGTCCTACATCCCCATCTTGTTCATTACCTAGATGGGCTTGATAGACTCTACAATCAATAGGAACATTTGTTCAGGATCCCTTAGACACTCATAGGATTTAGTCACAACATCAACATCTTCCACATGTATACATTTCCTCTAATTTTGATTCATAATAATTTAAGGAAGCATTGAGAATTGCTTAGTGGGATTCAAAAATGGAGGAAGAGTATAGTTCCTTGATGAGGAACCACACATGGGACCTTGTCCCTCTTCTTAAGGGAAGAAAGTAGTTTGGTGTAACTGGATCTATAAAATCCAATTTGTAATGGATGAAACTAATGAAAATTTCAAAGCATGACTTATGGCCAAATGTTTCTCACAAGTTCCTAGTGTTGACTACATTGAGACCTTTAACATTTTTGTGAAGACGAATTTCATTTACTTGATTCTTACTATTTATTTAGCTCATGGTTAGGTTGTACATAAGATGGATGTGAAGAGTGCATTCATTCACCAATATCTTCAAGGGTGTTGAGAAAAAGGTGTCTCAAACTTACTGGTTAAGGCTCTTTGCTTACCAAATGCCATGGTAAAAGACTAAGAAGTTTTGTAGGTAATTGAACATCAGTATTTAGACTTATTACTTACCGGATGTAGTTGAAAAGGACTTAGAAAATTTGAAGGGTTTCAACAATCGGACTTCTGAGTTCTATCGTATTCTTTACTTGTGAATTCTATAGTATCCGGTATTGAGAAAACTCGAACATCGACTTGCTAAAGGACTTCATTCTTCGTTGTTCAAAGGTATGATTGTCGGTCTACTTGCTTGAGCTCTAAGCAGTATGGAGTATGCAGGATCCTAGATCCCTGATATATGATAGACATTCTGATGAGTGAGGCTTGCAGTAGTGTGGGATATCTCACCGTCCCGCGATAATTCATGAGGAGGCATGCGATAGTGCTGGAGGAGTCGTAACTCGCAACCCCGTGACAGTCACATGAGGGGGTTTGCAGTATGGCGGTAGGCTACGGTATAGCAGTAACTTGTGACCCCACAATGGTTAGTTGGAGATGACTGTGGTATAATGGTATCATGTGGTATGGTGGTAATTGGCAGAGCGAAGAAGGTTAAGCGCAATACTGTGACTGTTCAAGTTGGTCTTGGCAGTATTGCGGTAAATAAGGTTAAGTTTGTTTGTGACTGTTCGGTGGTTGATATGGAAGTTGGAACAATGATTTTTCTCTAATGCTTGAGAAGTATGTATGTAATACCGTAGCACATTGGAAGATAGTTGTATGATCAGAGTGAATGTAATGAAGTGTTGCCGAGTTCATTCTGGAAAAGCACCTGAAAGAGCATAACTTTGAACTTGTATGTAATATTTGTTTTACTGTAATACAAGAGATCTCTACTTTGGTGTGTGGGTTTCTCCTGAAAGGGTTTTCACACGTAAATCCTGTGTTGATGTTTTATTGTCTATTTGTGTTTTTAATATGTGCATCTTAAATGAACTGTAATTGCAAAGTTTTAAATAGTTTATTTGATTCTCTCTCTTGAAGATTAGCATTAGGAAGGTGTATTCCGCACTCTACTTTCCTTTCAGTTGGTATCAAAGTTTGGCCAACTTTTTTATCCTTGTGGGTTATGTGGATGCCAAAAATTGGCAAGGTAACAACCCTTTATGGAAAACTCAGTTAACGGGGGGACCAATTGCGCTAAACTAAGTGACCTTCAAATTTTTAAAGAATCTGACTTCTTCTGTAATTGGGGTTTTGAATGGGAAAAGGAAGCAAATATAAAAATAAAGGTCTAACTAAGGCGATGCGCCAAGACTTATGTGTAAGGCATGATAAATCTATCTTTTAGATGTGATTTAAGGGCCCGTTCAACAATCTGCTATGTGCTAGAATAACAAAAAACAAAGATAAAGATCTGAACAATTCATTTAATGACATAAAATAATTTTTACACACATTCACTAAAAAGAGGAGTCAAAGACATGATCTAAACCAACAAAATTGCATTAAAATCATAGAAGTTCTGCAAATGAACAATTCAGGACAATAATGGCACAATATCCATGTTTTATCAAATAACATAAAAAAATAGAAAGGCTGAACAATGACACAGTCTGAAAGTCTCATACAATAATCTAAAGCATAAAAACAAAGGCTTGGTGTCTTTTTCTAATTTTTATGTATCTTTCAAACTGATTTTCAGAAACAGGGAGCAGTATATATAGCCAACAATCCCACCGCTTGGTGGGCTAGTAACAGAAAAGATTCTGCATCTTGAGAAATGATGGCTGCAACAATGAATTCCATCAGCCGCTGTAACATAAAAGATTCGGGCAATAGCATGCAGTCGCTTCCTAGCCAGATGCATCCCCTGCGAATGATGGCGGTCGTCCAAAAAAATCCCATGCAGACAAGTGTCGCTTCCCAGTGGAGGTAGTTAGAACACACAGTAGCAGGTCGCATCCCGTTACTCGCTCCATCCTCGTCTTTGATAGAACTGTTGCCGAAGGGGTACGTGGCGGAAGTTCATAGCCTGTGGTTTCTCCCTTCCCTTAGGCGAAAGCTTGCACTGGGAAGACACATGGCAACCTTTATTACTATCGGTGCCGACTGTGGGGCCCACCAAAGTTTATGCGAACAAAAGCTATGTGGCATGTGGACAAGGCCTGATGAAAAGGTGAAGGGAAGCAACTATGAATAGCCCATGACATAGACATGTGGCATCATGGTAGGAGCCAGTAGAAAAGTGAAGGACACATTTGTTGCGAAGATTGCTCAGCGGACACGTCAAAGCAGCCAAAAAAGTTTAGCAAAAAGAGGCCTGATGAGAAGCTAAGGACAACTTTTTCAACATATGAGGAGCGGTCCGGTACTTAGCAAAATAAAACAACCCAAAGGGAGCTCGAGGAATTTTACATTCATAGCTTTTGGTGACTACTAGGGGTGTTTTTCCTACGGAATGAGGAACCCAAAATTTTCTCTAGCTTGCAGACCAGAGCCTGATTCATAGGGTGACAAAGTCAGAGCTTAGAAAGAGTTTCTTGCAGAGGCAGCCAGTTCACCTCAAATGGTCTCGATATGTTGCGTAGATTCTCTTGCGCTTCGCTCAAGTCGAGCATTTCTTTATAAGGTAGCGCCGCAGGTAAACTGGCCCTAGAATCAAATTGGAAGAGTAGCCGCACAATCAGATGAGGGACACCCTCGATATTTGCTACGATAGGAGGTTGGCTGAAACTTTGAAAATTTGCTGTGTCCTGCTCCTTCTCTTCAATCTTCACCACAATTTTCTCTGTCATGGCGACCGGATCATTTTCAAGAAACAGGGAGGGTAGGCCCATCTCAGTCAGCCGGGAGAATTTTTCTTGCATGCTATCCATAGTTCAGTTCAAAGTAGCTGTGCATGTGTTGGCATGAAGTATAGATGAGTGGAAGTGGATGAATTTGTTCGCCGTCTTGGCAGCAACTTTCTAATCCTTGATCTCTGCCTATGCTAAGTTCTCATTCGAGACCAAGTATAACTTAGAAAACTTTTTTCTTTAGGAACCCTCTTCATGATGAATTGTGAGAACTGCTCAATTGTTTCATGGACCTCCCTGCTTAATTTTGTTGCCTTCGACATTTATTGAAGCGTTGGTTGTAGTGTCAGGCAGAAGGCCTTGAAATTTTCCCAGTACGAAACATATAGCTGCTAAGCTACTGGAATGAGGTCCGATTGGGCAGCAGGAGCCTGGGGAACACTCCTTAGAAGGGAAATCTATGCATTCTTTGAGCCGACATCCTTTGTTAATTCCACAACTCTCTTGTTTGCTGACGCAAGTTGTTCCGAAAAAGTCATCCATTCGACGAGCCATTTTTCTTTGGGCAGACTTTTGTTTGCTGATTCTTCTTCAAGGGAAGACTTCATCTCCTAGAGCTACTTTTCCAATTGGGCCCTTTGACTCCCAAAGTTTGCATCCTTCTCTTCAATTTGTTGCTCGAATTGAGCACGTTACTATTCAAATTCCTCACCCTTTTGTTTCACTACCTACTCTGCCAAAGTTAACCGGTTCTGATAGTCTTGGTTCCTCTTCCGCAACACATCGACTAGGGAGAGGTCAACGGATTGGAACTTTGCGAGTTCCTCTTGAAGTTTTTTCTGCTCTACCTCTGCTACCTGTGCTCTTTCTGATAAGCACACAACTTCTGTTTCCATTGCTTTTTACTTTGTTTGCAAGAACTTGACCTTATCTTTCACAAGTTTTAGCTCCTCCTCTTTCTTCTTTAGTTGGTGACCAGACTTGAGAAAGTCGGTCATCACCACCCGATGCATTTCTTCCATGAGCTCAACTTTGTCCTATGGCCAGGCTATGCTCAAATTGAGTCCCATGGAGAACATGCTGTAATTGTCGGGTTGTATCTCCCCTTACGGTTTGATGACATTCAGATGCATGGTTGTGAAATGGATCACATTATGAGCTTCATTGTAAATAATATACACCTTTGGCTCCACTGACTTATTGTCATCCTTGGACTTTCGCTTCTGGATCCTGAGAGCTCGTGCTTCCTTTGTAACATCACCTTGTGCTATAAATTGGGATGGTGACTGAACTAGCCCGCCTGTGAATGGTGCACCGAGAGGTAGGGTGAAAGGGAATGTGAGGGTAGTGGCCTTGACTATTTTCCTCCTTGGGAGATCGACTGTCTATGAGAAGTAAGAGACATGCCAAAGTTTGGTTTGTGAACCTACATGAGGACTCATTGGGTGTTGTGGTGATAGTGGATTCATGACGAACTCCATTTGCTGGGTGGACTGAGTTGGGCTCAATATAATGATAGTAAGAGGGGTGTCAGTAGTGGTCGTGCTTGTAGAAAGAGAGGCGATAGCAGAGTGGGCAGCAGAAGATGGTGCAAGGGTCTGTGGAGGCGTCAAGATAAATGGCCTCATATGGGAGTACTGGGAGAAACCTCCCATGACCATTGTGGCAGAAGTGGAAAAGGAAGGGCCGACACTAGTAGTGATGGGTGCCATAGAGACAACATGGGACACTAAAGATTACAAAGTAAGAGAAGAGGGAGCGAATGTTACCTGCTGACTGGATGATTGCAGTCCTTGGCTCGCCATGACCCCCTGGCTTGCTATAGGTGTTTGCGAGCTTTCTCCAAAAATTGCTTCTGTGCGTTGCCATTTGGTGGGCGGGGAGTCCTCCACCTCTATGGTTTCCGAATGTCGCTAAGTTGTTCTTGTCCTTGCTATGGCCCAGGTGAGTGTCCACAAAGCTCTCGATAGGTTAAACCGCATATTTGAAGTAATCAGGCGAGGCCACTCCGTTTCCTTCCTCTTTTGCTGAGCAGAGGCTGACTGCACTTCTACTTTTTTCTCCTTTCCTTTCCCCACAACTTATTCGGACTCCTCACCAGAGTCATCATCCTTATCAGCGCTCACATCAGTATCCATGTGCACCTCATTCCACAATCTATCAAATTCCTCATCCAATGCCACGCTTCCATAAGGGGCCTCGGGTTGTTTGATTTCTTGGCGGTACACCCAGAAATCTTTGATTCTTTCCTCCTTCCATCCCTCTGTTCTTAATAATTTGTTTTGAAGGCTGGTTCCTATTGTTTTCTTTTCATCATACTTCGCTGTGGCAAAGTAGAACTTATGCCATGGCAGCCTACTGTCCTCTGTAGGAATGTGGATCAAATCAACCAGTAGATCATCCAAATCTTTCAGCGGGTTCTGCCTCTTTTCCCAGTAAGGCCGAGGGTTGTGTGTTACCTTGAAAAATTCATTTGGTGAGTCATTTTTGGGGTTGTAATCCTAGTTATCGCAAATCATCACCAACCCCAGGTGAGCCAACTTATCTTCCAGCAACTTGTGCGTCTATTTCTTATTCATGACCACCATTTTGAAGCTTAGCGGGCAACCGAAGAATCCCCTCTTCTTGGCCTTCCCTCCACAAAATTTGTAGTCGATAATGGATGCTTTCCAGAACATTTTGAGGGCTAGCACCCAATTTGTGACACATGTTGGAAGGCAAAATGGTTCCCTAGTGAAACAACAAAGCCAGATGAATGTGAAATCCACTCTGAGAAACTAGTCATATTTGGGAGTGAAGTTTTGCATATACTCTGTTTGCGCCTTGGTGAGCCGATCAATACCATCATCCCCCTTTAAATCTTGCAAAATCAGAGTCAAGAAATAATCTAAAAATGCATAATAGTCAAAAGTAGAGGAGAGGAGAGGAATCCATACAGAAACTGGCTTCCTTTTGCTTGATTCATCAAATATAGCCAAATTCATATATTTCCTGAAGAAATAAGGGTTCTGATGCAAAAACATATGGGCAAGGAAGGAAGGAAACCTGAACCTCCATTGCATTTGGTAGTCCCTTATTTGCCTCATCATCTCATCAACAAGGAATTGTACAAAATCATACTAGAAAATGTTGCTTAAGGAACTGAAACCTTGGACCCAATTGATATTCGTGCACATCCTTGTCGGTGTCTAGGCCACAAACGAATGCCAACATTGAGAAGGAATCTTGCATGTCTGGTGGGAAGGCGATGTGCAGCGCCATAATCTTTGGTGGCTTTTGATGATCTTCCTTAGGCCTTTTGGTTTCTTTGTTATAAAATTCCAAAGCCTTTTTCATACCTCTCCATATTTCCTCTCCCTTCGCTGGGTTGAATGGCTCTATCTCTTCCGGTCTGGAGCTTTGGTCAGGGATGCACAACATATTCTAGATAGCTCCTGGGCAGATATTTACTTTTAACCTCCAGCCCTCGATGGTGTTGGTGCTTGGGTTGAAATACTCGATGGACGCATTGACAAGTTCCAAGCAATAGTGCACAAACGAGACCATATACTGGGGAAGCCCACTAAACCATAGCTTTTGCGATAATGAATTTGGGTCGGTGAATTTCTTCATTCTTTCGTAGGCTGCCTCCCTCAAAGTCTTAGGGTTTTTTGCAAGGACAGGATCATGAATATTATCCCAGTCCTCCTTGATTCAGCTCTAATCTCTGCAAATTTTAGGCTTGTCCAGGACCCATGTGTTTACCCATTTTGGCTTCTCTGGTATACCAGGCGAAGCGTAAGAGACGTCTTCAAAGACGTAGATGGTTGATACTGCACGCATATCGTCAAACAAGCTCTACATTTCTTCTCCCTGGGCCTCTACTCGTGCCTCTTTTTGAGAACTCATTGCCATTTCTGTTTGCTAGAGATTTTTGCTTAGGTCAAATTTCTGCAATTTACCTCGGCTCTGGTTTGCACTCAAAATTTCTTTTGCTTTGGGTAGCATTTTTTGAAAAGCATTCACAATGAAAACCCTTTTTCATGCGATACTTAGCTATTTCCTTCTTGGGGTGGCCAACAAGACTCACCTACTTATATTAAATTCAGCATGTACCGCCAGTTATTTGCTCATGTGAAGTGAATTACTTGCCATTTTGAAATGACAAGAATTCATAATGACCTTTTCCAATGATGTACTCTGGCGTGCTTTTCTTGGAACTTGAGCCAGCGATTTGAAGGCAACTTAGGCATTCGTATGCCGTGGCAATTAATATCCCAAACAAAATGATTAAGCCCAAATATGCAATAAGTGTCTGAAAAGATTTGTGTTCCTTTTTGGAGTTCAAGAAGTGTCTACAGAATGACACCTGAACATTTGGTCGTATGGACTACCGTTGGTGACTGCCACCAACTTATGCTAATTAATTTAAATCTCCCACTAATCTTGCACACAACAAATCGTACTTAGCAGATGCAACTAGGTGGGAAAATTGAGCAAGCCTTGGTGCAATTTTTGAGATAGTACTTGATTAACCTCATGCTTATGGTATGCGAATTACCACGCTTATCCTGACCATTTTTATAAATAGGCACTTTAGGCAATAGTGAAATCACACTTAGCGATTTTTAGCATAATTGGTAATAGGTGATTGGCTTAACATTCGGCATTTACAGTTGCATAGAGCTTAGACTTAGGCGATTTGCGTAAAAATTTTGTTTGACAGTTGTATAGAGCTTGTCACCATGAACACCCCAATTAGGTTAGTCTATAAGAAATCCCAAGCGACTTTTCTTGGTGAAATTTCAACTAGGCGCTTCAAACGGATGACCAAGAATAAGCATTCTTTGGCCATTATAGCGATAAAGTGGGTTATGGGGAGGGATTGCCTTGAATATGAAGATAAGTATAGGGTTAACACTGATGTGTGATCTCATTTTGTTGCATCCATGCTCAACATCCAGGTTCCTAAGCCATTAATTCTTTGTCTTGTGCTCGAGATATTTTCAAAGAAGTACTTGGGTGGCCTAGGAGAGGTGGTGGCAAATGCTGCATTTGGTGGAGGCCTTCCAACTGCGAGTGACCTCCACAAGTTCATTGAGGAAGACGTAGTCGTGCCATGGGTGTCGTTCCTGAGTGGCTTCTATATCCAGTCGCAAGAACATCGCCAAAGGGTCACCTGTGCATGCCATTTCCTATTTCTCCTATACAACATGGTGTCCTTTTATGACATTGAATGGTACATGAACTTCAGGAACCTGGTGTTCCCTCCGCCACTTGCTGTTGCTCTTGCGGATGCTGCTGCTGTTGGTGAAGATGTTGGCCTTGATGATGAAGTGATTCGAGATGCTACTGTCGATGCCTCCATTACTGCTGCACATACCCACGATTGAAAATCTTCTTTGTTTTCTTTAAGAACTAATGCTCGTTAGCCCATTTTTTGTATACATGCCTAAAAAAGGCCTTATAGTAGCTGTATAAAGAAGATATAGAAAATATATAGATATATACTCTAAAAGTGTGGCCTCTGAACCATTTTGATACTGTACTTATCCAAGTATATAAATATAATGAAGATATAAATTTTGTTAAAATTTCTGTCTCCTTTCCTTACTATTCTACAATGTGGGTTTTCCATTTCTTTTCCTGCATAGATGTATTCATTTCCATTTTGCATATGGGTGCCATTTCTCTGCTTCATGGGTTGTTTTTATCTCTCTCTACACTTTGCAATAATGGGTTACATTCGTTTCTGCTGCCTCACACTGTAGAATTAATTATTGAAAGACCAACCGACAAAAAACACATGAAAAAAAAGAAAAACACTATTCACATATATACACTGGTAGAATAACCTGAGATTAATTGAATAATTTTAGATGAATGTCGTTGACCGGAATTCCCAATGCTTCATGCTCCATGGTTTCTAATTCAAATGTATTATGTTCTTTGCATCGAATTATTCTGAAATGGCCTTCCCATAAGCTTTTGAACTTCCCGTGTTGGCCTGGCTTTGTAGCCCTTTCATTAAATTTTAGCACTAGGTCCCCGCATTTTAGACCTTGGTCTGAAGCTTTCTTGTTGAACCATCTCTTAACCACCTGTTGGCGGTTGGAAATAGCTATCAGGGACTTTTCCCCTTTTCCTGCACTTCCAGCAACTCAGCCAGCTGAACCTCCATGGCACCGTTTTGCTCTACCTTGAGAGATTTTAGCAATTGTAATGCCAGAATCTCCATGGAGATAGGCAATAGCGCTTCCTTCCCATAGACTAGCTCGTACGACAAGGTCTTGAGGACTTTCTTAGGAGTTATGCGGTCTACCTAGAGTGCCACCCAAAGGTTTTTATGCCATTCTCGCTGGTGCTTTGAACCGATTCTTTTGATGAGTTGGACTGAATTTTTATTAGTTGACTCTGCCAGGCCATTACCCTGTGGGTAGTAATTTGACAATGTCTTCAAGAATATTCCATGCATGAGTGTGAATTGAAATACCTTAGAGCTTAGGAAATCCTTCACGTTGTCGGAGATGATGGTTTTAGGAGGGCCGAATCTTATCACGAGTTCTTCGAGGAAGTCTACTATCTCCGCTTCTGTCACATTCTTCAAGGGCATGGCTTCGGTCCACCTGGTGAAGTAGCCTGTTGTTGTTAGAATCCATTTATGTCCAGTGCTAGAGGTGGGATTAATCATTCCGATGAAATCAAGACCCCATTGTACGAAAGGCTCGTCAACCACTATCAGATTGAGAGGCATTGTGGAGTTTTTGCTTCTCCTTGTGAAGAATTGGCATTCCTTGCAAGCTTTCACCAGGGAATAGGAGTTGTTAAACAACGTAGGCCAAAAGTACCCGACACACATGATTTTGATGGTAGTGGTCTTTGCGGAGAAATTCCAACTCGCGGGACTGCTATGGAAAGTGTTGAGAATCCGCTTTGCTTGCTTTGTGGTGACACACCGCAATAGAACAGTGTTGAAGTTCCTCTTGAAAAGGACCCCTTTGATGAGCGCATATCTGTTGTTTTGCAATCAGTAGAATCTTCTCTTTTGAGAAGGAAGGTCGGGTGGATACTTTCTTGTGTGCATGAATTTCACTTTGTCCATCAGCCAACAGCCTTCAGGTTCAGACTCATTTGTTAGAACCAGCTCCGTTTGCTCTTCTTCGGCTGTCATTTCCTCGTCGTGCGCCAAATACTTGCACATTCCTCTTCCTCAGATGGTCTTTGTAGGCTTGAACTCAATTTCATATTCAAGGATCTTAGTGATCCAGTTAGCCCTCTTTTCGGTGATTTCTCCTTCCATGATGTATTCACACACATTAGAATGCGCAACATAAACAATCACCTTATTGTAGGATATTAGGTGTCAGAACTTCTTGAGCCCTTTAACAATTGTGAAGGCTTTCCTCTCAATGAAGTTGTAGTTTGTCTCATATTCCTTTAGGGTTCGGGAATGAAATGCTATCATATGTTCTCCCTTTTCTTCATCGTCTTTCTGCATTAAGACAGTAGCAATGCTTGACTTGTTATTGAATACGTACATTATGAAGTCCTTCGATAGGTCTGGATTGACCAACACAGGGGCTGCAAAAATAGCATTGTTAACCTTCTCGAAGGCTTCTCTAGCTTCTTTAGTCCATTTGAATAATTGATCCTTTTTCAACATTAGGGTGATTGGCCTAATTATTCCTGCAAAATTCGAAATAAATTTGCTTACAAAAATTTCCTTCCCCAAGAAATATTGCACTCCTTTCTTGTTGACAGGTAAGGGAAGTTCTTTGATTGCTTTCACCCACTCGGGATCAATTGTAATTCCTTTCTTGGACACCACGTGTCCCAATAGCCTGCCTTGCGGTACTCCAAAGACACATTTTTTTGGGTTCAGGGATACTCGAACTCTTGGAATTTTTTGAAAACCATCTTAAGGTGATCAAAATGATCATCCTTACGTTTGGAAAAAATAGTTAGATCATCCAAATAGATTAGGATAATCTTGTTAATCAATTCACTAAAGGTGATATCCATGGCCCGCTAGAAAGTGGCTCCCGCATTTGAAAGGCTGAAAGGCATCTTTGCATATACGAACATTCCCCACTTGGTAGTGAACATTGTCTTGTGTCAGTCCTCTTCCTTAACCCGAATCTGATTGTAATCAGAGAAGCTATCCAACATAGAAAACATTTCCGAACTTGCCACTGTTTGCAAGATTGTCTCCATAGAAGGTAGCGGATAATGGTCCTTTAGGGATGCTCTGTTCAGGTCCCAAAAGTCAACACACAGGCGGATGTCTCCATTCTTCTTTCAGACTGGCACCAGGTTGGATACCCATGTGCTATGCTTGATTGAGAAGACAATCTAAGATTGAATTAGCTTTGTTAGCTCTTGCGCCATCATGGCTTCGATCTTTGGGTTCACTGGCCTCTATTTTTGGTGGACTGGTTTTGCACCTTTCATCAGCTCTATTGTATGCTGGATGATGTCGATATCGTATCCCTTAAGGTCATCATATGACCAGGCCACCACTCCATACCTCTCACAAAATTCAATAAGCCTTTCTTTATCATGATGCAAAAAATCTTTTCTGACTTTAAGCTTTCTCCCATCTCCGACCTGAAGGTCCGCATAGTCGCTTTTGTCCGCTGCAAACTTCCTTTTGTCATTCCTTGCATCATCACAATCGAAAAGGTTTTCTAGAGTGACAAATCCCTTTGAAAGCTTGTTAGACCTTAGTTGAATGATTTTCTGTCGTAGGCTTCAACAATATTCTTTTGGAGTTGGTCGGCGAATTCTCCTAATTGTTGGATGAATGAGGCAATGTGTTCATCGCTGTCAAATACTTGCCAGCTCTGATCATTATCTGGAATTTTTGGTCAGACTATCACTCGTATAGAGTGTTTGTTATGCATTAGGTCAGAGGCAGGTTCAAATTGAGATCTGACTGCAGCCATGCAATCCACATCAACATTTTGTTCTTTGGGAACTGTCTGAATGTTGAAGGCTTCAAAACCTTCTATTAGGTCCCAGACTCTATGTCTGTAGGATCTCATGCAGACATTTTTAGCTACGAAAAACCTTCAGACTTGGTTGACCACTAGTTCAGAATCTTCAAACACCATTAATTGCTTAATCCCCATCCGCTTGACAAGGCTCAGACCTTGCACTAGGACTTCATATTCAACTTCATTGTTTGAACATGTGAACTGGAAGTAGAAAGACCAAAGTATTTTTTCACTATGTGGGGATGTCAAACATATCTCGGCTCCTGCGCCCACCTTGCATCTTGCTCCATCAAAGTGCAGCATCCATAGCTCTGAAGCTTGACCATTCTCGGGTTCCTTCATGACTTTTAGAATCTCTTGTTCTTCATCAAAGATGACATAGGTGTCCATCCCAGTAGCATGATAGTTGCCAAAAGGATCAGTGTCCATGTGTTTGATCTCCAGTCACTTTTTCATCTTCTAGCAACTCAGTGCAATATGTTTCCTCCTTGGTGAAAGAGGTATGAGAATCCTCAAAGTTGATCATGACTTCATCAACCACATGTTTTGCATGCAGAGCTTCATACACTATTTTTATTTTAGCTCCATGCTTGGTCCTGAGGATCAAGTACAACAAGTCCAAAGAAAAATATCCTCCTAGCTTTGAAGTGAATTCTTGGGATAGGCAGAGACCAAACATAGGGGGGACATCTATGATCATAGTGTCTTGCGGAACTGTGACGCCAGGGCAGGAGAACATAGTCAAGGGGAGGTCTTTGATGACACCTACAGTTTTGACTTTGTTCTCGTCAAGTTGCATAACCCCTCTCTTTAAAGGCTCATAGCTAAGTCCTAGGGCTTCAGCTATCTACTTGGGCATGATTGTAGTGCTAGCGCCAGAGTCAATCATGGAATTGTGCAATAATTTATCTCCCATAATGAGGGTTAGGAAGAAGGGTTTCGGTTTCATCTTGTCTTTAACCTCAGTGGGAGCTTCCTCTGTGCTATTTGTGAGAACTTTGGCAGGAGGTGATTGATCAACAACCTTCCCTAGGAGCGGTTGCTCCTTTGGTACAATGATTGGATCCTCCCAGAGAGCCTTCTGTAGCAATGTCTTCGGTTTCAGAATAGCTAATATATCCCACAGAGACACATTAGCGGATGATTTTATTAATTGTTCCACCACATTGAATGGTGGAGGATTCAAAGGCTTATGTTCCTTAGCTCTTGTTACAACAATTTCCCTTCGTGGTAGACATTGTTGCGCTACTGCGGAGGTACTAGGCGTTTGATCGTAAGCACTTTTGGGTTGTGGATTGATTATTTGTGGGATGGCTGGTTCACCCATGAATCTCCTCTTTGAGTGAGTGTTGTAGTCAGACTGTAGTTGCAGGGTTTTCGATGTGGATGCATCATTTGCGAACACTTCTTCTTCCATCCATGGGAAGAGCGTGTGATCGGGAGCAATATCCATTTCTTGTTCCAAGGACATCCCGTGCATTTGTGTGGTAAGCATCATGTTTTCCATTTGTGAAGAGGCATATACATAACCTCCATGGTTCGATGTCGCACCTTGACTGCACTGCTCCACCACCTTTTGTTGTAGATTTCCACATGAGAAATTTTGAGGCATATGTGAGTCGCCATAAGGGAAACACCAGGGGTTGGTGTCATCGACTAAATTGTTTTGCCTCGCTGTTAGCTCTCTGCTTGAGCTTGGATTGGTGCTCTACAGTGGAGAAGGCACTGACACTATTTGATTAGTTGTTGGCACTTGCGGACTGGTGTGAGCGCCTCCTTTGAACTGGTTCTATTGGTAAGACCTTCCGCCTTGATAATTCTGATAAGTTGGTTTCAAAGGTACAACCTAGTTTCTCTTGATGACAATTATTTCATTGGCGATGGTCTGCAACATTTCCTTGAACTCACTCATCTCTTCCTTTGAAGAGCTGGACGTAGAAGCAATGTTCTATGGCACATTCATATATGTGTACATGGATTGGGGAGGTGTGGACACACTGGTAGATGAAATTTCATGGGCGGAAGATGATACTTTGGGGAATATAGGCATGGTGGGCCAAGGTAGAAACTTCTCGGCATCTATTAGATTGTTCTCCGCTTTAACTGTGATGTTGTATGCATTCAATAGCATGGTTCTGCCAAGAGACTGGATCATCATCGAAATATCCGGGTTGATAGATTTTAGGTAGAACATGAACGCTAGCTCGGCCGACAGGTAGATACCAACTTGGATTCTCTGCCAGGTTATATGGAACTGGGCATTGAAATCAGTCATGGCTTCATATGGGGCCTGTTTTATGATCGACAACTAGTGATATTGCGAAGACTTGTCTCCATCATTTGAGAATCTCTCCTAGAAAGGGTCTCCAAGCCGATCCCAGGTACCGATAGTATTAGCTTGTAATGTGTGGTACCAATCCACCGCCTTGCCTCTGAAAGAGGCTGCAAGCAACCTTAGCGCTAAATTTTGGTTTGTAACTTTGTGTACCAGACACACGTCCGCAACATCTTGTAGATGTTCGAATGTCGTTCTTGAGCCATCTCCGGTGAACTTAGGTATAAATTTTAGAGTGAATATCGGGATAGCGGCGCAAATGGTGGGCGCTACTGGTGCAACAAGAGGACTTTCGGTGTCCCATGCCACATAGTTTATGTTAGCAACTAGCAACATGGCTAGCGGAAAGGGTGGGGGAAGCAGAACGTTCACTAATTGGGTCACGACCTGTACTGTTCCTAGTGGTAGCACTAACAAACCAGGATTATTCGTTGTTTGGGACCTAGTAATAGACCAATGGCTCATACACCCTCTTTGAATTTAGACTCATTGAAGCAGTCCCACCGGGCGTGCCAGAAAAAAGAAAACTATTGATGCCAAAAATTAGCAAGGTAACAACCCTTTATGGGAAACTTAGTTAATGGGGGGACCAATTGTGCTAAACTGAGTGACCTCCAGATTTTTAAAGAAGCTGACTTCTTTTGTAATTGGGGTTTTGAATGGGAAAATGAAGAAAATATAAAAATAAAGGTCTAACTAAGGCGATGTACCAAGACTTATGTGTAAGGAACGATAAATCTATCTTTTAGATGTGATTTAAGGGCCCGTTCAACAATCTGCTATGTCCTAGAATAACAAAAATCAAAGATAAAAAATATTCATTTAATGACATAAAATAATTTTTACACACATGCACTGAAAAGAGGAGTCAAAGACATGATCTAAACCAACAAACTTGCATTAAATTCATAGAAGTTTTGCAAATGAACAATTCAGGACAATAATGGCATAGTATCAATGTTTTATCAAATAACATAAGAAAAACAAAAAGGTTGAACAATGACACAGTCTGAAAGTCTCATACAATAATCTAAAAGCATAAAAAAGTCCTGGTGTCTTTTTCAAATTTTTCTGTATCTTCCAAACTCGTTTTTAGAAACAAGGAGCAGTATATATAGCCAAAAATCCCACCACCTGGCGAGCTAGTAATAGAAAAGATTCTGTATCTTGAGCAATGATGGCTGCAACAATGATTTCCCTTGGCCATTGTAATAGAAAAGATTCAGACCATGGCACGCAATCGCTTCCCAACCAGATGCATCCCCTGCGAATGATGGTGGTGGTCCAGAAAAATCCCGTGCAGACAAGTGTCACTTCCCAGTGGAGGCAGTTAGAACACGTGGCAGTAGGTTGCATCCTGTTACTTGCTCCATCCTTTCCTTTGATAGAACTCCCGCCAAATGGAAACAGTTCATAGCCTGTGATTCTTTCTCCCTTCCCTTAGGTGAAATCTTGTGTTGGGAAGACACATGACAACCTTTATTACTATTGGTGCCGACTGTGGGGTCTGCTAAAGTTTATGTGAACAGAAGCTACATGGCATGTGGATGGGGCCCGACAAAAAGGTGAAGGGAAGCAACTATGAATAGCCCACGACATAGACACATGACATCATGACAGGAGCCGATAAAAAAGTGAAGGAAGCATTTGATGTGAAGAGTGCTCGACAGACACGTGGAAGCAACTGACAAAGTTTAGCAAAAAGAGGCCCGATGAGAAGCTAAGGGAAAATTTTTAACATATGAGGTGCGGGCCAGTGCTTAGGAAAATAAAACCACCTGAAGGGAGCTCAAGGAATTTTACATTCACAAATTAGAAGGGTTTTTCATGATGATCTTGTTTCAGTGAGAGTTTTGCAAAGAAATCTAGTGTAATCTTACTGTAGATTTAAGATGGCGAGCACATCTAGAAGAATAGAAATAGAAAAATTCAATGACGGTAATTTTGAGTTGTGGAAACTCAAGTTAGAAGATTTTCTCGTAGATAGAGAGCTGTGGGATATGGTATCCAGTAACAAACCATCAACAACCTCACAAACTGATTGGGATGCAATGGACCAAAAAGCCAAGGGTCTGATTAGATTGTGCTTGGCCGATTCTATTCTCTTGAACGTCCATGAAATGAAGACCACAAAAATTCTCTAGAAAAAGCTTGGTGAAATTTATCAAGGGAAATCCTTGGTGAATAAGTTATTCTTGAGAAAGAAGTTATACTCTTTGAAGATGGAGGAAGGAGTGTCCATTGCAGATCATTTGAATGTGTTTAACATGATTGTTGCTCAGTTGGGGTCTGTTGGTGTGAAGATAGATGATGAGGATCATTGCATGCTCTTGTTGTGTTCTCTACCTGACACATGGGATCACCTGGTAATGGATATTGGGAGTACAACCACTTTCAAGATGGAAGATGTGGTTGCTTCGCTACTGTCAAAATAAATGTGAAGGAATTTTTCTGATATGGCGAAGGAGGCCCTTGCTATTTGAGGCAGATCAAAGGAGAGAGGCAAGAAGAAGGGCAAGAATTCTAAATCCAAGTTAAAGGGGAGATCAAAGTCTCTTGGTAAGAAGTCCAAGGTGAAATGCTAGAACTGCAAGCAATACATACATATCCAGAAAGACTGCAAAGAAGAGAAGAAAAAGAAAAAAAAAATTCTTCTCATAATGAATCTTCTCAAGATGATGCAGATGCATTCATAGTAGCCTTGAAAACACATGCATCAGAATATGTCTGGTTAATTGACTCAGGTGCGTCTTTTCACATGACCTCTCATAGGGGTTGGTTTTCAAAATATGAAGAGTATACTGGTGGAAAGGTGTATCTGGGTGATGATTCTCACTTGGAAACTGTTGGCCATGGAAGAGTTAGGATTCAATTTCCTGATGGAAGAATAAAGGGAATCGATGGTGTGATGCATATCCTTGGTTTGGTACACAATTTACTCTTTGTAAGTAAGTTGAATGATTTGGGTGTGTAGGTATCTTTCTTGAATGGTAGTTGTAAGATGACCAGAGGTTCTATGATACTTTCTAAGGGTGCATGAATTGGCACTTTGTATAAGTTAGATGCTTGCACGGTTTAGTGCAATAGTACTTATGTGAAGTCTGGGAAAAGGGCTTCTTCATCTAATCAAGTAGAGAAGGAAGGCGTTGTTCCTGTGGGTGCTAATTATTTAGAGGTGAATCTCCCAGCGAAGAAGACAATGTTGTGGCACCAGAGGCTTGGTCACATTGGTGAAAAAGGTTTAAAATACTTGAAAAATAAAAGCCTGGTTGATGGGCTTGATGATTGTAATCTCAAGTTCAATTTTTGTGAACATTGTATATATGGAAAACAACACTGTGTTTCTTTTTATTCTAGTTCTCATAAATCTTTTGGAATTTTGGATTATATTCATGCTAATGTGTTTGGTCTAGTTAATGTTCCTTTGTTATCAAAATCTATGTATTTTGTCTTGTTCATAGATGATTATTCGAGAAGGACATTTGTGTATTTTCTCAAAAGCAAAAATTGAAGTATTCAATCAATTTAAGGAGTTCAAAACCTTGGTAGAAAATCAAACTGGTAGGAAAATAAAGTGTTTGAGGACGAATAAAGGTGGTGAGTTTTGTTCTGTAGATTTTGATAGGTTCTGTAAGGACCATGGGATTAAGAGACATAAAAAAACTCCCTACACTCCATGACAAAATGGAGTTGCAGAGAGGATGAAAAAAATGCTAATGGAGAGGGCAAGGAGTATCTTGAGTGGTGTTGGTATTGAATTGAATTTTTTGGCTAAGGTTGTAGCCACTTCGTGTTATCTAATTAATAGATCTCCTACTTCAGTGCTCATTGATAAGACACTTATGGAAGCGTGGTCTAGTAAGAAGCCCTTGTTGATACATATTAGAGTCTTTGGTTGTGAGGCATATGCTTATGTGCATAGTGAAAAGAGATCTAAATTGGAGAACAAGGCAGTGAAGTGTATCTTCATCTGTTATGGCATTGGTGTGAAGGGGTACAAGCTTTGGAACCCAGTTACAGAGAAGGTGCTCTACAATAGAAGCATGATCTTCCGTGAGGTGAAACCTTCCGTAGTTGATCTACATCCAGAGATGAAAGAAGAAAGAAAGGAGATAGTTGAAGTTCTTCTTACACCCAATAAAGATGAATTGCGTACTCTTTTTGGACCTATTAATGAGGGGAGCTCAAGTAGCTTTGAAATTTCTAAAAAATATGAATAACCTCAGCCTCAGCTTGTGAGGAGGTCTACGCATGCTAAGTGGCAACCTGAAAGGTTTGGATATTCTATGTTAGATTCCAGTTGTGCCTTTACTTTGATTTCTAACACTAATTAGCCTAAGACTATTAGAGACACTATGGGTTTGTCTGATGCAGATTCCTGGTTGGGAGCCATGAACGAAGAAATGGCATCATTGAAGAAGAATGATACATGAGATCTGGTACCTTTTCCAGAAGGACGAAATCCTATTGGATGTAAATGGGTGTTCAAGAAAAAGATAGGTCTTGATGGTAGTGTTGAGAAGCATGAAACATGGTTGGTCGCGAAAGGATATTCCCAAGTGGAAGGAATTGATTATTGGGAAATATTTTCTCCTGTAGCAAAGCTGACATCCATCCGATTCTTTTATCACTTGCAACAGCGTATGATTTAAAAATCGAGCAAATGGATGTGAAGACAATGTTTCTTCATGGTGATTTGAAGGAAGAAATTTATATGTCCTAGCTAGAGCATTTCATTGAGAAAGGTAAAAATAACTTGGTATGTAAGTTAAAGAAATCTTTGTATGGTCTAAAGCAGTCTCTTAGAATGTGGTACCAAAATTTTGATACCTATGTGTTGTCTTTGGAATTTGTGAGATCAAAGTATGACCATTGTATTTATTTTAAGAACTGAAAATGGTCGTCTTCTTATTATTTCCCTATATGTGGATGACATGTTGTTCATTGGGAATGGTAAGGGTATGATTTCTGAATTAAAGGCTCAATTGTCATCACAGTTTGAAACGAAGGATCTAGGTTCAACTAGGTATATTTTGGAGATGTAAATCAAAAGGGATAGAGAAAATAGAAAGCTTTGGCTTATCTAGAGCAAATACATGAACTCTGTCCTAAAGAGATTCAATATGACAGATTGCAAATGGTTAGTAGTTCATGTGTTGTAGGGAACAAATCTTTATGTGGAAGGTTTTTTCCAAAATCTCCTACTGAGATGGAGGACATGATTGGGGTACCTTATGCAAGTGTTGTTGGTAGTTTAATGTATGCAATGGTCTATACTAGGCTAGACATTTTCCAAGCAGTGGGAGTTCTTAGTTGATTTATGGCTAATCCAAGATGGACACATTGGGATGATGTGAAAAGAGTTCAAATATTTGAAGGGTACTTCAAATTATGCATTACATTATCATGGTTATTCTACTGGATCTTCACATTCAGTAAGAATTTGTGGATATGTTGATTCCGATTGGGCAGGTGATATTGACAGTAGAAGATCCACCAGTGGATATGTTTTCACATTTTTTGGTGGTGCAATAAGTTGGATGAGCAGGCAACAAGCTGTAGTCACTTTTTCTACTACTGAAGTAGAGTACATGGTAGCAACTCATGCTTGTAAAGAATCCATTTGGATTAGAAGAATGTGTTCGGATGTTGGTTTTGATGTAGGGCAAATAACTATTTGCTGTGACAACTAGAGTGCCATATGTTTGGCGAAGAATCCAACTTTCCATGCCAGAACAAAACACATTGACGTGCAATACCATTTTGTTGCTGATGCACTGACAAAGCCAGTGAGCACAACGAAGTTCAGATGGTCTACCAATTCGATGGGCCTTAAGGCCTAGGATAATACAATGATTTCAAGCGTTGATTGGGAGCCAATAATTTCTTCGTCAAGTGGGAGAATGTTGAGAAAAAAGGTATATCAAACTTACTAGTTAAGGCTATTCGCTTACCAAATTCCATGGTAAAAGACTTAGATGTTTTGCAGGTAATCGGGCATCGGTCTTTGGAATTATCGCTTATCGGATGCAGTTGAAAAGGACTTAGAAAATTTGAAGGGTTTTGGCAATCATACTTCAAATTTCCATCATATGCTTTACTTTTGAATTCTGCGGTATCAGGTATTGAACACCCCAAATGATAGAAACAAATTTTGGTCTCGAAACAAAAAAATGTTACTAGTGATGGGATTGTTGATGCCAAGGCCTTACAAGCAGGACCACTCATAACACTTAGACGTCATAATCCCTCTTCCAACACATTGAAAACTATTAATCCAACACCTAGCATTCCCTAGAATAATCAAAGACCACAACAGTTGAGACGGTTTCCAAAATGTGAATTCACTCCTTTAGGGGAGCCCACTAAATTGATCTTCAAACAGTTATTGAAACATAACCTGATACAACTTCAAGAGCCAAAACCATATGATCCTGGGAAATTTAAACTTTTCTAGTGGGATGAGAAAGCTTTCTATGACTATCATCGGATTAAGGGACATAGTTTGCAAAATTTTTGACAACTAAAGAATATCATACATGATCTAGTTGAGAATAGACCCATTGAAGTTGGTGGGAAAAAGAAAATTACCTCAAACACGAACCATAAGGTCTTTTTAGATTGCTACATGACCATGGGAAGGGACAAGCCTCTAGTTCAAGGACAAAGACTAATGAAAATCTTGTTAAGTACACCAATGTCAAGTATGACTACAATCATAAATCATATCCGAGCTACTGATGATCAAGTCAATACTATTACCATTAAGAAGACCCCTAAGTGTTCTATTAACACTCATCAGACAAAAATAACCATTCCAGGGCCTCCACAACCAATGCCACCATATCCTCCCAAATTGCATTATAACTTGCTTGATCAATTAGGAAAAATCCCTACACAAATCTCTATCATAGAGTTATTGCGCATTTTTCCTGAGCACCGACCTATCTTAGATAAAGCTTTACAAAGCACCATTGCACTGAATTATCTTGATGTCAATCACTTTGAACAAATGGTAGGATATCTAAAAAATTCTCACTATGATACTTTTTCCAAAAATGACAATTCGATCGAGAAGAAGAACCATAACGATCCATTACATCTTGAGGTTCTTGTTCATAAAACCAAAGTTAGATGAGTCTTGGTAGATGGTTGAGTAGGGTTAAACATTTGTAACTTTCAATTGGTTAAGGAACTAGGTTTCTCAAAAGCATGCATATACACCACCAAGAGCATTGTAATTAAGGCTTATGATGATGAAGAGCATCCTTTTAAAGGGGTTGTTACACTTCCAATTAGGATGAAACCTGCAATTGTGGAAACTTGTTTCTAAGTCTTGGATCTCATCCTACCCTATAACATTCTTCTAGGCCAACCATGAATACATTCCATGAAAGCCATCCCATCCACATATCATCAATGTCATAAGTTTCCATATAATGGTAGAGAAATTACAATAGATGGTGATCTCAATCCATTACAGTATTGTTCTAACTTAAAAGGGATCCCCCAACATCAAGTGCCTGTAAACCAAGCTACATCATCATCCACATTATCCCTGTATGTCGATCCATCCAAATTTTATAGGACACCAATTTCCCAATTACCATCCCCCTCTCTTAAACTTGAGATCCAGGACAATGGTTGTGGAGAATATCACATGAAGGCATCTTATTATGTTAGTCAGTTGGTTCCTCCCAAGTCATATGGTTGACCCACATCAGCCAAGAGATAGCCTAGAGTCACTATACATGTTCCTCCTATAACGAAATTGACAAGATGGGGAGAATTGATTAAGGAAGCCCTAAATGAAGAAGACATGAAATCTTGGTTGTATGGAGAAGATGATGAAGCACCTCCTTTTTGAATACATCTATGGACACATCAATATGGAAAAGGATTTAAGATGATACGAGACAAGGGTTACAATGGATGTAGTGGCTTAGAACTACATTAAAATGGAAGGATTGAACCTATCTTTTTTTCACAATGATCAAAGGGCCTAGGGTTAAGGTATCAACTGCTTCAGATTGGCAATTCTAGTATTCTATTACCTCCACAAGAGGAAGTGAGTATTTTTGAAGTTATCGAGACATATTTTGAACCATCCAACAAATGTCAATGCCCATCCCCTAATTCTAACGAATATGAGTGGGATTCCCTCTCTTCCACTACCTTCATGGACCTTGAAAAATTGTATGGGGAACTTGATCAAATATTTATCTCCTCACAACTTCCACTTGATACTCGTCCAAAAAAGCTTGCTACAAAAGAAGAGTGGCTTAATAACTACTTTTGGGAATCCCTTTATTTTGCCACTTGGAGATTTGACCAAACCACTCTCGATGGCCAAAATTTAGCAATTTTTCCACCTCAGAGTTTACCAATGTCTAAGAAGAAGAATAAAGAAGAGTTGGTACAAAAATTTTGTGACCATATCAACAACTCAGTCTTTACTTTGACTCCACTAGACTTTAACACCCATAATGATGACATGCCATTAGTGTATCCCTAGCTCATTGATTAGGATCAACAATTCCCACATGTCTTAGATATCTTTGAGAATTTCGAAGTGATAGCTAAGTTCCTTGGATTATGAGAAGGAATACCTAGCAGAGATCACAAAGCTAGTTTTATGATGCAAGAGCAACCGAAGATACTTCAGATTGCAGTCAATTCCTTATGTCCTTATTGATAATATTCTTTTCAGGAAAGATCTGAATGGTGTTTTATTAAGGTGCATTGATGCTAACCAAACAGAAAAGGTACTACATGAGTTTCATGATGGAATTTCAAGGGGTCACTTTGCTCCAAGGACAACTGCTTGGAAAATTATGAGAGTTGGTTACTACTGGCCCAACTTGTTTAAAGATGCATATGCATGGTCAAGGAAGTGTATCAAATGTGTTTTGTTTGTAGGAAAAGAAAAGTTGTCTGCTATGCCTCTATATCCAATTCAGTGGAACAGCCTTTCATGAGATGGGGCATTGACTTCATTGGTCCAATTAATCCACCATCCAGTGTTGGTCACAAGTGGGTGCTTACTGCTACAGACTATTTCACACGGTGGACAAAGGCAGCAGCTTTGAAAGAAGCAAATGAATCTTCAGTTTTGAACTTTTATGAAGACATAATCACCAGGTTTGGAGTTCCTGACTCCATCATTTCAGATAATGCTCGTGCATTTGTTGGATTAAGAGTCACAGATTGGGCTATCAAACACGAGATTCATTTGAATACTTCCTCTAACTATTACCCACAGGGTAATGGGTTAGCTGAAAGTAAATAAAAACCTGATTAGAATCATTAAGAGGACTAAGGAAGACAATCAAATAATTTGGCATGCCACATTGAAATTTTCACTTTGGGTAGATAGGATAACCCCTAAGAGATCAGTTGGTAATTCACCATATGTGCTCATTTATGGTAGGGAGGCCAGATTACCTCTATCCGTAGAACTTCCAGCTCTAGACATTGTTCACCAGTTGGAGAGGTATGAAGAACAGGACCCAATGTCTGTAAGATATGCAAAGCTCATGGAGCTTGAAGAATCAAGAGTTAGAGCAATGAAAACTTTGGAGTATCATCAGCTCCAAACGAAGAAAAAATTTGATAAGAAAGCTACAGCCAAATTTTTCAAAGAAGGTGATATTGTTCTCAAATGGGATGTTCTAAGAAGCAGGCCGGGCCATCACACCAAGTTTGACAACATGTGGATGGGTCCATTTATTGTTAAAGACTGTAAAGAACACAATGCATACCAACTGGCCACAACTGAAGGTGAGGTGTTTCCTATCCCAGTCAATGGGATACACCTCAAGCCTTGTTTTGAAGTCTAATAGGTTCCTATCATTGTACAAATTAGATTAGGTTTCATGCTTTCAATAAGTGCTCCTACACTTTATTTTAATTGTTGTTTCAGCACAATAAATATTTTCATTTCAGTTTCTCCTGTTTCATGGGTTTCGAGCAACCTGTTGTGATCTATAAGTTGCAGACGCGTTTAATCTATGTACAAAGCTGATGTTTTAAATCAATCTCTGAGTTTTCCTAAGTGACTCTGAGCCCAATGGACAGGTTTTGGCTACTGGTTTCCAGGTTTAGCAGGAAAACATCCAGCAAAGTTCGCCAGAAATGTTGCTCATTTTTCACCTACGGGCTCAATCAGGCAAGGCAATCTACGTTCAAGTATTCATGAGGGCCAAATGGGGGCATTGTTGTGCAAGATTAAGTCATGCATCTGATGTTAAGTCACAAGGGGGTCTGTTGAAAAGCATGCCTCGATCAGATTTGGCACAAAACTCATCAGAGAAGAAAGTCGACAAGACCCTCTTGTTGTCTTGCCGACTAGCAATGTGTTCTATTTGGTTGAATATACCAGTCGCCAGGACATTCAGGTCGCCATGATTTTTTATAGGGTCCTGTCGACAGTCAGGGGTCTCGCTGACAGTTGTTCACAGGGCCGTCGGCGGGGAGAAATATTTGCATTCGGCGAAAGGTCTCGCCGACCGAGGGTTGTTTCCCCGACAAGCGGGGAAGTCTCAGCAAGAGGGGACATCATCGCAGGGAGGTCTTCCCGACCCGTGGAGGTCTTGCCGATATCGGGTGGTGGTCCCAGCGCGTAACGTCAGCGAATGTTTTGAGCTCGGCATAAGGTCTCACTGACGGGGTGAGGTCTTGCCGAAACAAAGGGATTCCCTTCGGTGGAGGTCTTGCCGAGGGTGAATGGTCAGAGCTCGCCAGGAGTTTGGTGGTTCGAGGAGATGTCTCACCGACTGAGTGATGTCTCCCCGACAGGAAGGTAAGCTCTCGCTGAAATAGGGTAGCTTCGGCATGATGTCTTGCCGACCCGATAGGGTCTGACCGAATGAAGTGAACTCGGGAGGAAGAGAGGAGCTCGCTATGAGGTCTTGTCGAAAGAATTGTGCCTCACCGCTAGGGAGGTGGCTACGGTAGGACTCATCCCCAAGAGGAGGAGTTCAACAAGAGGTCTCACCGACACACGGGTGTCTCGCTGACGGAGAAGCACAGCAGTATAATGATGGGACTTCGGCATGAGGTTTTCCCGACTTGCCAGTGTCTCACCGAAAGAAATGTTTGAGCCTGGGGAAAGTGGTTTGTGTTCGCTAAAGGGCCTCCCTGACCCGATGGTGTCTCGCCAAAGGATGAGGGGCTCGGTGAAAGCTCTTGCCGAAAATGGAGAATCTTGCCGATAGCGATGGACTTGCCAATCGAAAAGGGGTATCGGCATGACTCTTGGTGCCCGCTATGACCTCTTTCCAAATGGAGAGTCTTGTCAATGGTTTCATGGGAGGTCGATATGACTTACAACTTGATGAAAACTCTCACCAATGGGTGTATGCTTGTCGATGCTGCTGTAGAGTATAATCACATTGGGGAGACACGGTAAGTGTCTCACCGACATGCGATTTAATCTGAGCGACCTTTGACCATCTAGCGATCCCATGTAACATCTGTTCAACCAATCGGAGGAGGCTACAGGAGAGTCGTGGCAGTTTGACCCCTATGAAGAAGATCAGCGGAACATAAGCAACGTAGATTTGCTCTGAGAATAAAGCGATGAATCAGTTTGATATCCACGAGGTGCTGTTGGTAAACAGAAGGGCGGAGACCGCAGGGACAGCTAGGATGTCAACTGGCGAGGGTCGATAGACATTAATGATAATACCTCAAGGCATTCAAGGCAGCTTGGCAGGAAAGTTCGAGGGTGGACACGGAAGCAATGAAGTTAATACTGTGGTTGTAAAAGATCTGAAGGCTTCTCCTGAGGGTGATTCTTCACACCAACATGGACAACGGGGATGCACTTGAATGTAGCATTAACTTCATTTGAAAAGATCTAGTGGTTGTTTTTTTTCGGAGACAGATATTTTTGTAAGCCCTAAGGGGCCGACTCTTTTTTTTATATAGGGCATTTTTGCCTCTTTGTAAAGGAGTTCGGATTATGCATTCTCAAGAGTTAGTGATTTTTAACAATCCTTTCTCAGCTGATGTGTTCTTTGTAACTCATTTCGATTTTGGAATATAAAACACAGAGTTTACCTTGGAAGCCAGTGTTAGTGTTCAGACTACTCTCATTTCTGTAATTTTTTAGATTATGCAAGTTTTCAACTGTGCTTTTCTAAGTCTGCATTCATACCTTAAAGCTGTGAAATTCATCTTTCCTTCTTAAAATATGTATGTGGATCAAGCCTTTTTAAGAATGATGCATAAGTTCAAAGATGTTATGTTGAGTAAATGAAATAGCTACCATTAGTTTTCCAGTGTATGTTCATCTTGTTTTCATTTCATGATCTCTTATCAATTCGGTGTATCACCATAGCATTTAGTCTTATTTTTATGTACTCCTCCCTTTTCCTTTACAAAATCAGTAGTTTAGGTGACACCAAAGGAAGCCGGCCTTCTCTGGAGGTTGACCTCTATTTACAAGAAACCCACATCTTTAGAGGTCTTCCCATGTTACAGTGAGGTGTTGAACATCAGGTTCAACAGGGTGCAATTTCAAGTGATAACAATAATCAATGTACTTTATACACCTCATGCATCTGGGTATTTCACCATTGCAAGCTTAAGGGTTTCACATATTACTGTCCTTCTTGGATTGCCTTCTTTCATACACAAAATAGAATTTTAGTGAGCACATGAAGTGAATATCTAAACTTCACCTTCCCACGTTATATCAAGTATCTTATTAGAGCTTTCATTTGATGTCAGTGACTGTGCTACTTTACTCTGTTTCATCTCTGTGATGACTACTTTGGTAATCTTTTGATATGTAAGACATGAGATTTCAAATATTGGTAGCATTTCTATTTTTAATATAAAGCTTGCTTCAAAATTCCAATACCCTACCTCCATTAAGCTCATTACATTTTGATGGCATCTTGTCATCGTTGCATATCAACATGGCAACTCTTCAGCATTTTAAAAAACTCATTTTATTCTCTGCCATGGAACAGGGTGTCAAACAATGCATCTTGTAACTAAACTTATTCCATTTCAGCATAATGTTCTAAAATATTTTTCTTAAATGCTTTTCCTCTGACAGTTACAATATCCTTAAGATCATATGATACACCATTCTTCATAATGGCCATCCTTCCTTGCCAAAATTATTTGGTTGTTCTACCTGACATTAGCAACCCACATTATCTTGATGACCCCCTTGATTCACACTCCTTATCTTATTGTAATAATGATACTACTTCAGAATACTTTGTTATGGGAACATTCCTTTGTATTAAGCACTTGAATGTATATCAAAATGTGTTTCTTTTTTTTTCCATACTCTATGCATTCTTGTCATTAGGCTTAATGACCAGCATTGTGAACTCTTGATAGAGTTAGCATAGATTGCAGCTATGGGCTTATGACTTGAACACCACCAAATTTACTTCATGATACTACTTGAATCAGTACTTTTGAATGATCATGTTGTTTTATGCTCTCTTCACTGTTTCAATGAGCAAGTACCTATTATTGTCAAAATATAATTGTAGTCTACATTTCAAAAATTTGTTGTTATAGATTCCTGACATGGTAACCTGTGTTGAATGCACTTAAATGTATCTGAAAGGTTGTGCATAAATTATGAGTTGGGATCAACCCTTGTGGGAGCCACATTTCCACCACTCATTTTGAATTAAAGCATGATTACACCTGTAGTTGCACATGAAGCAAACAAGTTAGAAAAACATATGTGTACTTTAGGTGTGTTTGATAATTCTAGTGGTTTTCTGGGACACTTAAAATGCACACATAACTTATTTAATGCAGATCAAGACCAATTCATACATGCATAGGTAATGATCATGTATGGTATGTAACCTTTCATTTCTTAGAGCATTACTCTAACACATTGCTTTGACTTAATGAAGGAAACAAGAGTATCAAGGAGCTAGGAAGGTCAAAACAACTCAGACGGCAATGGACAAGAAGACACAACAGAACCAGTCATTCTCAAGCATGACTAGTTACCCTCCCCACATGCACATTCTTTCCTCTTCATTTACTTATTCATGTATATGTTTATTTTGATTTCCATTGAATAAGCAAAAGTTAAACTCACGGCTTGTGTGAGTCAAATGAATATTTCTATTCAATAAAGATAACTTTTTCAGAAGAGATTTGCAAAATCTTTCTTATGTTTCATGCATATGTATAAATGCATTGATTTTTATTTTTGTAATCTTTTAAGTTATTTCATTTATACACATGAATACAATGTAGGGGAGATAGAAAATGTACCATTTTCTTTTAAATATCAATAGGCTCTACCTGATTGAGCCATAGGTGAAAATATGGTAACAAGTATCATCAACTATAAGAATATGTGGCACTAAACAAGGCTCTAATAAAGAAAACTATTCTCAATCAAAACTATATGATTTGTAGCACCTAAGTCAAGTATCCAGTGGTGTGAAGATTCTACTCGTGCAACAAGTGCATTTCCTTTCCCTTTCCTTGATTTGGAAGGATTGGAAGGGTATACTTCATGTGTGTAGGAAGATAAAAATTTAATGTGTTTCTTCTTAATGATGTTTTCCAACTCATTATTTTTTTAGCTTGACAATGATGCTCTTTATGACCAATTTTTTTGTAGTATAAACAAGTTTGTCTCTCCTATGAAATACCTTTCTTGGAAAAGGGTAGAGTCTTCTTGTAAATTAAAAGATAATTGTCCTCTATCTTTTCATGGCTTGTACTTTGATTTCTTTTATTTCTTTGTGGACTCTTTCTCATTATCTAGATGAACAACCACTAAAGTGTGTGACTTGGATTTCTTGAGAATGCCTGTTTAAATTTACTTTGCATGTTCAAGCATCAACATATCTATAAATGAATCAAAGGATGGTATATTATAGGCATTTCCCATAGTCAATTGATGAATCTAGAAACTAGATTTACAATTGTCGTATATTCTAAAAGAAGTTCCTTAAAAAATTGAAGACCAATTGTGCATCCTTCTTGTCAATACCACATTCTTTGAATTGTGCTCTTAATTCATTAAATTTAGTTACATAGCCTTAGATATTGTCAAAAAAATGAATAAAGATTATTGAGATCACTATCAAATGTATATTCTCTAACCTCTTCAAATTGACCATAGAATTGTCCAAGTGTGTCCCAAGCCTCCTTAGGTGATCTACACATCAATGTAAAAAATAAGGTTAAGAAAAACAAATGTGTGTAGATATCATAATGCCATAATACTTTTAATTATCCATTATATCTTTTTTTTGGATTTTGAAAGCTTTTTAATAGATCTGTCAATGTAGTGAGGCAATCCTTCACTCATTCAAACATTCCATACATGTGATTTCTAAGTTGCATAGTTATGTGGATTTAATGAGGGAACTTAGGATAACCTATAGCCAATATTATAAGAGCACAAATGATTATATAGAATATTTTGACTTGTATAGTTGGTAAGGGAAAAAATTTCCTAAGGGCTCAAGGTAAAATGCTCTAAAATCAACGAATTGAGAATTGATCTTTAGGATCTTAGGCCTCCTAGATGTGATGCTAAAGTCATATTTGACCCAAAATGCTCCAAAAATATGACTACCTTCCAAATCTGGCAACCACCTCCCAATTTCAAATCCTTACAAATTTAGCCTCCAATGTCCAACTACAATGCAATAAAAGGTAAATCTAACTTTCTCAAACACTGTAGTGGTGAGCTCATATTTACTCCACCAATCTCCCAAATGCACTTGAAATCTAAAACCACTAGAAACCCACCATAATATTGTAAGGAAGCTAAGGTAGCGGAACAACTTCCTACACTAATCTAGAGAGGAGAATAACGCAAAAATTTACAGATCTTCAATAGTTACATAAACTTAAACAGGAATAAACACAAATATCATGCATACCACAACATAATGATTTACGTGGGGAAAACCATTTTGGGAGAAAAACCCCACACTCGAAAAGAATCCCACTATATTATTTATAAATCGCAAAGATTACAATATACTTGCAGAGAAAGCTTCTCACAAGAGTATCACCACCAGAGATCAAGAGACAACACGACTGCTATCAGGCTCTCAGAATACACTATCGTCTACAATCCTAGTACAACACCCTCATAAAATAGGGTTACATTCTAGGGAAAGACATGCCAAAAAAATATCCACCATTAGATCTAAAACCTAATAATTAATGGTCTAGATTTACAATATATCATTTGAATGTATGTTGGTCATTTTAGGAGTTTCTTGAAAAAGTTAACATGCTCACATTTCGCTCCTCAATGCCACCCCGTGCTCCCAACAATAACCTATATATAATTGTAAGGTTGAGACACATTTTCCCAACAAATCTCCCACTTGTCGAACACCTTGCAAGAGCAATGGGACAGAGTAAACATTGTCTCTTAATTGCTAGGGGCCAAAAGGCCAATAGTCTCTGAACACCATTTGAACTTCTTTGTGCTCACAAGCTTAGTTAAAGAATCAGCAACATTCATCAAAGTCTCTACCTTAACCAACTTCACCCTGCCATCTTCAACCATATCTCTAACAAAATGATATTGTACATCAATGTGCTTGGTCTTGGCATGAAATAGCGGGTTCTTAGCTAGACATATCACACTCTGACTGTCGCAATAAATTGTCATTGCACCTTGTTTTATTCCAATATCTAAACACAGTCTCGTAAGCCAAATGGCTTATTTACAAGCATGAGTAGTTGACATATACTCTATTTAAGTAGTTTACAAAGCAACCACATCCTATCGCTTACTCATCCAACCAATTGCACCACCAAATAAAGTAAACACATAAGCACTGGTGGATTTTTTGCTATCAACATCACCTGCCCAGGCTGAATCCACATAACCATGAATATCAAGGGAAATTTCATCTTCATTCATATTACTATGATAACATAAAGAATAATCTGAGGTACCCCGCAAATATTTGAAGACTCTTTTAACTGCATCCCAATGAACTCTACCAGGATTACACATATATCTAGAAGAACTCCCACTGCTTGGGAAATGTCTGGTCTAGTAGAAACCATATCATACATCAAACTTCCAACTGTACTCTGGTAAGGCACTCTTCTCATGTCTTCCATCTCTAATGGAGATGTTGGAGAATCTGAAATAGATAACATTGTTCCAACTGAAATAGGAACACACAATGGCCTAAAATCCTGCATATCAAATCTTTGTAAAATTGAGTTGACATACTTACTTTGGCAAAGCCATAGCTTTTTGTTCACTCTATCTCTTGTAATTTCCATCCCAAGAATGTGTTTAATTGCACCAAGATCTTTTATTTCAAATTTAGTAGCAAGTTGAGATTTCAATTCTAAAATCATACCTTTCCCTCTACCAATAAATAACATGTCATCAACATATAATGCAATAAACAGGAAACGATCACCATCAATTTTATAATAAACACAATGATCTGATTTAGAAAGCCCAAATCCGAAACTCAACACATATGTATCAAATTTTTGGTACCACATCCTAGGACTTTGTTTTAGGCCATACAAATATTTCTTCAATTTGCAAACCAATTCACTTTTACCTTTCACCTCGTAGTGCTCTAGATGTGTCATATAAATATCCTCCTCCAAATCACCATGAAGGAAAGCAGCTTTCACATCCATTTGCTCAACCTCTAAATCATAAGCAACAGCAATAAAAAGAAAAACTCTAATGGATGTCATTTTTGCAATAGGAGAAAATGTCTCACCATAATCAACACCCTCAACTTGAGAGTAACCCTTTGCAACCAACCTTGCTTTGTACTTCTCAATACCTCCATTTGAACCAATTTTTTTCTTGAACACCCATATGTAACCAACAGGTTTTCGTCCTTCAAGCAATGGTACAAGATCCCATGTATCATTCTTTTTCAAAGATGCCATTTCTTCATCCATAGCAATCTTCCATGATTCTGCATCATTCATACCTAGTGCCTCTTCTACAGATCTGAGTCCATCCATGTTATTATTCAAAGCAAAAATACATCTCCAATCATCTAGTGAATACATTTCAGGTTGTTGTCTATGCCGTGTAGACCTACGAACAAGTTGAGTTGGAGGTTCTTCCTCCCCTTCTAAAGATCCAAAGCTAGATAAGCTCTCCTCAACTTCTTATCTACCTTGGGCGTCGATTCAACTTTCTCAGGTGTAGAAGGAAATTGAATCGCATCTTCCTATTTACTTTGTTTTGGCTGTAGTGTAACAAAAGAAGGCTTAGTTTCTCTAAAAATAACACTTCTACTAAATATTCCCGTTTGTGCAACAGGATCCCAAATCTTGTATCCTTTCACACCATAACTATATCCGATGAAGATACATTTCACAACCTTGTTCTCCAACTTTTTTCGCTTCTCCTTTGGCACATGTGCATATGCCTCGCAACCAAAAACTCTAAGATTTCTTAATGAAGACTTGCGACCCGACCATGCCTCTATAGGTGTCTTATCAACAAGATTTGATGTAGGAGACCTGTTAATCAGGTAACAGGCAATGGCAACAACTTCAGCCCAAAACCTTTGTTCTAGACCAGCCCCACTCAACATAATCCTAGCCTTCTCCATCAATGTCTTGTTCATTCTTTCTGCAACTCCATTCTGTTGTGGAGAATACAGAGTTGTCTTTTGTCTATGAATACCATAATCTTTACATAATTTATCAAAATCGTTAGAGAAAAATTCACCGCCATTATCAATCCTCAAACATTTTATTTTCTTTCCAATCTGCAACTCTAGAAAATATACCCATGTTCTTCTACTATAATCATCAATAAATGAAACATAATATGTGGATTTAAAAATTGAAGGAAAATCTACAGGACCAAACACATCAAAATGAATAAGATCCAATACACCACAAGATTTATGAGAACTCGAGTAAAACTGAACACGGTTTTGTTTTTCATAAATGCAATTCTCACATAAATCAAATTCAAGAT
This sequence comes from Sequoia sempervirens, assembly GCA_007258455.2. Classification (NCBI taxonomy): domain Eukaryota; kingdom Viridiplantae; phylum Streptophyta; class Pinopsida; order Cupressales; family Cupressaceae; genus Sequoia; species Sequoia sempervirens. Next base: position 211,548,532 of record VDFB02000008.1, on the reverse strand, counting down.
TACAATCAGATAGACATTTAACAAGTTTTTTTTATTTTTCAAGGTCCTTAGACCCTTTTCTCCAATGTGGCCAAGTCTCTAGTGCCATAACATAGTTTTCTCTGTAGGTAACTTTGACTCGAAAGACAGAGCACCCTTGGGTACCCAAAAGCCATGACCATCTACTAAAGGTGAAACCATCACTTCTTCCATAGACTTGCTTTTCACATAAGTACTATTGCACTCAACAGTGCATGCATCTAGCTTATACAATGTGTCATATTTGAAACCTCTAGTAATCACCATAGCACCTCTGACCATCTTGCATCCTGCATCAGAAAATACTACCTGCACACCTACATCTATTAGTTTGCTCACCGATAACAAATTTCATGCTAAATCAAGGATATGCAACACACCATTAATCATTTATATTCTACTATCAGGAAACCTAATTTTAACTTTACCTCAGCCAACAATGTCCAAATGAGAATCATCACCCAAGTACACCTTACCTCCATCAAATTCTTCATATTCAGAAAACCAATCTCAATTAAAGGTCATATGGAAAGATACACCTGAGTCAATTAGCCATGCATCATTACCTACACGAGTTTCCAAAGCTGCAATGAATGTGTCACCATCTTCCTTCTCGAACTTGGAATCATAATCAAATCTCTTCTTTTTCTTCTTCTTTTCTTCTTTGCATTCCTTACGAACATGTCCAGGCTTACCGCAGTTCCAACAAATAACTTTGAACTCTCCAAGAGATTTAGATCTCCCCTTGGACTTGGATTTTTCACGCTTCTCATTCTTCTTCCCTCTTTCCTTAGGTCTTCCACGAACATTTAGGGCCTCCTTGGCAGTGATGTATACCTTCCTCCTCATCTCTTCAGAAAGAAAAGAACTCACCACATCTTCAGTCTTCAATATAACAGAAGTACTCCCAATAGCCATAACAAGAGAATCCCACAAATTAGGCAGAGAACAAAGCAAGATCTGACATTTCTCTTCCTCATCCATTTTGACACCAATTGATGCCAATTGAGCCACCAACATATTGAATACTTCTAGGTGATCTTTAATTCGTCCACCCTCTTCCATTCTCAAGGAATACAATTTCTTCCTCAAGAAAATATTGTTCACTAAATATTTGGCTTCATACATCTCACCAAGCTTCTTCCATAGTTTCTGTGTAGAAGTATCTTCATGGGCATTGATTAAAATAGAGTTTGTCAAGGACAATCTGATTAGACCCTTGGCTTTATGATCCATAACATCATACTGAGCACTTGAGTAGGATCCGCAAGCCTTGAAACATTCTCATCAACAGCATCCCACAGATTTTGATCTATCAACAGATCATCCATCTTTAGCTTCCACATCTCAAAATTATTTCCAAAAAATTTCTACACCTCTATTCTCCTTGATGAACTTGTCATCTAAAAATTCATGCAACAAGATCACAAAGTGTCTTCTGCACAAGCTCCCACTCAAATCTAGATTAGTTCAAAAAACCCAACAACCCACAATTGAAACCAAAGGTGATCAAGCTCTAATACCACTTGTAAGGAAGTTAAGGTAGCGGAACAACTTCCTACACTAATCTTGGGAGGAGAATAATGCAAAACTTTACAGATCTTTAACAGTTACAAAAACTTAAACACAAATAAACACAAATATCATGCATACCACAACACAATGATTTATGTGGGGAAAACACCACACTCCAAAAGCAACCCAATATATTATTCAGAAATCAAAAAGATTACAATATACTTGCATAGCAAGCTTCTCACAGGAGTATCACCACCAAAAATCAAGAGACAACACAACTGCTATCAGACTCTCAAAATACACTATCGTCTACAATCGTAGTACAACACTCATAAAATAGGGTTACATTCTAGGGCAAGACAGGCCAACAAAATATCCACTATTAGATCTAAAACCTAATAATTAACGGTCTAGATTTACAATATATCATTTTAATGTATGTCAGTCATTTTAGGAGTTTCCTGAAAAAGTTAACACGCTCACATTTCACTCCTCAACGCCACCTCGTGCTCCCATTGTATATTACACCTATCGGTGTAACTAGGAAATATATATATTCATATATATCCTATCAACAGGGTGAAGCCACAATAGTGGTTTACAATTTGATGGAGGAGGAAAACTGAGAAAAAATGACCCCATGGCAAAAAAAAGTGATTTTGGGGGTTCGTACGAACCTAGAAGTTCAACCGAACCAAAAAGGGGTTCGACCAAACCTAGGTTCGAGCGAACCCCTTAAACTTTTTTCTGCCAAAAAACAAAAAAAAAATCATATGAAAGAGGTTTGAGCGAACCCCCTTGAAGAGGTTCGCTCGAACCTAGGTTCAAGCGAACCATGGTTCGAATGAGCCCCTAGGGGTTCACTCAAACCCCTATGGGTTCGTACGAATCCCCCTAAATCCTCATCCCCTCCCTGAGACACACAAAAAACCTAAAATTTGGCACTTCGGAGCTCGGGTTGAGGATGAAAATGGAGGAATCTTCACAAACCCAACTGGAATTAGGTAGTTCTCGGAATGAGCTATCCAACGAATATAATTTTAATATGTTTTGGTTTTAGTATGTATTTGTTTTTTTAGTTTTATTAAACATAAGTTTTTCATCGAAAACGAAGGTCTTTGTTCTGTACATGTGGAAAAATAGCAGATTATCAAAAAAAAAAATTGAAAAATATGAGTGCACCAGATATTGAAGTCCTTGATCCAACCAAAAAAAAAATGAATTCCAATATATACAAAAAAATTTATGCATTATACTTGGCCATGATGTCTGAATTGTAATTGGTATGACTTCTAAACTTGATTAAAGAAAAATATTCAATAAAATTGTCTAACCAAGTGGAAGCACTATATATCGAGTTACGAATCTAAATTCAAAAGAATTAGAATTTTATCCTTCATGGAAAAAAAGTTATGTTATACTATGGCCACTTTTTAAAATGTTATTTTCTAAAAAACCATTTTTGTGGGAGATGGAAAAAGAAGTGCAATCTAATTCCAAAAAATTTGAAAAAAATATTTTTAGAATCTACAAACAAAATGTGACGAGACTCTAGTTTGCATCATCTTCAAATTCTTCGCGGTTTAGCTGCTATAGGTGCCCGAATGTGAAGATTTAGTTAAAAATAATAATTTTAGTGTCCAGTTTGGCCAAAAATTGTAAACCACTATTGTGGGATCACCCAACAATAACCTTTATATAATTGCAAGGTTGAGGCACATTTTCCCAAAAAATATTGTATTTCTATTACACCTTTTTAATTCTCCAAATCATCCAAAGATGTAAGAGAAGAGCATACTCAATGTTTCAAGAAAATACAAGATCTAAACTCTAAGATCACCTAAAAGACTAACCAAAGGCACTCAACTTGCTCTGATACATGTAAGATTTGGCTATAGAAATAGCCACCCATGATCTAGAGGCCTAATGGAAAGCATAAAGACTCGAAAGATCAATATGACAAGAATAAATTGTATTCCTATCAAAGAATGCAAATAGAATATAAATAATTTGTACATAAATGAGAAACCCTTGATTAAATAGATCAAGATGAGACATAAGACAACATAATATTATGACTTAAAGGAAGCAAGGTACACGGAGATGCTTCCTACACCAATCTAGTGAGGAGAGAGAGAAATAAATTTTTAACCTTTAAATAGTTACACTACAAAAGATTATTCAATGATTCACAAATTACAGAGAATAGAGAGACAAAAGATTCATCACAAGTACATGCAAAACACACAACACAATATATACGTGGGGGAAACCCTTTCAATAGAAAAACACCACACTCCAAAAGAAAAACTAAATGGATTAACTATAAGCAAAGTGGTTACAATACAATCTCAGAGCCAAGCTATTTCAAGAGTCACAAGTGTTGATTCAATTCTAGAATAAATTTGGCAATATAATCGTACTTGTAAATGAGTTGCAATACAACACTTCAATATATAGGAGTTTGCAATGCTTAAAATAGATGCTTCAAAATGTTGTGCCTAAAAATGCCATGTCATCATCCTTTTCACTACATGCATGCAAGACTGAAGATGGACATGCAAGGCACTTTCCTTATCCTACAAATAAAAACAAAAACATGTCACATGCAAACAACACATGCAAGGTATCCACTTAACATGCAAGGCACATGCATGCATGCAAACTGAAACATTGTATGTAATGTGCCTACATGCACAACTCCAACTATCATAGCAGTTTCCCAAATTGACTACTCCTTTGTCATAGTTCCTATCACATTCAACTCACAACTAACAAAGAGTAACTATCACAAATAACATCAGGTAACTCAAACATAGTGGGATGTTTATCTCCCATGTGGGGACCACATGTCACTTACCATGTGCAATCCTAACACCTCTCTGAGTCAACTCTCACATAGTGACTTCATCAGTTGCACATAATCAATTAAATAGGAAAATAAATAAATAATCAATGCTAGGAATTATCAAAGGTTGAGACACTTTATTCCTAACAATGAGAAGTGTCTTAATCCTATGATATGAGACATAAAGTGAAAATGCCCTAAAAGTGTTATAAGTAAACTTAAGGGATAAGGTGTTCAAAGGATTCAATATTGGAACTACTTCACACCACAATTAGATGTGTTCATAGGGTTGAGGACTCCTCACTGATTTCAAAAATTTATGCTCCTAATTCAAAGAGAGACAAAGAGGTTTATGGCATAGGCTTGCAACCTTTAGACAAATATACTTGACTGAAAAGTGGTTGGTTATGCGGGATTTTAACTCTATAGCTAAAAATAAGGGTAGTTCTTTTTCTATAGATGGAATGGAGGACCTATCTAATTTTATTCCTTCGACTCAATTTATGGTTTTATTTTTTTGAGGAATTAATTAAATTTGGTCAAACATGAGAGCTAGTTTGGCTCTGCTACAAATGAAATTGGATTGTGCCCTCTTTTCAAGATATTAGTTTCACATGTATGATTGTTCTCTTACTGCTTTTCCATGGGTTAGATTAAACCATTTTCTAATTGTGGTTCATGTTGATGTTATAGGTAGGAATCAGGTTATGCCTTTCATATTTGAGAAAATGTGCCTTCAACACCTTGATTTAAAGAAAAAGATTATGGGATGGTGAAACATTCTTTTTCAAGGGAATGCAGTGTATAGGATGGTGTATAAATTAAGTCATGTTAAATGGGCTATTAGGAAATGAAACAAGAAGTATTTTAGAAACATCTTCTTATAGAAAGTGATTATCGAGTAGAAATTGCTAAAAAGTCAACATGTTTAACAAAGTGGAAAGGAAAGGTGCCTCTCAACAGCATTATACGGTTCAAAAGAAAGTTGATCAACATAGGAGCTTTTCTAAGGTGGTTGCGTCGGAATCACAAGCTCGTGAGGCATCCCCTCCGGATGTCTCAAGTGGTGGGGTTGTTGAAGTTGAACATCATGTTGAAACCCCTAAAGATCGTGAGATTGGGTCTCTGATTGCCATTTCTGGTGGCTTCTCTAATTTGTCATTGCCTGCACTAAAGAATAATGATTAAATCTCTGAGACTCTGGCTGCAGGCATTCATCTTCAGGAAAATAGTGTGTTGGCTTGGCATGGTAAAGCTGCACAGGTGGAAGAAGGTTGGATTACTGTTAAGGGCAAGAAAGCAAAATTATCTAGGCCTTCTTTTGACATGACTCTTCGCTCCCACAAGAGTAGTTCTAAATGTAAATCTTGACAGGTCTTGTTTGGGGGCTGGTGTTTGGTTGGTTGCAGGTTGTTTTATTTGCAACCCTATTTTTGTTTGTAAAGAGTTTTGGGTCCCTTCAAAACCTATTTTTTTACCTCAATCAAAAACAAAGTGGCATGAACCAAGCTAAATTTGTCAAGAAGAAATGTCTACTAATTGAACTCCACTCAATTATTACAAAGGAAGAAATGTTTTAGCAGCAAAGATCTAGGTCAATCTAGCTAAAAGGGGACAAGAACACTTTGTTTTGTTCATTTGTCTGCTCTTCAACATAGATCAACAAATAAAATTGAGGATATCAAGGCCAATGGGTAGGTTTTGACTACTGAAAACTCATTTCAGAAAATTTTATTTAGTTCTCTAGATTGTTGACTAATGATAGAATTCCTTCGCCTTGGAAAGAGGAGTTTCTGAGTGTTATTCCCTCTTTACTCGATAGAAGAGATAATGTGAGCCTTATATCCCCTATCACGAAGGAAGAAGAAAGAAGGGTGGTGTTCTCTTTAGAAGGAAATAAAGCCTCATGACAATATGAATTCCCTCTTTTTTAGAAACAATTATGAGACATTGTTGCAAAATATTTAGTGGAGGTCATACATAACTTTTTTAATCATGGTAAACTCCTTAAGGAGATGAATACTACTTTTTTAGCTCTAATTCCAAAAAAGGGGGGAGTAGATGAATTTTTAATTTCGAGCCCATTAGTTTATATAATTCGATGTAAATATTATGTCTAAAACTTTGGCTCTACATATGCAAACTATTTTGTAAAAAAATCTCCTCAACAAAGTGGGTTTGTGCAAAATCGGCAAATAATGGATTTGATTGTTTCGGTTCATGTGGTGCTTCATTCTATGGATAAGAGTAACAAAGATACTTTTATTTTGAAACATGATTCTTTGAAGGCTTATGAAAAAATTTCTTGGGATTTCCTCATTAAAATATTCCAAAAATTTGGGTTTGGTAAGAAGGTTTCTAACATCATTTTTAATTGCATCTCTTTAGCCAAATTTTCTATCATTGTTAATGGCTCACCAATTGATTTTTTCAAAGTCTCAAGGGGCTTAAGGCAAGGGGATCCTTTGTCCCCCTTTTTATTCATTATTTTCACTAAAACCTTAGGTCACATCCTCATGTTGTCATTCAACAACAAAGAATTAAAGGTTTCAAACTTGTCTATAACTGCCTTCTAGTGTCACATCAACAACTTGTTGATGATACCATTGTTTTGAGGAAAGCAACTATGAGGAAAGCTAAAGAAATTAAAAATATCCTTTCAGCATATGAAGATGTTTTCTTGACATAAAATAAGCTTGCATAAAAGTATTATATTCTTTCAAAATACTCTTTTGGAGAGACAGCATAAGATTGTTAAGATTCTTGGATGCAAGAAAGAGGATCTCCCTTTAATCTACCTTGGTATTCCTTTATTCAAAGATAAATTTCCTAAGTCTTTTTGTTGTTTGCTACTTGAAATATTCCAAAGAAAGTTAGATGGACGGAAGGGCACATTGCTTTCCTTGGGTGGTAAAATTTAGTTGCTAAAATCTATTCTCCAAAATTTGTCAGTTTACTATGTCTGCTAAAAAAATCCTCCCAAGTTTATTCCAAAATTTGGGTAGATCCAAAGGAATTTTATGATCAAGATCAAATGAGCATAATGGCATTCCTTTGTTGGCATGGGAGCAAGTTTGTCAACCAAAAAAGTTGAGGCGTGTTAAAATTTGTAAGCTTAAATTATTTAATATGGTTATTGATTCCAAACGTGCTTGGATTTAAGAATAAGTTTTGGAATATATTTTTTTAACAATAAAATGCAAAAGAAGGGCTAAGGTAGATTTTAAACAAGGAAGATTTTGGATTATTTTTAATGAGCCTCCCCTATCTTAGGAAGATTTGTCTTTAATTCCTAGGTTGCAATTTATTTTAGTTGTTATCCATATCTCTCAAGGTGAGGTGGAAGATTCTCCGATTTGGGCCCCTTCTACTTTGGGTTGCTTCTTTGTTTTGTCATGCTTTTCTTTGATTGAATCTTTCCAATCTTATCCTTTTGGGTCTTCATTGGCAATCTAAACTTATTCCTAGAATCAACTCCTTTCTATGGGTTCTAGTTCAAGATAAAATTTAACCATTAATATTTTGATCAAAACGGGTTTTGCCTTCCCTAATAGGTGAGTGTTGTGTTTGTTGGAAGTTGAATCAACTTCTCATATTTTCCAAGGCTACTACTCTTATTTTTTGTTTCAATGGATTTTCTTTTTTTTTTGAGGTTTGAATGGTTCAGTTGAGTTGTCCCCTTCCCCAACCCTTTGTTGTCTCTACTTTAGCATCTTACCCCTCCTCATTGTTTTTGGTGGATTTGGAAGGAGCGAAACAATAGAATTTTTAGAGATAAGAAAACTAAATATGTCAGATGGTTACTAAGATGTGCTTTTCCATTAAATAAAACTTTTTGGCTACTCTTCAATCCAATTTTGCAAGAGATGGTAACCTTCTTGTTTCTAACTTTGATAAAAGAATAGCTATCTATTGGGATTTGAAGGTTGATTTTCAATTCCCTTCAAAAGTTGTAAGAAGGACAAGACAAATGTTAAATGGGAACCTCCCCCTTCCTATTGGTTTAAGCTGGATTTTGATGGGAATTCCAAGGGGAACCTTGGCCCCTTGGAGGGGTAGTTTGTGATTTGGGGTGCTTTTGCTATCAACCTTGGCAAACAAACCAATCACTTTGTAGAGGCAACAATGACTTACAATGGGTTGAAATTGGTTAAGGATTTGCATACCCAAAATTGAATAATTGAAGGTGACTCCATTAATATTATACATTGTCCGAGTAAAAAGGAAAAGCCTAGTTGGACACTATTCTTTAAATCAAGTAAAGTTTATTTAGAGAAATTAATTATGTCACTAATCTAATGGTTAACCCAAGAGGTTATCGTCTTCAAGCTCGTTTACTAGCTAATCAAGACCTTAGCATCACCAATGTTTTGTCACGAGGGATTTGAATGGTGTTCATACAATTATTAATGTGTTTGTATTGTACCACCTTTGCTTCGCCAAGATGATTTTCGAGGGTGTTTGAATATTAATAATTGGGATGTACTACCCCACCCTCTTGATCCTTCCATTAACTGGAAGTTTCTCAACTTAAACTAGTCCTATGTGCCTTATTTTCTCATTCACTTTAAAATTTTGAGGGACCCAAATTTGGTTGTTGATATGAAGAAAATCAAAATAGAGTGGAGCCCATTTCTTGTGGGAAATTGAAGGCTAATCACACTATTTGGAGAGTTCTTAAGGCTAGCAGTCTAACCCCACTTCTAGAAAGGATTAATGACTACGATATTACTATGGCAATTGAATTTGCTAAATAGTGGCAAAACGAGAATGTCAAGATGCTAGGTTTGGACATGAATGTGTTAGAAGAGGTTATTGCAACTACTAGTAGCCTCAAGATTGAGGCTTTGAAGATCTCTAAGGACCACAAGATGGGCGAGGAGGAGAAAGGTCTCTTCCTTAGGAAAAGTGAGTCTCTCAAAAGTTACCAATTAGGTTATGTTGTTAGTTCTATTAAAAAGCCCTAAAATGAGGTGGTTGTGGTGATTATGAAATACATTACTTTGGAGGGTCAATTTACTATATTGTTTTCTTATCATTTTTCCCTATTAAACTATTTCCGTTCTCACTATACCATTTCCCTCCCCTTCTTCCTTTATCTTCTTTAGAGGTCATTGTGAAAGAATTTGTGAGGGGGTTTGGGTCTTACTCTACACATGCAAGGATTATTATGTTTACTATTAGCCATGAGAGATAATCCAATCTCACGATTAGAAGGGATCCTTCATCTAAGAACGAAAGCAAATTTAAATTGAGTCTTCCTTGGAACAAGAAGAGGAAAGTATAGATGACAAGGTCTCTTGTAGTGATTTGGAGAATGAAAATCACTATCCAATGTTCAATGAGTAGATGGATGGTGACATGGTCAAAGAAACAAGGGAAGGCAGCACAAATGAAAAGACCAGAAATAGCAAAGGTAAAGCAAAAATGTGGGAGAAACTTTCCCTAAGAGCCAAGATTCTTAGAATTCCTAGCCCTTGCCCCCATACCTATGAGGAGAATCAAGTTCACCCTTGTGATGAAAAGTCCTTGGAAGGTGTTGTAAGGGTCATTAACTAGATAGTTGAGCAATCTTTGAAATTAGTAAAGGAAACTAAAAATCACCATGTGTTATCTAAATGGTTTTTTTTATGGAAATTCATGGGTTACATATTAAAATGACCATTCTAGGTCAAAAATATGAGGGAAAGGCTTTAGTGTCTAAGGAAGAAGATAAGTTAACTTTGAAACATTAGAAGCCTTGCAAGAAATCAAGCTCCTACAAATTGAAAGGGCAAAACAAAATATTGAGATTCAAAAGTTGGAGGACAAAATAAAGGACATCAAAGATAAATTGCAGAAGGTCGTTGACACCAATAAAGTTACAATTAGTACTAGTATTGATAGCTTGAATTTTTTTGGAAGAAAAGCTTCAAAATGTTAAAGGGAAAGCATAAGGAAAGGCTCCTAAATGGCAAAACGTTTCCTAGTATCCAACTAGGCGCAACATAACAAAAATAAAAACAAAAAGGAAAGGTAACAAAGTGCCAAGAAAGTCCAATTCATGTGTAAGAGCTAGAGGCTGCTAAGGCCCTACACAACTTGTAACCGGCTTGTGTTATCTTGTTCTCTTGGTCTATTAATGCCTTTGAGTTTTTTGTTATGTTTTTTCCTATTGCTTGAGATTTTGTCCCTCTTTCGACATCGTGGGGTTCTTGTATTACCCTATTGCAACGTAGCAGTGGTCTTCTTGTTTTTGGTTAATAGGTGGTTGTAATGCTACTATAACTTCTAATGTATAGGGTTAACCAACTTACCTTAATCAAAACATGTGTGCATTGACTAAATACATTTCTAATACAAGCCCTTGGTATTGGCATAAAAAGGTTTTGACGAAAAGTAGAGACCAATCTAAAGTAATAATTAAGGGCTATTCTGGGCAATATATGAGAAGCATGGGATTACCTGATCTAAATATTTTGCAAGAGCTATTTAACTGCAATATAAAATTGTTTTGATAAGCTTACCACATTGTGCGATAAATAGTCAAAAATGACCATAGCTATCAAGCCTACAAATGACTTCAACAATTCTTGTCATGAAAATTGGAACTAGGTTAATGATAACAATCACTCTTGCCGTGGAAACTTACAATTAAGTTGAAATGACTTATCTTGCCATAGAATATTATGCTTGGTCAATAAGTATTAATAATCCTATCTAGAAAAGGAGCATATTACAAGCTAAGGAAAATATAATTCCAAGATAGATACATATTCTGAACGCTTCGAATGAAACTCCCTCAAATGATACTTCCACACTAAAGGTGTGACAAGCTTAGCATAAATCTACTATTTCTCAAGCTTGAAATTAGGAAACGCCTATATGGGCAGAGGAACTAGAATGTAACTAATCCAAAAGACATTTTTCAACATATAAAAGTCTATTGAATTGGTAGCAACTATAGGATCTAGAATTGTAATCCTCTCATTACTTGGACTGACTTTTATTGGATCTAGAAAATCCTTTTTTTCACCTCCTTACTGCCTTAGCAACTTGGCACCAAGGGCAGATAATAATATTGGTGAAGACAAAAGGCACCGGATTTTGAAAATTAGCAGCACAGAATCCATTTGTTTTGCTTTTGCCTCTCAATATCTCCCCCAAAAACTAAAAAATATCCAGAGAAGAGTTATAAATTGCGTTAGTCACATTAAATATGCCATGGCAAATCTTATTGAATTAATATTCCTGTTTAGAAACATTTATATATTAAATAGTTTTATAAAACTGATTATTACCCTACTTCACTGACCAAAGGAAAAAATACATTCATTGGCATTGTCTAAGCAATGAAAAACAATCAGCTTGAGATAAGCACCTAGGAACTTCTATAGCATGGGACATCTACTCAGTTCCATGTGTAATTGAGTCCCTAAATGGAACTGAGTCCCTTCCAAGTGGCCAACAAATGCAAGAGTTGGATTTTCTTCATCTCTCTTTTGGACCTCAAAGTCAAGGCCAAGCAGTGCTAAGTTACATTTTCCCGAGCTATTTGGTTAAGGTATCTCTGATTATAATGGTAAGTATGAGATCAATTTAGATGGTTATTGTGCATCTTCCTCCAAGAAATGAACAAGACAATTTCTGTTTGCAATGCTGCAAGCATGAGATCAGTAAACTGGGATATCTTTTCCAACTGGCCTTATTATGCAATTGGTTAGGAGACCCCTCTTTCAAACAAAATTAAGAAATACTTTGATAAATGGTGTTCTATCGGGGCTTGTTTTCAAACTTGTTATATTCATTGGAGAGAGCTTGATTTTTGTATCGGAGCATTTCAAATCACACACTCTAATCTATCATCAGGATGAGGAACAGAAAAAATGGATCATGGAGTACAATCCGAAACATGACATTACAAATATCTTTACACAGTTATCTGCCAAATGCTATCTACTATTACTCTAATGGACTCTGGAACTATTATGTTTTTAATGTTATATTCATGTAAGCATCTGCCAACTGGAACCCTTTTGGAATAAGTTGGCTTTTTTTGTCTTTTATGATACTGAGTAGCCACTAACTACTTAGTATGTAGTGCCGAATCTGTCCTACCAAGGCAGTTTTTTCTGATTCACCCTATTCCTTTTTTGCACTAAGATACATATAGATATGCTACCCGACTCACTTGTCGTATAAAAAAATGAGGTAAGAGAGATGGTGATTCAACTGGTTCATTATTTAGCATTAACCCATCGGAGATCTGCTCCAGCTCATGCTTTTCTGTTACAAAATTTTAAGTCTGATGTGCATTCTTAGTACCTAATACATGAAGACTTCAGAAGCTCACCACACAAATTAAGGGGGGTAGAGAACAGCAAAGTTTTCTTTAAATAACAAAGTTGGATGTGCCAAGTTGCCCAACAATTAGAAGTTTGTCAGAGCTCAATAATATGCACATTTACGTCAAATGCTCCTACTGTGAATTGAGCATCCATACTAGCGTAAGCATAAATGTTATTGAAACAGTGGCATCATTACTCTGAGATAGGCAGCCAATTATGTTTTTCCATTTCTAAAACTTAATAATATGCACATTTACGTCAAATGCTCCTACTGTGAATTGAGCATCCATGCTAGCGTAAGCATAAATGTTATTGAAACAGTGGCATCATTACTCTGAGATAGGCAGCCAATTATGTTTTTCCATTTCTAAAACTTTCTTCTTTCATTTGTCTTGTAGAAAGGTGTCTGAAAAGATGATTGACAACACTACCACACCATCTCCAACACTCGTGAGATTAAGAACTGCTTGCATTCATATAGGCAGTATAATAACGTGGATTAGATCCAATCATGGAGCCTTTTTACTTTATTGGTTAAAGAAAAATATCATGCCACTCAGTTAATATAAAGAATCATTGTTCTTTCACAAACAATTCCAGATGAGCCCCATCAATTCTCCCGGAATCAATTACAAATAACACGAACTCTAATATGCTTCATACAACAAAATTCCAACACATTATCATTTGCAGCAATCACTTTATACAATTGGAAACAATAAAAAATATGGAATTGACAACAAACAAACTCAATGAATATATAGGCAGAATTTCTACCCAAGAAGATTTCACGTGCCAATTTTAGATGGTCAAGCCATCCACCTTCGTATGACAAGATATGAAGCAAAAATTCAGTAGCCTCTCGACCAGAAGAAGTTGTGATGTACTTTAGTACACTTCCATTAAAAAAACGCAAACCTATTTCCATGACTCACAGCAAACAAGCTATACTCTTCTATAGGAGCCTGATCATTGGGCATCGCAATGTCACTTTGGGGCGGTGGTGCAACACAAGTATCCTTCATAGTTGAATCATGCATTATTTCTTCTTGCAAGGGAACTGAATTTAAATCCCTCTCTTTTGTCACTGCTGCTGGACCACCAAAATGAAACAGGGAAAATGCTGATGTATCATGAGTTGGTGAATTTCCAGAAATTCCATCTTGTTGAGGAGATGTTACCTCTGATGAAGAAAGACCATTGGAAACCTCTTTCTGAGGGGGCTGCTTTGTTTCCTGATGCAGTAAATTGACCCCAGTGCAGAATCTAACTTCTCCAATCTGTGGCTCCCCCAATCTAGAAGAACTTGTAAGACCATTATAACTTACAGAAGCAGATCCATGTGAGGACGGAATCTGACTTGCAGCAAGTAGAGATGGCAAAGGTTGAAAAGAAGGATGTAGCAAGGGAAAGCCAGGCAACCTGCCTGAAGATAACCCAAACCCACCTGGCCCAGGAAAAACAATCCGATTTGGTGGAGTAACAGGCAATAAACCACTGCCAGAGACAGGGGACCATCCTCCATTACTTTGGTAGTAATTGTGGTTTTGATTATGTTGGGAATGTAAAGGAAACATTGATGAAGATATACTTGGAAGGTGGATAGGCAAAATTTGTTGTTGGGATGTCATTTCCGAAGTAGTGAATGATACTTTAGTTGCAGACATTGCACTGCCTTGGACAGTGGACAATCCTGTTGTCTTTGAAATATCTTCTACATGATTGAGCGCTGGAGAACATGCTGTTCCAAGCTGTGACCCACTCCTGTGCCTGTCAATGTTCTCAATACTGCCAGGGTTAGAGCATGGAACATGCAAATCAGTTCCACATTTGTTGGAGATTTTTACATCTCCATATTGGCAACCATTCTCTGAAGCAGAGGAAGAATCTCCAGCAACCGCAGTGTCCTTTGGTTTCTCACTAATGTTGTGAGAGGAAGGAACAAAAATGCAGCCATTGTTGTCTCTACTTTGTTTACAACAGTCATCTGCAGCTGATATACATGAAGCAGAGTCATTAATATGATTCCCAGTAAATAGGGGCACAGAAAGGGAAGACTCTGTTATTTGTTCACTAACACTATTTTTTTCCTGAACATGACCTTTAGATGTTGCATCACTCTCAGAATGGTGTGAATTGGATATCCTCGAATTTTTATCACTTCCATTGCTTATACAAGAACCTAAGGGGCTCCATTCATTTGTACTGATTGATGCCATTGAAAGATTATTATTATTATGCATAGGGCTTATTTTGTTGCTGCAAAGAATTATCTTCCTGTTAAAAGTGTCTCCCTTTTCACAAGCAGCAGCCTTTGTGGTGATGGAATTTAATGAAACACCATATTGTGAAGGGCTTCTATTAGCTTGTCTCCGTAACTCTAAGGGCTCCCACACTTTTTTATGTGAAACCATGTCCCCTCTGCTCCCACATACCAGCCCTGCAGAATTCTTCCCCTTATGAACTCCATGATCCAAAATAGACCCAGACATATGGTTGCCAATACGATAAAAAGTTTTTGGCATGTCATATGTAGCATCAGATCTGTCTTGAATCCTAGTCTCCCTAACAGATTTGTCAAAACTGTGTGTATTACAAGCACAAAGCTGACAATCATATCTATAATGTGACCTTCCATTGGACCAGTGATATTTTTCATGGCACTTAGTTGTGCTATTTCTACTATCAGCCTTCCCAAAATTATCAGGCTTCAGACTTTTTGAATGCTTTTGGAAACTGTGTATGGATCCAGTAGTAGTCTCGAAATATCCATGGGATGCTGGTCGTTCAGAACTCCTGACATGGCTATGTGTCTCAAGACTCATAGTGGGCCCTCTCCTAAATAATCGATCTGAAGTTGTCTCCAGCATTGGACTTTTCCTAATCTTCGATTTCCGCCTTGCTGATTTTGACTGGCCAACAATAAAGGAGCCACTGCCATCTCTAGCATTGAGCTCCCCGTCCACATCAACAACTGAAAATGACATGTCATGTTCTTTCCCGTTCCTATTTTCTCCAAGAACATAATGCATTGAAGATGTGGCCATTATCATATCTGGTGAAGAAGACCTAGCCATAACAGTATCATCATTTTTATTTCCTGCACCATCAACACCAGAATGGCATGCAGACTCCTCTTGTTCACTTGGGATTGTACCATTTGCAGATTTCTGGGAAATCAAGGCTATGGGATTTACCTCTACGCTGTTCTTTTCTTTCTCTCTCTCTTTCTCTTTGAGCTTCTCCTTCCTCCTCAATTTTTTCTCTCGTTCTTTCAGTCTTTTTCTTTCTTTCCGTTCCTCTTCTTCACGTTTTTCAGCAGCCTCTTCTTCAAGAAGCTTTTTCTGCAAAAAAAGAAAAAAAGAAAAATCCCTATAATAGATCTTTCAATAGCTAAAATTTATATATAGCGGATGTCACTACTACAAAATCTTTAGGAACTCCAGGATCAAAATAATTATAAATCTTTTAAAATATTTGTTCAAAGGCCAGCATAAATTTTTACTTACCTGCTTTTCCAATGTAATAATTTCTTTGCATGCAACATGTACACGTTCTTCCAATAGACCAAGTGACAAACAAACAAAAATACTATGAGCATTTTGGCGTGCAGTTCCCTCTCTAAAAGCCTTTTCTACCTGACAAACAAAATGGAAAATTCACATGAATAGCTTTTATTTGAAAAAGAATCTAACCAGTGCAAGAGAAAGTAAGTCATGTAGTCTAGTTTACTTCTCTTGCTTTACTTGCATTGGAGCTTAAAACGTGTCCACTTACTCTGGAAGGACTTTTAAAATGAGAGCAGAAAAGTATATATGATAACAAGAGACACCAAAGTGTTTACAAAGATATCCTTTTCATCACTGCTCTTAACATGTATCATTTTCTCATTGAAAGATTATACCTAATAGCAGCAACACTGACATTATCTGAAATTTAGTGTGTTAGTAGCATCTGTATTATATCCTCTGTTGCTGTATCCTACAAAACTAAAATTCACAGCACTTCTATCTTATGGTGAAAATGACATCTTAGCAATAGAAATTCTGGAAAGTTACCACCTTTTATAGCACTGAAAGCACCAAAAATTAAGTTAAATTTATTTCTCTTTTGCGCATAGCTCTGGAATAAATTTACAATGCAAAACAACTGTAAGAAAAATCATCCTAGAATGTCTCCAGGAAATGACAAAAGAATCTGACCGGAAAACAGAGGACACTGATAGGAAATAGGTGCATGTCTGCATGCTCACTATGTACCAACTAAAATAACACACAGATATTCGTTAACCCTGAATCAAATGCCCAATTAAAATATCCATAGATCCATTGATATACCATGGGGATAGATTCGATCTCAACTTTTTTTTATTTGAATTTCACGTCACAGCCTTCTGTAAACAATGAATTGAAATTTCAAAGAATTAGCAACATGGTCCTGGGAAACATTGCCCTAGTTTTTAGAAAAGGAAACACTAAATATATTTTAAGAATATATAAATCTGAAACAACTGCAAGCATAATATTTTTCCATTGCTAGACTGAAAATTGCAATATGTATACATCACTATGCTCTCCCTTGGTCATAGATTAGATTTTTTCTAGAACCCTATAAAAGCATTGAACAATCGATATCTTGAACAAAGGAATGCTACTGCCACGATTGATCTGAAATGGATCAGTTGTGTTGATTTGGAGGAATAAAAATCACATAAGTCTTTTCCTAGATGGTTTCTAATGCATTATAAATGTAGGCAAGACTCATCTCAAAAGGAATAAGAGAATAATCAGTTCAGGAGAATATGGAGATTGAATAGTTGAAGAGGAGCGACCTGGCTGATCCGGACACCCAGGGGAACTTTCCAACACTATAAAACTGTCCAAGCTCTGCAGCGTGAGGAGATCACTCATGGCCTTTGTTTTCCAGAGTTGGACAAGGCTCTGGGGGAGTTTTGCTCTGCTAGAGGTGGAAAGTGCTTCAAGCAAGAAGTCATATGATGTTGATGGTTGGGATGATGCCCAAGGTGTAAGTGTAGGCAGGTGGGGTGTTACAAAATTGAGGATTAATCCCTCTTTTCTATAATATCCTGGTCAGGTGGGCTGTTTTCAGTTTGCTAGGATTTCAGTTGCCCTCTTTTTGTTTGTGTTATCTTCTACTGGCCTTCATGCCATTTTGTAAGTTGGTCGTCTTAACCCTTATTTTGTATTGTTTTATGTTTCTTTTCTTGGGCGAGAGTCCCTATAGAACCTTAACTATTTTATCAAAACAAGAAGTAGTCATCACAGTGAAAGCTTAAGATGTCAAGCATGTAGGTTCATGAAATATTTATGATAACACATGTTTTATCTGTAGCTTTTGAATGGAATTATTTCAGTTTTCTTCCAACTCTCTCTCCTCTTAGTGGATCATCACCTCCAACACAATATAGCAACAGTACTGTTTTATTTAAGGCAAAAGTATAAAATCTTGCTACATTTTTTGACAAAACAAAACTGATTGCAATAATCCTGTAAACATTTATAAGCACATATTTGACCTATAAAAGACAAGCACATTGCTACACTAAATTAATCTGAAAATTTAAAACATAACTGGAGTTTATCCTACTTCAGCCGATATAAATCATGCACCGATCTATTATTTGGAGGTTCAAAATATACTTCGCTTTTAAGCTATCCATCTTTAACACCCAATCAATTGCATTTTATTGTCTATGTGATTGCAGCTATTTATATTCACTTTCCAACCTGCAAACTTATCAGTAACACAGATTATCCTTACTGTTGTCTGCTAATCCATATAGTAACACACTATATCCATTGCTGGTCTCAATAAACAGCTAGAGCATTTGCAACATTAGTTTTCTGATGTGTCTAGGATTAAACAAATTCAATTAGCAACTACAATTGTCAGCTAGGCCAGTGGTTGAAAGTTAACTACAATTTTGTTGTAGACTTTACCAGAATATCTGAAGACACTACTGTTTTATAGATGTGCATTAACAACACACCTAATACATCAAAAGTGGAAGAGTTTGATTTCTTACACAATATTGATGCTCAATTTCATTTTGCAAAGATGCTAAGTTCTCACAATCAAACTCACATTGGAAGCTCAACTATTTTGGATCATTCTGTAACGAGTGTCTAGAGAGAAAACTAGGTTATATCCTTAAAACCACAGTTAAACAACTCATGCATCAGATTTCAAAACAAGGAATTTGCAATATTGCTTGTGGCCCGATCCGCACAAGTCTGTGTTGCAGACTCACCATACGTGGCAGGGACACAGAACACACAATCTTGTTTGAGCAATTGAATGCAACTGAAGGTGATTGAAGGAGCAAATTTCTGCAATTTTTGAAGTTCTAGGATTTTTTTTATCTTTTTTTTCAAGGTTACAGGCAGATGAGTCTCCAACCCCCCAGGACACATATCCCATACCAGAATGGATACAAAGACACCCCCTGTTACAAGAAACATCCTGTCTGCATTTCCTGCCATCTCCCATGTCGAAAGCCCTAACTTGCACCATTTCCACACAAAAATACTGCAAAAAGTGAGAAACAAAAAATAAACCCCTAAGAAACATCACAGGATTAGTTCATTTCGCAGCAAATGCCAAGGAACTGTCACAGGATTTGTCTATTCACAACCAATGACCAGGTGCTTTATCCACAAATGCATTTAAATTGAGAGAGGTGCATACAGTATTGACATGATTTTTGCATTTTCATAAGGTTTCAATATTTTATATTTTATATTAAGGTTTGAATCTGAGCACAAGGTAACAAAAAACCTCAATCTTCACTTAAAAACTTATAGTTATTGGTTACTTAAAAACTTTTGAATGTCTTCTTTGCAGCTGCTTGGTGGAAAGATTGAGGCAAACCCCCCTCCACCCAAATCTTCAAAAGCTAGCCCTTCAAGTTGTGTCTCAAACTTGTAACACTTCTAGATGTGAGTGCAATTTGAGCTTGTTTGAGGCTGTTATTGTAATTAAATCTTGTCAGGGCGGATTCAAATAATCTCCCAAGAGTATGCTTAAAACAAATTCCAGAACACAGAAAAGAGGACGTATAAAACATAGAATAGAAAGAACGAATTTCTGAACTGTAGATATAATGCAGATTAATTAATTGATTTCGATTCTCTGCAAAGGATAGACGGATCTCACATAAATACGGAAGAGGTAACTCTTGGATGAGACACGTCTCATGAGAGGACGTGTCTCCACAAGGTGGAGACACGTCACTCATGGGATGTGTCCCATTAAGTACGTATGAACTAAATAATTAACACATTTAATATTTAGTTAGATCCGTAATCATAATTGCAAGATTCGATAAATAATCGAACTTCACAATACACATATGATAATATTAATAATAGATCGAATAAGAGTTTGTATATATCTGATCGATGCTATATATTAATTCAACACTCCCTCTTAGCTAGGGAAGATATTACAAATCAAAAAATATGTAGAGATATCACCTTCACACGTGATATCGAAGATATGATATGTTTTCTCAAGATTGTCAAGTCACATGACATTCCTCATAGTCACATCTTCATTATGGTATGTGCACTGACATCAAGTCACATGATGTCTACCATAATAATTCATGGCATATCCATGGATATAATTATCCACCATGATTATCTCTTAGGAATCACAATGATCTTCAAAAGACATCAATTCACATGGCATCCATCAAAGTGTCCAAGAGATACTATCATGACATGTCCACAGATATCAAGTCACATGATATCTATCATGATAGTTAAACATTGCAAAGTCGTCACCTTACAATGTCACATACAAGTGTTCATTATTAGAAAGATCGTCACCTTTCAATAATGTACACAGGGAAAGAGAGAAAGTCATGGAGTCACACACATGACAAAAATGTTTACACATAAAACATCTTTAAATATATTAGTACAACTTCTAAACAATTTGAATTTTACAAAATATCAACTTACATTTCAATCATACCAAGCTTCTTCCTGAAATGTTCAACCTTGATTCGGGAAAGAGGTTTGGTGAGAATGTATGCTGTTTGATCATTTGTACTAATATACTCCAACTGGATCACATTTCTTTCTATCATGTCTCTTACATGATGATAAGGGATCTCAATGTGCTTAGGTCTATCATGGAATGCTGGATTTGCAGAAAGTTTGATGCAACTCTGATTATCATAATACATAATAGTAGGATTCAAAGGCTCACCACAAGCAATTTCCGGAGCCATACTGCTTCTCTTGCCCCCATAGAGGCTGCAATGTATTCAGCTTCAGTCAAGCTTTGAGCTACTGAAGACTGTTTTCTGCAAATTCAAGATATCATAGCCGATCCTAAACTGATGAATATTTCAATCCATATCCAACTGTGCCACACAAGTATCTCAGGACATGCTTTGCTGCAACAAGATTACCATCTTCTTCAGGCTCAACAGGCTCCCTCTGAATCTTCAAGCACTTGCATCAACCTCCTGACCTCTTCGTCCAAGGTTTCCTGCAACACTTTGACTTAGATAAATGTTTTCCAGTACACACCTCAAATACTGTAGAGAGTTCAGGATAGTACTCCTCGATCTCATCCAAGATCTCACTATTCTGAATAGGTTTGCGGGGCTACAAATGACAAATCTAGAAGACAATCTTGAGCAATTCTGATCTCAACAGTTGAAGGGATCCTCTAAGAGTTCAGCACCTATCCTTGCAATACAACAATCTTCACTTCTTCTTAGTGAGTTACAAAACTCCCTCTTGATCCCTGCTTCAAAAATTGAAAAATGACTTTTGGAAGAGAACTCACTCATGCCAACCAAAGAAATGATCAAGCAGACATAGGACTGTGTTATACATGAACCTATAACAGAAATATATCAAAGAATCAGAATGAAGGAATAAAGAAACTTATCTTTATTGGATTTTGATATAACTCTTTCTTCCAACTTTTACTCCTCTCAAGAGTGCTAAACTCAACACAGCAAAGGACAATCTGATCAACTGCAAATTTCTTAAATGCGTTATGCAGTTCACATGTATAACCAACTCTCCCGAAGAGTTAAGGCTCAAACATAGTTCATGCATCGATATGATCAGCCTATCACAACGAAAAAACAGTTCTCTTTTCCATCTCAGAGTCACACTCAAAGATCTTCAAAAGAATCACAAGCAAAGAATAATTGAAATCTTCAAAGGATCTTATGTTAGTGAACACAATTTCAAGAGAAACTACTATCTCTCTTTACTAATTACAAGATCCAAGTAGAAAGGGGTTTCAAACAAAACAAAGAATACTTATCTCGCTAAGAGTCAAACACTCTTGAAGTGCTGCACTTGAATGCTTCCTGAGCTCTGCTCATAACAGCTTACAGAAACAACAAATCCTTACATTGCACAGAAATTTGTTTCTCCTCTCACAGGCCCATCTTAACTCAGAAACAGAGTAATTTCCAATCTATCTTTTATACAACATGCAAGACAAAAGTGAAATACTTATCTTGTTATGATTCAGTGTATCGAAGTCGTCCCAGGTTACCTTCGTAATAGACCCGATATTGGGTTAATATATCAAGAAGAAGGACAGCGTCCAAAACAGAGACAATGGTTATTAGAAGTCTCTTGCAATGACATAAAGAAGTGCAATGTCATCGATACACTTCCTCTAAATTCTGACATAGAGAAGCTTTTGACTCTTAGCATGGAGCCTCTCCAATGCACATAAAATAGACACTTGTTCTCTCAGAATAATTTCAGGTCCGTTCCTTTGGTTGACACTTAATCCATCTCAACCCACGAGTATTCATTTGATCTTCCTTATTGCTTTCAGGATAATCATCGATAGACAAGAGTAATATCCAATCTTATGTTCACATCACAGACAGGCTTGAATGACAAAAATCATACAATAGTTTATTTACGCTTAAAGTAGTGAGGGAGAGAGGTTGGTGTCATCTTTGCAAACTCTCTCCACTTCCAAAGCAACTCATCTTTGTTGTCCCGAAACAATTCCAAGATAACCAAACCGGCCTTTAACGGATCCTTATAATCTCCCATTAACAGTAGAACGGACAACCCATATGTATGATAGTCTAAGATTTCCAAATCATCATTATAAAAATTTGGTCGAGTATTGCAGGTATTCTCACATGCTTAATGGAAGCACCTTCAATGTTGTAGCCCCCAAGATGCTCAGGCGGGTCTCCCAGAAAGAAAATAACGCCATTGTAGTACGAAACAACTTCATAAAAGCAAAGTATTGCAAACCCTTCTTTCACTGCGAACTCAGACTGGTGCGCCAGAACTAATGTGCTCGACTCACTGCTAGAAATGCCCGATGGTATTGCAAACCCCATCGATAGGAACTTGACGACTGCCAGAATTATGAGAGTTCCCATCCCTTCGCCCAGAGCATCTAAGATCTCGACGGATATATGCCCCAATAGTCTTACAATACCGTTCACAATCCCAAGCTCATACAGCGCCAAGTAATGTACCAGCTTGGAATGCCAAACAACTTGTCACAATGTATCTTCTCTGGGCTCCACGCGATCAACAGAGACTTGAGCTTACCACGATACAAATGATTTGTACACTGGGTTGTAGAGGACGCAGGAATGTGAGATAGACGTGGCTCTTCTCGATCCGTCACCTGAATGTGTAACCAGAATATATATTCGTTGTTTCCACCAATCGCTTCCTGGGTGCCAACTGCGTGAGAGACTACATCCTCACTGATCCCTGTCTTCTTTCTCAAGCGAGTCCGATATTTAGATTTGATTTGGATTCACACAACGTAGCTTTGATACCATGTTATTGTAATCAAATCTTGTCAGGGCGGATTCAAATAATCTCCCAAGAGTATGCTTAAAACAAATTCCAGAACACAAAAAAGAGGACGTATAAAACATAGAATAGAAAGAACGGATTTCTGAACTGTAGATATAATGCAGATTAATTAATTGATTTCGATTCTCTGCAAAGGATAGACGGATCTCACATAAATACGAAAGAGGTAACTCTTGGATGAGACACGTCTCATGAGAGGATGTGTCTCCACAAGGTGGAGACACGTTCACTCATGGGATGTGTCCCATTAAGTACGTATGAACTAAATAATTAACACATTTAATATCTAGTTAGATCCGTAATCATAATTGCAAGATTCGATAAATAATCGAACTTCACAATACATATGATAATATTAATAATAGATTGAATAAGAGTTTGTATATATCTGATCGATGCTATTTATTAATTCAACAGAGGCCATTCACACAAAGAAATGCAACAAGTTGACACAGAAGTGCCTCAATGACCTCATCTTCATGCAATATAACTTTCGCCTTCATGCAAAAAAGGTGGGCATAGCTACTCAAGAGCCAATTGCCTTGGATGAGATTAATCCATACGGCAATTGCACTACACTAGATGAGAACCCAACAATGTTTATAAGAGATGAGATTTGCTAATTTTGAGAGGAATGCAAAGGAGGGTGTGGCAGAAGCACAGGCATTTGATCGAATGACATCATGGCATATGATGATGTTGAGCAAGAGGAATCATTGCCCATCTAGTTCAAGGGTGGAGCCACAATATTCTAGTTTGAGGGTGAAGCCACAGCCAATTGCAAGGAATCGGACCCAAACCATCACTAAGATATATGAGGGGAAGAGAAAAATGTAAATTGTTGTATTTGCATTTTGATACAATATTGTACTCCTTTTTGTATTCAAATCTAATAGAAAACACTTCCCAACATTTTACAGGAACATTTGAAACGTTGTGTAACTGTATTTTAAATAAAATCTTATTTTTTCTAAGCAAGTATTTTTAAAGTTGTCAAGTTTTGTGGAGCTTTTGCCGAGTCCCTGAGTTGAGTCAAAATTAGGTCTATGAAGTTTTGGCAAGTCACAAGTTTTTGAACTCTGCTTAAAAAACTTTCAACATATACTCAATTTAGAAGCCAAGTGTTGTACCCAAACCAAATTTTTTGCTTCATTAAGGCATTTTGCTTAAAATGGTCTAAATCTTGTAAAAGTGTTGTCAAAACTCAGTTTTTGGGCAAATCAAGTATGGGCTTTTAGTCAGTCTGATGTCTGTAAGATACTGGCAAAATTTGAAAATTTTGAAAATTAGGGTTTCCGGACCCCTATTTTAGGGCAAAAACCCTAAAAATTGAAACTTGTCAAAATTGGCTGAAAATTGTTTTGATTGGCTTATTTCACTCCACGATCACATTGGTGAAGTCGTAATCAAGAAAAAGTCAGTTTAAGTCTGGTGGGTAGTTTTCACTTTTTCAAGAGAAAAGCGACCTTCGAGGTCGTCAATGGCAGTTGGCCAGTACCAAGTGTCAAAATCTTAGCCTGAAACTTATCGTAGCAGATCCTATAGTGAAAGATGCTGAAAAAGATGCTTCGTGATGGACGGGATTTTCAAATGATGAAAATTGTAAAAATATTCTAAGTCTGGAAACACTTCACTTTGTAACGTGGGAGATACTTGTGCAATCAACATGCAAGTCAACTTTGCAGTGTTCGTACACGTGAAAATGATGAAATACAGTCACGCTCTCGTGTCGGTAGCAAGGATGCTTCAACGCAGTCAACTCAGCAAGCAACACGATGATTGCGCGACACGAAAAAATGGTGAAAATCATCCGGAAACTTCCGAGTATTGTGATATTTGCGCCCCTGCAAGCCAAGGGCACCCTTTAATTTGAAGGCCCAAATGCAGTTATCAATGGTTGCAAATACATTCACTCTCTCCGGAATTCTGTCAGATTTCCAACAAGCTGTCAAGCGAATCCATCAGATTTGTGAAACTCCAGCAAATGAAGGCGGAAGCAGAAGTTACATAGGTTTTACATGTCAGAGATGACAGTCAAATTTCATAATCTGCGCCCCTGTAGCTCAAGGGCACCCTTGAATTAGACCTGTCAAATGATAGAATTTGCAAAAACCATTTCTCGGGGTTCTCTTCAGATTTAGCCCAATTCATCCATTCGCAAGTCCGTAAGACATGCTAAGTGACCATGACAGTTGATTCTGCGAGCACATAAAATGGAGGGAAAATAAAAGTGAAAATATCAAACTGTACCTCTACAGGCCAGAGGCACCTAGCTTTTTGGCTAGTTAGTTGAGGTTTTCGGCAATTGCCATCTTCACGAGATCTGTGCAGAATCCTCCAAGCTAATCAATGAATCCAACCATCAGCCCTCGAGATTCATCAAACACCCGTAGATGAAGAATCGGCGGAAAATACTAAAGAATAAAGAGTCAAGACAGGTAGAAAAATGGCTAAGTATGGAAAAATGCATCTTTCTTGAAAAAGGTGCCCTTCTACTCGAGGTCTTAGAAGCAGTTTTTTGGCTTCGTCACTCCCAAGAACATCTCTTCCAAGTTGTTCTATCTCCGTGATGAAAGCGTCAACACGTGCATCAAAGCAATCGAGCTCCCGGCAGCAAGGGTCAAAGTGGAGCATTCTATTGAAAGTTACAAATTGCAATCATTTTCAGAAGCTAAAATAGCCCCAACAAGCCAAGCACACCCTTGCATTTGAGGGTCTTAATCCAACTTTCAGGTGTTGCACATACAGTCATCGTTTGCGGAATTCTTCTAGTTACACGATGGATCCAGCATCCAACTGACAGGAGGTATCATCCACCGGCAGCAGCAGATTGAAGCACAAAGAGGCAAATCAGGAAAATGGCTAAATCTGGTGTCATATGCACTCTTTTGGGAAAAGGCGCCCTAGTTTTTGAGGCATCAGACTCAACTTTTAGCTCTCGCAGATCCCAGCAACATGTCATCAAACTTGTTTCAACTATGCAGTGGATGTGTCTGATCAACTCCAAGATCAACCACGCATCCGGAAATCAAAGTTCAATAGAGGTTGTGGTGACATTTTCAATAAGCTACAAAGTAGGAGCTTAGCTAAAAATCTCAAGTTTTGAAGGAAGGCACCTAGAAAGTCAAAGCTTGACTTTTTGGAATTAGAATGCATATTCTAGCTGCCACAAAAAAGTGGAACTCAGCTAACTGAATTAAATAATATTAAAACATCAATTTGAAACATCAGTTTTGCTTGCAAAGGCATATTTTCTTCATTATTTTAAAGTGGCGCCTATTTCAAGACTCAATGTCTGTTTTTGTTAACTAAGTGCAGCCCAATGAGATAATTGCATGCTAAATATAGGGTTTTTTCCTGCATGTAACACCTAAACCCTCAAAAATTCTTTAAATATGCATTTAGACATCCATTATTTTCACAGCAGGTTGAGAGCAAATACAATTTTCCTCATGCAAGCAACATTTGAAGGCGCCACAGGTGTTATTTTTTAGAGTTCTTCGCAGATACAGGTCCAGATCATTCAGTAGACTTCATTCAAGGATAAGTAGAGGCAAAATATAACTTTTATTTTCTCTCTTATATTTCTTCTAAGTTCTATCCTTATCTAGACTCTTAGGTTTTCTCTCACATGTCCAAGTATACGACGGCTTTTCACAGTTCTGATCATTGGGGTGTGTTGTGCACGGCTTTCTCTACAAAACCCATGTGTTAGAATTTTTCAAGAAAAATTGCCTCATAGCTTCACTTTTTGAAGCTTTGCTTTTTTCTGGAAATTCCTTTGCATGGTAGAGGAAAAGTCAATATTTTGAAAAATAGAGGATTTGGGTTTGCTTAGAATTATCTTCTACACAAAACCCATGTTTCAATTTTTCTCAAGAAAAAATTGCCCCCGAAAACCCTAAAACCCTTGCAGTTCCCGATTGAAAAGTCTTTGCGTGTCAAGCTAAATGGTGTTTTTTCAAATTTCTGATGTTGTCTCTACAAAACCCATGTCTCAGAATTTTTCATAAAAATTGCCCCCCGACAGGCTATTTTTGGCCTCACCAGGAGTCATTTTAGCTTCCCAGAGAAAGTTGTCAGCACATAGCCATGTTTACAGTCAACAGGCGAGTTTTCGAAAATGTAGTTCACACAAACTGAATTCAAGACCAAATCGGTCTTAATTCATGATTTCATCAGAACAACTGACACAAACTTGCATCAGGTGGATCCAGAAGTTGACTTAAATGCTTCAGAAATGAACTAGATTACACTTCAAAAGATTGAGGAATCTGGGTTGCTAGAGGCGGCTTCACTTCCCATCAAAGTGTAGTGTATAGAATTCGTAATGTCTTGTGTAAAGCATTATAATTCTACTACTCAAGAAATCCAATCAGTAGATGGACGGATGATATGCAGTATCAAG
Organism: Sequoia sempervirens; assembly: GCA_007258455.2. Lineage (NCBI taxonomy): Eukaryota > Viridiplantae > Streptophyta > Pinopsida > Cupressales > Cupressaceae > Sequoia > Sequoia sempervirens. Next base: position 211,520,548 of record VDFB02000008.1, on the reverse strand, counting down.
CCTAGGGACATTGAGAAGTGCTTCGGTATTCCTCATAATCCAAATAGTTTGGTCATTACCATGGATCAGTGTGAGAAGGCATTCAATGCTGATAAGGACAAATGTAAGAGTAAAATGGCAGAAAGGTGGCTAAAACAAAAGAAAGTTAACTTACCAAAGAATGTGGGTCGCGGAGAGTTCAAATATGAGTACGCGCTTTTGATTACCCTTCTTAATTGCGTTTCCGGTCATGCAAATGCCAATAAATTCCAGCCTTGGATGTATTACATCATGGCTCAGATCATTTACAGAAGGGAGCATTACGACTGGGCCTCTTTGATCAACGAAGTTCTCCACAAACAGATGACCAGCTTCTTGGTTGCTCACGAGTTTCACATGTGTTCGTACCTTGTGTATCTAATTGCCTTCCAGGGTCAGTTTAGAGGGTTGAACACTGTGGGAATTCTCAATGTACAAAAATTTCATCAATATTACAAGCAGCTTGAGTTCACACGATCTGAGCAACACTACAAGCATGTGCAGTAAGCATTTTTTATGTACACAATGAGGAACTTGGATTGGGAGCTACATGTACGTATCTCAGCAGAAGCCAGAGCAGCAATGGTAGAATGGGTGGATTGGTTCATTCAGTTCCCTACCTATACCTACATCTGCATCTACAGATATGCAAGTCATCCAGCCATGCTACCCCACTATCCTTCAGATAGGGTGGTTTTCATGGAGTTTCTACGGCAGTTGTATGATGTTCACTCACATTTGCGCAACAAACGCAAACCGACTGCCAATTTTCCATTACAGATGGGAATTTACAAGTGCAAGACAACAGTTGACGCCAAGGTTGTGGGCCATGAGTTAGCAAGACTTAATCTTAAGTACCTTGTTGAGAGACGCTCATAGGACCCTTGGGGTTATTACTCAGCACACCTTGGAGGTCGCTCTTATCACAAGCCTTCTATGGAGGACTACTAGGTAAACTACGAGGATGAGTTTGAGGTGCGCAGGCGCAGCTACAGTAGGTTCACCCTTTCACAAATTTCTATTTTCATGTTAAAGGATGTGAGAGGGTTGTTAGATGATGATGGGGATGTACTTCCTCCATTTTTTAGAGAATAGGTTGATACACAACCACTTCCAGCTATCGATTGGTTTGCCAAGGAATTCACGTCTGTTAAGGAAAGATCAAGCAAGGTTATCAATAACAACATACTCTACTTGGATAGCAAGAAGACGAGGAGGGGAACCATGCCAAATACAGAGTCGCCACCGGTGGATATTTCATTGCCTTCCACGTCAAAGACAAAGCCCAAACAAAAGAAAAGAAGTAATCTTCCTAAAAGGGGAAAAGTGTCTGAGAATTCAAAGGGGAAAACACCAATTGCTGATTTGGACCAGCAAGAACGACATGTGGAGGTTGCCACAAATTCAATTGAAAGCATGCGAGAAACAGAGGTAGAGCCTCCCATGCCGTCACCAACACCACAGAAGTCTCCAGTTCCAATTCGCATTGACTTGGTGCCAAACACTCCGCCGCGTAGCAGTGCTTCCACATATTCCCACTCATCAGGAGTTCCTATGACTAGCACCGATCCTTCCAGTGAGATTAGTCGAGACTCATCTTGGCTTGAGAATCAGCTTAAGAAGAGGAGGCAGCCATCCTACAAACTAGACTTCTCAAATTTTGATCATGTCCACCAGGGCATGCCAAATAAAGGGATAAAGAAGCAAGTCCATGTGGAAAGGAACGCTGACAAGGAAATCATAATTGAGGCTACTACACCGCCAGAGGACAAGAACTTGGACGAGGTAGAGGTTGAAAACTTCGCCTTGATAGAGGTCAACCTTGGTAAAAGCACACGCCAAGCAGACATTGATTTGCTCCAGGTTGCAACAGAAAGCATAAAGGAGAGAGTCATAAAGGACGGAGAAGATAAAGCAACCCTCAAGGCTGAGATCCAGAGCTTCGCCAATATATCTCCAACCTTAGAACAGCACTGAGAATGTCACTGCCTTGCTCCCGTAGATGTTAGAGTTACCAACAAAGCAAAATCAGCTAAATCAGCTTGTTGTATACGGGAAGCGCTGAAAAACTAGGAGGAGTTCATCATAAGGGGCTACTTCATACTTTCAAAAATGTACCAATTGAGGTACAACGCCCACAAACTTCGCACACAAATCCAAGATTCAAAGCGAGACTTGGCAGTTGACAAACCATGGAATGAGATCATGATTTCTCATCTAAGAACAACATATGACTCAATCACTGAAGAAGAGGATAAGGAAGCTATTTTTACTTGGAGAACACAATTAATCTTCAAGGCAAAAATACATGAAACAATTTATGCAGAGTTGTCCGAGAGCAAAGAACAAGTGACTAGTGTTATCAAAGGTATTTTCAAGACTAGCGTGAGGATGGTGAGTTCATCGAGCTCGCCGACGTACAGTCAAAGTTGCACGTGCTCATTCATGGTATTTTCAAAGGTGATTCCATTGGCTGTAAGTTGGATCAACTTACAATCATGTCAGCGTTATTTGATGAGGCAGTCAAGACTAAAGGAGAGTTGCAAAGTCAGATCACGAGCGTTGAGGAGATGCTGCGAAGACACAGAGTGCTTCAAAAGAATATCAGTGCCCCACAACAGTTAACTCGATGCCTCTTTCCGAGTTAACTCATTGATCCACATATCATGGCATGTCTATCTTGGAATCATCTTTGTACAGTTGGAGTTCTCATGTAGTTTTCAGTTTCCATTAACAGATATTGGTTGTCAATTAACTTGCATATTAATAAAGACTTGTGTGTTGCAAACGTCCATTTAGTTTAGTTTTGTTTCAGTTAACTGATGGTAGTTTTCCAGTTAACTGTATAGTTGCATACATTTAGGTTTAGCAATAAATCTTGCATGCTTGCAAGACTCATGTTAACTCAAGGTGATTTTTGGGTTCCCTACACCTTTGAGGTCTATAAATAAGAGCATTCTTGCTCATTTGTAATCAACTTTTGTGCATGATAGCATACATGTTAAGCCCAATTTGCTTGTAGTATTGCTATTCAATATCTGTTCAAGAACTTTTATCGTGATAATAAATTGCCGAACCGCCTTGTCGTGCAATACTATTATTTTGTATCTATTCACTTAGTTAAATATAATTGTTGGTTTGATCGTTCATTGTGTGCGTGTCTCGTTTATACAATTTGTTGTCCCAGTTATCATTCTTGTTGTGATTAATAAGCTTGTTTCATATCTACACCTCGGATAGAGTCCCTCCTCCTTGGGAATTTGGGAATAAAGTTCATCGTGTGATGTTGTGATTAATAATCTTTGTTTCATATCTACACCTCGGATAGGAGTCCCTCCTCCTTGGGAATTTAGAGATAGAGATTGTCGTTTAAATGTCGTTGCCAATAACCTTTCTTTCAGCCTACGCCTCGAATAGGTGTCCCACTTCCTTGGAAATCCTGACTTAAAGTTTATCGTATACCAATTCCCTGCTCCTAAATCCTCATGCTCTATTCCTCTTGAGGAAATAGGATAGTTTAAAGCATTAAGTTAGTTGTAGTTAAGATCTGCAAAACCAGAGAAAATCCTTAGCTGCAATGTATTGGTTTTCTTAGCCTTGTGCCTCTTCCGGCTGAGTAAAACAGATAGGATTTAGATTAATTTACTTTTTCACGCATATCAGCAAAAGAGGGAGCTTCCCCTCCTAATTTGAAGAGCATTCATTACGCACTGTGCATAGCTATCCATTGCCAATACGCACTCGAGAGGTGCGAATTGTAACGCCAACACCAAGCATAGCTGTCATGCATTTATGCATCTACTATCTACTTAAGATGTTTATAGCTTTCACATCAATTTTAACATGCACCTCATAACAAGATGAACCAATCCATGATTACACCTCGATTTTGTTCTTGGAGAGAAAATATTTAGAGTTGTATTTAAAAAATTCGTAACAAAAGATTACTTGATTAAATCAAGTAAGTTTCGACCTTTAATTTCTTAAGCATATGTCATAAGAAATTCTTAAACAAATTATGCCCATCATTCCAAGTTTCCTGACCAAGATCTCTATTAAACATAAGATCCTCTTGAACAATCAGATAAAATAATTATTGACTATTAATCACCCAATATTTTGGCTTGAAGCGGTCTCTAACTTACAGCATTTGGAAGAGAAAACTAAAGGTCAAGTGGTACTGATAGTCAAATGAATCCCCTTTCGGAGGGAACTTGATCTAAAAACCAGCAAGATTATTTTCTCTACCTCCACCACAGCACAATTTTGAAATTTCTCTCCCTCCACAGCAGCATGATTTTGAAATGTCTCTACCTCCACAGCAGCACATCTGGCTCCCCTTATTTATTTATGCCTTAATAAAATATACTGCAGTGAAATTCTGAACCCTAGAATTAGCAATCACATGATAAAAGCATTTTCAGTTTTGTATGCTGCAATTTAACCCCAATAAAAGCCTGTTTAAACAGCAATTTGAAGATCTGGATCCACATCAAAGAGACTTGCATTGGAGTAATCATAAGCTTTCCAACTAATATGGAATAAACAGGCTCTACCACAATTTGTCCTCCATCAAAACTCAACAGAACCATAAGTGATGTAGAGATTAAATGAGCTGAAGCAAATAATAGAGAGAGACTCAACATGATTAAAGATAAAGGCAAAATACTGTTATTTAAAGCTATCCACATCTACAACCTAACACCTTGAAGCTTGTGCAATAATCCAAGTCTTACCAATTACCTATACAGATCACCCTCACGAGGATAACAGCTAGAAGCTAAAGAAAAGTCATCATCACACAATTCTTTACAGCCATAGTGATGAGTACAGGCTTGGATTACAAAAGGCAACAGTAGAAGAGATAGAACAACTTTCGAGAATCATACAAAAGACAATCTAAATAATCATCTTAATAAATAATACTGAACAATGCAAAAGTAAGTTCTCAAAGATCTTATAATCATAAAAAGACACAAGGCAATAACCATCATATTCTAGACTTCAAGGTGTACACTATTAATGCAAATCAGCAAGACAAATGATCACTCTTTGTTATTAGATTAGGCTATAAGCCTATAACTTGCTTTTCTAGTATTACTCTTAGATATAAGATGAATACAGATGTAGTGAATCTTTTCTTAGTTGATTGTAGGCTGATATTACACACAACACCCTTATACAAATGACATGAAGCATGTCAAAATTACCACAAGACTTCATTCGATGAAGCTGTGAATGCTGCATACAGAAGAAAAATATTGCATTTTGGTTCACTCCTTAATGTAACTCAAGAGATCATATACAAATAAGTATTACATTCTACGTCTAGTTGTATAACTTTTTCCATATTATTATTTTTCATGGGGCATATGTTCTATATATCTGTTTCTCTTACTGCAAAATCATATGCCAATTGTTTTGGTCACTCTACTCAACTTTGTCTACTTTTTGTGAGCCTCTAGCTTTTGCACAACTTTAATAGCATACCATATCAAATTCATATAATGCTCTTCAAAGATTTGTGGAGATTAAACCAACATTAGCACCAAATAGATGTGACAAAAACATGCACTTCAAAAATTAATAGAAATGGATAACTTTGAAGTTTGAAGCTATTGGTAACAAATTTATGAATATTAATATACTGTGTTACCAGGTCTGTACCGGATATGTGTCCTGGTCCAGGTATAGCACATGCCCAGGGTCCAGCCTTGAATTATGGATCAAGCCCAGTTATGTCCAGACATACCCAGGCCAGACCCTAGGTGTACCTAGCTGAACCCAAGGCCTGTGTAAAAATGAAAAATGAAATACTTAGACCTAAAATACCTAGAACTAGCCCTTAAAGGTGACTATTAAATACACTAATAACAGCAAAAACAAAAGCAAAACTCCATTCCTATAGGATTATTTGTATTGAGTTTCCATATGCAGTTGTACGTTTGACCACTGAGTTTTCCCATATTTTGAACATATATAAACCATTTTGATTTATCTTGAACATTTGACATTGAATAATCAAACTAACAATTATCAGCTCTGTTCTGTATTTAATTTTGTATGTTTTGTGCAAATTATGACTATTTTCTTATATTTTTTTCTCTATTAACTAGAACTGGTAACTTAGTTAGTATATTACTAGTGGCAATTAGTGATCAAAAACATTTGCACATCTTTTAATAATATTGTTAGTATCTGTGACATTCCAAAATTTATACAAGAAATGTACTTTATGGAGACAAGGAATCTTTACTTCTGGGTTGGCATCTTAAAATAGTAAATGGATAAACTTTAACATTTGTATACTAGGAAACATACAAATCCATTCATTGGGATCTAATGGGTTATCTGTGAAATGAAAATACTTCAGATCTGACTGCAGTTTAATTTTAATTCAAATAAGATGCAATTAGAACCATGCAAACTGACTCTTAATGCAAAGGGTGAACCATTCATTCGGTTAAACTGAGACCGGATGTGAACAGAGCAATGCAGAGCCTTTTCAAAGGAGCTAATTTTGTGGTTCTAACTTATATACATATAAGTCCACAAAAGATTATGTATTAAGGCACAATTTTATTGCATTAATGGTTATTTAATTTTTACGTGCATGCTAAGTGATTGGTGGTTTTAACTTTTTACAGTTAGTTCCCAACATCTAAAAGTATAAAGCCTATCAACATAAATATTCACTTTCTCTATGGGTATATTTAGAAGCAACGCCAAAGTGATTAAAATTTTCTTAAGATACAAAACCAAGACTGCCATATGAAAGATGAAAATTCAGGAAAAAAAACTAGCCAAGGCATAGAAGGGGCTGCTATGAATTCTTTTCAATTCATTATCTACATGGTTGCATCATATACTAATTTTCTCAGTTTTCCAACACCTTATAATCGGGCTTCTCTTGAGTATTTCATTTGTCATCAATTATTGTAGTCTTCTTCATCTTGACAAGCCCCATGAATCCTGTCAGAGTTTCAACTCATGGCATCTCAATTAAACTCTTATTGTGATTAAATTTTCTTTTATGATTTATTATCACTGCTATCTATTAACTACCAATAATCTACCACTCATATTTCAGTCTAGCATAAAAATAAAATTCCTGTGCATCCAATGACGATATTTCTAATCAACAAAGCTCCAAAGATGACAAATTTTTCATAATCAATTAACAGCCATAAGATTAACTCATTCTTAATTTACAATAGCTCATGTACCTTACAAATTATTTAAAGGATATACATCTATACCTTGCTAACTTCCCCACACATGTTATTCCATATCCCATCTGTTCCATAACTTTTTTAATGCACCAGTGTTATAATCTTCTACATTATTGGTCATCTTTGACATTGACATTTTTTTGTTAATCAATTAATAGCCATAAGATTAACATATTCTTGGTTTTACAATAGTTATGGTACCTTACAAATTATTTAAAGGCCACCTATACCTTGCTAACTCCCCCACACATGTTATTGCATATCCCATTTGTTCTATAACTTTTTAAATGCAGCAGTGTCATAATGTTGATTGTCTGCATTATAATCCCCCACATGCAATGCTTGATATGAAATGTGTTCAGGATCAATGTTAACGAGCAAATTTAGTTGGGTTTCATAAATCCCACCAGTTTACCATTCCACTTAGATCTATCTCATCCTAGTGACATCTAAACAAAAAGGATAAGGGCATGCAAATCTTGGGTTACTGTGGCAGAATACATATTCCCTTGGACCTGGCATTTAAGCTAAGAAGATGCCCTGTTAGGGAGCACCTATGGCCTCCTCCATCTTCTATAGTTTTGATGAGTTAAAGGATATTGTTACAAGTTTGACTGCACTATAAAATGTAAATGATGTTCATATGTGGGTATATCTCCATATACATATGTATCATGCACCTTTCATCATTTGGAAGAACCATTAAAGGAATAGAGAATGAATGTGACTAAGAAGGTTCGAGCTTAATCACAATTAACCCTTTGACAGTTGTTTCATAAAAAGGCACAGATCGTTTATATAAGATTCATTCTGGGGTTAAATAACTAGCGAGCATAATGCATATAATTTATTTTACTTGACACTTTGAGACATGCAAATCTCCATTAAGCCTGTGAGTTACTGATTAAAATACTTCTGAACTGGTTAAATCCCACTGGCAGTCTACCTTGTAATGCTTGACTGTCATTACCCAACTTTGAACAGGATGGAAATATCCTCAAATACATTGACCTCCTACTTTAAAATAAACACAACTTCACATCATAGGTATGAGTTAAGCCAGCACTTCCTTGTTTCTCGGTGGAGAAAGAAATATCAGACTACAAGCCCATGGGAAAATAAAAGATAACAATATGCAAAACTAATCTCTTAGACATGTTGGACTCTTCCAATGGTATTTTCATCTTATACTATTCACATAGAAAAAATGACACAAGACCTATGTTGCCAGTTCGCTGGTATGTAGCCCCAGATCCAGGTTTGGTTCAAACGCAGTTCATGATTCAGGTCAATCCATCAGCAAATTCAAACAGGGGCAGGATTCTGATTGTCTAGATAAACCTGGGCAAACCCAAACAAAACCCAGCAAAACTGCAATGAACCTGGAGTGAAACCATCACATTTTACTTTTTAGACCTTTTCTTAATTTTTTTTTTTTTAAATTTGCAATTTGACTTTGACAATGATGAACTAAAATGAATCCCAAACCCTGAAAGTGACTTCTAAAGCATTTGTAAGACTAAAACAGCCTAGTTTTACCTCATTGTAAGTACACACATATATATATATTGGTTTTATTTGTTTTGAATGTGTTGTTCATCAAACTTGTTGCCTTACAGATTACAATGGTAGCTAGTTCTAGCTCCATGGGCCAAGCCTGTTTCAAAATAGACCCAAATTCTCCTCTTAGAAGTATGCTGATATGATACAGCAAGTTCCAAGTGGTGGGGATATATTTGGATTTGCAATAGGTGTGGTGTCAAGCATTCAAACTCATAAATTCAGATGAAAACTCATTTGTGTGGCATTCCTAGACAAAACATCAATGCTTTCCCTGTAAAGAATGGTGTACCTATACCATCATAGCAAGTGATAGCATATATTAAAAGAGCGAGAGCAAGCAAATGAAGCAACAAGACATAGAGTATATCATCATTTGGTAAAGAATGAATTTCAAAGAATCAAACCCCCTATACCCCCATCTAATCCTAATGTTGTAGTAGATAGCCACCCATTTTTTGCCACACCTCAAGAACACCACGTTACAAATAAGAGACCATAGAGATAATTGGAAATGGCATTTCAAAATGAGTCCCAACAACACATCGCAAGGTGTATCTATGCAAATGGATTGGCTTTCCTGCTGTTCACTTATCACATTGGCATAAAATAGTGAGAAAAATTAACGAGGTTTCAAAAGGGTACAAGAGCTTGAGCTATGAGGTGTGTGGCACCTTATTGGACAAGTAGATCAAGCCTGTAGAAGATTCATTGAAGCGCATAAGGGATTCATGGGCTGAGATAGGGTGTTTGTTTCCAATGGATGGAAGGATGCTAAAAATCGGCCCTTGTTCAATGTGATTGTAGTGTTTCCTAATGGGCCAATGTTTTTGAGAGCCATGAATTGTGAAGGGGAGGTGAAAGATGGCTAATTTATTACTAACATCCCCATGATAGCCATCGAGGAATTGGAGCCTCCTAAAGTTGTTCAAGTCATAACATGCAACATAAAGAATTGTAGAGTGGTTGGTTTGTTAGTTGAAGCACATTTTCACACATCTTTTGGACAACTTTTGCTATCCACTCCCTCAAACTTATGCTACAACATATTGGCAACAAAATTGATTGGATCAAAAAGATGTATGCAAAGGCCAAAGAGATTCAAATGTCCCTCACCAACCAACATATTGTAATAGCTTATACTTAGAAGGTTATAACATGTCATTAATGAGTCTGACAAGATGATATATGTTGAAAAATGTCTGGACTAGGTTAGGTATTACAAACACATATAAGCTATTACATCCTCATTAGAATCAATCTTGCCTCAAACCTTGTTGAATGATTAGGTGAAATAAAATCTACTTTATTTAAGGGAAATCGTGCTTACTCCCAGTTGATGGTGTAGGAAAAGAGGGTACAACCCATAGTAAAAGATCTGGTTATTCATAACACTTCCATAATCTATCATGTGAAGGATGCAACATTTTTTCTATCATTGTAGATTTCAACAAGGGGTAATGAAGAATTTGTATCATTGCCTAGGATCCTTGAGGTAATGAAATGAGAGAAAACTTGTCTTAAATAAACAGGTTTTGCCAATTTCCAACTCTTGGTTTTGTTGTTGAGAGTTATTGGGAAATAGTAGTACATAAAACAATAATTTGTCCTCATACTTTAGAGGATAGTATTAACCTTATTGGTAGCATACTAACAATCACTCTCCAAGGACATCATTGCAGTATTAAGTTGGACATAACCAAGACAATCATGATTAGCTATAGAGTTTTCAGCTCCTAAATACATCAAAGTATCATAACAAAAGCTAATTACATCACAAGAAGGAGCAATACAAATCTACAAGGTTGATTAGGGATCTTAGTAACTCCAGGAGCATCCTAGATTGTGATTGCTTGAGGACAAGCAATCTTGGGAAGGGCAAACTGCCATGCCCCAGAAATTGCAACACTAAAGTATAAAAAAACCAAGCATTGAAATGCAAATAAATAGGTAAAATAAATAACAATATAAACATTAAAAATGTAAATAAAAATATTAAAAATTTAATATTATTATAATATAATACCATAAATATTAAATATATATAAAAAAAACTAATATAAAAATAAATATATTAAAATAAGAAAACATATGATATATTGATATAATATATAAGCAGCAGCGATTATCATCATACATATAAGACAGTGATGGAGTTTAATAAAAAAATACAGAGCAGCAATCTATAATGTGAAGGCAGCACTTAAGAATTTGCGGAGTTATTTACAAAGGCAGCGTTCATACTTAATATGCAGCGATTATGATCTTAAGAAGACATTGATTAATTCTAACCAGGCAGCAGTGTTTAGTTAAGAGAATAATAAGGCAGCGATTACCACTAAAAGGTAGGAATTACATTATGAAAGGCTGCGATCAGTTGAAAGGACAGCAGTTAATTATAAGGAAGAGTCACCTCCATTCCTAAGGTATACAATGGGGATATATGAGGAAAGTCACATCATTTGCAAGGGACATCATGGAATGGAAATGAATGAAAAATCTGAATAAAAGAGCAGATGAGGAAGAGATCAGGAATAGACATCCACACTCAGAAAAGCAATATCTTCTGAATATTAAAAACAGATTGAACAGCAAGGCAATTGGAGCAGATCAAACATAATTATCTACACTCAGCAGACAAGGGCAGAAGTCAGCATTTGTTAATATATTTGCATCTTAGAATATAGCAGTCTTATATTTTAGCAAGTATTGTGGTATGCACTATTATGATTATTGTGAATGATGATATGTTTATTAATGTATAATCTCTTATGAATCTGAATATGATTATTAATTGTTGGTCAAACTAGATTCCTATTAGTCATTAAATTGCTCATTCCCAATAAGCAAACATGTGGAGGAGTGGGTAAATACAAGAAGGGGGAGCAGAAGGGGGAGCAGATACTAGATTTCCTTCTAAGTATGCCACCCCATGTTGGATGCCCGTGTGTCTGCCACTTGTGGGCCAAGGGAGTGAATGTCCACCCTTGGGCTTAGATAGGAGAATCTAGGGGCACCCCATTGTGGCTTTCCCTCTGATCTCTACATGGGTTGGTTGTTGAGGTGGATTCAAGGAGTCTCAATCATAAGAAGGATGGATAAGGCAGCATGGATAGGAAAGGCAGATACAAGTTTATCCACTAAGCACACCACCTCAGGTTGGATGCCCATGTGTCTACCACTTGGGGCCAAGAGGGATGGTATATCCGCTCTTGGGCTTAGCATGAGGATAGTTTCAAGCGCCCTATCATGTTTCTCATCCAAGTCCTATTATGGCTAATCTTCCATCATGCACTATAGATATTATGTTTCTCATCCAAGTTCTATTATGGCAAATCTTACATCTATATCAAGGTACTTGCCTTAATATATGTTGTTATGTGTAATTTATTTTTGATGTTTATATATTCATTCATCTCTTAATGAGAAATACTATATTTTGTGAACATTTGAATATTTTTATTTTTCATATTTGCCAAATTTTTAGTCAGCACAAGAAGTTTGATCTACGCAACGCTTGTTTTGACCAAGTTAGGTGAATTCAAGTTTGATCATTCCGTTTGAAGGACAAGTTTTTGGATCCATGCTATAATCATTTGAATGGAAACAATTCATTTATGGTCCCTATAATCTTATGTCTAACGCATTCTTCACAAGATGCTCTGATTTATATTTTGTTCACTATTTGGCTTGACAGCAAAGTTTCTATTTTACCTCTAGAATTAGGATGGAATTAATAAAGACTTGCATTTTGGTTTACATCACAAAGTAGAGCAATATTGATAATGAAATGAGACAATATGCAACAACATCCAGGCTTAGGGGTTCATCTTGGCACTCATAACTCCCCTCCACAAGCAAAAGAATGCAACTCTTCTGAAAAAACATAACATGTTGCAGGGAATTATCCTTATGACAGCCCAAATTAAAACCTCATGGAAAAATATCTATGACTTTGCTACACAAAGGAAAGCATCCATAGCCAACAGTGGCATGGTGCAATGGTTAAGTTGTTGTGTTGTTTTTCTTGCCATCAAGGTTCAAAACCCATTGGGGTGTAATTGTTGAGAATTTATATTGGGGATGAGGTCCCCCGTTTGTGACCTCGCCGGTTCATAGCTCCAGGTCAAAAGCGTTTACCCCTCTTAATAAAAAAGGAAAGCATCCATAGCATCAAGCAATACAAAACAAAATAACTCTGCTCTACCATGTATGGGGAAATTACATTCAAAACTGATTAACTATATGATAACAGTATCCAAAGAACACTTCCTACAACCAGAAAACATTAGAGCTAAATGTAAGACACTATAAATATTACCATACCAAGCTGCATGGGTACAAATTACCATTATGCAACTCAAAGTTCACACTACAATTCACATCAATCCATGGACAAATCAAAATTGGTAGTCGATAATTTTCATGCTTATATGAAGATATGAGAAAATTAAAATTTGAAAACATGTGCATACTCAAAAAATAAACAATTCAGTAAACAAGTGTGCAGCCTTGTCCTTAAATGAGTTAGTTGACTGTGCTGCTACAGGAGCTATGCTCAGTGGAATCTAAATTCAAAGGTGTGAACCCAATTATTTAAGGAGGACAGACACAACAATCAAGGGAAAACAGAATACACCCACACACCATAGTTACCAAGAGATGGGGACTAGCGCTAGTACAGGAGACCAGGATAGTCACTAGCACCCAATTTTCAAAAAATGCCAGACAAGTACTGGGAGACAACAAACATTAAAACCCATTTAAACATTTAAATTTAGAAATCGGATCAGATTTGCTTGCAAAATGGCATAAGGGATTTTAAATAGAAATCATGACTAAAATTTTTTTCTTTAAATAGCACTACACCCCGGTTATTTCAGTGGTTATTTTTCTGAAAAAAAATGGGTTTTTTTGAATATTGATGACAAGATAAAGTTTTTTTAGCCAGAATTTTTCATGAAAATACAGGTTTTTGCCCGAGCGGCTAGCACTTGCAACAGATTTTTCTATTGTTGAATCTGTGACTAGGGTTTCCAAACCCACAGTTAGGGTTTGTGCCAATGTTCGGATAGGCCACGGATTTCAAGGCAATTGTTGGAAGTATGTGCTAGGTTAAGAATTTTTTACATCAATTTTTTTTATTTGTATCAATTTTTAAAATAGAAATTCCACAGGATAAATATTCGGGATTACTTTCACACCTAGAAAGTAAATATCCAAACGCAATTGATGCACAAGAAACTATGGGACTAGTAAATGCACTTTTTTTTGTACTAGAATGGCAAAGCAAAGATGATAAAGCCAAAGCCATTACTGATCTTTCCCTCTCCAGTTATGAATTACATCATATAGATCTCACAAAACCATCTAAGGAAATTTAGGAAAATTTGAACACACTATTTGGAGCAAAAGTGGTTAATGCTAAATCTTCTTTAAAGCTTCAGCTTTTTAAGTTCAAGATGACTAACGAATTCACTATGTCAAGCCACATGAACAATCTAAGATCTCTTCTTCAACATCTAACAGAAGTCAATGTTGTAGTGGAGATGAAGATGCTAAAGCCATTTTATTAAACAATTTACCTTCAAAATTCAGCAATGTCATCTTTACTCTTAGTCAATTTTCTTCTAAATGTCTAGAAGATATGATTTCAGCTCTCCTAGCTGAAGAAAAGAGAACTATTGCAAGAGAAATAGAAGATGATCCTCAAACTAAAGTGGCATTATACTCAAATTGTAGAGATCTGATAAGGACAAAAGGGGGATAGAATGCTATTAATGCAAGAAAATGTTTCACATAGCTTGGATCTATAGAAATCAGGCAAACAATGTTCTCAAGGGAAAGATTAAGGAAGTTAATGTAGTCATTGTTGAAGATCCTCCATATGCTGACAATGGTGAAGTTGCTTTTTATGCATATTAAAGAAGTCTAGCACTTTGAAGACAGGTAGGAAGGCAGTTTAGATAAAGCTCAAAATGGACGGTTGCCCAGTTAGCTTGGGAGTTTGTGGATCTTGGTAATCATACCCTTACAAGGGTTATGAAACAACTTGATGGAGCTCTGTGAGTGTAGCTCAGCATAGATTGTTGTCCAATAGTTCAAGTGTTTAGTGGTTCGGGAGTTTAGGGAGGTGGTAATCGGAGAACTTGGGAATTCAACTCGGGAGCTGCACCTTTACAAGGGTTTGAGACAGCTTGATGGAGATCTACCTAGTGTATTTGTTTGTTTTCAAAATAAAACTTTTGAAGAATGGTGAATTCATGGTTCAAGGTGTTTTTAATTTAATATGCTTTATATTTATTTAGTTTTAGTGCAGGAAGCCTTAAGAGGGGGTATTAGAATAATATTAAATGATTATTAGAAGATAAGGTTTACTTTTATAATAAAGTCACCTTAGTGACTTAAGTGAATTTAATATTTTTAATTTGCTACTTTTAGCATTTAGGGTGAGTCATGTCATGTTTATCCGTTTGCATGTTTATTCAGTTTCAACTTCCAAACTCTATATAAGAAGATGAACATCATTGTAATCGGTATCCTAATATCTAATAGAATATTATTGTGTTCTATTTCGTTTCATGACAACTTAGTATCCTATCAAAGATTCAGGCTTCAGCAATTAAATATCAACCCAATGGTATACCATAGACTTTATAAGATAGCCAGTTTACAATCATATACACTTTAAATCTTATCCACAAATTGCATTTCCTCCTAATGCATCAATAACTTGCCTAAGAACAAAGCAAAAATGTCAAAAACGGCAGGAGAATATTAACATGAATTATTTTTAAATACTGATGCTGACTACTGTCAGCCCAAATGACTGTAGAACTGCTCAAAAGTACATACTCAAGAACTACCAATGCTACTATTCAAAGCCGGAAAGAGAGAAAGCAATGGAAGCCAAGATTATGAAAAATTAATGCATCAAAGAAATTACTTAAACTTCATTTTTGCTCATGCAATTTGGCTCAGAAGTTAGCACGTGCTTTTAGCATTTTGAGGACTAGTATCAAACCAAAACATCTAATGTATTCTTTTCGTATGGAACAATGAATGAAGAGAGCTTAGATCAAATGTTAAACACATCAGAAAATCCACCCAAATCAGGCAGCTGTTAATACTGCACATTTGTTAGAAATAATCTTTAGTGCTGAGAATCAATTGAGATGACAAAGCATAAATAGGACTGGTGATTTATGGCCAATTGATGTAAAAATTAAAAAAGAGGAAAATGTACCTGCTCTTTGAAGATAACAGTTGCAGCATCTAAGAGAAAATCACGGGCAAGTTCGGGACTCTTTGCATGCTTTTGTGGCCGTAAGCCTTCAGTTTCCAGATCGTTGCCTTCTTTATCTGTTGAATCTTCATCCTGTCAATTGTATCAATTGTTCCAATAAGTTAAGAAATGATTATTGGTATTATTATACAGGTAGGAAACAATATTCGTTAAGATATAATTCGCACTACCTCTTCCTCCTCTGTTTCTTCTGCATGCTCAAAAAATCTTCTAATACTTTCCCCTTTAGTAATGGTGACAAAGCCATCACCTACAATGAGCCGACGATGGACACATAATCGACCTTCCAGTGCATGTGCCTTAACAGAGAGTTCTGTACATCTCCCATCGTGCTTCCAAGCTCTTAATGTGATAAAACATGCACTTATGTTATCTAACTCAAGACCATCTGCTTGGACACTTCCAGACAAACCCACATCTTCAAAACCTAAAATATCAGATTTTCCCTCCCCTGTTCCTACAGCCCACTCAAAATGGTGGTATATTCCTCCAGCTTCAGCAAAGCATTCATGCCAGTCAGCTTGTACTGTGCAGTCTGAAACCTGTTAAATCAAAAGTCCCCAATACTCAACAGAATTCAGTTAACCAAAAAAAAGAGTTACAGGACATAGTCACTGCTAAAAGTGAGTCAGACCTCATACTGAAATGCAGTATCTGCAACACAAAACCAGGTAGTGCAACGAGGTTCTCTTCGTGTGCGCTTCAGTTCTTTCAGTTCCTTGAACTCACGCAGTACATTTCTCCTGCAATCTCTGCAAAATCGCTTGCTATCAAACCTGCAGTGTACGTTATGAATCAGCATTGGAAAATCCCAAGTACAAGCTCAGGAACATCTATCTTGTGACAATTTAGTTTGAAATGGTGGTGCCAGAGATCAATAATTATTATCCCTAAACATAGTACAACCAAAAAATGCCCCAAAAAGAACACTATATGTACTAGTCATGATTTTTCCACAGTCCAAGAAGATATTTAAGAGTGCTTTTGGATTCAAACAGAATAATGTATGATTTTGTCTCATGCAATGCTCTAACACAAGCTGGTACAGGCAAAATATGCCTTGTAAATCTGACCTAAACATGAGCCTTTCAATAAAGTCCTCCTCTTTCAGACGTAATAAAGAGAGCCGTGTTTCCTCTCCTAGTGCAGACCAAAAATCTACCAAAGCCTCACATGAAAGCCTTGCCGTATGAAGAGCACAAGTTTCTTTCATCCCATGGCCCCTTCCAGAAGTGCTAGTTCCTTGGCTTATCCAACCTCGACCTCCACCACCACAAGCATCAGGATACAACAATTCACGCTCGCGTTCCCTTGCCCGTGCACTGTCAAACACCTGAAAGAAAAAAGTTTAGAGCAATAGCCTTTACCATAGCCAACAATGATCACAGAGCTAAACTAATGAAGTGCACATAAAACTTACTAAACCAGAAGATTCCTGATAACAAATGCAAATATTGATGGGAAGCAATTAGAGATGTACATTTTGAAGCGCCTCAAGTGATGTTCCAATCAAGAAAAAGTCCAAAAGGGTCAGGACACTATCTCGGGTTGTAGCTAACCCACCCCATGGGTGAACTGATGGATCACTTGCATCATCTTGAGTGCTTGCAGCCATTAATTTTGATCCATTTTCAATATGGCTTCTATTTTGTGGTTGCCCGTATACAGCATGAGCATATGCAGCTTCCTGGTGTATGTTTTTCCCATAGAGGACAATTTGGGAAAATACTTCCAGTAACAGTCCATTGCAGCGTGAACAATATAGGTTCTTACGTACTTGTTCAAACAGAGTTTGTTTATCAATGCGCAGAAGTTCCTGTCGAGAAGATGATGGGAGTTCGCTCCAAAACTATCCACATGCAAATATGATCATTTCAAAAAAAATTAATTAACAAATTTCCTAAAAACTGCAACATGTTAAATATCAGATCAATGAGTATACATAGAATAAAGATTGCACCATACCTTATCTCGAAAAGCAAACATATGAAAATCTTAAAGACAATTGCTGGGTTTTGTG
The DNA here is from genome assembly GCA_007258455.2 of Sequoia sempervirens. Lineage (NCBI taxonomy): Eukaryota > Viridiplantae > Streptophyta > Pinopsida > Cupressales > Cupressaceae > Sequoia > Sequoia sempervirens. Next base: position 211,502,412 of record VDFB02000008.1, on the reverse strand, counting down.
ACAGTGCAATTCAATAAATTTCACTATTCATTCATGATTGAGCTTTGGCGTGATACCATTTCTAAACTTGCATTTTCTATCTTCAGATAATATAAACCATTATGGTTATTTTGAACAGCATGAGGCCAGGAATGCTTGTGATAAGCTTGCCCTATGGTCCATTAGAAATTTACTTAAGTTCGAAAGGAGGTTGCGACCAATGAGATCATTTACTTCATGTATAATTCGAAACTCATGTTAAAAACTTAAATCAAAAAAATGCTACATCTTATGAGTTCTGGAAACCATTAAAGAACAGGAAAATTTTACGAGTTATGGCATGTGTTATACAAATGGAACATAAAAGGATTAACCAAGACTCAAGAGCAAGACTAACAATCAATCAAATTCATCTTTGCAAACAAATATTTTATAAGTATAACCAGAAAGAAAATCTTTGAACTCCAATAGAAAACAATGAACTTGATGAGTTTCCAATCATTATTCATGGAGCATTTGATAGAGCCTCTCCGAACCAGATTTCAATTTTCAGGTATGATTGCTGTACCAGTTAAAGGGACCTTTTCTACATTGCTTACATCTTAGCAAATAAAATTCAAAGAAACTTTATTCATAAGTGGCCAATTATTTCTCAGTACATAGAAAAATATATATAGCCTTTCGAAAATCATTTCAAATTACAGATTGTATAGATAATACTGTTTGAAGGTTTTTTAATTTCTTACCCATTGCCTATCACAATAGTTATCCAACAAAAAAACTTGGAGGTTCACGGGCTACAATAATACTCTGACTACTAAGGTCACAAGGTTTTTTCATCAACAAAAAACAAAGATGTCGGGCGTTGATTGATGCAATGAATGATAAAATTAAATGTTGGAAATTCGTCTAAGATTACAAAGATGTAAGATGGCAAACCATCCAAGGGGCAATCATAAAGTAGCAAGATCATTGACAGAAGGAAATGATAATCATGTTGTTGAACTAATCAAACGAACCTTCACCATCAACGACGGATGACTAATTGGATGTTTGAGATTATCTTCTCGTGTAATGTAAGTGGATAGAACACCGATGTTTCCAGATATAATAAAGGAATTTAATTAGATTTATGAGATTGTTTTCGCAGGCAATGAAAAGTGGATAGAACAGAGATAGTTCCAGATATAAGTTCTGAAAATAGAGTGATAAATCAATACAATCATGATCAGGCATTGGCAATAAAAAGGGAATTGAAAAGGGCATCATGATCATACCTTGTAAAGCTGGGCATAGGTGACATGGTCTCGAGAACAAGACCATATGGCATCTTTTGCATTGGTGGCCGATCCACCACAACTGGAAGTGGATGTTGATGATGAGTGAGTGTGAATGTGATGGGCACTCTTCTGGCTCAATCCAGGCATCTTATCTTTAATTGCTATTGTGCAACCCTCCTCTTATATCTTTCGCCATCTAATGCTTCCGCCACCAATCGCCCTGCAAACTGTGCACCATTTGAATTAATAATATAACGCCAGGCACATGGCCATCCAATGCCACAACCCTATGATCTTCTGTCAATACAGGGATTCATCCGTGGCTGCCCTGCTCGTATTAAACCCAATTCAGATCGATTCCAATGAACCGGTTTAATGATGAGGAGTTATAGAAAAAGATTAAAAACCCAAATGAATCGTGATGAGTGATATGGAAACCATTTCGACCCTCACAAAGGGTAGCCAATTGGCTATATTATATGCGAATAACAAACCATTCCTAGTCTTGTTCTTTCTCTCTTTTTTATCTATGATTTGCAGATCCAGCTTACGCAAACAGGGGATTGGAAATCTATGTAAAAACTTGAGTTTTTTTTAAGACACTCCGCATTTCTTTCTCATCTATTTATTTTTAACTTCATCTAAAGAAAGATGGAGACTGAATAATTCGCAGGAGGCCCAGGGCCCCCCAAAATGGTAAACCTTTTCTTCACCGTGGGTAAAAGTGAATATCATTTTACGGTTTTTCTTAATCCCCGACACAAAACGGATTTCTTTATCGTTTAATCCCAAGCTTGTTTTATGAAGGGTGTGTGACGCATTCAAAAGGGTTTAGGTTAATTAATCCAATATTACGGAGTTATGGTAGTGTGGGAAAAAAATTACTCTATATTAATTTAGAAGAGTTCGAGATTGTAAATATTGAAATTGAGAAGGATAAGGATTAGTTAATCATTAAAAATGAGAGATTTCTTATTAAATCAATAGTATTTGTATGGTCTTTGAGTTCGAGAGTGTAAATATTGAAATTGAGAAGGTTAGAGGATTAATTAATCATTAAAATGAGAGATTTCTTATTGAATCAATAGTATTTTTATGGTCATAAATTCGTTTAAAGAGTGTTTTATTTTTGGATGAAGTTGTATATAGGGGAGAGGACCTAGTAATTGTGCACCCTAACTTCGCACTTCTAATTATCCTACATGGAAAATTCAATTATTATAGTTTAATTTTCTTGGTATGGTTTTGTTTTAGTGGTATAGTTGTGTATTATGTACTCTTGTTCTTTTATACTTATGTATCTACAGTTTCAATTATGTCTAAAACTTGGTGGTGCTAAAAAATACTTTAAGGACCTACTATAAACAAAAGGAAATCATTTTGCCTTTCTCAATAATAATCAAGCCTCGTTGCCAATAAATAATACGAAAAGACATGTCATGTAAAGATACAAAATGCTCAAATGATAAATTGAAGTATAGAATCCCCAAATGCAAATATTGATGTAAAATAAATGAGATTTTGATGATTTGATATGATGTGGTCCAATGGCCCTATGATTTATTAATGACTTAGGGTTTGTCATAAACTACAAGATCCTTAGTGCTCAATTCATAGTCTTTGGCCTGCAAGTTGATAGATAACAATCATGTTATTTGAAATGGTCAACTCAAGAAAGCAATGAAAAAAGGATTACATTAGGAGGAAGCATCACAAGGTGAACTTATTCAAAGGATATATCCACACCCATAGTCAAGTCTAGGAATAGGAATTATTATAAAGAGGATTGGTCTAAGTCGTTTAGGATTTGGATAGGACGATTGCCAATAGGTTTTTTTTTATTAATATTATCCACAAAATAAGACAATTCGAGTGTTGGGACATTACATTTATAACATGACCATTGGTTTGTGAAAAACAAGAGAGTAAAAGGGCAAGGCATGCACTTTTCTCCTCTATATTTTGCTCCAGTTCTAGTGTGCATGTGAGCTACATATCTCATACATGCTAAAGTAATGAGATAAGTAAGTGTAAGAGAGGGGGACAAACCACATCAAGGCTCCAGGCCACAGAGACCTAAGAGCAGAGGGCTACCCTAACTTACCTCACTCTAAAAGGTGTCTTGAGACAAGGATTGAGAATGATGAGGACTATAATGTACTCTTATCACCCTACATATCTTGAACTTAGGTTTTGGCTAGGCGAGCTAGTTTTTGGAGTCGGTATTGTGTCTCAGACAGCTCTTTATCTGAGGACGGCAGCGCAGTTCTAAGACGACAACACGACGCGCTGGCATCTCTCAAGCGCGCTAGTGTCCGTACAGTCAAAAAATAGTAAACACAATACAAACTGCCTAAAAACTAACTGACAGCCTAGCTAGTTGGTTTCAATGGGAAAAATAGAATGTTAAAGCAGTAGAGTTAGTAGGGTTAGAAATTTATACCTAAACCATCGAGGAAGTAGACCATGACCTAGCAAAATCAAAGGCATAGGACAGGAAAAGGACTCCAGAGGTACTCTCCCTAAGGAGCTTCGAACAAAAGACTCCATAGCCCAACAGAACTATGAAGTTGCACAAGGTACACCAAAGGCCCTCAAACCAACGATGGACAAATCTCGTGGGATAAAAGCATCTCACAAGCCTGCAAACCTGCAAGGAGGCAACCCCTAAGATCTCTCTCACATGAAGGAGTCCCAGAGAAGTAAGTGCCTTACAGACCCACAGACCTGCAAGGAGGCATCCTCCAAGATCTCTCACATGAAGGAAACCCAATGAAATAAGTGCTTTACAAGCCTGTGGACTTGCAAGGGAGCGACCCCCAAGATCTCTCACATGGAGGAAGCCCAGAGGTGTAAGTGCCTTATAGGCCCACAAACCTGCAAGGAGGTGTCCCCTAAGATCTCTCGCATGAGGGAAACCCGAGGAAGGGGACTCCACAGAGTCGGAAAGTGACTTTACAAGTGCACTTGCAAAGCGACATGTTTACCCGCAGATAAAGTGTGACTGAAAACAAGTGGTCACCCAAGAAAATAAGCAGACAGTCACGCAAACTATCAACAAGTCAGAAGGCTTTCAAAGGGATCCCTCAGGAACTCGACATGAAGAGGAGTCCACTCAAGGGACGCGTTGTTTGAAAGTGCGAAAGAGATGTTTTTTCTCAAATCAATTCATCACCAAGGAATCCTTTCAAAAGACGTTCACTTCATCAAGGAATTTGAAAGGAAGAAAATGCCCCCTTGCGAGGGGAGGATAAAGACTACTCCCACCTTGAAGGAAAATTCTCAAGTTCTTTCTTTGTGAACCCATGATGAAGGAAACACATACCGTTAGGTCCAAGTCAAGAACGTGATTCTTGAAAAGCTTGCAAAGATTCTCGAGAAAAGATTTGTTGGCAACGAATACATTTTCTAAAAATCAAAGTATCATAGAAATGGAATTGTCACACATGAAAAGGACAACTCAAGCAAAGAAGAGAGAAAGATAAGAAAAGAGCAAAAAAATAATAATCACAAACAAAGGACACAGGGGTGATCTGATATTTCGGGGTTAGAGTTGCTCATAAATATATATAAGTATAATAATAGTATATAAATGAACTTTCATCAACACCCTACTATATCAGACCATGTGAAGAATGCACGAGAAGACAAAGTAAAAATAAAAAATTGGGTCAACATGGAAGGGAAGCCTAAATGCCCCAAACACTTTGCATCATCTCCAATTTGTCAAAAATCAAACACAAACATGGACGAATGATGATACAAATAGAAAAAGGTTTACGACACAAAATCACTCATGTATCCAAGCACCAACAAGGGTAATAACGGTCATCCATAAACACATAACACAATCACAAGGGAACACATCACAACACACATATCGGATCTAAAGGTAAAGAAGAGGCCTCCCCCTAACATTCATCAACCAAGAGGTCGTCCACTTCCCAATATAGATCATTATAAGGGGAAGGAAGACGAGCTTGCAGTGGTGGAATATTAAGGATATGAGCTTTTGACCCTCCTACAACAAGGGCTAAAGAAGAAGGCCCTGCAAGGTCTTCTCCACTAGGCTCTTGTGGAGCTATGGTCAACGACTTTACAAAGATTGCTAACAAGGTCGAAACTTCATCTAGAGAGTTAAACATGCACTTTACTAGAGTGCCATGTCGTACCTCAACGAATAGAGAAGGTTGCACCCAAGGCTCACCGCTTGGCTCACCGAATGACTCAAGAGTAGTGACAAACTCAGGGGAAGTCGAGACTAGTTTTGTCACTAAGACAAAATAAGCTAGCGCAAGAACAACCTTTGAAGAAGGTGGGCTCCTCTTACGCCCTCCATTACTGGAAGGCCCATCCTCTACCTTCTGCTTCGTTGGGGGATGTGAACTCCCCAAAGACAAGGCAAGAGGCGCAAAGGAAGAGGAGGAGGAGAAAATCACGACAAATACCACTGAAGTATTTGGCATATCCACGGGTTTAGGGAACAACAGGATGTCCAGAAGGGACATCAACAGGGGAGGCTTAGCCGAAGGTATGATAAACACCTACACCTTTTTGGGGTTAGGCGCACTTACACTCACAGTGGGAGCCAGAAGCGAGACTAAATTTGATTGAATGGAAGCAGAATGGAGGAGAGAGGAGGACGCATCAAGAGGCCCTGAAGCAAGGATGGTCAAATCCTCTTTCTTCTTCTACAAAGAAGCCTGCTTGGCCGCCAGAGCCTTTCATTGATGCTTGCGCTCACATGCAAGGTTGTTTCTACGACTTTTCAAACTAGAGACAGGGGGCTGCGAAGGGACAAAAGGCTCTTGCTCAGCCATGGGAGTGTCCACTACAACCATTTTCAACAAAGGGATAAGATCCTGAATGGGAGCAGGAGGAGTAGGTTGAGAAACAACAGGGGGAGTCGGCTCTAGTGCCTTAGCAGGAGGCCTCTTCCCATTTACTGTTTTGGGAGCAAAAGCAATGGGAAGTTGTAGAGGCCGAGACATAGAGGATTCCCCATGGGGACCCTTTCTCCTGCCATATCGAATGTGTTAGAGTAAAGTAATTGATTAGCTTTACTCTCCTCTTAAGAATTCACTTTATGCACATATTTTAGTCATTTAATAATTAATATTAATTATTAAATGCACTCACCTTTAGGGTTAGGGTTTCCTTTAGGTTTAGATCTCCTTTTTTAAGGATTGATCTCTTGTATTCTTTGCTCTTGATTCATTCATTTTTCTGATAATACATTTTGCACATTGTCAAAGCTAAACCCTTGTTTTGTTCTCTCTCTTTCTCTGTGACAAGTTTCTTGCATGCAGGTGTTCATTGGGTTCTATGGATTTGTATTTCTCAAATCCTACATGGTATCAGAGCCAAATCTGCTGCAGCTTGTTCAATTTTTGAAAGAATTAGAGATCTAGGTTTTGGTTGCATCAGATCTGTGTTTGTTTTCTAGTTTTTTATTTGGAATAGGGGGTTTCTTTTTTTGGTGCACTTTGAGCTCAAACGGACCTCACTATTGAGCTCGCAGCGTCCAAAAACCCCTATTTTGATATAAAATATGTCAAATTTGGCCACAGTTGATTAGGGAAGCAAAAAAAAATTGCCCTGGGCTATACATGTTCTCAAGGCACGCCGAGACAAAAATAAAAATACAAAATGAAGTTTTTTAATATTTTTGACGAGCCGGGCTCAAATCAGACGCTTACCCATTCAATTGGCCGACATCATCAATCGGCGGTTACCGCCACCGCCTCGCGATCCGGGCGACACGCATCACCACCTCGCGTACAACCCCCGGGTCGGCTCCATATGATCGTGGGCCACAGAATTTAAGCCCTTTGAGGGTTGTATTTCTCCTCTAAAACCCTTTTATGCTCCTCTCATTCAATTGGGCATATCTCGGGCGTTTGAGCTTGGATTTTCGAACGAAAATAGGCGTTGGAAAGCTAGCTCCGAGCCCGTCCTAATGATGCAGGAATTTTTTCAAAAAATTTCAAGTTTGGTTGCATTTTTTCGTATTCAAAGTCGTGATGATCCTTTGAAATTTGAGGGCATAACTTGCCCAATTTTGCCCTCGCTTTTTAAAGCCAATAGGCGTAAGAAAGGTGGTTATGTGCTCTTTCCAGATCTATAATTTATTTCATCAAAAAATTCTTCAGGTATACATAAATATTTTGTCTCAAACATATATTACTTCTATTATTTTCTCATTGTAATCGGGGATTGGTTTTTGCATTGTGGGGGTGTTTTTTCTTGCTTTCTGTCATTTACATTAGAAAACCAGAATGTATAAACACTAAAACAACAAAACCCCTTCTACATATTCTGTCTAGTTTTGAAAGACCACTAAATAATAATAAAAAAAAATTTAGAGTAGTTGAGGCACAGTTCACAGCATGGCCGATAGATCTATTGAGCCTCTCACACCACATAATTATCACACTTGGAAGGGTCGCATGATGACACTTCTCCAGTCTTGAGGGTTATGGTCCTATTTAGATGAGGTTCAACCTCAATTGACTCACCCCTTAAAGTTTATGCAGCACAGGAACAATATGGATTAGGCTATGGGATTGATGGCATTGTACATTTTAGATAGCCTCCTACTTCATCTTGAAGGGTGTCTCACACCTAGAGCCATTTGGACTAAGTTTGATGGACTTTTTGGCACTGTCAATGAGTTCAGAGCATTGCAACTTGAGGCCGAGTTGACTTCCTTGGTACCTGATTCGTTTCCTTTCATTGAGGACTTTCTGATGAAGTTCAAATAGCAGAGATCTATCTTGCAGGGTTTTGGCAAGATTAAGACTGATACAGAGTGCATCTTCCTGATCCTCTCCAAGCTTCGGGGTCCATTTCAGATCTTCTCTTCGACATTCTATTCCACCATGGATGCATTGGGAAACCGCTCTACCATGCCTACATTTGAGGTGTTTTGTGATCGATTGACATGAGAGCAAGCCAAGATATCATAGTTGGATGCTCTCACAGGATCACAACACCAAGCATTGGTAGCACAATCATCTCAGGGGAAGCAGAAGTAGAAACAGAAACCAAAGACCACAGAGCATTGGACATATTCCAGTTCACAGCACACCTTTGATTCACCTTCTCCTAAGGGGGAATCATCGAAGAAAGACAGACCTAAGTGTGCTTATTGTACTAAGCCAGGACATGATGAGTCTAAGTGTTATGAGAAGAAGATAGATGCATATGCAAAACAGGTTTCAGATTTGACAGCTCTTCTTGAGAGGAACAATATTCATCACTCTTCTTCATCTACATCAGGCAGGTCTTCTTCTTCTTCATCATCTTCATTCCAGACAGATGAACAGGCCCCACACAAGGGTCATGCATTATGTGCAACCACCAGTTCACATTCATCTAGATGGCTATTGGATTCAGGTGCTTCACACCATATGGCATCTTCTTAAAACATGTTCTCATCTTTCGAGGCTACATCCTCACCACACATATTGATGGGTAATAACACTTATATGAGTGTATGTGGGAAAGGTTCTATCGACATTGATGATGGTACATTCAATGATGTACTATGTGTTCCATCTTTGTCCACTAATCTTCTCTCCATCTATCAGATTGCTCATAGTGGGACAGGGAAAATAGTTGAGTTCACACTTGATTTAGTGCACATCAGAGACATTCAGACTGGCAACATTGTTGCAACAAGGACAGTTGATCATTCTTCCCATTTGTATGCATTCACACACTTTGGTCCACCATCTCCACTGTCTAAGTTTTCCTCTCTTTCTACAAGAGAGCATGCAGTATCTGAGGTGAAGTTTGGTCACTTGAACTTATGTGTTCTTCCATCTGTTCATGAGACTAGTGTTGAGACTTCTACACCTCTACCTCCTGTTGAGATCACATCTGTTCAGCAGGATTCCTCTTCAGCTATGACTAACATTGTTGCTCCACTCATCGAGCCATCACATGTAGTTGTTGAGGCCATATCAGAGGATATTCCTTTCCTCACAGATGACAGTTTTAGCACACCTATTATCCCATCTTCATTGGAGATTCCATTTCAGGATCATCTTGAGTTGTTTGATTCACCATCTTGTTATTCAAACACTCCGACTGCAGTTCCGTTCTTCAGTGAGCATCATTCAAGACTTCTATTTTCACCTCACATCCAGGGATTTCCTCTTCCTCGACCATTGGATCTGTTTCTTCCTCTGAGGAGACACATTGTTTTGATCATTGGCATAGGGGTTCTCTCATTCTGGGTGGGCTTTTGAGTCTCTTCTCTCTCCTATGTGGGGACCATATTTTGTACTTGTGTGATAGAAGCAGTTCTTGGGGGGTCATGTTGAGTCCTCCTTCTATCTCTCTTCTTCTTTCACTCTTGTTCATCTCTTTTTGGAGAGGAGTTTTTTCCCACTGGGTTTTCTCCTTTACTCCGCTTTACAAAGATTTAGTTGTATTTGGGTACCTAATCAGGCCTAGTTGCCAGGACCCAATTTTTCTTTCATGCATTGTAGTTACATTTGCTTTTTTGCACTTGTTTGTAGCTGCATTGGAGCTCATCTTAAGGGGGGGTGTTAGAGTAAAGTAATTAATTAACTTTACTTTCCTCTTAAGAATTCACTTTATGCACATATATTAGTCATTTAATAATTAATATTAATTATTAAATGCACTCACCTTTAGGGTTAGGGTTTCCTTTAGGTTTAGATCTCCTTTTATAAGGATTGATCTCTTGTATTCTTTGCTCTTGATTCATTCATTTTTTTGATAATACATTTTGCACATTGTCAGAGCCAAACCCTTGTTTTGTTCTCTCTCTCTCTCTGTGACAAGTTTCTTGCATGCAGGTGTTCATTGGGTTCTGTGGATTTGTATTTCTCAAATCCTACAGAATAGTCCTAGGCTCTGTGGGTAGAACAGGAAGCTCAAACATAGGATTCTTGGGCTTTCTCTAAGCAGGCACCATAAGATTCTCTCGTAAATGTGAAACATAATCTGATAGCACCACAACTAGGCTAGAGGAAGCATCAGGCTAAACAACAAAAGAGGAAGAAGAGGGACCCTAAGATGTTCTTTCTTCTTCTCTTCTGTGAGCCTTGGTGGCATCACTGTCAACTTTTAGACATGCCCTATGCAAAACAACATAAGGTGATGGAGGGTACCTCACTCTAGGTGTTAAGCGCCCTTTCTTGTACTTTTGATATGTCTGGTACAAGAGGTCCTTTCTAGGTAGGAGAGGACCTACAAGTGCATGCCAAAAGTGATCTAAAGAATAACTGACACACAAAACTAGTGGTCTATAACTGGTGTCATGGATCACATGCATGAAACTCTCATGAATAAATTTAAAACATTTGTGCACAATCGAGGGAACTGTGTTCATAGCTACTAGCCGGGGGATACCTAGCTTCACTATGAAGAGTTCAGACCCCAGGATTATGTCAAACAACAAGTTTACATATTTAGGTCTAACAAGGACTAACAAAATGATACTAACAAGAGGAGGTACAAAAAGTCTATTATGTGTACGGATGGTGCTCACAAGTGCATTGTACCCATCTTTATGTAGGAAG
>VDFB02000008.1:211453799-211491496 GCA_007258455.2 Sequoia sempervirens | reverse complement strand
CCCACTCTCCCACACTCTCTCCCACTCTCTTCCTCCATCCTATTGGAACTATAAAAATCTAATGATTTTTTACATATCTTTCATCCCCTTGAGTCTCCATTTGAGTCCTACCTTAGGCACATTTTCCTCATTTTATGATTTTTTACCCATATTTTGGTTGTGTGACCCCATAGAATCCATCGAGTCATGCATTTTTCATGTTGTGGTCCATATCGACATAGGTCTATCTAGGTCTCCCCGACCCATGTTGCCTATGTGTTAACATATGTTTGTTGCAGGTGATCGGCAAGACTTGTTCATTGTTACAGCGATTGACATTCACTTGTAGGTTTCTATCAGCATGACTTTCACGTGGTTTCAGCGACTGAGGAGGAATCTATCGACAGGAGTTTGGTCATTAGGATAGTGTCTCATCGATTTTGAATTGTCTCCCCAACTAATGCATGTGGAGGTTCATCGGCGAGAGCTTGGCAATATCGTAATGTGATCTTGGCGAGGTTGTTATGTCTTGTCAACACGGGGTTTTCATCAGCATGTTCTCGAGGAGAGTCTTACCGAACAACACATGGATGGTTTCTTCGGCCAAACATATTAGTTCCGATGTGAGGTCATAGTGAATATACATTGTCACATCGACCGGTGGTAGGAGGATGCATATCAGTAAGAGTTGAGGACTTCGAAGTAATGTCTGAGTGAGTGACCTTCGGTCTCACCGATAACACAATGAGGACTTTGTCGGGATGAAAATTGGATTGTTTCAGCAACACACAAGATGGATAAAGTCTTTTGGTAAAACAAAGTGCACTCTGTATGAGGTCTCCCCCATGTCGGTATGCTACGGTGACCCACATAAGATAAAAGAATACATCGGCGAGAGAACCAATTTTTCACTGCGACTCATGATGAATGAAGATTTTTGGTAAAGCAAAGTCTAATTTGTGAGATGTCTCTCTAATATCTCAAGGTTATAGTGAAACAGATGAAGCAAGGAAGCACGTTTCGGTAAGAAAAATTCTTATGTCTCAGCGACTAGGAGATGGCGTTCGGGGTGACTCTCGGTATAATGAAGCATTGTCTACATGATGTTTCCCCGACTCCATGAGGTCACAGTGAAACACATTGGGACAGGAGGATTTTCTTTGGTTTTGGCATAACAAACAGAATGCTACAGCAACATGCAAGAGGCAAAAGGACGCATATCGATGAAACATAACGAGATCAAAACTAGGAAATAACGTGCTCTCGTTATAATGTGAGCGCGCTATATTTTTCTTTGGGAATCCCCAAGCCTTAGCATTGGTGGTTTCCTTGGAATACCAACCCAAAGGTTTGGAGGGCATTCCCAATTACCAGAGACGTGTTTTTGCAAATTCTACAATTTTTTCACATAATCGGGTTCGTGCTCACCATCAGGATTGCATCTGGTTCAATATCGACAAGAGAAAACACATGGGTAATGTTAGGTTCTCTCTTAGCTATCCAACGATGTAATTTTTTTCACTTTTTAACAATGTTAAGCCTTTCATCCATAATTTCTTTTATTTGTATGTCTCTTTTTCACCAAAAAGCAGTGTTTGGTTTTTTTTTTTGTTATAAATTAACCGTTCATTGAAATTTAAAATAAATTACATTTTTAGAAACTAGACTCTATTCTAATTTTTTTTTTTAATTAAAAAAAATCAATTACCTCAAAAATTTAGGGGACCGGCCAAAATTCGCTTTTAGGAAGTGCCCACTTAGAAAATTAGTAAAAATTCAAATATTCATTAAAAAATTATCTGAAAAATCATGCATCAACTAGATATTGTTAGCTAACTTTTGACCGTAGCGATTTTTAAAATAATACAAAAAAGTTCACCGTGCTCAAGTCGTACAAGAGTTGTTATGTTATGTTTTGTGACAAAAATAGCACCAATTTGTGTACGTCCCTCTTTTGAACCCCTTAATCTCAACCATTTTCAAAATAAATTAGTAGATTAGAAAGTAGACTTGGAGCACTTCGATCCTTGTTTTTGTTCCATGTCAAAATTTAGAGTGTAACTATCCTCAATTTCATTTCCAAGGTAAGTATTTCCTGATTTCAGACAAAAAAAAAAGTGGCCACTTAAGTCCCCTTTTTGGGAACCATCTTGGTGCACTTACCCCCATTTTGTTTGAATGGTTTGTTTGTCATACTTCTATAATTTGAATGCAAATTTACTGGTTCAGATCATGTCTTTCAACTCTTCTTTTCAGTAAATGAGCGGGATCATTATTTTATGTCATTAAATGAACTGTTCATGCTACAATCTTTAATCTCTGTTATTCTAGGATATGGTAAATTTCTAAGAAGGCCCTTAGATTGTATCCAAAAGATATGATTATCGTGCCTTTTATTTAAATTTTGGTGTATTTCCTTTGTTAGATTCTTTATTTTATATCTACTTCAATTCCCCATTCCAAAATCCCAGTTGTAGAATAAGTCGACTTCTTTAAAAAATTGGAGGTCACTCAGTTTAGTGCAATAGGTCCCCATAAACTAAGTTTCCCACAAAGGTTTGTTAATTTGCCAACTTTTGGTATCAATAGTTTTTCTTTTTCTTGGCACGCCTGGTGGCTCCGAGCTTAATTAATCAAATTTTCAGAAGGGTGTATGAGCCATCAGCCTATTACTAGGTCCCAAATAGCAAATAATCTTGGTTTATTAGTACCACCATTAGAGATAGTACAACCTGCAACCCAACTAGTAAACATTTCATTTCCTCCTCCCTTTCCACTAGCCATGTTGTCTATTACTAACATAAATTATGTGGCATGGGATGCTAGAAGCCCTCTTGTTACACCAGTAGCACCTACCATTTGGGCTACTATCTCAGTTTCTTCCCTAAAAGCTATACCTAAATTCACCGAAGATGGCTCAAGGACACTGTCCAAACATTTGCAAGATGTTGCGGATGTATGCTGAGTACATGGGATTACAACTGAAAATGTGGCATTAAGGTTGCTTGTCACCTCTTTTAGAGGCAAGGTACTGGATTGGTACCACACATTAAAATAAAATACTATCAAACCCTAGGATGAGCTCAGGGAGCCTTTCTATCAGAGATTTTTGAATGAAGGAGACTGATCATCGCTATATTATCAACTATCGGTTATAAAGTGGTCCCCACACGAAGCCATGGTTGACTTCAATGCTTGGTTCCATAAAAGTTGGTAGAGGATTAAAGTTGATATCCGCCCACCACCTGATATGGATTTCATGTTCTATTTGAAGTCTATCAATCCCAACATTTCAATGATGATCCAGTCTCTTAGCGGAACCACCCTACCAAGCGCATATAGCATCGTTGTTAAAGAATAAAATAATTTGATAGATGTTAGGAACGGCCCATCATTTCTATATTATTTGAAATATCAGTTCTTGCTTAGGAGATTCCTTCCACCAGCGCACCGGCTCCTCCTCAATCTATGTACACATACCCGAGCGCACCACAAAATGTTGCCTCTACATCTGGCTCTTCAAAGGAGGAAATGAGTGAGTTCAAAGAGATGTTGTGGACCATCGTAAATGAGATAACTGTCATCAAGCATAATCAAGTCATACCTCTAAATCCTACCTACCAAAATTATCAAGGCAGAAGGTCCTCTTACCAACAAAACCAGTTCCAAGGAAGCACTCACATGAATCCGCAGGCACAAACAATGAATCAAATGGTATCGATACCCACTCCGCTATAGAGTGCTAATCTAATTTCGAATAGGAAGCTGACTGTAGGACAAAACAATTTAGCGGACGACACCAATCCCTAGTGCTTCCCTTGCAGTGTTTCACATATGCCCCAAAATTTCCCACAAGGCAACTTACAACAAAAAGTGGCAGAGCAGCGCACCCAAGCCACAACGTCAGACCTCAGAAGATATGTGTATACTTATTCACAAATGGACAATGCGGTGCTCACCGCACAAATGCAAGGGATGTCACTAGAGCAAGAAGCATACATAGCTCCTGACCATGCACTCTTCTCATGGATGGAAGAAGAAGCGGTGTTTACCAATGATACATCGGCATCTAAAACACCGCAAGTACAATCCAACTACAACACTCACTCAAAGAGGAGATTCACGAGCGAACTAATTGTCCTACAACTAGTCAATCTGCAACCTAAAAGTGCTTATGACCAAACACCTAGTAACTCCATAGTGCCACCACAATATCAACCATAGAAGGAAATTATTATAACAAGAGCAAAGGAACAGAAACCTCTGAGTTTTCCACCTTTCAATGTGGTGGAAAAATTGAAGAAATTATCTACTAATGTGTCTCTATGGGATATTCTAGCTATCCTAGAGCAGAATACGCTACTACAAAAGGCTCTCTAGGAAGACATAAGAGCAGTGTCGATGGAGAAATTTCCAAAAGCAAAGGTTGTTGATCAACCACCTCCTACCAAAGTTCTTACAAACAACACAATAGAAGCCCCTGCTGAAGTCAGAGATAAGCCGAAGCCCCAACCCTTCTTCTTAACTCTCATTATAGGGGAGAAATTATTACACAATGCCATGATTGATTTTGGTGCTAGCACCATAGTTATACCTAAACAAATAGTTGAAGCTTTACGACTCAGCTATGAACCCTTAAAAAGAGGAGTGATGCAACTTGATGGAAACATAGTCGAAACCATAGGTGTCATCAAAGCACTCCCCTTGAATCTATTTGTTTTCCCTAGTATCATTGTGTTACAAGACACTATGATCATAGATGTTCCCCCCATGTTCAGCCTCTGTCTATCCTAAGAATTTAATTCAAAAGTGGGTAAATACCTATCCCTGGATTGGTTGCATTTAATCCTTAGAACTAAGCATGGTGCAAAAATGAAGATAGAATCTGAAACTTTACATTAAGAACATGTAGCCAATGAAGCCATGATCAATTTTGAAGTCGCACATACCTCTATCACCAAGAAAGAAATGTATTGCACTGAGCTACTAGAAAATGAAAAAGTGACCGGAGATCGAGATGAACAAGAAGATGCTCTCTTGAGAAAACATATAGACACCGACCCTTTCAGCAACTACCATGCTACCAAGTTGGGCACCTATGTCATCTATGATGAAGTTCAAGTTCTCCCTAAGGTTTTCAAAGAATCCGAAGGTGGTCAAGCCTCTGAGCTATGGATGTTGCACTTCGACAGAGCAAGATGCAAGAATGGTACAGGAGCTAGGATATGTTTAATGTCCCCACAAAATGAAATGACACTGAGGTCTTTCCGCTTCCAATTCGATTTCTCAAACAATGAAGCTGAATATGAAGGACTATTGCAAGGTATCAACCTTGCAGAATGGATGGACATTAAGCAATTGATGGTGTTTAGAGATTTTGAACTAGTAGTCAATCAAGTTCGAGGAATTTCTGCAGCCAAGAATGTCCACATGCGATCTTACAGACATCGAGTTTGGGACTTGATTGGGGGTTTTGAAGCCTTTAACATTCAGACGGTGCCCCGAGAATAAAATACAAAAGTTGATCTCATGGCATCAATCAGATCTCAATTTGATCTTGCCTCTGATCCCATTCACAACAAACAATCTATACGAGTAATAGTCCGACTAGAAATTCCAGATAATGACCAAAGCTGGCAAGTGTTTGACAGTGATGAAAACATTGCCTCATTCATCCAGCAGTTGGGAAAATTTGTTGACTAGCTTCAACCAAAAATTGTTGAAGCCTATGAAGGGAAAATCATCTAGCTAAAATCCAACAAGCTTCCAAAAGGGTTGGTTAAGCTTGAAAACCTTTTCGATTGTGATGATGCAAGAAATGAAAAATGGAAGTTTGTATCAGACAAAAGCAACTATGCAGACCTTCAGGTCGGAGATGGAAGAAAGCTCAAACTCAGGAAGGATGTCCCACATCACGATAAAGAAAGGCTTATCAACTTCTATGATAAATATGAAGGAGTGGTGGCCTGGTCATATGATGACCTCAGGGGATATGATCATGATGTCATTCAGCACATGATAGTTAGCAGAAGGTGCAAAGCCTGTCTGCCAAAAACAAAGACCAGTCAATCCCAAGATTGCAACGCTAATGGCATAAGAATTAACAAAGCTTATCTAGTCATGAATTGTCTTCTCAATCAAGCATAGCATATGGGTATCCAATTTGGCTCTGGTCCAGAATAAAAATGGAGATATTTTCCTATGTGTAGACTTTTGGGACTTAAATAGAGCATCCTTGAAGGATCATTACCTGCTACCCTTGATGGAGTCAATCCTACATATAGTGGCAAGATCAGAGATGTTCTCCCTATTGGATGGTTTCTCGAGTTACAATCAGATCTGGGTCAAAGAGGAGGATCAACATAAAACAACATTCACTACAAAGTGGGGAATGTTTGTGTATGCCAAAATGTTGTTTGGCCTCTCCAATGTAGGAGCTACTTTCCTGTGGGAAATGGATATCGCTTTTAGCGAATTAATCAATAAGATTAAATTAATCTATTTAGATGATCTGACAGTATTCTCCAAATCCAAGGATGATCATTTTGATCACCTTGAGACGGTGTTCAAGAAATTCCAGGAGTTCGAGATATCCCTAAACCCAAAAAAATGCATCTTCGGAGTGCCACAAGTCAAGCTACTAGGGCACGTAGTGTCCAAAGAAGGAATTTCAATTAGTCTAGAGTGGGTGAAAGAAATCAAAGAGCTTCCTCTTTCGGTCAACAAGAAGGGCGATCAATCCTTCTTGGGGTGGAAAATTTTGTTAGCAAATTTATTTATGATTTTGCAAGAATAATCAGGCCAATCACCCTGATACTGAAAAAAGGATCAAATATTCAAATGGACAAAAGAAGCTAGAGAAGCCTTTGAGAGGGTAAAGGATGCTATCTCTTCTACTCCTGTTCTGGTTAATCCAGACCTATCAAAGAACTTTATAATGTATGTATTCAGTAGCAAATCAAGCATTTCTACTATCTTAACTCAGAAAGATAACAAGGGGAAAGGAGAGAATTCAATAGCATTTCACTCCCAGACCCTTAAGGAATATGAACAAACTACAACTTTGTAGACAGACATACATTTTCCATAGTTAAGGGGATCACGAAGTTTCAACACCTAATCTCCTACAATAAGGTGATTGTCTATGTTGCACATTCTAGTGTGTGCAAATACATCATGGAAGGAGAAATCACCAAAAAAAGAGCCAATTGTATCACCAAGATCCTCGAGTATGACATTGAGGTCAATCCTACCAAGATTGTTCGAGGAAGAGGATTGTGCGAGTATCTTGCACATGAGGAAGAAATGGCCCCCAAAGAAGAGTAGCCAGAACTAGTCCTAACAAATGGGTCAGAATCCAAAGGTTGTTGGCTGGCAGACAGAGTAAGGTTTATGCATACAGGAAAGTACCTATCAAGCCATCCTTCTTAGAAGAGGAGATTCTACCAGTTGCAAAATAGTGGATTCACACTCATTGAAGGAATCTTGTTCAAGAGAAATTTCAACGGCGTCCTATTGTGATGTGTTACCACAAAACAAGCAAAGAGGATCCTTGACACTTACCACAACAGTCCCACAAGCGGGCATTTTTCCACAAAGACTACCGCCATCAAGATCATGTGTGTGGGTTACTTTTGTCCAACTCTATTCCATGATTCCTACTCCTTGGTGAAAACCTATAAAGAATGTCAGTTATTCGATGGAAGAAGAAAGAATTCTGCAATTCCCCTCAATCTGATAGTAGTTGATGAGCCATTCGTGTAATGGGGTTTATGCTTCATCAGAATGATTAACATAGCTTCTAGTGTAGGACATAAATGGATCTTAATGGCCATAAATTACTTCACAAGATGGACTGAAGCTATGCCACTCAAGAATGCGACAGAGGTAAAGATTTTGGATTTCCTAGAAGAACTGGTGACAAGATTTGGCCTGCCCAAAACTATCATCTTCGACAATGCTAAAGCTTTCCTAGGCTCCAAGGTAAGTCAATTCATTCTTACACATGGAAGATTCCTTAAAACATCATCAAATTACTACCCATAGGGGAACGGCCTAGCCAAATCAACAAACAAGAATCTGGTCTGACTCCTCAAAATAATTGGATCGGAATATCAAAGAGAGTGGCACAAAAATCTTTGAACAACACTCTGGGTGGACCACATAACTCCAAAGAAAGTCCTCAATACTTCACCGTATGAGCTAGTTTATGGAAAAGAGGCACTATTTCCTATCTCTATGGAGATTCTGGTGCTGCAATTGCTAAAATCCCTCGAAGTAGAAAAAAATAGTGCAATGGAGGTGCAGTTAGCTGAGTTACTAGAAATACAAGAGAAAAGGGAAAAGTCCCTAACCACCATGACTAACTGCCAAGAAGTGGTTAAAAGGTGGTTTGAAAAGAAAACATTTGACCAAGGCCTAAAGTGCAGAGACTTGGTGCTAAAATATAACGAAAGGGTCGTGAAGTCGAGTCAGCATGGAAAGTTTGAAAACCTTTGGGAAGGACCATTTAGGATAATTCAATGCAAGGAGCACAACACATATGAGTTAGAGACTATGGAAGAAGAAGCGTCGGGGATTCTGGTCAACATAATTCATTTGAAATTATTCAATTAAGCTTGCTTTCCATACCCATGTAAATATGTAAATATGCTTTTCCCTTCTTTCCCTTTTTGTTTTAACTGGCTAGTATTTTTATTTTATCCTATAGTTTGTGGCGAAAAGAAGCAATGACCCATTATTGAAAAAAGAAAGAGAAATAAACTTATACCTGAATAGAGAAAAAACTAAACACCCACATGCAAAGTCGAGATTCATACATACATGCTGGAAAAGAAAAATAACCCAGTTGCAGAGCCAGGAGAAGACAACGAGATAATCATAATGACATATTTCCATTATATATATACTTTGATATTTACATTTTCAAAATGGCTCATAAGGCCACGCTTCCAAAGGTATATGTATTCTACTTTTGTTATATATTACAAAAAATCCTTTTCAAGGCATGTATACAAAAAGAAACTAATTACTATGAGTTTTCTGAAAGCAAGAAAAAGAAAAATGTAGGTCTTCAATTAACACCATGAGCAACAATAATGGATGCATCAATGGCAGTGTCCACAGTATCCTCATCCATGGGAGTAGCAGCAGCATCATCCAACGGGGCAAAGGCAAGCGGAGGGAACACCAAGTTCCTAAAGTTCGTGTACCAGTCAATGTCGTAGAATGACACCACCTTGTAAATGTGGAACAAGAAGTGGCAGGATTGAGTTACCCTCTGGTGGTGCTCATCTTACGTCTGGAAGTGGAAGCCACTCAAAAATGGAAGCCATGGCATGACAACATCCTCTTCTATGAACCTTCAGAGGTCACTTGCAATTGGGATTCCCCCACCATATGCAACATTTGCAACAACCTCACCAAGGCCATTCAAGTATTCTTTTGGGAAAATTTCCTTCACTAGGCGAAGAATTAATGGCTTGGGAATTCTTGTATCTAGCATGGAGGTGACAAAGTGTGAGCACACATCAGTGTTGACTCAATACTTGTCCTCGCACTTGAGGCAATCCCGTCCCAAGACCCACTTTATGGCTATAATGGATAGTGAATGCTTGTTCTTCGTCATTCTCTTTAACTTCCTGGTAGAAATCTCTCCTAGGAAGGTAGTCTAAGAATTGTATGACAATAGCCTAATTGGGATATTCATCTTGTTAGACCTTCAACAAATACTTTAGAACTATCCCTATGAAGCACCTAAGTCTAGCCTATGAGAATGCTACGTACTGCAAATACTAAACTGCTACGCCAATTGCCTAACACCAATTATGCTCAAATCACTAAGTGTGATTTCACTACTGCAAAGAGGCCCATTTATAAAAAAAGTGAGAAAATGCATGGTAATCCACTTGCCTTAAACGTGATGTTAATCAAGTACCAACTTGAAAGTTGTGCCTAGGCTTGCTCGAATTTCCCACCCAGTTGTGTCTGCTAAGTATGATTTGCTGCATGAAAAACTGATGAAGGCTAATTAATTAGCCTGAGTTGTTGGTAGCAATTGGTGGTGTTATGCAAGACCAAGGATTGAGGTGTTAGATCCTCTAGTTATTTTGCTTATTCCAAAGTGGAACTCATATCTTTTCAAATACTGAGCACATCTTTGGCCTCATCATTCTTTTTAGGATATTAATTGCCAACACATAAAAAGGCTTAAGCTTCTTACAAGGCATCGGCTCAAGTTCCAAGAAAATCACACTACGCAGGTAGTTGCTAATTATATTTATGAATTCTTGTCAAATCAAAATGGCAAGTAATTCATCTCACACAAGCCAAAGGGTCAGCAGTACATGCCACATTAAATATAGAAAAGGTGGTTCTCATCTAGCACCTTCAAAAAAGATTGCTAAATATTGCATGTTAAAAATTTAAAGCACTTAAAAATTTTCTTTTAGGAATGCTACTGAAAGAAAAAAGAAAAAAATTTCTAGAGCAAAGCCAAGAGCCGAAGTAAAGTTACAAAAGAATTCTAAGCAGAAAGCTTCCCACAGATTAACAATGACAGAATGTTCAAGCCAGGGAGTTAGGCCAGTAGCAACTCAAGAATTAGCTAAAGCTCTACGAAGAGCACAAGCAGTTAATGTCTTTGAAGATATTCCATATGCTACACTCGGTATTCCTGACAAACCCGAATGGGGAAACACAAGGCGGCTGGACAAGCCTAAAATCTACAAAGACTAGAGTTTAGTTCATGAAGATTGGGATAATGTCCATGATCCCTTAATTGCAACAAACCCCAAAGGATTGAGGGAATCTTCCTACGCACGCATGAAGGTGTCCAGAAGGCCAATGTCAGTTGTAGAAAAGATATGGTTTAGTGGACCGTTTCCTTAGTATATGGTCCCATTTGTGCACTACTGCCCAGAGTTGGTAGATGCAGCCATTAGGCATTTCAATCCAAGTACCAACACTATTGAGGGCCAAACTCTTTCAGTTAACATCAGTCCAACCACCATTTGGAACATGTTGTGCATTCCAGACCTTGTGCAAAGAGGGATGAAAGTGGAAACATTCAATCCTAAAGATGGAAATGATATGTGGAGCACCAGGGATAAGGCTCTAGAGTTTTTCAATGAAGAAACTAGAAGAATTAAGGAAGAATGTGGTAATCTGCCAGTAATTCCTGCTCCACATGACGCTTTCAAGGAAGACCTACAAGATGCCTTTTCAATGATGGCATTTGTTTTCAATCTAGACAATGACAAAGAGGTGTATTCTTTTCAATTGGGCCCAGCTTTCCAATTCCGCTACCAAAAATCTTATTTCTAGTATGATTTGGAGAATTCTTGTCAAAGATGTTGGAGCAAATTAGCAAATACCTAGTTGAACGAAAGTTCAGATTTGTCTCTTATCTTGCTTATATGTTTTTATATCAAAACCCTGATTTCTTTGCTGAGCATATGGGGTTTTCAATCTTCGATGAAAAGAGGAGTAAAAAGCTATTTTCTATCTGGACCCCTCTCCTCTCTTCTACTTTTGATTATTACACATTTTTTAATCATTTTTTCCTCTAATTTTGCAAGATTTATTAGGGGAGGAGTGTGCTAATCAACTCACCTTGACTCAGACTGAGTTTATGTAGAATTTTGTTCCTAAATTTGATTGGTTTTTTGGAGCGGATTTTACATTCATCTAAATGTGAGGCTTCACCAAGGAACCCTTCCACCTTTCAATATGGGTGACTAATCAGGTGCTAGCTCTAGAATTGTTCTGGTAGGCGTGCATTATTGATATTACCTTCTACAACAATAGAAAGGTCAAGAGAAAGGGGTTCTTCACATGTTCGTAGACTTTCAAAATGGTGGCCATGAAAAAGAAGAGGACGCACCCACTTTTGTAGGATAAACTAACTCATTTCAGGTTAGTAATGATTTGCAATAGATGGGATTATAACCCATTCAATGATTTACTATATGATCACCTCAAGGTAACTCACAACCCTCAGCCTTACTAGGAGTAGAGACGCAGCCCGCTAGAGGATAAAGATGAATTTTTGGTTGACCTAGTTCAAATCCCCATGGAAGACATCAGGCCACCATGGCACAGGTTCTATTTCCTAGTGGAAGATTATGATGAGAACTATAAAATGTGGAAAACTATGCACAATGAGCTGAAGAATGAGGAAGAATGAACTTACGAAAAGATCAAAGCCTTTTGGATATATCACCGGGAGATAAAATGGGTTGATGCACCTTATGATGACATAGCGAAAGACAAGGAGTTTGAGAGGTTGTGAGATGAGGAGCACCCTGGTCCCAACTCAAGCAATAGCGGTGGCAACGACTATGTAAAGAAGAAGAGTAGCTGGAGGAGGAAGTCAAGACATCAGCATCCTTCACCCAGCAAAAGAGAAAGTCTATAGGGAAATCTACCTATGTCGCTTCAAATATGTGACTGAGTGTGTTGCGAGCCTCGTGAACACTCACCTAGGCCTCAAAAATGGCAAGAGTTTCCCAGCAGCAACAACCATAAACTATAGAAATGGTGGTGATCAAAGATTCCCCACCTGCTAAGCCACAACAAACTAAAGCTATTTCGAGTGAAGGATCACAAGGATTCACTACAAGTCAAGTACTTAGAGCAAGCTAGGATCCCGAAGTAAGTAAGCAGTCAGTGACAAGCAAAGCACAGCCAATGTCCAGTCAACAGGTAAATTTCACTTCTTCTTTTCTTAATTCTCAATCTTTGGTGTCCTCTTCCATTCCCATAGCACGTAGTACTACAAGTGTCAGCCCTACTTTTTTTTCGCTAACCACATTGTTTATGGGAGGTTTCTCCCAATTCTCACAAACTAGGCAATCTATCTTAGCACCTCCCTAGACTTTCACACCAGTCGTCATTGCTCAATATCTCCTCACCTCTCTTGCTGAAAGCTCGGTTGCCATTGGCACCACTATTGCTTCTACTACCTTGGGTCTAACCCAACTTGCCTAGCAAATGGACTCAATTATGGCCACCCCAGTGCCACAACTAATGAGCCCTTTCACCAGTTCGTAAACTAAACTATGGCAGGTTCCCTTTATCTCCCCAAAAATTATCAATCTCCCACCTAAGAAAATGGAAGGGGTTGCTACACAGGGATTTCCTTTTTCCCTAATTCCCGGTGCACCTACTGCTACCGGACTAGTTTGGTCGCCATCCAAATTTATAACTCAAGGAGAAGCCACAAAGAAAATGTGAGCCCTCAGTATCTAAAAGTGAAAAGCAAAAGATGATAAGGAGGCGGAGTCCAAAGTATATACAGTTTACAATGAAGAGAAAAATGTGTTGAATTTCACCACCATGTACCCAAATGTTGTCAAACCACAAGGGGAGATGCTCTCGAGAAATTACAACATGTATTCCATGGGGCTTGATCTTATCGCAGCCCGACTATAGGATAAGGTGGAACTCATGGAGGAAACCTAGCGGGTAGTGACGATCAACTTCCTGAAATTTGGCCATCAATTGAAGAAAAAGGAGTAGCTAAAGTTGATGAGGGAATGAGTCAATTTCCTGGAAACAAAAGAGAAATCACTAGAAGTTGAGGTTGCACGCCTGCATGAGAAGGTGTGAATAGAGGAGTTAGAGCAGATCAAGCTCCAAGAGAAGCTCAATAAGTCCCAGTTTGTCGATCCCATACTGCTTAATGAGCTACGAGAAAGGAGCCAAAAGTATCAAAGCCAATTGACCTCAATGGAGAAAAATTTACAACCAAAGGAAAAAGAGCTTGAGGAAGCAAATTCCTCTTGTAACACAGCATTGGAAAACCACACCCGGGTCAAGGAAAATTGGCGTAAAGAAATGAGTAGCTCCGAGGAGCAATTGGAAACTGCGAGAGGAAGGAGTGCAGAATTAACAAAAGTTATTAACTCAAAGGATGCGAAAATATCCTCTTTGAAGAGCTCTCTTCAAGCCTCCTTCGTGCAGCGAGACCTCATCCTGTTGGCTCAGCAAATATATATTTCTTATTGGGAAAAGGTTAAAACCTTCTGCCTAACACTGCAACCAACACTCCAGTTCATCTCAAAGGCAACCAAATTGAGCCAAGAGGTCCATGGAACAATTGAAAAATTCTTACAGTTCATCTCAGAGAGGGTTCTGGAAGCAAAGAGTTTGCTTACCAATCTATATTGTCTCCGATGAAGACCTAGCCAAGGTAGGAATCGAAGATTGGGATGCTACTGCTCAAATGGAAAAAAAACTCACCCATTTCCATTTAGCCTTACAGTGGATTAAAGTGGCCACAACTACCTTGAACCAGACAATAGACGACATGCGAGAAAATTTCTCCCAGTTGAGCGAGATTGGTCTGCCATCTCCATTTTTTGAAGATGAGTCGCTAGCCACAACTGAACAGATTGTAGAAAGAATTGAAGAGAAGGAGCAAGACCCAAATGCTTTCCATAGTTTCAGCCATCCTCCTACTACAGTTGACATTGAATGGATTATCCATCCTCTTGTGCAACTACCGTTCCATTGTGAAGTAGGGGTCGGTTTACCTGATATGTTGCCTCATAAAGAAATAATTGACCTAGGTGGAGTGTAAGATAATTTGTGCAAACTAGAGAGACCATCTAAAGATGACTAGTTGCCTCTGCAAGTAGCTCTTTCCAAGCTCTAATTTTGTCGCCAATGGATGGCACTCTGGTCTGCGAGCCAGAGAAAATTTTTGGGTTCCACATTCCTCAAGTGAAATGCCCCTATTAGTCACCAGAAGCTATGCATTCAAAATTCACCATGCTCCCTTCGGGTTTGATTTTTGGCTAATTGTTAGCCCATGCCTTCAACAATCACCATCGACCCCTTTTTGGTTGATACTGTGACTCCAGGAATGTGTCCGCAAACTATATTCTAAATGCATTTCCTCTTTGCTCTTCTATCAACCCCCCAAAATGCTCCCACATGTCATCACCATGGGCTATTTTGATCAATTCCTTTTTGGCTCCTCATCGAACCCCGCTCACACGCCATGTAGCTCTGATTCGTATAAGGATTTGGTAGGCCCCACAATCAATGTCTACAGTAAAAATTTTGCTACATGTCTTATCTACGCAAGCTTTCAATGAAGGAATGAAATATCGACCGCAGGCAGCGAAATGCTACCACATGTCACTTCAACACACGCTACTTCAACACAAGGGATGAGGCAAACTACAAGTTGTGGCTTCTACCACATGTTCTAAGTGGTTTATCTCAAAGGGAAACACTTTTCTGCACAAGGCTCTGTTGGACCATTGCCATCATTCGCAAGGGATGCACCTGAATGGAGGGCATCCAAATGTTGTGTCTCGAATCTTTTCTATTACAATGGCCAAGGGTGATCATTTCCTCAACATCAATACTTAGATCCTGAATCTTTTTGGTTTTTTCTCACCAAGTGATGGAGGGCTTGCTATAATTACAACTCTTTGCTTTGGTTCCAGGGTTCCCAATTCAGTGATTTTCACAATTCCATAGGTTCCAATATTTTAGGTTACAAGATTGGTGATTATATTCTTTTCGCCAGTTTTTAGAATTACAGGATAGTTGGAGAGACTAGGCCTTTATATTGTTTAAGTTATTGCAAGACTTACAGACTGTGCCATTGTTCGGCACCTCTATTTCTTATGATATTGATAAACTTTATGCTATGCCATTTTTTTTGAATGGTTTATTTGTTGTACTTCTATAATTTGAATGCAAATTTATTGGCTTAGATCATGTCTTTCGACTCTTCTTTTCAGTAAATGATTGGGATCATTATTTTATGTCATTAAATGAACTGTTCATGCTATAATATTTAATCTTTTCTATTCTAGGATATCGTAAATTTCTAAGCAAGCCCTTAGATCATATCCAAAAGATATGTTTATCGTACCTTTTATCTAAATTCTGGCGTATCGCCTTAGTTAGATTCTTTATTTTATACCTTCTTCCATTTCCCATTCCAAAACCCCAGTTGCAGAAAAAGTTGGCTTCTTTACAAATTTGGAGGTAACTCAGTTTAGTGCAATAGGTCCCCCATAAACTGAGTTTCCCACAAAGGGTTGTTACCTTGCCAACTTTTGGCATCAACAGATACATACAAAAAAAGTTATGTTGTATACAGTTCGCCTATGTCTGAATTGTAATTGGTTTGAATTCGAAACTTGATTAAGGAAAAAGTATTCAATAAAACACTATGAAACCAAATGAAAGCACTAGATATCATAGTTACAAATCTAAATTCAAAAAAAAAAGAATTTTATCCTTCATGGAAAAAATTTATGTTGTATACGGTGAGTGTCACTCCTTAAAAATGGTTTTTACTAAAAGAAACTAGTTTTCGAAGGAGATGGAAATAGAAGTGCAATCTGATTCAAAAAAATTGAAAAAAAAAAAAATAATCTACAGACAAAATGTCACAAATCACTAGATTGCATCATCTTCAAATTCTTCACGTTTTAGCTGCTATAGGTGCCTGAAAGTGAAGATTTTGGTAGAAAAAATCAATTCAATGTCCGATTTGGCCAAAAATTGTAAACTAATATTGTAGGATCACCCTCTTAGAGGATCAAACCAATAAAATTTGTGAGAATCCTATTTGTCTCTCTTCCTTTAGGGAAAGCATTATTGAACAAGAGAATGCCATCATTGATAAGCAAGAAAATTCAACCATTGATAACTCCCTTACTTGTGATGAAGTCATTTTAGAAGAACCAACCTTTGAATGTCATGAACATCCAATTTGTAGCTCTCCTAAATACTCTCCTACTAGGTAAGATATCATGGTGGAAGAAAATAATAACATTGACACATGTCTTTCAAAAAATAGTGATGTGGCTTCCTTAGATTAAGATGATGAAGTCACATTAGAATCCCCTTCACTAAGAGGTTGTGAAAATAAGGACAAGACTTTTGATGTTATGCACATTAGATATTCCTTAAAGAAATATCCCAAACCTGAACTTATCATTTATCCATTCTCACAACAACTGAAAGTTCAAAATAAACTCGTCCCTATCTTAGAATCACCTAAAAGGAAACTTGATAATGATAATGTTTCGCAACAACCAACTTACAATACCATTGCTCATATATATAACAAAGTGTATACAATCAAGGCCAACCCTGAACCTAAAAGTTGTTTGCATGCTGAGAAAGAAAAAGAAAAGCATATTGAAGAAGTCACAAAGCTATTGGAAGATACTTGGAGTTCCTTTGATTTCATACCTACATCCATGGGAGAATACAAGATCATAACAAAAGAATCCAAAAAGGGAAAATAAAAAGTAGTAATGTCAATACAAAATTCAAAAGCATCCACTTCAACCACTTTAGGAGAAAAGACAACATACATGACAAACTTTGATGAATTTGAACAACCATTGAATCTAAAAGAAATTAAAAAGCTTTATGGAAGAGGTTATGAAATTATGAAACAAATGGGGTATAGTGGATAAGGACGTGGTGTTAGAGAATAAGGTATTTGTGGACCCCTATAGAGCCTAACACGCAAGAAATGACTAATGGTCTTGGCTATTATCCTTTGAAAAAAAAAATAATAAAAAAAACTTCACTCAATATCAACACTCTTACAAAGGATTCTCCTAAGAAAACCTTAACTTTGGTGCATCCTGAATTGAAAGATACTACATGTGGGAATATCTCATTAGATATGTATCAATAACAATAGGTGCTACTCCTTGCCATGTAATAGTTGTAGGATCATGGCATACTCACTTTCACATGTTTTACATTCATTGCAAGGAGTGGAATATCATCATTTACCTTGGCTCATTCTTGTCTTGCACATAGTGGGGACAAGAATTTGATAGCTTTTTCCTAGTACCGTACTTGTCGATTTTCCCTTTGGCTAGTTGTTCACCTTCCATATACAATGAACCAGATTGGGATGTAGACGACTTGCTATAGGTTGACTTGCATGTCCCTTACTAGTCTCTTGCTTTATTTTCTTTTTTCATTTTATGTGTGTGATTGCACGTGTGTAATGTGATCCCCCGTACTATTCTATTTGATGTATCTCTCTCTCTCTCTCTCTCTCTCTCTGTGAAATTCCTATATTTGTATCTACATTATTCTCTATGTCATAAGCATTTTACCTTGTCTTGTGTTTTCCTTTTAGGGATGACACAAGGTGTCGAGACATTCAGGTTTTTTCCATGTTGACCCAAAAAAAAAAAAAAAATTTGCTTTTTGTCTCATTCTTCCTTTTCCATGAGTATTTAGGGAATGATGACAGTTTCATGCTCTATAACAATATTGTAGCAAAGACATACTAACCTCGAATCCATGGATCCCTTATGTGATTTTGGGATTTCATTTTGGGGGCAACCCCTTTCATGACGTAGTTTTATTTGGAAACATATGACTTGGTATAGGGCTTTCCAAATAAGCTCTCATGTCCTCTTTACTGTTAGCATTTATCATTTTCTACTTTAAAGTGATTGCTCACAGCATGGTGTTTAGCAATTTCTTTAAAGTGGGGGCATACATTGGTATTATTCTTCTGCATTTTCAACTCATGTTTCACTATGTAGTCTTCTTACTTCATGTTATGCGTCTCTCTCTTTGTGGTGAAATTGGGTATGATGTCCCTCAAGACCGTGATCTCCCTTAGCATATTGCATTCCTCTTAGTGGCTTGATGTGACACACTGCATCCCCTAAGTTGTGAATCATCTATTCTTCGATTGGTCCTCTCTTGGAGACATTAGGTACAATGTTCCCTAAGTTAATACCTTACATGAACTAAGAAAAACTCCTTTGAACATACCTTACACTCTTTTGCATTTTTGGTTATATGGCCACCTTGCATAACACACTTTGCTTTCATGTCAAGCCATCTTGTTTGTTCATGGGTGCCAAGCATATGAAGTTTTTATTGCCTCATGAATCATGTTGTTCATATTGTGGAGCACCTTATCAAATTTATCCAGAGGTATAGCTTTGGTATGGTTTGCACATATGGCAACCAAACTTAGGCGTGACTTTCCCATAGCCATTTGCTTGTTTGTGTGAATGCATACTAGCCTCGTGCATATGTGTCTCATTGGGAGATCACCTAGTGGAAGGCCTAAGTTTCCACTATCCCTTGTGAGCATGCATTTGGTTTACATAGTAGACATCATGTTCCACTTGTGAACAATTTTGGACAAACAACTTAGATCTAATCCGCAGCGTGCAGTACAAATGGTGGAAGCTTGATCCACCCCTTTTTCTTTTGTTTAAATTGTTTTTTTATTTTTCTTTGTCTTTGACAGTGTATGCTTGTGCCTTGATGTTGCTCCTTATATCATTTACATGTGTGTTCTTTTTGTTGGAAAATGTGCCTCAATCTTACTAGCATGAAACTCCTGAAAGAGTAAATTTAGTGAGACCCTCTGGAAGTCTTGTCAACTAGCAATTGTGTTCTATTCATTTGAAATGCTCAGGTAGCCGAGAAATTGTTTATGTCTTGCTGACGGGAGTCATCGGCAAGACATTTTGATCGTTGTGAGTTCTTCTATCTCTCTCCGCCTGGGGAGAGCTCTCGCCGACAATTGTTCACAAGGTTGTCATCAAGGAGACTCTTGGCCGAAAGGTTTGCTTCGGTATGATGTCTCATTGATAGCGGTAGTTTTTCCGATAGAGCTACATGTGTTTATTATCTAATGTCTTTGGTGAGACTCCTAGCGACAGGTAGTGTCAGGGGAGGTGTGACTTTGGAGACTCTTGGTGATGGATGATTGTCTCGCCGATGGTATGGTCTGTTGTCGGTATGACTCCTAGCGAAGGATGGACTCGGGGTGACTTGGAACCTGCGGGGTGACTCTTAGTGACAGCCTAAGTCTTGCCGACGAATGTTCATATCGATATGACTTGAGGACTCGTTATGACTCATAGTGACTAGCGATTGTCTGGGCGATGGGTCTGCTGAGGATATCGGTGAAAGGTCTTGCCGATCTTGCCAATAGAGTAAGTCTCGCCGATGGGAGTGTTGATGTCGATGTGACTTTTGAACTCATTTTGATCTCCTGCCGATGGTAGTGATTCTTGCCGATAGTGATGGATGTGTAATCGGTATTGTGGCATCGAGGAGACACGGCCTAGTGTCTCACCGACATGCAACATAGTTTGAACATCTTGACTAAATGACCATCCTACGTGGTTTGTCTTTGACCAATCAGAGAAGTAGAATGGGAACCGCTAGCAGTTGGACTGTTGTGGCCATTCCTGTGAGGAAGATCAACAGACCATGAACGACATGGATATACTTTGTAATCGAAGATGATGATCGGTTCTAGTAAATAGTGGAGTGAACGGGTCAGTGTATGATTAGTGTGTATGAATTTAATTCAAAGAGCATTGTAACTAGAATGTTTTGTACAAGGTTGATCATTGAATCTGCTACTGTAAATTGACATTAGAAAGTTAAGTCTAAACTTTGTATGTAATTTCGTTTACTGTAATACAAAGAGGCTTTTCTTGGTGTGGTGGATTTTTCTCCCGTAAGGGTTTTCCCACGTAAATCTGGTGTTCATCTGTGTATGTAAATTTCTTTGTTTCTATTATTTCTTTCATGAGTATCTTAATTGGTCTGTAATTGAAAATTTAAAGTCACCTTTGCATTCTTCCCTGAGGTTTTGACGTTAGGAGAGTTAGTTCCCCACCTTAGCTTTCCTTACACTTTTGTTCCTATGTTGTTTTTCCATAGGATCTTGATCCTGGGGGCTTGCGTAACCCTCTTGATCATTTTCGTCCTATCCTATTAGCATTGATACACTTGGACTCCTCTTGATGTGAATTTTTTCTACTTTAGTGTGAGTTTGAAGCAATTTCCTCTTCTCACTAAAGTGGCAGCTAAATGTAGTGTAGAAAAATGTATCCCTCTACATTTTCACACTTGTTTGGGCCCTCCCTACTAAAATTGGGCTTCTTTATGCCTTATTTGATCCTATTTTGCATCCACAAACCTTAATGCATATTTCTGAGGATAATCCCAACACATATCTAATAACTAATCATAATTTATTTATTTTGGTTTGTATGGCCTAGATTTAGTGATCTGGGACTCATACACCACCTTGGGCGTATGGGTCCCACCTAAGCTTCGAGGCCTAGTCCTTAATTTGGCACAAAACTTAACAATTCTTGAAATTTGTGTCCCAAGCTTAGCTTTTTGGGACTTATATGCCCCAATTGGAATATGAGTCCCACTTAGCTTGGACCTATTTTAAATTCAAAATCTTGGCAGAATTTTATTCTCCTAGATCTGATGTCAGCTTGTAGTGTTGTAATTTTAGAAAATTTGGCATAAACAAGTATAAATACAAGGTTATTTCACAAATTTTCTCCTAGAAACTTTTATGAGAAAGTATCCTAGAAAATTTATGAGATCAAGAGCATTTAATAGTTATCATCAAGTGTTCTGGAGCTATATTCAAGAATCAAGCATCATGTCAAATTCATCATGCATCATGTTTGTTTTTGAGCTAACATTTGTGATGTAGGTATTTCAGGATTCAAACAAGAATTCAATTCAAGATCCATAACATACAATCAAGAGTCAAGATATACATTCATTCTAGCCATTACATACAAGATGGAAACCTTTGCTCTAAGGGTTTGGTAAGTTACAACATAGCTTATTTTTTCATTCATCATTCCTTCATTCTATTTCTATTCATTTCAAGGTTTGATTACCAAAATGAGGTTTCACCAAGGTAAACCCCTATCCACTAACAAAACAACATTTTTCCCTCAATTTTATGTGTGATTTGAATATTTAGGTTGAAGATCCATTGAAGAGCAAGATTGGAGAAAGTTTTCAAAGTTGCAAAGTTGTCAAATTTGTCACCTTTCTTGCAAGATCATGGAAAGTCACCTACAGATCAGAATTTAGTGTTTCATGCTCAGAGATCGGAAAGGAGAGAAGCTACAGGAGATCACTAGAGGATATCAGAGTTTTAGATCAATCCTAATACTAGGACTAAATCACCACTTGTGGCATATGAGTCCTAGTATATCAATTTTCAGACTTTTTCTATAGATCCCGATTTACCAGTTGCAGATTCCAGTTTCCACCCAAAACCCTACACTGGGACTAAATCACCCCTACTAGTGTATGAGTCCCAGTGTGCTCCAAAAGTCATAATTTTGAGATTGTATACTTTTTTTCAAGCATCTTCAGTTTTTTAGGTGCACCTTTGTTTATCTCTAGTTTGCTATTTTGATTTGAGTTCATTTTAGTTAGGTTTTTCATGTTACTTTCATTTCTTGTCTTTATAAGTGTTTTCCTTAGTAGTAAACCCCCTTTTATCTTTAATCACACCCATAGGACACCCTATTGTAGATCTCTTTTCCTAATTGCATCCCTAGATTGAGATCTCTAGGGTTTCCTTTAATGAAACATAGGTGAAATAGGTATAGGATCCCTAATTCCCCTTTAGTTCCATCTCCCGAAAAGTTGAAACACTATTTTATTCATTTCAGAGGTTAGCTTGGTGCAAGAGAATACAATATTTGAAAATTATGAAAATCATGTTTATTCTTCTCCTGACACCTTGCCTACTTGGGAAGAAGGTATCTTGGTGTTAGAAGATCCAATCATTGATCATCATGACAAGCTTGTTTGTTTCTCTCCCCTTATCTATCCTAATTGGGAAGATATTATTGGATAAAAGGATGAAATTATTGATACATTTATGTAATGCATTGATGAATATGCTAAGGTTACATTAGATTCCCCCTCGATAGAAGAACATCAACAATAATTCAAATCCATTGAGGTTATGAATGGACAAGTGGCTATTAGATCTCCTCTCATTATTGGGCCTCCTAAAACTCCTTTTGTACCTCCTAAAATCCCTCTAATTTTTGGACCTTCTCTCATTATAGGACCTCCTAAACCTCATGGCCATATCCTAAGCTTTGAAAAACTACTAGTAATCATGTGTCAAAGCAACCATGTTATCATACTGTAGCTCACATATATAACACTAGAAACAATAAGAAGCCAAAATAAATTCCAACTTTCATTCCATTTCCTCAACTATATGTCCCACTCACACCTAACATTGGGTCATCCCACAATAATGGGTTACACTTTTTGGCCAAACTTGACATTGAAATCAACATTTTCAGAGAAAACTTCACTTTCTTACACTTATAGTAGGTAAACTATTAGGACTTTGAAAATGATGTAAACTAGTGATTTGTGAGATTTTGTCTGTAGATTTTAAATGTTTTTTTTTTTTAATTGAAATTAAATTGTAATTTTTTTGCGTCTCCCTTGATAACTATTTTTTAATAGTAAACAACATTTTTAAAAAGTGGTGTGTACTTCAGCTCGCATAATTTTTTTTCTACAAAGGATAAAACTCTAATTATTTTGAATTTAGGTTGGTAACACAAGTATCTAGGGCTTTCATTTTGTTTCATAGCATTTTGTTGAATATTTTTCTTTTAATTAAGTTTTGAAGTCAAAACATTTATAATTTAGACATAGGTGCACTTCGCCTCGCATAACTTTTTTGGTATGTATTGAAATTCAATTTTTATTTTTTTGTTAGAATGAGGACATCAATACCTATTGGATATATATTTTTCAAAAAAAAATCCTCAAATTGACTATTTTTCCACGATGATTTTTCATCGAACTTGACATTCGGTGAAAAACCTATGTACAGTAAAACTAAAAAATAAAATATAAAATAAAAACAAAATATATTAAATTTATAGTTGTTGGAAAGCACGTTTCGATCACTACAATCATCCAACTTGGTTTATCAAGTTGACTCCATTTGTACCTCCTTCCCAAGCTTCGATAGTCAAAAAAATGCATAAATTTTGAAATGGTGAAGGGGAAGGTGAAAAAGGGGGTTCATTCAAACCCCCATTATATGGTGCAAAAGGGGTTCATTAGAAGGGGTTTGTTAGAAGGGGAGGGTTCGTTAGAAGGGGGGGTTCATTAGAAGGGGGGCGGTTCATTCGAACCCCCTTCATTAGAAGGGGTAAACCATTTTAAATTTTTTGATGAGAATTTCTAATTATTCTTCGTTCAAAAAATTGTAACCCACTATTGTGGGTTTACCCCATTCCATAGTGTAGTGGTAAATAATTTGATCTTGTTGAGAAACTTTGTAACACTCATGTTAAGATATCCTTGTGGGATTTGATTCAAACATCACCTGTTTATCATGGCATGCTTCAAAATGCTCTGCAAAAATATTTCCCTCATAATTCTCATCCAAATGATGTAGCAACCTTAATTAAGGGTATGAATTTTGGTAATGTGGATACTATCTTTCATGAAAGTGAATTACCGCCCTTGGAAACACAAAAAAAAATGATGCTTTGATGATAATGACTATTATTAACAGGTTGGGATTAGGCATACCCTTATTGAAAATCAGGGCTTAAAATTTGTAGTGTGAACCTTTTGGATATCATTGGAGTAGATAAGACTAAAATTCAACTATTTGATTTATCCATCTACGGTTCTGATAATGTGGGAAAACAACCACTTGGTGTGGTAACATTAACTGTAAAAGTTGGTAAGGTTGTATTGCAAACTCTTATCCATGTCACGCCGCATGATCTTTCATATAATCTTCTCTTGGGTAGACCATGGATTTATGAAATGAAAGGATTTCCTTCAACACTTCACCATTCAATGAAATACGTATACAACAATAGGTTTTGCATGATAAAAGCTGATCCAAAATCTGAAAATTGTTTACAAACTTAAATAGGAATGAAGAATCCTCTTAGAACATTGACACCAACTACAAAAGTCAAACCTTTGCAAAGCGAAGATAAAGATAACTGCCTTTAATTGGTAACAAATTTTTTGGATGATTTTTTGGGATCATTAGATTTCACACCTACATTCATGGGGGAGTACAAGATTACACAATCTTAATCAAAGAAAGAGAAAGAAGCTACGATGATATCAACATAATCTATCAATCACTCACAACTTATATCAAAGAGGAAAACACAAAATACACATCCACATATGATGAAAGTGGTTATGAAACACCACCTTCTTTGTAAGAAATAGAAGCTATTTATGAAATATTTTATGAACTTTTAAAACAATTTCCTATAATGGTAAAGAATGAGGTTTAAAATAACATGGTATCATTGTCCCCAGAAATACTAACACGCAAGAAACAACAAGAGGTATTGGCTATTGTCCTTCACAAATAACAAAAACATCACAAATACCTTCACTCAATCATGAAAAATAGTATTAGTTGTTGCTCCTTTTCATGTCGTAGTTGTAGTATCATAATATGCTCACTATCATAAATGGGGACATAAACTAGGCTTTATGTAATCATATTTTATTTCACAAGGAGCAACATATCATCACCCATCTTTGGCTCACCTTTTTTCCCTACACTTGGGGGGCAAGGGATTCAATAGCTTTTTGTTAGGTGAATTTCTTCTAGCAAGGGATCCCTTAGTATATCCTTAAAATGTTAGTGTAGCAAGTACACTAACATTTTAAGGGGGGGAGGCATATAGTCCCCCAATCATTATTTGCAGATGAAATGGCCCCTTTTTAGTGATGATATCATACATATCCTAGGGAGTGTAACTTTGGAATTCAAAGTGTGGCCTTCTCAATCTCTGTTGTGTCTCCTTTTGTGGTGATATTAGGCTTGATATCCCCTAAGTGTGTATCTTTTCTTGGTAAATTATGTTCCCCTTTTTGGTAATGCTATGGCTAGTATTCCCTAAGGTTCTTTTTATTCCTCTACTTGTCCTCTCTTAGTGGTGATGTCATGTGTGATGTTCTCTAAGGCATGACCTTTCTTATTTTGAGAAAAGTCTAGGTTTGTTATTTTTTGTAAATCAACTTTTGTGGTGGTGTTGTTATAACACCCCTTAAGGTTTTTGCCTTATCTTGTTGTTGTTTATGTGCCTCCTTAGGAAATTTTTTGCACCTCCTTAGGTGAGCTTGGAATTTTTTCTACACCTAGTTCACAGGCATCAAACTTAGTGTTGTGTTGGAATATCATCTTGATCATTTTGTAGCACCTTATTAGAGTTATCAGGGAGTATAACTTTTGGCATGGTTGAAATGGGTGCACACATAGTCAATAGCAGACTTCACTAGACCTAGTGTGTTTCTCATTTTGCTACCTCATCTTGGGGGATCACCTAGTGAATATCTAACTTCACTAGCACATGTGCCTTCCAATTTTCAATTCCCCTAGAAAATATTGGATTTTGCTATGGTGTGAGTTATGAAGTCCTTAACATAGTCACCTATCATAACACAACTTGCTTGCCAATAGAGCTATGTTTCATGAGCTTCTAGAGCATAACATGCAACTTGCTAGCCTTGTGGAACCCATCATAATGTATGTACACCTAGCATAACACAACCTTCTATCCAGAAAATCCATGTAGCTCATGAGTGATGTAGCATAATGTAGCTTGCTAATCCTCATGGGAGAATTTCTTTCACTAAAATTTATTTGATGGATGACATTTGGTTTTCAAGAATATTTAAGACTAAGGTATCTTTGCCTTATTGAGTCGAATCCTCTTAGTACTAACCTTGTGATTCATTGTGTGTCTTTTATGTGTTTTCTATGTTTTTTCTTTGTGTTTACATCATGTTTTTGTTCATTTTTTTGTCATTACATGTTATGTTAGGTCATGCATTTTCGTCGTGTATGCTTTGTGTTTTTCTAACATGTATGTTTGTGTATGTTGGCTTGTTTCATTTCATACATGTGTGTTCCTTTGTGCTTATGCTGGTTTGCCATGGTATCTTAGATCTTGGGGGATTGTGCACTCCCCTTTATCCTTCATCATCCTATCTATTCAATATTTGGACAATCAGACCCCTCTTGACATATATTTTCTATTTTAATGTGATTTTGAGCATAAGTTCATACTCTCACCAAAGCGGGGGCTAAATGTAGCATCGTAAATTTTCACCATTGATAATTTCTCACTATGTTTTGTTCCCCCTAAATTATTGATCTTAATTGGGTCCTTCATTTCCTAGATTATGCATTTTATAGCCCATTTGTACCACTTTTTGAGAAAATTCAAGCATTGAACAAATGCATCCAATTGATATTTTTCTCCCGACACTTAATATCCTGGAAAATAGGACCAAGACCCATCACCCCCTATTTTTTCGGGGACCAATTTTAGATATGTCAGTGTCAGCATTTTAACATTCAAAATTCAAATTGTAAATGTTGGCTATCAAGATTTAGACTTTGGGAAATTAGAGAAATGCCTATAAATACCTAGTTATTGCATCATTTGAAATCTAAGTGAAATTATTTAGAAAGGTGAACATTAAGAGAAGTCAAGAGTAGCATTTCAGTGAATTATTGCAACAATTCAAGATCCAAGCATCACATCAAAGTGTATGTGAATTCATGTTGTCATATTATCATTGTTTTGTTAAGACTAGCCCCTTTTATAGGTATCCAAAAAATTCAAGCATTCAAGAGAGAAATATCCAAGACCTTGAGGTAATGTGTAAGACTTTTTTCTTTCAAAGAAGCCATTAAAGGGTGGTAAGTTGTAGCACTTTGTGATTTCATCATTCCTTCCTATTTTTTATCCATTTATCATTAGCATTGACATTGTGGAAGTGGAAACACTTACATAGGGTTTGACTAAGGAAATCCCCTAAATGGAACACCTCTTCTCTTTGTGAATGTGCAAATCTTAGGTTTGAAGAGGATTGAAGGATTCTTGAAGACAAATTGGCCATTGTTGCATTTGAAGCCCTGCATCTTTTCAATTATTCAAGGAACAAGATTAGGTTTGATTTGCTCACCTTCATGGTTGAAAGTCAATGTAAACACCTTGTTGATTTGCATACTAATGTATGTTTGAAAAAGGAGCAAAAAGTAGTCCTAGGTTTTAGCCATTAAACTCAAGGTTCTCTTTTTCTTATGTTACAGTAACTTCTCATTTATGAGCTCAAATACAATATGTCATAACCCTACCAAAGAAACTATCATAAAAGAAGATGCCAAATGATTTGGGAGTCAAAATTATTTCACATCCATAGGTCATCATGTTCTTCTTTGGATAAATACACAATAATAATAATATTTTATTAATTACTTGGTCCCTTTTATAAAATTGATAAATACTAATTAATTTGGGTCCAAATAATAAATTTTACTTAAATTTATTTCCCTATAAATTTATCCTTAACCCATGGGAAATATAAGAACAATCAATTTGACAAAAAAATTAAGTTAATTAAAGATGGGACATTACATCTTCTAGAAAAAAAAATTCATAGAACCTTGTCAAAGTATTGGCCTTCTCAATTCTCTTCTCACCTTCAATATTCATCTGAATGATAATTCATTTCTCACTCTCCTTCATGATGAGAAAATTTTCAAATAAGAATCCAATGCTTAGATATCTTTTGTTTATCCTTTGATTCTATTGGAAGTGTCAAGCTAAAAAACTCATTAGGAATATGTGCTCATTTACAAATATCAAGGCCTGAGATTAAACATGCACCCAATCAAAATGGGTACCCATTATGAACTAAAAAAATGTAGACCTAGTATATATTTAATTAGTGATCCTACTTAATTTTTAATTAGTGAGTATATACTTTAAAGATTTTATTTAAAGAGTAGATTAATTTAGTAGAAGATTTAAAAGTTGAAATGTGAATGAAGAAGAAAGTGAAATTATACAAGCAAATATATCATTTTTTAATTTTTAAATTTAATTTAAAAATCAATTATTAAATAAAGATTATAATTTTGGAAGGGCTTGAAATGAACAAATAAAGAACTCTATAAACTACAACAATTTACAAGTTTTTTAAATAAGATTGAACAGTACCCATAAAAAGACAAGCCAACAATTGCATAAGATCTTACTATAAGAAAGCAATATATCTTTTCTTTTTCAGTTAGTAATGGGTATGTCTAATGAGTAGCCCATGCCAACTTTCTCTCCTTCATGGATTTGGGTGGATAACCTCATCTATTATCTCTTAATTTGCAAAGGAGGAAGTTTGAGTCACCATGCTTTTGTTTGCATCATCCATAACAATTACATCTAATTCATAATGTTCACCTGAGCTCTCCTTTGTATTAGAAGAATTGTTGTTCTCCTTTAACATTTCCAATGAGAAAACTTGGGATGAAACTTGCTCTTGATATATATACTTTGTAAAATATTTGATAGATTTGCAAACACTAATCTTTTTCCTTGAATAACTGGGACCTTTGATGAAATTGTGTAAGGCTTGTGAAAGAAAAATGATTAAAGCCATAGATGATACTGTTCCAGTGATGAGATACAATCCCCAAAAGCTTTCCACATCCAACCTTCTTAAATCTTGTGACAAATCAGAACACTTATTGATAGTATCATTGAAATGCATAGCTTTCATCTGTTCAAACTCACCACTTTCTGAAAGATTTAAAATCGCCTTAGAAAACTCTTGTGTTAAAGAAAAACCTTTTTGAAAAACCTACAGAAAAAACATCACAAACAATTAACCCTTAAATACTAATTCCAACAAACAAACCAAAAAAACTATACGATGCGAACCCAAATTAAAATCAAACTTTCTATGATCAATAATGGGCACAAAAATGTATAAGAAAACTTACAAAACCAAAGCCCCCACTTTGATACGTAGTCCCCACCATTGAATAACCGCATTCACCAGAAAGGAAGGCACGAACAAATGGGACTTCATCTAAAATGGCGTCCACACCTCCGTTCTTTGCACCTTTTGACAGAGCCTCCTTGTACGCCTTTCGTGATGAAAGTGGTTCCAGATATAGATTGGCAATTGCTAAATCGTGAGTTAGAAAGCTCCCAACATATGAACTACGATACCCCAATTTATAGTTACCAAAAACATTTACGATTGGTGTAATTTGCTGAGCAGTCAATCTCGAAGCAAGATTAGCTGTATAGCTGGATGTTAAAACGAACGCTACAAACAACCAAGCTGCAACAACTACTTGAGTCAAACTGTGATGGATATTTTCTCCTGCAAAATGGGGAACATATGCAATATGTACATCAATCTTTAAAAGATTATAATAAAAAAAGTATTGAATCTACTAAATATCGTGATTTTGGCTTAAACAGTATGTTTTGAGCTTTGATTTGTTTAGATGGCTCATCTAAAATCACACTACCTTCTTCAATAGAATCCACCTATTTATGCGATTTTCAATAAGCTATTCAAGTTGACTAATAACCAGTAAACGGGTCATATTACAGTAGTTAATAAATAAGTTATCTAAGCTCATCAATGAATGAGTCTTATTGGAGAAGTTAGTGTGATTTTAGATGAGTTGTGTAAACAAATCAAAGTTTAGAGCGTTGTTTAAATTTGGTCAACATCATGAACACTGAGTAGAAATTAATATCATTCTTTTCTTTCTATCTGCACAACATCAAGATGATAGAACATAGAACATGATCCCAAATATTAATGTAAAAAATCACACACAATTTCAATTCAAAAATCTCTGCACGGACTGTCAATAATTGAGTGGAAAAGAAATGCTTACTGTGAGCGTAAAACACTGCAGAGAACGCAAACCTGGAAGAGTAAAAAGGAAATTAGGTTACCCCTCGAATATGAAGAAATGAAAAAAAGAAGCGAGAAATCAAGGATTAATGCGATACCAAGACAGAGTGACCACTTGCGTAAGGGGACTTCCCCTGAAGTCGGGATTCTTTTTATGCTCCAGTAGCCACACCGCTAGTCCCGTATACATAAGAAACGCCATCGTTGTAGCCCACAGTGCTGGAGTAAATGGCAGTAGGAATGTCCAAACCTTGCTGGCTTCCTCCCTTATGGCTGT
Source organism: Sequoia sempervirens (assembly GCA_007258455.2). Lineage (NCBI taxonomy): Eukaryota > Viridiplantae > Streptophyta > Pinopsida > Cupressales > Cupressaceae > Sequoia > Sequoia sempervirens. The sequence continues at coordinate 211,460,664 of VDFB02000008.1, read as the reverse complement.
GGGAGCCACCATCACTAAACCCGTTTCCGTGTATGGTTGTGTGAAATCCACTATTTCACTCCGGTTTGCTCTAATTGTAACGTCCCCTACAACAGCGTCGTATTTCTGCCAAAGGAAAGCAAAATTACTCCTTAAAATTGGGCATTTATCTACCTGAGTAATGCTCTTCCGGAATGGTTAAGAAAGAAAAAACAGAAAAGACCACCTTGTGATACACTTGCATGACGAGTTCTTCATAAGAATAATTGTCAAAAGAAGTGCCGCTCTCAGGGTACGGAATGAAATCAAACTGCAGTTGAGGGTCAACAATTCTCACAACAGCACGAAATACATCAATGGAGAACCCGGTGATTTTAGGTTCATTACTTCCTGGCTCCAACGACACACTCACAAATTCCTCCCATCCAGCTTTTCTAGGAACGGCGATCTTCAGCCTAGTTGGTATTGCCCAACCGCGAGGAACTGTGACAGACCCACCAGGCCAAATCACGGATCGAAGCCCCTCGTCACCAAAAGATGGAGTTTTGAGCAACTTAGAGGAATTATATGGCCAATACCCAACAACCTGATAGCTTTTGCCCACCACATTTACTACCTCATAACTGCAGCCGTAAATTTCTCCATCATGGAACTTAACAGGCCCGCTTAAACCAGCAAAATTTGTTAAGAAAATCTCTTGCAACAGCTTCCTACCTTGCTGGAACACCTTGATTTTAGTATTTGCTATTACTCCAAGACTAGTTGAGGGTGTAAGAAAACTTAAACTTGTATTTCTTGCAATCTTTCCAATTGCTTGAGCTATCATGAGCACCGTATCATAGGCCAATAAACCATATGCATTCAGCTCGGTGTTTCTCGTGTTGGGGTTGTCAAGCCTAAATTGTCGTTCCCACCTTTCAGTGAAATCGTTGAGCTGTTTAGAGTCTGAGATGTGTGCCTTAACTCCAAGCAGGCCTTGCATGGATGACATTGTAGAAGCATTTAGCGCATAATCCCACAGACTGGTAAACCTTTTGGTTGTTATCCACACGTAACCAGCCTCCATCATTCCCATCTCTTGCGCCTCCATGAATAGATTCTTGCCCAGACCAAAAGGCGTGTGAACTACATAGACTCTTGATTCTATTGACTTGAGTTTATAAAGCTCCTCTCTTATTGTTTTTTTCTGTGCACTTGAAGCAATTATTGATGTGTATACAATTTCAGAGTCCAGATCTCGAAGGGCGTCACGCAACGAGGGCATGGCTCCTGAACCAAAATCATCATCTGAGTGAACAAATGCAATCCTTCTCCAGCCGTAATTCTTAACCAGGGCTGAGACTGCTTTCATCTGAATGCTATCACTGTGTGCCATTCGAACAAAATATGGGAATCTCTGGTTGCAGTGCGCGGGACTTGTGACAGACAGTGACAGAACTGGAACATTGGCTGTCTCTCCAAGATCTGACAAAAAAGGCTGAGTCATAGATGCTTGCGCTTGTATTAATGCCACTACTTCTTGGTTGGCCAAAAGATCAACAGCTGCATTCACCCATAAAACTATATCTCAAAGGGTCCACTAAGTATTTTTTAGTGAAACTGAAAAAGGATTGGATTGGATCTTTCACCATCACTATATCATACTGTTTAAGTAAATGGAGCAGATTGAAGGTTTAATAACACCAAACAGCGATTGAAAAAGACACAATAAATATACATCAACGTGGTTCATCAATTAATGGTTACATGCACGAGAAAAGCAGAGTATTTATCTCTTATTTTTATCAGCAGCGAATATATGAAGTTTTGTACATCTTACAAATGATCCATTTCTTAAATATGTAGACAAAGCCTTCAAGACAGACGAAGAGACAAGGGGCAGGGACATAAGAATTTTTTGTCTGAAGTGATGGTTGGTCCTCACAACCAACACTTAACAACATTTCAAGAAGCAATTCGGCTATTCACAAAATGATCAATTTTCTTTTACCGGTAAAGCTAAATATTGCTGAGATATTAGTTTTTAGAGATTCTTTTAGTAGTGTAGATTTCTGGACTGAAATTCTGTGCAATTTGTTACATATGCTGTGCTGATAGACAAAAGAATCTGCATACCTCTTTATGTTCTATGATCCAAAACATTATGTAAAAAATTGCGCATGTTTTCAAACAAAAAGAAACCAACAAAGCCAACAACTTGAAACATAGAATCAAAGTGCACATAAGAATTAAGTGAAAGTACCAGCGGAAGCGCCTTCAAGTTGTGTTTGTGCCTCTTGCAGGTGAAGACACAATTCAGTGCCGTTGAGTATTTGAGATTCATTCACATCATCACCGCTAACTTCATAGCAGCCTTTGCAATTTTCCCTGACCAGGAAGTGGAATCTACTATCACCCCTACATTCACCCTCTCTTTCTGAACTGCAACAGCTACCCTCGCAGCCACTAGAATCCAGATAACTGGAAATATTGGCACTGTTTTCATCTCCAATCCCTTGCTTGCCTTCTCCTATGCGATACACTCTGTCAATCATATCCATAAATAGATCTATTTCAAGCTCTTCGGAGTCTTGCAATACCTACTTCACCGTAGGAACGCTGAAATATTGTGGAAATAAGTACACATGACTCTAACAATAAAGAATCAATATTATTCTGACCAAGCTTATATTAATGTTATTCTGACTAAACTCATTAAGTAACCAGCTGTTGCGGTCAATGTCTTCACCGTTTACTCTTGGTTGTGTCGTATGATCCTGTCAGGACTTGAATTTGATGGCATGAACGTACTACTTTAACACAGCCAAAAATTGCATCCCATGTAATTTCATATTCCATAACGTCCCCTTTAACTTAATTAAATTCAATAATGCAATGTCCCCCTCACCGAACCTTAATTTTGTCATTAACCCTTTCATTTTTTTGTCATTAAAGTGAACTTTTTTTTGTAGATGACCACATGATGTGTGTAGATGTTTACATGTCATGCGAATGTCTCAAAAAGATTCTTACATACTTAGTCGTTGGGACACTACATTTCTTGCCTACTTGTGAAGTCTAACACCTATGTAGCTTATAAACGTGTCGAAAATGTCCCTTTGCATGTCTATATCCATTTAAACCTTCCATTTTTTCCTTCCTTCAATTCTATTTGATCTATCACTCATTATTGCTCATTATTTCATTCTCATTCTCTCCATTCTATCAATATTTCTTGTACTTGGGCTCTCTACACCAACACATTGGCAGTCTTGGCATGCCTTGGATGTTGCATACTCTTCCTTTCGATATCACTATGTGCTAAAGGGAGGGTAGCTTCATTTTTTTTACATTGCATTATTGTGGGTTTGCAATTTAGAAATAGAGATATAATTTGCACGTGAATAGGTTTCTTAGACCAAAATCTTGGATCTATGAAAATGAAACATTTCAAATGTAAAGCTAAAAATGAATTCATTATTTTTACAAAACTTTAGAATTTAACAACTCAAAGCAAGAACTCAACAATTGATTAAAATTTTGTTTTATTTTTATTTTTTTATATTTGTTCACTTAAAAAAAAGTTTAAGATTAGAAAAAATAAAATAAAAGTAGATCTATTTTATGTACTTGATTAGTATCGCACACAATCATTAACACAAAGAAGTCCAATCATCTATGCATTTCTTTGAAAATAAAATAAAATATGCAAAAATTCATGTATTCCACATGCAAATTTCACACATCTCCTTCCACAATTAAGCACTAGTTGAAAATAGGACTTCTAATATGCCCAAACTTCCAACCTTCCATTTCAATTTTTTAAACATAATATTTTAGGATAATCAAATTTGGGAACTTGACATTATTAACTTTATTGCTTGTATTCCAACTTTCCCTAACTTTTTCTTTTCAAAGTTTCTAACCTTTGGTTTTCACATTTATACCCAAGTCTAGTTGCCCAAAAAAATCTTTTGAGTATTAGAGTTAGCTTGGATTTAAATAATCCATAAGCCCAAAGCAAGTTACATTTGATACTTTATATAATTCATAGGCTTAAAATTAAGTTATATTCTTTTATTTATATTTTTATGGTTGTAAAAGGATTAAATTATAACTATCTACCCTTCTAAATTATAGAGTGGTTTTAGTATAATTATTTAAAGAATAAAGAATTGGAAGAAAATCAATTGAACATCCAACACCTCACTTTCTCGGTACTTTCTTAATCACAATGTTGCTATTGTTGTTTTGCATAATGTGTCTTGAAGTTCTCCATAGTTACTTACAATACTAGATTCATGTTAAGAGCACTTAGTGTAAAAAGTGGACCTTCTTGGAGAAGAGTATTTTTTTAATCAGCTATAATAACCCTAGCAATAATTTTTAGTCAAATAAATTTTAGATTTAGAAAAATTAACAACTTGTAATACTTAGATTTCTTCCCAAATTTTTATTTAATATTGATTACCCATACTTTAAAATGGGGCAAGTAAATGATAGATAAACTATGAAAAAAAAATTATTTACTTTTCTTTAAAAAATGCATTAAAGTATGCTATAACAAAAATAGAACAACTAGGACAACATCAGTACAAACAAAAACAAGTATGCTTTAACTCACAACAAAGTACAAATTTTTACAAACTTGGAGTAGTTGAATTTTGCAACCTTGAAATTTCATTCACAACCTTTCATTGAGATTCTCCTACAAGCCAAAGGAGTTTCATCATTTGATCCTTCAAACCAAAAGGTTTTCAACCTCTAATCTCTAGCAAACTCAAAAGTTTTTTTGTTCTCAGATTTGATTGCTCGAACATAAAAACTGAATACAAGAATTAATTGTATGAATACATTCACCTCCTTTAAATCACTAAAACCTATGGTTGCCTATATCATATATGCACGCACTACATTAATTGATGCTCCTTTTCCTACTTAAAATTGAGTTAAAATGTTCCTTTACCATGTTGAAATGTTTTGGAAATAAGTAAACTTGACTCTAAAAATAAAGAATTATACTATTCTGACCAAGCTTATATTAATGTTATTCTGACCAAGCTTATTAAGTAACCAGTTGTTGCAGTCGATGTCTTCATCGTTTACTCTTCATTGTGTCGTATGATCATGTGAGGACTTGAATTTGATGGCTGTGTGGTCGTAGTTAGCAATATTTTATGTGTTCTTACAATTAGTTTTCAAATCTTACTACAAATAAGACAAATGCTACGACCGCAAGAATGGGAGAAGGATGAATTGCCCTCCCCTGGGCACCACACTTTATCGATCATACCTATAAATATATCTATGTCAATCTGCTTAGAGTCTTGCAATAACTACTTCACCAAAGGGACATTGAAATGTTTTGGAAATTAAGTAAAGTCGTCTACAGTTCAATATAGAATTATTTACAGGTTCCCACAGAGTTTCGATTATTCCGACCAATCAAAATCAGAGCAAAAGAAAAAGAAAATGAAAATCACTGCAACTAAACAGGTGTTTAGTCGATCCCCCCACTATTTACTCTTCCTTTTGTTTCATATGTGTGGCAGTAGCAAAATTTACAAGGAGCCTATAAATGTGGAGAAATCCTACTTGATAGGAAAGTGCAGTATGTTAACATCATATTCTATGAGTTAGCTGTCTAGTGAGATTTTCATGAATATGTCTATATATTTGTGTAAATGGGTCAAGGTTGTTTCAGATCATTGAAGACAATCATGTATATTATTGTGTAAACACTTGAATGATTATAAAAGAAGGGTATGTTATAGATTGAGATTTTATAAAAGTTTGTCTATAAATCTTGTTGAATATGATCAGTAGTGATTCTAAATAATGCAATTGCAAACATCTTTTTCTGGTAGGTTTTCTCCTTTAAGAGTTTTCTACATAAAATCTTTGTGTCTCGTGTTATCTTGTGACTACATACTATTCCATTACTTTCATACGTGTTAATGTTTAGACTTGATATAGGTTGACTATTAACTGAACACATACGCTTAAAGAAATATTCTTTTGATTTGTCTATCAAAATGTAAATGTGAATGTGTGTTAAGGTGTATTTAGAGAAATATTTTTAGTATAACATATGGGATTATTTATTTGGCTGTGGACTTTTAAAGTGTTTTCTTACATAAATATTTTTGGTTCACATATGACTCTACACTTATTAGTCATAGAGAAATGCTTATCAGTTTTCATAGTATACCTGATTTTTATTTATAATTATTGTGAATGTGTTTGTGTTGAGGTTTCTATTTGACTTAATTTCTTGTATAATCATGGCATTGATCTTCAACAACTTGTCCCCTTACCACACCATTAAAAAAAAATTTAAAGATTTTCTTCATTTTCAATTTTAGTTTATATTTATGTCTTTGTCTCTTCATAACTATCTTAACATTTAAAGAAGTATATTGAATGGTTTCTAGATTGCACATGTTTAAGCTAATGTAGATGAATTTATTTGTCTCTTCATAACTCTATTTAGATCTATGTGGTTCATGTCTAAATTCCTTCTCATCTACTTAATGTAAAGTTTTTGTTATCTATTTAATATTTTATTTCTTTAATTATCATGTTGATACCTTAAGAAACACCCTCCCAAGTTTAGTAGAGTTTGAAGAAGACGATGTTATCCCTCCTATCAGGGTATGTGCATAGAAATAGGGCACCAAAATGGGGTCTTAATTGGTCATCTTTTTCTTTTGAAATCAAGAAAAACTAATCTTCGATGAGAAATTGAAAATAGTTACACATAAAATTTGAAGACACAATGTAAGCAAAAGAGTTGTAGTGCTCTAAATCTACTTTCTAAACTACTATTTTTTTTAAATGGTAGATATTAAGGAGTTCAAATAGGGGGGGCACATAAATTGCTCATATTTTTATCATAGAACATAAC
>VDFB02000008.1:211423527-211453699 GCA_007258455.2 Sequoia sempervirens | reverse complement strand
GTTGGTAAGGTTGTATTGCAAACTCTTATCCATGTCACGCCGCATGATCTTTCATATAATCTTCTCTTGGGTAGACCATGGATTTATGAAATGAAAGGATTTCCTTCAACACTTCACCATTCAATGAAATACGTATACAACAATAGGTTTTGCATGATAAAAGCTGATCCAAAATCTGAAAATTGTTTACAAACTTAAATAGGAATGAAGAATCCTCTTAGAACATTGACACCAACTACAAAAGTCAAACCTTTGCAAAGCGAAGATAAAGATAACTGCCTTTAATTGGTAACAAATTTTTTGGATGATTTTTTGGGATCATTAGATTTCACACCTACATTCATGGGGGAGTACAAGATTACACAATCTTAATCAAAGAAAGAGAAAGAAGCTACGATGATATCAACATAATCTATCAATCACTCACAACTTATATCAAAGAGGAAAACACAAAATACACATCCACATATGATGAAAGTGGTTATGAAACACCACCTTCTTTGTAAGAAATAGAAGCTATTTATGAAATATTTTATGAACTTTTAAAACAATTTCCTATAATGGTAAAGAATGAGGTTTAAAATAACATGGTATCATTGTCCCCAGAAATACTAACACGCAAGAAACAACAAGAGGTATTGGCTATTGTCCTTCACAAATAACAAAAACATCACAAATACCTTCACTCAATCATGAAAAATAGTATTAGTTGTTGCTCCTTTTCATGTCGTAGTTGTAGTATCATAATATGCTCACTATCATAAATGGGGACATAAACTAGGCTTTATGTAATCATATTTTATTTCACAAGGAGCAACATATCATCACCCATCTTTGGCTCACCTTTTTTCCCTACACTTGGGGGGCAAGGGATTCAATAGCTTTTTGTTAGGTGAATTTCTTCTAGCAAGGGATCCCTTAGTATATCCTTAAAATGTTAGTGTAGCAAGTACACTAACATTTTAAGGGGGGGAGGCATATAGTCCCCCAATCATTATTTGCAGATGAAATGGCCCCTTTTTAGTGATGATATCATACATATCCTAGGGAGTGTAACTTTGGAATTCAAAGTGTGGCCTTCTCAATCTCTGTTGTGTCTCCTTTTGTGGTGATATTAGGCTTGATATCCCCTAAGTGTGTATCTTTTCTTGGTAAATTATGTTCCCCTTTTTGGTAATGCTATGGCTAGTATTCCCTAAGGTTCTTTTTATTCCTCTACTTGTCCTCTCTTAGTGGTGATGTCATGTGTGATGTTCTCTAAGGCATGACCTTTCTTATTTTGAGAAAAGTCTAGGTTTGTTATTTTTTGTAAATCAACTTTTGTGGTGGTGTTGTTATAACACCCCTTAAGGTTTTTGCCTTATCTTGTTGTTGTTTATGTGCCTCCTTAGGAAATTTTTTGCACCTCCTTAGGTGAGCTTGGAATTTTTTCTACACCTAGTTCACAGGCATCAAACTTAGTGTTGTGTTGGAATATCATCTTGATCATTTTGTAGCACCTTATTAGAGTTATCAGGGAGTATAACTTTTGGCATGGTTGAAATGGGTGCACACATAGTCAATAGCAGACTTCACTAGACCTAGTGTGTTTCTCATTTTGCTACCTCATCTTGGGGGATCACCTAGTGAATATCTAACTTCACTAGCACATGTGCCTTCCAATTTTCAATTCCCCTAGAAAATATTGGATTTTGCTATGGTGTGAGTTATGAAGTCCTTAACATAGTCACCTATCATAACACAACTTGCTTGCCAATAGAGCTATGTTTCATGAGCTTCTAGAGCATAACATGCAACTTGCTAGCCTTGTGGAACCCATCATAATGTATGTACACCTAGCATAACACAACCTTCTATCCAGAAAATCCATGTAGCTCATGAGTGATGTAGCATAATGTAGCTTGCTAATCCTCATGGGAGAATTTCTTTCACTAAAATTTATTTGATGGATGACATTTGGTTTTCAAGAATATTTAAGACTAAGGTATCTTTGCCTTATTGAGTCGAATCCTCTTAGTACTAACCTTGTGATTCATTGTGTGTCTTTTATGTGTTTTCTATGTTTTTTCTTTGTGTTTACATCATGTTTTTGTTCATTTTTTTGTCATTACATGTTATGTTAGGTCATGCATTTTCGTCGTGTATGCTTTGTGTTTTTCTAACATGTATGTTTGTGTATGTTGGCTTGTTTCATTTCATACATGTGTGTTCCTTTGTGCTTATGCTGGTTTGCCATGGTATCTTAGATCTTGGGGGATTGTGCACTCCCCTTTATCCTTCATCATCCTATCTATTCAATATTTGGACAATCAGACCCCTCTTGACATATATTTTCTATTTTAATGTGATTTTGAGCATAAGTTCATACTCTCACCAAAGCGGGGGCTAAATGTAGCATCGTAAATTTTCACCATTGATAATTTCTCACTATGTTTTGTTCCCCCTAAATTATTGATCTTAATTGGGTCCTTCATTTCCTAGATTATGCATTTTATAGCCCATTTGTACCACTTTTTGAGAAAATTCAAGCATTGAACAAATGCATCCAATTGATATTTTTCTCCCGACACTTAATATCCTGGAAAATAGGACCAAGACCCATCACCCCCTATTTTTTCGGGGACCAATTTTAGATATGTCAGTGTCAGCATTTTAACATTCAAAATTCAAATTGTAAATGTTGGCTATCAAGATTTAGACTTTGGGAAATTAGAGAAATGCCTATAAATACCTAGTTATTGCATCATTTGAAATCTAAGTGAAATTATTTAGAAAGGTGAACATTAAGAGAAGTCAAGAGTAGCATTTCAGTGAATTATTGCAACAATTCAAGATCCAAGCATCACATCAAAGTGTATGTGAATTCATGTTGTCATATTATCATTGTTTTGTTAAGACTAGCCCCTTTTATAGGTATCCAAAAAATTCAAGCATTCAAGAGAGAAATATCCAAGACCTTGAGGTAATGTGTAAGACTTTTTTCTTTCAAAGAAACCATTAAAGGGTGGTAAGTTGTAGCACTTTGTGATTTCATCATTCCTTCCTATTTTTTATCCATTTATCATTAGCATTGACATTGTGGAAGTGGAAACACTTACACAGGGTTTGACTAAGGAAATCCCCTAAATGGAACACCTCTTCTCTTTGTGAATGTGCAAATCTTAGGTTTGAAGAGGATTGAAGGATTCTTGAAGACAAATTGGCCATTGTTGCATTTGAAGCCCTACATCTTTTCAATTATTCAAGGAACAAGATTAGGTTTGATTTGCTCACCTTCATGGTTGAAAGTCAATGTAAACACCTTGTTGATTTGCATACTAATGTACGTTTGAAAAAGGAGCAAAAAGTAGTCCTAGGTTTTAGCCATTAAACTCAAGGTTCTCTTTTTCTTATGTTACAGTAACTTCTCATTTATGAGCTATCATACAATATGTCATAACCCTACCAAAGAAACTATCATAAAAGAAGATGCCAAATGATTTGGGAGTTAAAATTATTTCACATCCATAGGTCATCATGTTCTTCTTTGGATAAATACACAATAATAATAATATTTTATTAATTACTTGGTCCCTTTTATAAAATTGATAAATACTAATTAATTTGGGTCCAAATAATAAATTTTACTTAAATTTATTTCCCTATAAATTTATCCTTAACCCATGGGAAATATAAGAACAATCAATTTGACAAAAAAATTAAGTTAATTAAAGATGGGACATTACATCTTCTAGAAAAAAAAATTCATAGAACCTTGTCAAAGTATTGGCCTTCTCAATTCTCTTCTCACCTTCAATATTCATCTGAATGATAATTCATTTCTCACTCTCCTTCATGATGAGAAAATTTTCAAATAAGAATCCAATGCTTAGATATCTTTTGTTTATCCTTTGATTCTATTGGAAGTGTCAAGCTAAAAAACTCATTAGGAATATGTGCTCATTTACAAATATCAAGGCCTGAGATTAAACATGCACCCAATCAAAATGGGTACCCATTATGAACTAAAAAAATGTAGACCTAGTATATATTTAATTAGTGATCCTACTTAATTTTTAATTAGTGAGTATATACTTTAAAGATTTTATTTAAAGAGTAGATTAATTTAGTAGAAGATTTAAAAGTTGAAATGTGAATGAAGAAGAAAGTGAAATTATACAAGCAAATATATCATTTTTTAATTTTTAAATTTAATTTAAAAATCAATTATTAAATAAAGATTATAATTTTGGAAGGGCTTGAAATGAACAAATAAAGAACTCTATAAACTACAACAATTTACAAGTTTTTTAAATAAGATTGAACAGTACCCATAAAAAGACAAGCCAACAATTGCATAAGATCTTACTATAAGAAAGCAATATATCTTTTCTTTTTCAGTTAGTAATGGGTATGTCTAATGAGTAGCCCATGCCAACTTTCTCTCCTTCATGGATTTGGGTGGATAACCTCATCTATTATCTCTTAATTTGCAAAGGAGGAAGTTTGAGTCACCATGCTTTTGTTTGCATCATCCATAACAATTACATCTAATTCATAATGTTCACCTGAGCTCTCCTTTGTATTAGAAGAATTGTTGTTCTCCTTTAACATTTCCAATGAGAAAACTTGGGATGAAACTTGCTCTTGATATATATACTTTGTAAAATATTTGATAGATTTGCAAACACTAATCTTTTTCCTTGAATAACTGGGACCTTTGATGAAATTGTGTAAGGCTTGTGAAAGAAAAATGATTAAAGCCATAGATGATACTGTTCCAGTGATGAGATACAATCCCCAAAAGCTTTCCACATCCAACCTTCTTAAATCTTGTGACAAATCAGAACACTTATTGATAGTATCATTGAAATGCATAGCTTTCATCTGTTCAAACTCACCACTTTCTGAAAGATTTAAAATCGCCTTAGAAAACTCTTGTGTTAAAGAAAAACCTTTTTGAAAAACCTACAGAAAAAACATCACAAACAATTAACCCTTAAATACTAATTCCAACAAACAAACCAAAAAAACTATACGATGCGAACCCAAATTAAAATCAAACTTTCTATGATCAATAATGGGCACAAAAATGTATAAGAAAACTTACAAAACCAAAGCCCCCACTTTGATACGTAGTCCCCACCATTGAATAACCGCATTCACCAGAAAGGAAGGCACGAACAAATGGGACTTCATCTAAAATGGCGTCCACACCTCCGTTCTTTGCACCTTTTGACAGAGCCTCCTTGTACGCCTTTCGTGATGAAAGTGGTTCCAGATATAGATTGGCAATTGCTAAATCGTGAGTTAGAAAGCTCCCAACATATGAACTACGATACCCCAATTTATAGTTACCAAAAACATTTACGATTGGTGTAATTTGCTGAGCAGTCAATCTCGAAGCAAGATTAGCTGTATAGCTGGATGTTAAAACGAACGCTACAAACAACCAAGCTGCAACAACTACTTGAGTCAAACTGTGATGGATATTTTCTCCTGCAAAATGGGGAACATATGCAATATGTACATCAATCTTTAAAAGATTATAATAAAAAAAGTATTGAATCTACTAAATATCGTGATTTTGGCTTAAACAGTATGTTTTGAGCTTTGATTTGTTTAGATGGCTCATCTAAAATCACACTACCTTCTTCAATAGAATCCACCTATTTATGCGATTTTCAATAAGCTATTCAAGTTGACTAATAACCAGTAAACGGGTCATATTACAGTAGTTAATAAATAAGTTATCTAAGCTCATCAATGAATGAGTCTTATTGGAGAAGTTAGTGTGATTTTAGATGAGTTGTGTAAACAAATCAAAGTTTAGAGCGTTGTTTAAATTTGGTCAACATCATGAACACTGAGTAGAAATTAATATCATTCTTTTCTTTCTATCTGCACAACATCAAGATGATAGAACATAGAACATGATCCCAAATATTAATGTAAAAAATCACACACAATTTCAATTCAAAAATCTCTGCACGGACTGTCAATAATTGAGTGGAAAAGAAATGCTTACTGTGAGCGTAAAACACTGCAGAGAACGCAAACCTGGAAGAGTAAAAAGGAAATTAGGTTACCCCTCGAATATGAAGAAATGAAAAAAAGAAGCGAGAAATCAAGGATTAATGCGATACCAAGACAGAGTGACCACTTGCGTAAGGGGACTTCCCCTGAAGTCGGGATTCTTTTTATGCTCCAGTAGCCACACCGCTAGTCCCGTATACATAAGAAACGCCATCGTTGTAGCCCACAGTGCTGGAGTAAATGGCAGTAGGAATGTCCAAACCTTGCTGGCTTCCTCCCTTATGGCTGTGGGAGCCACCATCACTAAACCCGTTTCCGTGTATGGTTGTGTGAAATCCACTATTTCACTCCGGTTTGCTCTAATTGTAACGTCCCCTACAACAGCGTCGTATTTCTGCCAAAGGAAAGCAAAATTACTCCTTAAAATTGGGCATTTATCTACCTGAGTAATGCTCTTCCGGAATGGTTAAGAAAGAAAAAACAGAAAAGACCACCTTGTGATACACTTGCATGACGAGTTCTTCATAAGAATAATTGTCAAAAGAAGTGCCGCTCTCAGGGTACGGAATGAAATCAAACTGCAGTTGAGGGTCAACAATTCTCACAACAGCACGAAATACATCAATGGAGAACCCGGTGATTTTAGGTTCATTACTTCCTGGCTCCAACGACACACTCACAAATTCCTCCCATCCAGCTTTTCTAGGAACGGCGATCTTCAGCCTAGTTGGTATTGCCCAACCGCGAGGAACTGTGACAGACCCACCAGGCCAAATCACGGATCGAAGCCCCTCGTCACCAAAAGATGGAGTTTTGAGCAACTTAGAGGAATTATATGGCCAATACCCAACAACCTGATAGCTTTTGCCCACCACATTTACTACCTCATAACTGCAGCCGTAAATTTCTCCATCATGGAACTTAACAGGCCCGCTTAAACCAGCAAAATTTGTTAAGAAAATCTCTTGCAACAGCTTCCTACCTTGCTGGAACACCTTGATTTTAGTATTTGCTATTACTCCAAGACTAGTTGAGGGTGTAAGAAAACTTAAACTTGTATTTCTTGCAATCTTTCCAATTGCTTGAGCTATCATGAGCACCGTATCATAGGCCAATAAACCATATGCATTCAGCTCGGTGTTTCTCGTGTTGGGGTTGTCAAGCCTAAATTGTCGTTCCCACCTTTCAGTGAAATCGTTGAGCTGTTTAGAGTCTGAGATGTGTGCCTTAACTCCAAGCAGGCCTTGCATGGATGACATTGTAGAAGCATTTAGCGCATAATCCCACAGACTGGTAAACCTTTTGGTTGTTATCCACACGTAACCAGCCTCCATCATTCCCATCTCTTGCGCCTCCATGAATAGATTCTTGCCCAGACCAAAAGGCGTGTGAACTACATAGACTCTTGATTCTATTGACTTGAGTTTATAAAGCTCCTCTCTTATTGTTTTTTTCTGTGCACTTGAAGCAATTATTGATGTGTATACAATTTCAGAGTCCAGATCTCGAAGGGCGTCACGCAACGAGGGCATGGCTCCTGAACCAAAATCATCATCTGAGTGAACAAATGCAATCCTTCTCCAGCCGTAATTCTTAACCAGGGCTGAGACTGCTTTCATCTGAATGCTATCACTGTGTGCCATTCGAACAAAATATGGGAATCTCTGGTTGCAGTGCGCGGGACTTGTGACAGACAGTGACAGAACTGGAACATTGGCTGTCTCTCCAAGATCTGACAAAAAAGGCTGAGTCATAGATGCTTGCGCTTGTATTAATGCCACTACTTCTTGGTTGGCCAAAAGATCAACAGCTGCATTCACCCATAAAACTATATCTCAAAGGGTCCACTAAGTATTTTTTAGTGAAACTGAAAAAGGATTGGATTGGATCTTTCACCATCACTATATCATACTGTTTAAGTAAATGGAGCAGATTGAAGGTTTAATAACACCAAACAGCGATTGAAAAAGACACAATAAATATACATCAACGTGGTTCATCAATTAATGGTTACATGCACGAGAAAAGCAGAGTATTTATCTCTTATTTTTATCAGCAGCGAATATATGAAGTTTTGTACATCTTACAAATGATCCATTTCTTAAATATGTAGACAAAGCCTTCAAGACAGACGAAGAGACAAGGGGCAGGGACATAAGAATTTTTTGTCTGAAGTGATGGTTGGTCCTCACAACCAACACTTAACAACATTTCAAGAAGCAATTCGGCTATTCACAAAATGATCAATTTTCTTTTACCGGTAAAGCTAAATATTGCTGAGATATTAGTTTTTAGAGATTCTTTTAGTAGTGTAGATTTCTGGACTGAAATTCTGTGCAATTTGTTACATATGCTGTGCTGATAGACAAAAGAATCTGCATACCTCTTTATGTTCTATGATCCAAAACATTATGTAAAAAATTGCGCATGTTTTCAAACAAAAAGAAACCAACAAAGCCAACAACTTGAAACATAGAATCAAAGTGCACATAAGAATTAAGTGAAAGTACCAGCGGAAGCGCCTTCAAGTTGTGTTTGTGCCTCTTGCAGGTGAAGACACAATTCAGTGCCGTTGAGTATTTGAGATTCATTCACATCATCACCGCTAACTTCATAGCAGCCTTTGCAATTTTCCCTGACCAGGAAGTGGAATCTACTATCACCCCTACATTCACCCTCTCTTTCTGAACTGCAACAGCTACCCTCGCAGCCACTAGAATCCAGATAACTGGAAATATTGGCACTGTTTTCATCTCCAATCCCTTGCTTGCCTTCTCCTATGCGATACACTCTGTCAATCATATCCATAAATAGATCTATTTCAAGCTCTTCGGAGTCTTGCAATACCTACTTCACCGTAGGAACGCTGAAATATTGTGGAAATAAGTACACATGACTCTAACAATAAAGAATCAATATTATTCTGACCAAGCTTATATTAATGTTATTCTGACTAAACTCATTAAGTAACCAGCTGTTGCGGTCAATGTCTTCACCGTTTACTCTTGGTTGTGTCGTATGATCCTGTCAGGACTTGAATTTGATGGCATGAACGTACTACTTTAACACAGCCAAAAATTGCATCCCATGTAATTTCATATTCCATAACGTCCCCTTTAACTTAATTAAATTCAATAATGCAATGTCCCCCTCACCGAACCTTAATTTTGTCATTAACCCTTTCATTTTTTTGTCATTAAAGTGAACTTTTTTTTGTAGATGACCACATGATGTGTGTAGATGTTTACATGTCATGCGAATGTCTCAAAAAGATTCTTACATACTTAGTCGTTGGGACACTACATTTCTTGCCTACTTGTGAAGTCTAACACCTATGTAGCTTATAAACGTGTCGAAAATGTCCCTTTGCATGTCTATATCCATTTAAACCTTCCATTTTTTCCTTCCTTCAATTCTATTTGATCTATCACTCATTATTGCTCATTATTTCATTCTCATTCTCTCCATTCTATCAATATTTCTTGTACTTGGGCTCTCTACACCAACACATTGGCAGTCTTGGCATGCCTTGGATGTTGCATACTCTTCCTTTCGATATCACTATGTGCTAAAGGGAGGGTAGCTTCATTTTTTTTACATTGCATTATTGTGGGTTTGCAATTTAGAAATAGAGATATAATTTGCACGTGAATAGGTTTCTTAGACCAAAATCTTGGATCTATGAAAATGAAACATTTCAAATGTAAAGCTAAAAATGAATTCATTATTTTTACAAAACTTTAGAATTTAACAACTCAAAGCAAGAACTCAACAATTGATTAAAATTTTGTTTTATTTTTATTTTTTTATATTTGTTCACTTAAAAAAAAGTTTAAGATTAGAAAAAATAAAATAAAAGTAGATCTATTTTATGTACTTGATTAGTATCGCACACAATCATTAACACAAAGAAGTCCAATCATCTATGCATTTCTTTGAAAATAAAATAAAATATGCAAAAATTCATGTATTCCACATGCAAATTTCACACATCTCCTTCCACAATTAAGCACTAGTTGAAAATAGGACTTCTAATATGCCCAAACTTCCAACCTTCCATTTCAATTTTTTAAACATAATATTTTAGGATAATCAAATTTGGGAACTTGACATTATTAACTTTATTGCTTGTATTCCAACTTTCCCTAACTTTTTCTTTTCAAAGTTTCTAACCTTTGGTTTTCACATTTATACCCAAGTCTAGTTGCCCAAAAAAATCTTTTGAGTATTAGAGTTAGCTTGGATTTAAATAATCCATAAGCCCAAAGCAAGTTACATTTGATACTTTATATAATTCATAGGCTTAAAATTAAGTTATATTCTTTTATTTATATTTTTATGGTTGTAAAAGGATTAAATTATAACTATCTACCCTTCTAAATTATAGAGTGGTTTTAGTATAATTATTTAAAGAATAAAGAATTGGAAGAAAATCAATTGAACATCCAACACCTCACTTTCTCGGTACTTTCTTAATCACAATGTTGCTATTGTTGTTTTGCATAATGTGTCTTGAAGTTCTCCATAGTTACTTACAATACTAGATTCATGTTAAGAGCACTTAGTGTAAAAAGTGGACCTTCTTGGAGAAGAGTATTTTTTTAATCAGCTATAATAACCCTAGCAATAATTTTTAGTCAAATAAATTTTAGATTTAGAAAAATTAACAACTTGTAATACTTAGATTTCTTCCCAAATTTTTATTTAATATTGATTACCCATACTTTAAAATGGGGCAAGTAAATGATAGATAAACTATGAAAAAAAAATTATTTACTTTTCTTTAAAAAATGCATTAAAGTATGCTATAACAAAAATAGAACAACTAGGACAACATCAGTACAAACAAAAACAAGTATGCTTTAACTCACAACAAAGTACAAATTTTTACAAACTTGGAGTAGTTGAATTTTGCAACCTTGAAATTTCATTCACAACCTTTCATTGAGATTCTCCTACAAGCCAAAGGAGTTTCATCATTTGATCCTTCAAACCAAAAGGTTTTCAACCTCTAATCTCTAGCAAACTCAAAAGTTTTTTTGTTCTCAGATTTGATTGCTCGAACATAAAAACTGAATACAAGAATTAATTGTATGAATACATTCACCTCCTTTAAATCACTAAAACCTATGGTTGCCTATATCATATATGCACGCACTACATTAATTGATGCTCCTTTTCCTACTTAAAATTGAGTTAAAATGTTCCTTTACCATGTTGAAATGTTTTGGAAATAAGTAAACTTGACTCTAAAAATAAAGAATTATACTATTCTGACCAAGCTTATATTAATGTTATTCTGACCAAGCTTATTAAGTAACCAGTTGTTGCAGTCGATGTCTTCATCGTTTACTCTTCATTGTGTCGTATGATCATGTGAGGACTTGAATTTGATGGCTGTGTGGTCGTAGTTAGCAATATTTTATGTGTTCTTACAATTAGTTTTCAAATCTTACTACAAATAAGACAAATGCTACGACCGCAAGAATGGGAGAAGGATGAATTGCCCTCCCCTGGGCACCACACTTTATCGATCATACCTATAAATATATCTATGTCAATCTGCTTAGAGTCTTGCAATAACTACTTCACCAAAGGGACATTGAAATGTTTTGGAAATTAAGTAAAGTCGTCTACAGTTCAATATAGAATTATTTACAGGTTCCCACAGAGTTTCGATTATTCCGACCAATCAAAATCAGAGCAAAAGAAAAAGAAAATGAAAATCACTGCAACTAAACAGGTGTTTAGTCGATCCCCCCACTATTTACTCTTCCTTTTGTTTCATATGTGTGGCAGTAGCAAAATTTACAAGGAGCCTATAAATGTGGAGAAATCCTACTTGATAGGAAAGTGCAGTATGTTAACATCATATTCTATGAGTTAGCTGTCTAGTGAGATTTTCATGAATATGTCTATATATTTGTGTAAATGGGTCAAGGTTGTTTCAGATCATTGAAGACAATCATGTATATTATTGTGTAAACACTTGAATGATTATAAAAGAAGGGTATGTTATAGATTGAGATTTTATAAAAGTTTGTCTATAAATCTTGTTGAATATGATCAGTAGTGATTCTAAATAATGCAATTGCAAACATCTTTTTCTGGTAGGTTTTCTCCTTTAAGAGTTTTCTACATAAAATCTTTGTGTCTCGTGTTATCTTGTGACTACATACTATTCCATTACTTTCATACGTGTTAATGTTTAGACTTGATATAGGTTGACTATTAACTGAACACATACGCTTAAAGAAATATTCTTTTGATTTGTCTATCAAAATGTAAATGTGAATGTGTGTTAAGGTGTATTTAGAGAAATATTTTTAGTATAACATATGGGATTATTTATTTGGCTGTGGACTTTTAAAGTGTTTTCTTACATAAATATTTTTGGTTCACATATGACTCTACACTTATTAGTCATAGAGAAATGCTTATCAGTTTTCATAGTATACCTGATTTTTATTTATAATTATTGTGAATGTGTTTGTGTTGAGGTTTCTATTTGACTTAATTTCTTGTATAATCATGGCATTGATCTTCAACAACTTGTCCCCTTACCACACCATTAAAAAAAAATTTAAAGATTTTCTTCATTTTCAATTTTAGTTTATATTTATGTCTTTGTCTCTTCATAACTATCTTAACATTTAAAGAAGTATATTGAATGGTTTCTAGATTGCACATGTTTAAGCTAATGTAGATGAATTTATTTGTCTCTTCATAACTCTATTTAGATCTATGTGGTTCATGTCTAAATTCCTTCTCATCTACTTAATGTAAAGTTTTTGTTATCTATTTAATATTTTATTTCTTTAATTATCATGTTGATACCTTAAGAAACACCCTCCCAAGTTTAGTAGAGTTTGAAGAAGACGATGTTATCCCTCCTATCAGGGTATGTGCATAGAAATAGGGCACCAAAATGGGGTCTTAATTGGTCATCTTTTTCTTTTGAAATCAAGAAAAACTAATCTTCGATGAGAAATTGAAAATAGTTACACATAAAATTTGAAGACACAATGTAAGCAAAAGAGTTGTAGTGCTCTAAATCTACTTTCTAAACTACTATTTTTTTTAAATGGTAGATATTAAGGAGTTCAAATAGGGGGGGCACATAAATTGCTCATATTTTTATCATAGAACATAACATAGCATCTGGTGTGGCCCCCCTAAAATGTTAACTTTTTTTAGTATTTCAAAAATCACTTTGATGAAAAATTAGTTAGCACCATGTAGTTTATGCTTGATTTTTTTTGCTATTTTTTTAATGAATATATGATTTTTTACTAATTTTCAAAGTGAATACATCTTGAAAAGCACAGAATTGAGCATGCACTCCCCTATTTTTTGAAAATTAATCAAAAATACTTTTTTGTTAAATGTGTAAAGAATATATTCTAGTTTGTAAAAAAATTTACAATTTGTTTCAAATTTTGATGAACAGGTAAAAAATGAAACAAAAAATACCATACATTGGTTTTTGACAAAAATGGAGACACTAGAAAAATAAATTAAATCTCAAAACCTTACATATTTGAAATGTAGAAAAAGTCACATGGTTAGGAAGCTAAGAGAGAGCTCAACATTAGTGTGGTATTTTTTAACAAGATATTGAATTATATGCAATATTAATGGAGAGCACACTCGATATTGTATCATTTTTTAAAAATTAAAAAAATACACATGTAAGCATTGACTTGAGTTGGATGCTCAAGGAAAATCCAACCCTAAGGGTTAGAAATGTCCAAAGAAGACAATAATACAAGCACATTATAATGCACTCTCATTTGTGTGAAGAAAAAATTATCTCTCTCCTTATCTAGGCCTATCTCTATATCTCTCTCTCCTCCTCTTTAGAACTATCTCTCTACCTCTCGCTCCCTCCCTAAGCCTTCCCTCTCTAATCCTCTCTATGTCACCTCTCCCTCTCTCCCTATCCCTCTAGATATATCTATTTTTCTCTCCATTTCTCTACCTCTCTCTCCCTCGACTCTACCTCTCCTTCCCTCCTTCCTTCCCTCTAGATATCTCTCTATCTCTCTCCCACTCTCTATACTTTTCTCTCTCCCCCCTCTATCTACGAGCTCTCCCTCCCTCCTCTCTATACTTCTCTATATGTCACCTTTCTCTCTCTATCCCTCTAGATATCTCTCTATATCTCCCCCTCTCTCCCTTTCCCTACCTCTCACACTCACTCTCCCTCTCCCTCAAGCTCTAGAAATCTTTCTACATCCCCCTCTCCTTCCATAACCGTTGTCCCTCTTAGACCTCTCTCTAGACCTATATCTACCTATCCCTCTCTCCATCCTCCCTCCTAATTCTCTCTATCTCACCTTTCTCTCTCTCCCTTGAGCTCTCTCCCTCCCTCCCTCCCTCCTTTCCTCTCTCTTTTTCCCTCTTTAGACCTCTCTCTCTCTCTCTCTCTCTCTCTCTCTCTCTCTCTCTCTCTCTCTCTCTCTCTTATATATCTCTCTCTTTATCTACCTCTATCTCTATCTCACTCTCTCTCCCTTGAGCTCAAGAAAAATGTTTTCCTCTCCCTCCCTTCTTTCTCTCTTTCACTATCCCTCTAGATATCGATTTGTATCTCTCTCTACCTCTCTCTTGTTAGGAAAATGTTTGTTGTCCACCTTGCATAATGTTATAATGTAATATTTTATTATTTGTGGTGCACCTAGGGAATCTAGGGGTGTGTGTGTCATATAGGCTAGCATTATTGGGGTCACTTTATTTTTTGTGTGTAACATTGTGATAAATATTTAATGTGGGGTTGTAAATTGGGGAAATATTTAATATTGGAAAAATAATATCAAAAAGAAAATGTGGGGGTTAGTGGTTTTATAATCTTGTTGTATTAATCACATGGTTTTATGTAATACCACTTGGTGATTTTGTGTGATCTTATGTCTATAAAAGCAAGCACATGAGTAGTTATCTAAGGTTGATTAATTGGTCATTTTGGCTAAGGGATTGAGAGCATCTCTTGTTATAATTCATGAGGTTTGAAGCATGACATGGGATGTGTGGTTACATGCTTGTTCACATAGAGTGCTTGTAGAGGGCTTATGTTTCAATGGTATTCATGGAGACTCTGAAGATGTATTGTAATGGTTTTATTATTGAATAATAAATGAGTGATGGATTATTTTGGAGGATAGTTTTTTTCCCTCTTGACAGTTTTCCTAGGGTATATCTTGTGTCATCTTTGATGGTATGTTGTCTATTATTTTGCATATAGATTCTAAATACTTGCTTGCATAGATTTATCTATATGAGCTATAAGGAAATCATCTTGGGTGGATGCACATTTCCTTTCATCTCTCTATCTCACTCTCTCTCGCTCTCTCTCCCTCGAGATCTAGAATTATCTCTCTACCTCTCCATCACTACTTTCTCTCTTTTCCTCTCTTTATACCTCTCTCTCTCTAGACACATTTCTCTACCTCTCCCTCCCTCCCTCCTTCCCTCTCTACTTCTCTCTATCTCACCTCTCTCTCTATATATCCCTCTCTATATCTCTCCCTACCTCCCTCCTTCTCTCTCTACCTCCCTCCCTCTCTCTCTACCTGCCTACCTCTTTCTCCCCCTCTCTCTTTACCAACCTACCTACATCTCTCTCCCTCTCCCTTTCTCTAAATACCTCTCTCTCTCTAACTCTACCTCTCTCTATCTCTTTCCCTATTGAAATTCTCAAATCAAGTTATAATATGGTCACATTTGTTGGAATCACAAAAATTGGTAAAAAGGCATGGGGATCCTACGATTCATGACGCACATACTCTATTTTTTCTGAAATCTATGCTTTATCCAACATTGAAACACACTTTTTATGGTGTTGATAAAATATCAATCATTATTTAACAATTCCACCACCTTTTTTGTTTTTTCAATGTAGAAGAACTAAATTACGATTTTTTAGACTAAATTTAATTCTATGTACTAATATTTCCATGATCCTAGTGTTGGAATGATAACCATAATATTTTTTTTTGAATTTTCTAATATACAATCATTATTTTCATATTTTTTACTAATTCTATTAGATTGATATATAATTGAACATTGAATACCAAGGAATTTGGAAAAAAACTCAAATTTTGGAGGAGTGTGAAGCCAGAAATGAAGTAGACAACATCATACAATTGGTGAAATCAAATCTTGAATTTTAAGGTACATTCTCTTTATCTCTCTACCTATTTTTCATGCCACCTTGTCAACATATTTCATGTTCTAAAAACCATCTAGTGTAAATTCACTTCATTGTAACCCAATTGTTGACATGAAATAGATAGCCATGAAGAGGAAAACAAGTGACTAATGTCTCCAAACTATAAATCCCAAGGATGACATGATCTCATTGCACTCTCTAGATGTTTCAAATTATGTACATATGGAGATAAATTGATAAATATTTGATGTAAATTCATCCTTATAGTACACTTCCTTCAAAGACTCATGAAAATGAGATAAATCAGTTTAATGACTTAAGAACAACATGGCTTATCATTCTCCCATGATCAATAAAATGATATTTTTCTTGATGAATAGAATGATACAAAGACTTATTTTAAAATAGTAATGGTGTCCTTCCCCTCTCAACATTCTTTATGAAAGAAAAAAGTGATAAATCCAAATCCCCCCACTTGAGTCACTTGATATCCTAGAGTTTCAAAACCTAGAGGCTTTAGTTGATGATCCAAAGTACAAGGAACCTTCATACCCTTAGTCTTTTTTACCCAAAACAAAATTCATCTTCTCTCAAGTAATTCAATTACAAAGGATCAAGAACAATTGATTTTACAAGTGTTTTCTTTTATTTACACACAAAAAATGACAAAGAATTTACCTAATCTAGTTTTGTAAAATAATCTTGCTTTCACTTGCACCCCACTATCCATGCATTGCCACATGCACCAATCAATCACTTTATTCCATCCATACCTAGTACTTCCCAATATGCATAATATATTCCAATGATACAAGGCTATAGATATTTGAACCCTAAATTCTCCATTGCATTTAAACTATTCACTTTGCATTCATCCATATGTTGAGTACATTGTATATCATCAAATTCATGGGCACTACCCATTTTATACACCATGTTATCTAAAACCTAGTTGCAAAATCTTATAATCTCATAATTGGACACCCCTTCATAAAATCCTTCCTGGCTTGCATAGCCATAAAAAAAAGCTTGGTATTCCAAGACTTAAATGTACATCATCACTAATCTAATCCTTAGTGATAATTCCTTCTATGATAATTAAATAATATTTTTCATTAGCCCTTACCTATCTTCATTCCTAGGATGTCTAATGACACATATGGGCTTATTAAAGGGACATTTTCACATGATGAATTCATGCTCAAATGTCTCTAGACCTCAATGATGTAAAATGACATGACCCTAATTTTCCAATGTCAACTAAGTAGTCTTAATTTACAACTTTCATGACAACCCTCTTTTAAATTACTATACAACAGTCCTATAATTTGATTTATTTTTCTCATTTTTTGTGGCCCAATGATACCACCTAGTTATTTTTTAATTTGGAATACCCTAGGAAACTAAAATATTCAATTTATCACAATTTATTCACTTTAGTCATGGATTATTACTAATTTCCCATGGTTGTTATAAGTGATTTAGCATGTGACAGTCCAAGGATGACACCTTTTGGCATCTAAAATGAGTTTGTTGGTGTCAATCACTGAGCCTAGGATCACAACCTGCAAATAATCTTCACAAAAATGAGAGAAGAAACAAAAGGTTATTTCACCAGAGAAAAAAATATGAGATGAGATAATTTACATAACGTATAATGGTGCCTCGTAAAGGCAAGAAATATGTGATGAGTGAGAAAACTCCCTAAAACGGGAAAGAACCACCTAGATAATTAAATGCACTATTATGCTTAAGTAAACTTGAGCAGGTAAATCATATTTACTCTAACACCCCCCTTAAGTGCAACTTAGGGAGTTTATTATGCAAAATGAAGATGAAAGATGCAATACGGGTCCCAACTACACAACCACATATTAGGTACCCATTTACAACTGCAAATGCAAGAAAAATAAATCTCTCACAACTGGAGGAAAGGAGAAATCCCTATGGGAAAAAAACCCCTCTCCAAAAGAGAGAGAATAAAAACAAGATGCATGGATGGAGGACTCAATAATACCCCCCAAGGACTACATGTACATCATGTATATACTATCAATGCCCCCCCCATAAGAGGGAAAGAGAGAGACTATGTAGGCCCCCCGCCAATGTGTAATCGCTTGCAAAAATGGTAAGTTCCTAAACAAAACATGATCAAATGTCAACAAACAACTTGTCTCCCTTTTGGAAGAAATAAAACCAAATGTAGGTATACTCCCCATTCTGGATAGGAATTAGCAAGTGAAATCCAAACATAGAATGAAAATGTCTATGAAATATGCTAATGTGTTGCCAAGACCTTGGAAGATGATGTCACAAACCAATCAAGAACATGCCCAATCACAATAGAAGGTGACAAACAAGGTACCACTGGAAACTAATTTTGAACATTCTCCAAAGGAAAAGATGGATTGACAACAGTTGTAGCACAACATACATCAAATAGGAAAATTAATCCTTCAAATGTGTCTTCCAAGTCTGAAATGTGAGATTCCAAGAACAATGAACCAATGTCCGGCAAATAAAAATCCCAATCAAGAAGATAATGATGATCATGTTGCTCAAGAATGATGGAAGTACTTAATGAAGGTGGATCAACTATCTATGATAAAGAATCATGAACCTCTGAAGCAACTACAACCTCATCTAAAGTCTCTAAAACCTCCAAAGGATCACAAGCATGGTTTATCTTCTCTAAAGAACAAAGAGACACACTAGTATTGGAAAGAGGATCATCAAGAGATGGCGAAGTATCAGGATCTCCATATGATTCTCAAATGTAAGTCCAAAGAGCATTCATGAGGACACTCAAAATAAACAAGTGAATCCAAAAGTTCCTTGTCATTTATATGAGACTTGAGCCCTAAATCCTTTCCAAATCATATACCTACTACGTGTGTTTGGAATAGGAACTTAATTACACAAATATGGCAATAGATTATGCTCACTAAGATGAGTGAGAATAAAATAACTCCATTGCACCTAAAGTTCCCTTTCTTCAAAGAAACCATTATAAATGAATTCTTTAAAAAAATTCAAAGAAAGTGCTTTCACAAGTGTAAAAACTTCCAAAAAAGAACTAAACCTAATTTGGTGCAAAAATTAGTGGGGCCCATTGCCTAATCTCCATGTCAACACCAAGCAACTCCACCAAGAACTCAAGCAAGATAGCTTCTTATGAGACTTTCTTACACCAACCAAAGATATTGTAAAGCTATTTAAATAGCAAAAATATACTCCATGTTGCCAATGTGGGATAAATGTTCCAAAACAACTTCAAACAATTGGGGCCCACAACAATTCAACTACATAGTAACTTGAACCCTAAATATTTAGGGGAAACTTTATAAAATATAAAGTTTGAAAAAGTATGGCCACCTCTACAAATAAAGTGGAGATAAAATGCAGCCTCAACTGGCACCTTCAAACAAATGAATCCAGGCCTCCAATTGCAAGAAAACGCATCTCCAGTGTAGAATCGAGCCTTTGATGGTAATTGATATAGCCTCTATGAAAAAAACATGCCAATGGTTCTATGTGCAGGATGCCATTATCTCGAGCAACCCAAATGACTGGATCAGTGTCTATGCATAGTTGCAGTAGAATATTGGTTGCAGCGCCTCACAAATCTTGGACAACATGAAACGAGTATATTGGACTATGCGGGATGTGGGAATTTTAGGCGCAAGCAAGGCGCGGGCTTCTTTAGCAATTCTTTGCACAATGTTCTATCTTACCTCTGTTGAATTGTGACCTCCAAAAGGAATGAAACGACAACCACTAATCACACAAATCTTTGAAAATTTATGACTTCAATGTGCATAGGAACCAACGCTAAAGGGTTCTATGCAGAACAGAAAAAATGCTAGCATTCACGAGCAAACTTCATGCCTCAAGAGGAAAATCACACAATTGTGCATCCAAATTAGATAATTTTTCTTTCAATGCAGGCAGATTCTTTTCCAATGGCCTCAACAACACAAATCAAAATGCAATGAACACAGGTAAATAAGGCAACTTTGAAATTTGAAAAATTTCAAATGCCAGAAAAAACTTTTAGCAAATAAATGATCTCAAAATTCTGATGAAAATCTCAATGGTGGAAGAAGGCACAGGTTGAAGACTCTAATACCATGTTGGTGTTAACCACCAAGCGTAGGATCACAACTTGCAAATAATCTTCACAAAAATGAGAGAAGGGGAAAAAAATATGAGATGAGATAATTTACATAATGAACAATAGTGCCTTGTAAAGGCAAGAGATATGTGACAGGTGAGAAAACTACTTGAAACGGGAAAAAACCACTTAGATAATTAAATGCATTTTTATGCCTAAGTAAAATTAAGCAAGTAAAACCTATTTACTCTAACATATTTCAATTTTAAAAGGTTTCAAAGGTAG
Organism: Sequoia sempervirens; assembly: GCA_007258455.2. Classification (NCBI taxonomy): domain Eukaryota; kingdom Viridiplantae; phylum Streptophyta; class Pinopsida; order Cupressales; family Cupressaceae; genus Sequoia; species Sequoia sempervirens. The sequence continues at coordinate 211,433,111 of VDFB02000008.1, read as the reverse complement.
TTTAGAAGGCTATAATAGAATTTTTAGGATTAGTGTGAGGTTTATATTCTCTATTGTACCATGACTTAACTAATATTTATGTCTTATTGATGACTGATATAGAATTCGTCATCATGCCAAGGAAACGACCAAACACTAACATCAATCAAGCATGAAGCTAAGAATGGGAAGAAAAAAGAAGAAATGTGGCTACTTCATGAAAGTAAGAAATTGAACACCATAGAAGACATATCAATATTGCCAATTGAAGATGAATATGAAGCATCCACTCAAGGAATGAGAGAACATTTTTTTTTTTTGTGCATCGTGGGGAAAACTAGATGCACCAACACATCTAGGTGGATGGGTGAATTCTTGGGAAGGCTTTTCTTTGCACCATAGGTCACCTAATCATTTCAAACTATAGGCTTTCGACAAAGTCTCTTAAGAGACTTAAGTTTTAAAAGCTACCAAACTATGACAAATTGATTCTCAAAATTCATGGAAACCATGAATATTTTTTTTGAACCTACAGCTACAAACAGAGTCCCTCCACAATAACCTATCTCACTTTTTTTAATCTCCAAACCTTTTGATTGTGGTGATGATGGATGCAATGTTGTAAACAGTGTCATTTACATTCAACAAAACCTTGCCAAGAGCTATATTTTATGTTCTTTATCTCATGGGTCCAAACTATTTTTTTCAAAATGTTTAGGTGGGTGGGTGAGTGCTAGGTAAGTCCTTTTTCATTCCCCAAGTCATTGAAATCCACATGACACCTACAAATTTTATGTCTAAACCTACAACTGCATGTAGGGTCCCTCCACAATAACCTCTCTCAAATCTTCTTATCTCCAAACCATTTGGTTGTGGCAAGGATGGATGCAATGTTATAAAAAGTGTCATTTATGTTCAACACAACCTTGCCAGGAGTCATATTTTACATTATTTATATCATTGGGAAAAACAACTACATCAACATATTTGGGTGGGTGGGTAAATGCTAGGTAAGGCCTCTATTCATTCCACAGTTCACCCAATCATTTCAAACTACAAGCTTTTGCAAAATTCTCTTAAGAGACCTTTAAGTGTAAAAAACTACAATACTATGATGACCGGTTCTTAGAATTTATGGCACCTATGAATTTTTCATCTAAACATATAATTTCATGTAGGGTCCCTCCATGAGAATCTCTCTCATTTTTTCTTATATCTTGAAACAAAGAAAAAGAGAATCCTAGGTCTAAAGTGTAAAACCTAGGATTCAAATTTTGTGTGTGTTGTGTATTTTCCTAATGTTTCATTAAGATGGAGATCGAAAAGGTGATTAGATTGATTTTCAACCATAAAGGTGAGCCAATCAAACTTGGATTTACATCTTTTTAAGTCTTGGAATGGATTGGAATTTATTCTCCTTGATTAACCTAATTAGAGTATGTGACCTAATATTATAAAAAATGCAAGATACCGACAATTGACAGATTGCAACACAGATTTGCAGGAAGATCTAGCAAGGGTAGAGTGCTATGTACTTATTCTAAAATTTTGGTGTTGGTCTAAATATGAGGACAGAGTCACCTAAGGGCATTTGAGTCCTTGTATTCTTTTTTTTCTCTATTTTTATAGCCCCCTGATGTCAAATCTGAGATCCCTATTTCCACTTGCAAACTTGTCGGATCCCTATCGAATAATTTTGTAGGTGAGTTTTCATGAATTGACAAGGTGTAGGGCTTTGAATTGAACAATGGAAAAATGGATCTTCAAGATTCCTTCAATCTTCTTCAAACCTAAAATCTGCACATTCAAAGAGAGAAGAAATGTTGTTCCATTTAAGTGCTTGTCTTAGTCAAACCCCATGTTAGTGTTTTCACTTCCATAATGGCAATGTCAATGATAGGAAGGAATGATGAATCAACAAAGCACTACAACTCACCACCCTTCAATGGCTTCCTTGAAGGACTAAAGTCATGCACATTACATCAAGGTCTTGGATCTTGCTTCCTTGATTGCTTGAATTGCTTGGATACGTACAACGAGAGTTAGCCTTTGTAAACAATAACATAAACATGCATAAACTCACATAGGATTTGACATGATGCTTGGATCTTGAATTGCTAAATAAATCACTAAAATGCTACTCTTGACTTGCTCTCAATGTTCACTTATTGCTATATTTATCTTGTTAATACTAGATAAATTTGAAATGATGCAATAACTAGGTATTTATATGTACATATTCTAATTTCCAAAAAATTAAATCCTAAAAGCCAACATTTGTAACCTGAATTTCAAATGTTAAAATGATAACACTGACATATTCAAATTTGGATCTTGAAAATATAAGGGGACTTAGACGCCCAAGGGCATCCCAATCCTAGCCCTATTTTCCAGGATTTTAAGTGCCAGAGGAAAAACATTAAATAAATATATTTGTTAAATGCTTGCAATTTCTCAAAAAATGGTAAAAATAGGCTATAGAATGGATAATTTAGGAAATTAGAGGGTCAATTAGGCTCAATAATTTAGGAGGGACAAAACATAGTGTGAAACTATCAAGGATGACAATTTACGACACTACATTTAGCCCCCACTTTAGTGAGAGTATGAACTTATGTTCATACTCACACTTAAGTAGAAAAAATGTGTCAAGAGGGGTTTGATTGTCCAAATGTTGAAGAGATAGGATGAATAAGGATCAATGGGGAGTGCATGTAGCCCCTAGGGTCCAAGATCCCATAGAAAACCAACATAAGCACAAAGGAACACACACATGTATGAAATGTAGAAAAACCACATACACAAACATACCAAAGGTATTCATGACTCACACTATAGAAAAGTCTTATATTTGCTAGGTGAATCACAAACATAAGGCACCACAAGCTAGTGAAGTCCAATATTCACTAGGTGATCTCCCAAGACAAATGAGAAACACACTAGGTCTAGTGAATTCCACTATTCACCAGGTGTGCACCCATGACAAAGTAGCAAAATGAGAAACACACTAAGTCTAGTGAAGTTTTTTATTAACTGTGTGTGCACCTATATCAACCATACCAAGAGTTATAATCCCTAATAACTCTGATAACCTGTGCTACAAAATAATCAAGATGCTATGCCAACACATCACTAAGTTCAATGCTTATGAAAAAAGTGAAGAAAAAATGTCAATGTCAATGCACCACTAAGTCCAACGCACATGAACAAAGTGAAGAAAATAATGTTAATGTATGCCCCCACCTTAAAGAAACTGCAAGCACCATGCTGTGAGCAATTGATTTAAGGTAGAAAATGATAAATTTCATGCAACAAAATATCACAAGAGATTATTTGGAAAGCCCTATGCCAATGATATGTTTTTGAATAAGGCTATAGCACAATAAGGGGTTGCCCCAAAATACAATGAAAAAAACAATATAGAATATAAACACATAAGGGATCCACAGATCTGGGGTCAGTATTCATCTTTTCTAAAGTGATATAATACAACTCAAAACTAAAATTATTCCCAAAAGACTCATTGAACAATGAATACAATGAAATAATTACGTGCATAGAGAGAAAACTAACAAAATTTTGGGTCAACATGGAAGAGACCTAAATGTCTCGATGCCTTGCATCACCTCCAAAAGGAAAACGAAAGACAAAAAAAAAATTCCTCTTCTCCTCACAAGGTGATTTCTTGCACTCTTTCTTATGCAACTCTCAAGAGCAACCTGCAAGTTCTTTCTCCAACCTTGTTGTTGTTTATTTATGTAATTTTACACCATTAAATTTTTTATTTTTTATTCTTACACCCCTTGCAAGCACCAACAAGTGGCACCCAAATCTAACCTTTCATTTCCCTCAACTTGACCTCTGAAATTCCTTCACAAGAATGAAATAAAGACAAAGTTTTGCTTCCAAAATTTGTGTTGTTAATGTTTCTTCACCATATCAAATTCATTTCTATTGTAGATGCCTTTAGAAAATGAATAAAATACTGAAATATTAGAAATAGAGGGCCTTATCTTTTAGGAGATAGGGTTATTACTTCACACTCTTGTTTCACTCAAGGAAACCCTAGAGATCTCAATCCAAGGATGGAATGAGGGAAAGAGGTCTGCTAAAGGTTGTCCTAGGGTATGATTAATGACTAAAGAGGGGTTCACCACCAAGCTAGGGCTTGGAAAGACAAATGAAATGCAAGACCTAATTATGAAACTCAATGATATGCAAGGCTATAATAAATGACCTAGAAATGAATGCAAAACAGAATAGTAAACTAGAAAAGTATAGAGGGGCACTTGTAAATCTGTAGCAGCTTGATTGAAGATTTGAAATGCTAGAAATGTTGATTTTAATGCACACTAGGACTCATACGTTATGCTAGTGATTTAGTCCCATATTAGGGTTTCTAGGTAGGAACATAAATCTGGTAGAGATAAGTCTGAAACACCTAAAAACTAGAAAATCCACTATACTAGGACTCATATGCCAAAAGTGGCATATCAATCATGCTTAGCCTTTTTGGAAATTCAAAGTCTAAATCTACTCTTCAACCTCTGCTCTGTCTTCTCAACCTGATTTTTGGATCTGAATTAATGAATTATGCTTTGTAGGTGTCTTTTAATGATCTTGTAAACAAGGTGACAACTTAGACAACTTTGCAATCTTGACAAATTTTCTCCAATATTGCTCCTTAGAGGATATTTAACCTAGATCTACAAATCACACACTAAAGAGAGGGAAAAATGTTGTTTTGTTAGTGGATAGGGGTTTTCCTTGGTCAAACCCCATTTTGGTATTCAAAGCTTGTAATGAAATGAAATAGAAAGGAGGAATGATGAATGAACAAAATGATATGTTGCAACTCACCAAACTCTAAGAATAAAATGTTGCAAACATGTATGAAATGACTCTAATGGATGTGGATCTTGACTCTTGCTTCAATTTAATTGATCTTGAATTGAATTCTTGCTTGAATCATGAAACCCTACATCACAAATGTTAGCTCAAAAATGAACATGATGAATGATGACTTTGAAATGATGCTTGATACTTGAGTAATGCTCCAAAACACTTGATAATCGACTCTTGAATTCTCTTGAATGCTCTTAAATTCTCTTGTGAACTCAGATTTGCTATAAGAATGCTTATTCAACTTGCTAAGAGAAAAATGAATGAAATAACCTTGTATTTATACTTGTTTATGCCAAATTTCCTGAAATTATAACACCATAATCTGACATCATATCTAGGAGAATAAAATCCTATCAAGAATTTGAATTTAATTTAGGTCGAACCTAAGCGAGACTCATACGCTAGTTGGGGCATATGAGTCCCATTAGGCTAAACTTGGGACACAATTCTCAATAAATGCTTAGATTCATGTGAAATCCAAATTGGGGCCTCGAAACTTAGGTGGGACCCATACGCCCAAGGTGATGTATGAGTCCTAGATCACTAAATCTTGGCTATACTTGATCCAAAAACACCTAAATCATGATTGGATGTTGGTTTATGTTGAGATTATCCTCGAAAAGATGAATTAAATAAGGCTTTTGGAAGCAAAATAAGGCCAAATAAGGCATAAAGAAGCCCAATTAATAATGAAAACTATAGATTAGTGTTAAAGTGTTTGGATACACTTTACAACACCTTAAATAGGGCACAACTAAGTCCATTTAGTTTACAAGGGCACAAGACCTAATGTGAATGTGTTAAAATACATTACAACACTAAATCAATGCAAAATTAAGTTCAATTTAACAAGGAGGGCCCGAAAAAGCAAAAAAATGTAGAGGGATACTTTTGCCATTGCCACAAATACAAAAAAAGTCATGCTCCTTTGCTAATTGAAAAGTCATTTATTATTTTTTCAAAAATCACTATCTTTTCTCTCCATTTTAAGCACCCAATAAGACAAGAATGGAATGTCAAAGGTCACTTTCCTTATGAAAAATTTTATGGATACAAAATTAATAAATGAATATTAATTATTATTTTCATGTTTCCTCTAACATGCCAATGGACCCCGTAAACCAGTCAAGCCTTGAAAATCCAATTTTAAAATCACATTAAACACATTGTATGCCTCTGATTTTTGAAATGAAAATCCAAGTATTGGTAAACGAATATTTTATCCTTCAAATGCTCCATAGATTCTCTTGAAGCTCCAACCCACATCAAAATGTAAAAATTAAACAAGAAAAGAAAATAAATATTTTTGGGTGATGTAGGCCGCTTATAGACCTAGATGCTCTTGCATCAAACATATCAGGTAAGAAGTTTGTGAGCATGAGATCACAAAAAAGAGCTAAGTAGTAGAACTACACTTTTGAGTTGTGAAAAAATCATAGCATAATCTAATGTTGAGACAGGTACCCTACTCATTTCTTCTTCCTTCTTCTTTTCCATCATCTTGTCAAAACATTCATCGTTCTCTTCCAACAAAGTTCTACATCCTCTTCTTTCATCCTCTTGTAGACTCATGTCCACCATGACTGTCCCCCTCCACCAAAGGATTTATTCACTTCTCTCCTCCTTCATGGGATCCAACTCACCATTATTTGGCCTCCACCAAAAACTCCCTCTACTCTTCTCCTCTTTCATAAGTTTTGACCCACCACAAAATGACCACCTCCATCAAGTTTCACTTGCAACATCCTCTACAAATTCTACATGAAAATATGTACTATCCATTCACCAATTTTCAACTAAATCCTCTAATTTTATCTTCATTGTAGAGGTGGATTTGCTAATCATGAGTCTCTTTATTCTCATGAGAATCCCAAGGGGCAAACTTCCCTAAACTACCTCAAGGAATAGAGCAAAAGTTTCAAAATCAAAAAGAGTAGATCACGAATGTTTTTTGGATAGACTAACAGGCTCTTAGCCAAAGGATGATAGCATGGAACAATGACAACAATGTGATGCATTATAGTCCTAGAGGCTGACTAACATCTCATATAGACCAAAAACTGAGATTATCACATAAAACAGCAAGGTGACTACTACTATTCTAACTGCTAGGAAAATATTGGAATGTGAGAAAGTAACAAAGTATAACAAAACTGAAATAAAGTGAAGTAGAGGATAAGACTAAAGAGGATAAGAGATAGAAACTTCTCATAAGAACCCAAGTAATGAAGCCTCCAACACAAGAATATATTCAATACTTCCATATGTAAGATCGAGAGAAATGTTGGGGCTATATAGTGGTTTGCCTCAAACCCCTGTTTTGGTGTTCCCACCTCCATAGACAACCAAATAGATAGAGAAAGTGAACAAATTAAGCAAATATGAAGTGATAAAAGCAATCCCTATCAAGGAGGAGATCACGAAGTATAAATGCAATAGATAGGGGATGTGTGAAATCCCAGGATGCTCGCAAGCATAAGATAAGGGAGATGTCAGCTGCAAGGCTTAAGGAAGCCAAAGAGAGAGATAGCTATGAGAGCCAAGAGAGTTGCAAAGGGTGTTGTAAGAATGTGAGAGTGCTTGAAGTTGTTGTAACAAGCAAGAGATCTGTACAAGCAAGAGAGTAAAGAGGGAAAAGAGAGAATCCAAAAATCTAGGGAGAAGCTAGTGTGAACCTAAGAATTTTATCCTCTTCTAATGTGCAAAATAACTAAAAATGCAAGTGATAAAAGACTAAGGACACTTCAAGATTAGCCAAAAGAGAAATAAAACAAGAAGGAAAATGGACAAAACAAGATATAAACGATTTCACCTTGCTGTTGATGTCTCCTTGATTAGCCCTTGCTTGGGATGATTTTGTCTGCTCCTTAGATGATTTCTTCAGTGACGAAAGGCAAGATTAAATGTGCAAAATGATTAAAAGAGATGGCTAGATGATGGAAAAGGATTGAAAGTGCAAATTGGCAACATGTGGTTATCAAATGGCTAAGTGTTGAAAATGCCCTTGAGGAGGGGGTATTTATAAGAGAATTTGAATTCTCTAGAGAATTCAACGGTCAAAATGCATCCAACAAGGCCAAGATGAAGGGCTATGGTGGGTTGAGAACCCACAAGCCCTCACATATTGACATGTGGAGGGTGAAGTGGACAAGGAGATATAAGGTGTAAGTAAGGTGTCAAGAAGGTACATGAGGTGGAGGAAGGACATGCACCTTGGGGAGTGAGGAGATTTCCTCAAAAAGGGATTCCTTGTCCCCAAGTGGGAGTGAAAGGGACATTTGAGGAATTTTGGAATTCCTCAAAATCTACATGGGAGGAAAGGAAAGGTGGTTGGGGATATAAATGTGAATTAAAAATTCACATTCTTAGGAGAATCTAAAGGATAAAAGGTGGGCTCCAAAAAGGTGGGACTTGGTCACATGTGGAGATTGTGACAAGTCCAAGGTTCTAGAAGCCTTAGAAGGATGGAATGTGAATTAAAAATTCACATATAAAAGAGGGGAATCTAGGATAAATAAATGTGAATTAAAAATTCACATGGGAAAGGGGGTCAATGCCAAAAGAAGGTAAATACAAAGGATGGCTAAAAAGTGGTGCTAAATTTGGCTAATGACCTTGGTTAAGGTTGTGCAAATATTGGATTAGGCTAATTAATAGAAGATTAGAGGCAAGTGGCAAATGTAGGAGGATGTGACATTAATCTTTGATTAAGAGGATGCACATCATAATCATGAATTAATTAATTTAATTCAGAATAGGGCAAGGTTATGGAGAATGTGAAAAGGAGAGAGAAAGTGAAGAATTTTAAATTGATTTTAAATCAAAAGGGGAAAAATGACTAAATTAAATAAAATAGTGTATTTATTTAATTTAGAGAGGAAGAAGGTGAAAGATAAAGCATTTAATTATTAAATCAAATACTTCACAGATATGAGATAAAAGATGTAATATTAATTTAATAAATTAATATTTTAATATGGTAGATGAAAAGGGAATAAATTTAATCATATAGAAGTGATTAAATTTATATATCTACATTTTGCCCCTCTTCAAAATATTGTTAGGATAACAGTGTTTCAAAGAAAAAAAAATGTGTGACAGATGGTGATGCCCCTGGCATGGAAAAGGGTCAATGATGTCCCAATGGCCAGGCTGAAGGAATAGAGGAATGGTAAGAGGGTATGCCCCCTCGAGAAGGCGGTCGAGGGAGGAAAAAGGGGTCCCCAGGTGATGTCTTGATAGGAAGAAACGAAGGAAACCATTGGATAGAGCTCAAAAAATGAAGCAATTTTGGTTTTTGAATGGAGGTGATCCGACGCACGGTTTGCAAATGGCAGCCTAGGGAAGTTTGGGATTAATTGGAGGAATAAAAAGTTAAATAAAAGGTAAAAAATACCTTTTTGGAGAAGAGGGTTAAAAAGGTAATTTGGTCATTTTCACTGTAGCAGTTGAGAGAAAGAGAGGAGAGGAGTAAAAACGGAGCAGGAGACACAATGCCGACGGACAATGACAGTGCAATCGTGCACCGGGCGGATAGAGTACGGGCAATGTACAGCGGGGGCGTGGGCGGACATCAGGTGAGTGGCAAGAAAAACCCACATATTCAATTTACGCAATTTTTTACGTAAAAAATTAAAATTTGAAAACATGGATTTTGTCGGGGGGAAGAATTAGAAAAATGGGTTTAAATTAGTTTAAGT
>VDFB02000008.1:211264704-211420454 GCA_007258455.2 Sequoia sempervirens | reverse complement strand
TTTAGGAGGTGACAGGCTACTGAGTTTTTGACAAATGTAGGATGGAGTGTGCAGGATTTATTGACAGAGATCAAAAATGTTCCATATCTCTGGATTTTGTATTTTATCATGTGATGTATGATGGACATGTGACAGATATCATATTATTTTGATATGGGACAGTTCTTATTGACACCATGTAGTATGTTTCCTTTTATGATGGGGGATTATATGCATGCGTATATGGTATTACGTGTTTATGTGGATGGATGCATTGGTTTATTTATGCTCATGTGTTGGTTTATTTATGCTCATGTTCATGATATGAGATGTTCACATGGATGATTGGAATATGAATAATTTTATATGAATAATTATGCTTATGTTTATTTATGCTTATGCGTTGGTTTATTGAGATGTTCATGTGGATGATTGGATATATGTACTTATGGAATATGAATAGTTTTATTGATGCAAATATGCGCATGGTGATACGTTGTGTGTACCCATGGGATCTATGATGATTTATATGTATGGATGCCTAGTTGACTTATTTGTCATGTATATATATGTGTATGATGGATTTTGTATGAATATTTTATTTATGCAGGATGTGATGTATTATGTGTCTAACACTTTGTGATGCAGGTGGCGATGTATGTATGGACCTAACACGTGGTGATGCAGGTGACGATGGATATATGGAATAGTACTTTTGTAATTCTAAAGGAACTAAAACATGGCCATAAGTGCCAATAAGAACTGTTATGATAATGGGAGGTGGGTATGTGGTGGTTGTGAAGAGGGATGTCATTTGGCATCTGTCAAAAAGTATCAGTATCCTGAGAAGAATGGAAAAGAATGGGGAAAGTATTTGTACAACCAAAACCATAGAGTGAGTGTTAATGCAATGATTATGAAAACGCAATCCTAATTCAATTTGCCATCTTTGGAGCACTGGTTTTTGCTATAGCATAAGACACGATACACCAAGGTATGGAGGACCGAGGTAAATTAGTGTCTAATGCATGAGACAAACACGCCAGACAAGAAGGCTATCCCAATACCCCAAAGTCATGAAGACCTTGTTCGGGTCCGGTATTGAGATAACCATAAGCACAAAAGGATGCCCCAACATAACACAAGACCTCGAGGATCTTGGTGGGTACTACGTGGGACAACCAAGAAAACACAACAAAAAAAAAGATCAAGATATGCCCCTATGTGAACCAATCAAAACACGCCATAATATGATGGATTATGGTGGCCTTGATAAGTGATGATAGGGAGTCTAAATGATAAACAAAAACCAAAAGCATCAAAAGATCGCAATCAATTTCAAATGTCCATTGCCATAGGATCACAGGGATAGATGGAATTGATGAGGTCTGTTAGGAAGGATGTATCCTGATGAGACCTATGATAGATACTAACGGAAAAGATCGATATGATATAGGATATTCAAAATTGATTAGATTCGTTGGTACAAATGGGTCTTGTTTGTTAAGGACCAGCTACATAAAGGCATAGCTTGATGACACAACACAAGGGAGACCAGACACAACCTAAAGACCTAAGGGATTGAGGGCTGATCATAGATTAGCCTTGCCTACGTGAAAGCACAGAGCCCTCGTAGTTCATGAAAAAGACCATGGATAAAGCGGAAAGAAGACAATGGTGACCGATGATGAAGAACACAAAACACGATAGACAAATGCCTCAGGGGAGGATCAGATGACCGACCTTGCCTATGTGAAAGCGCAGGGGCAACGTAGTTCGACAAAAAGACCATGGATAAAAGCGAAAAGGGACTAGTGAAGACGAATTGATTGAGGATCAAAATAAGTTGATCCAAAAATGCCCCGGGGGCAAATCGAATGATTGGCCTTGCCTACGTGATAGCGCAGGGGCAACGTAGTTTGACCAGGGATGAAAGCGACGAAACCTAGGTGGAGACCAACACGATGGATGATGACACGGACCGACCGACAAAGGGAAAGAAAGACATAAGCTCAAAGTGGGATATAAAAAAGCTCAGGATGAGGGATAAGTAAGGTGGGTCGTCCAGTGCTCAAATCATAAATACCAAGCGGCCTAGGCTGAGGTGGGTGAGGACGATAGTGTGGATGAAAGCACAAAATAACTAGGATGCCAGGTAGATAATGATTAAGCCCTCTATGGATGACGCCTGCTAACCGGTTTTCATCATCTATACTTATCCAAGGTGCCACCAAGAGGTGGTTTTCACCATAGGATGGATTTATTTTTCTTTACTATTTTTTGGATTTTTTTCTTACTTTTTTGATTTTTTTGGTTTTTTTTTTTTTTTTGGTTTTTTGGTTTTGATAGGGTAGATCAAGTGGACTTAAACGTAGAACCTTTTCAAATGGAGAATATTGACAGGTTCGTCAAGGGGATCTCCTTCCAGAGTAGTCAACCTGTAGGATCCAGATCCATATTTGGCAGTTATGATATACAGCCCTAGCCAGTTTGCTTCAAATTTTCCTTTCTTGTCACAGTCTTGTTGAGTGTGTTGGTTTTCTTTGAGGACAAGTTCACCAACCTGGAATTGCCTGGGGCGGACCTTTTTATTGTAATGACGTTTGAGATGATTCTGGTATACTTGTAGGTGGTCATAGGCTCTTACTCTCTGTTCATCCACTAATTCGAGCTGTGCAAGCTGTGCAATGCAAGCATCTTCTTCGCTAATAAGGTTCTTCAAATAAATTCTCAATGAGGGGAGCTCAACTTCGATTGGCAAGATGGCTTCAGCACCGTATACTAAAGAGTAAGGAGTGGCACCTGTTGGGGTGTGGATGGATGTGCGGTATGCCCAGAGGGCGGGATGAATGTGAAGGTGCCAATCTCATCTAGTGTTATTGACAACCTTTTTGAGGATGCAGATGAAGGTCTTGTTTGTTACTTCTACCTGACCATTACCCTGAGGATAATAAGGTGTCGACCAATGATGCTGAATATGGAAGGTGTCGCAGAGGTGTTTCATGGCTTGGTTTTTAAACGGCTTTCAGTTATCAGAAACGATGGTGGATGGGATACCATATCTGCAGAGAATATGGTAGAGGATGAACCTGGAAATCTGAGTACCGGTAATTTGTGAGAGTGGCATTGCTTCCACCCATTTGGTGAAGTACTCAGTTGTAGTGATGATGAATGTATGGCCGTCGGATGATGGTGGGTGAATCTTGCCAATAAAGTTGAAACCCCATTGAGAAAATGGCCACAGTGCTAGGAGAGGCTGAAGATCTTGTGCTGGAGCATGGATCAAATCCGCATGTTGTTGGCATGGAAGGCATTTCTTCACAAATTCGCAAGCATCGTGTTCCAGTGTAAGCCAATAATATCCATCCCGTAAGATTCTTTTGGCCAGAGCCATACCATTTGAGTGAGCCCCACAAATACCACCATGTACTTTCGTTAGTACCATTTGGGCCTCGGTCTCATTCAGACATCTCAGGAGGATTCCATCATACCCGCGACGATAAAGCATATCACCAACGATGATGTATCGAGACGAACGATGGATAAAGGATTTACGTTGGTTGCGTGTAAGTTCAGGGGGTATGATATTATCACGGAGGTAAGTGTATATGTCTTGGTACCACAGGGAGGTGGGACCTACAATATCGCACACCATGTCAGTCTCGGGAACATCATATGTAGGGATTAAGAGTTGTTCAACAAGGAACTCACACTCTATTTGATCCTTGGGCATGTCAATCAAGGAGCCGATAGTGGCCATTGCATCTGCCGCTTTATTCTGCACCCGAGGGATCTGGTCAAACTGTATGGAGGTGAAATATTTTTTGAAATCATCCACCATGCATTTATAGGGTAACAGTTTATCATCCTTTGTGAGGAATTCAATATTAACTTGTCTAATAACTAGCAAGGAATCCCCAAAGACTTTCAAATGTGTTATGTGCCACTGTTTTGCAATTCTGAGGCCTGTGAGGAGAGCTTCGTATTCTGCCATATTGTTGGTACATGGAAAGGCTATCCTGAATGATTTTGGGATATAGTCACCTTGAGGGGTAACTAATAAAATTCCTACCCCAGATCCACTATGAGTGTATGAGCCATCGAAATATAACATCCAAGTTGGTGCTTCTATCACTGTGTAGATTTCTTCATCCGGGAATTTAGTGCCTAGTGGGTAGGCATCTACTAATGGTGCTTCAGCCAATTGATCAGCAATAACCTGTCCTTTTATAGCTTTTCACTCTACATACTCTATGTCAAATTCACTGAGGAGCATGACCCATTTGGCCATGCGGCCAGTCAAAGTGGTTCTAGATAACAAATACTTCAAGGGATCAATTTTAGCAATCAATTTGACTGGATGACTGAGCATGTAATGGCAGAGTTTCTATGTGCTGAAAACCAGTGCTAGGAAAGATTTTTCCATAGGGGAGTAATTTAACTCATAGCCAACTAGTGTTCGGCTAATGTAGTAGATTGCCCTCTCTTTGAGTGACTCATCATGTTGTGCCAATAATGCCCCCAGTGCGACTGAGGTAGCAGAGATATAAAGCAGAAGGGGTTTTCCTGGAATAGGCGGCATCAAAATCAGTGGATGAGCTAAATATTCCTTAACTTTATCAAAACCCATTTGACACTGCGGGGTCCATCGGAAGGTGGAATCTTTCTTCAAAAGATGGGTAAATGGCTGACATTTATCTGTGAGCTGGGCTATGAACCGACGGATGGACTGCATCTTTCCCTGGAGGCTTCTTAACTACTTTAGATTGCGTGGAGGTGGCATGTCTAGGATGGCCTTTACCTTGGCAGGATCAACTTCAATACCTCTGCGAGAGACTATGAAACCCAACAATTTCCCTGATGTGACCCCAAAGACACACTTTTTCGGGTTCAGCCGCAACTTATAATGCTCTAACCATTCAAATATCTTTTTCAAGATGGCGGGATGTTCTGCTTGTGTTCTGGATTTCCCTAATAGGTCATCAACAGAGTTTTCCATGATGATATGGATGAGGTCATGGAAGATAACCGTCATGGCTCTCTGATATGTTGCTCCTGCATTTTTAAGACTGAAGGGCATAACATTGTAACAGAAAGTGCCCCAAGGAGTTGTGAAGGCGGTTTTGTGTTGGTCTTCAGGTGCAATTCGAATCTGGTTATAACCGAAGAAGTCGTCCATAAGGGATAACATCTCATGTCCTGCTATTAGATCGACCAACATGCCAATGTTAGGAAGAGGGAAATCGTCTTTTGGGCAGGCTTTGTTGAGATCCCTGAAGTCCATGCAAACTCAAATGTCTCTGTTGGGTTTGGCAACTGGAACTATATTGGAGATCCATTCGGAGTAGTCAATTGGTCTGATAAAACCTACATCTAGTAACTTCTCCAATTCCTTCTTGACTAACAACGTGACTTGCGGATGCATCTTACAGAGTTTTTGCTTGACAGGTTTGGCGTTTGGGCAAATGTCTAAGTGATGCACCACTAAAGCAGGGTCTAAGCCTGGCATGTCTGAGTATGACCAAGCAAAGTTGATGATTCCTCCTTGAAGTAGCTGCACAAAGACCGGATACTCTTGTTCGGAGAGTGACTTGGCTACATAGGTGATCTTCAGACTTTCATCAGTTCCCAAATTAACTTCTTGCGTCTCTTCAATCAAAATAGATGATCTAGAAGATAGCTAAGTTCCCATAAGGGGAAGATGAACATCTCCATCTTCCAGCGCCTCTTCGAGGTTTTTGCCTTTAGATGCGTCCTTTATTTTTACTTTTTCCAGGTCAGGAAGTGCCTCAGGGATGTTTTCACTAGATGATCGCTTTTTATTTTTCTTACTTTTATTTTTGCGACTGGAGTGTTCATCCTCCCCCAATCCCATAAGGTTGACATACATGTCCGTAGACATACTGAAAGGTGTGGTATTATGTAGGTCCCAATCGATAAGTTCAGGGTGACAAAGGGACAAGCTAATGGTGCAGACGGATACGCATTCAAACATGGATGATAGGTCAATATGATCGACATCATCGTACGCATGTATGATAGATTCCTCCTCGGGTATGTCTGCCAATGAGCCATCGTGCACGGTGATACTATTAGAAGTATTAGATGATGTTGCGGGGCTTTTCTATTTTCTGTCATACCCAATGCCTACTTTCTTTGGTAACTATGGTGTATCAATGGGTTGCAACCACCCCTATTCCTCTTTACCTAGGCCTCTACCTTGATAGTTGTGTTTTTCCATGAACTTTGTTGGCCAAGGATACTTTTCCTGTAAATATTTCTTTAGAGGAGTTTCTAGTTCAGGCTCTTCTCGGTAGACCCATTGGCTTATGTCTTCCTCTGGTGCATCGATCTTGACACTCGGAGATCTGAAAGTAGTAGTAGGAATGTTCTTACCACTGAAGGTGATGATCTTGTCTTCCTTTTGTGTAGCATGTGAAGGTTGATCGTACTCGTGTGGTGACGGTGGCATGGTGGCTACGTTGAGAGCCGTATGCATTTCATATTCGCCACACCCTTTGTCGATGATCTAGACTTTGGTGACTGAAGGATTATTGGTGGAGGATGGCGAGGTTATCGCGGTGGATGGTGGATTGGAGGATGATGACTGGGATTCCCCCATTTCAACCCCAGGACAATAATGTAAATGGAGAAAAGATGCTTCTAAAGCGCAGCAGTATTCAAACGGTTGGGGGTCGGCATAGATGGTGACCTCCTATCCTTTGACTGGGAATTTGAGGCATTGATGGTATGTGGAGGGAACGGCTTGCATAGCATGGAGCCATGGGTGACCAAGGAGGAGATTATATGGTAATTCCATATCAAGGACATGACAGGTAGTATATTGGAGCACAAGTCCCACTTGGATAGGAAAACTGATGATTCCTTCTGAATTTCTCTTTGCATTGTCATAAGCTTTGATTGTAATAATCTGGTTGCTTAGGTCCGCTTGAGTATACCCCACCTGTTTTATGAATTTCAAAGTACATAAATTGAGGGCACAGCCATTATCTATCAAGACCCTTTTTATTTTATGACGGGCAACTATGACTTCGATGTGTAAGGGGTGATTATGGTTGACATCGATGTTTGGCATGTCGTCTTGGCTGAAATGGAGGTGATGAGACAAAGCCAAGTGTCCCACCAAAGCTTGGAATTGTGTGGGGTCGATGTCATTTGGCACATGAGTTTCCTGCAGGGCTCTATTGAGGATTTCTTGATGTACCGGGGAAGACTTAAGCAAATCCAAAATGGATATATGAGCGGGGGTCTTCCTCAAGTGATCAAGGATGTTATATTGAGAGTTTACAGGAGTTGGTTGAGTGGGTGCAGAGGCTGCAGGGACGGTGATGCAGGCTCATCGTGTAGTGACAGCACATTGAGGGTCTTTTGCTTTAACGTGTATCATGGATACTCGGGGTTCCACCTGCTCAATGTAATGAATAACATCTTCATAATTGAAGGGCACGTTCTTGTAATTCACATTATTTGTGTTGTTACTTTGAGGATTACTATTGGAGGTACTAGGGCCTTGATTATGATTTGGGAAGGCGTTTTGATAGATCTGCAGTTGAGCATTGGACGACGAAGGTTGACTAGGGTCAACTTTGATATCTCCTCGATCAATGAGATCTTGGACATAATTTTTTAAACCCTGACACTTATTCAAAGAGTGTCCCTTGATTTTATGAAAGTCACAATATTCATTTTCTTTAAACCATGCTGGCTTTGGTTTGGACTCGTCAAATGGTTTGGTGACAGGGTATGTGATAGGGTAATTGATTTGTAGCAATTTATTGAAAACAACACTCAAGGGTTCACCCAATTGGGCTTATTGACGTTTGGTGTTCCCCTGAATTTTTTGGTTTGACTATTGAGGGAGACGAGGCGCCCCCTGTGGTATAGATATGGCGTTGGGTATAGACTGATGTTGCTTTTGGGATGCATTAGCCACTTGGACATGTTTGGTGTTTGTCACTCCGTCATTCACCGCATTTTTTTTCTTGTTCCAGAATCGTGGTTTATCTCCAAATGACCTTTCTTTATCATGACTGTGTATTTTGATGTGTCCTTTAGCAATTAGGGCACGTTCAAGGATAGGTCCCTTTTCCACTATCTCTGCGAAAGTGGTGACACAATCTAGTCTAAAATTGTGGGCCATGTCAGGATGAGAATTTTCCATGAAAAGAGTGACCATGTCTTTTTCTTTCAGAGGATTTTTCATTCGACTTGCTAATGCACGCCACCGTTGGAGGTAGCTGGTAAAAGTTTCTCCATCATGTTGTTTCTCTTTTAGGAGATCTAAGGTGTTTGTATCCTTCTGCAAATTGAAAGAGAAGTAGGATACAAACTTTTATGATAAGTCTGCAAAAGTTTTTATGGACCCCTTTTCGAGAGTCATGAACCAATCTAAGGCATGACTTGCTAGGCTTCGTGGGAACAAGCGTAAGAGATAGTTATCACTGTATATGACTTCTTGACATTAGGAATAAAATTCCTGCAGATGAGCCTTAGGATCTTTATCTCCCTTGTATTTTTCAAATTTTGGTATCTCAAAATGTTTAGGAAATGGGATCAATGAGATGGAGGGATCAAACGGATATGGACATATATCTTCAAATTTGAATGATTGTTTTGTAGCTCCAGCTTGAAGATCCTTAAGTGCGGCTTTGATTTCCAACAAATCCGAGGTAGGTGGTGGTGGGTTGGGTGGATATTGATGATAGGATGATAAAGAATCCTGCTGAAAGGGCATCGAATTGTTGAAATATGAGTTTGGATGATTGGATGATGACATGGCTTGCTGGTAAGACAAGGGATTTTGTTGATACGTGGTCTGTTGTTGTGGGGTATAATATGGATTTGTTTGATAAATGTGTGGGGCAGGTTGTTGAGGAACTTGGATGGGACGTTGCGTGTTGGTTTGTTGGTATTGAGGGTATTGTTGTGATTGTTGGGGAAATTGTTGTTGGTTGTGATAGTAGTAGTGTTGGGGAGGTTGTTGTTGTGATGTCAAGTGTTGTATGGGTTGAGGTGGGATATTGTGTTGTGGTTGAGCCTTTGGACGCAAAAGGGATGCGAGAAAGGGAGATATGGTTTGGGCAATAGGTTGAGATGGATTGCCTTGTGATTGGTAGGATGGTTGTTGTGAAGAGGCCAAGGTATTGTGTATAGGTTGTTGGGGATGAGATGGCAGAGGTAGCATAGGCATGTTTTGTAGAGGGGGTTGTTGGGTACCGCTCGAAATCTTCAATTGGGGTTTGCCTTGTGGAGGTATTTGAGGTGGAACGGTAGATTGTTGAACCTGTTGAGATGGTATATTGGTGGTCCCAGGAAGTGGAAGCGATGTAGCAAAGGAAGTGCCCCCAATATTGACTGGAGGTTGGTTGGAAGGAGGAGGTGTTGTTAACGTTAATGGTGGAGGTTGTGGAACACTTTGTGGCATACTGTAGGCAAAAGGATTATTGGGATCAGGCACTTGAGGTCCACCTATAGCTGAGGTCGAAGCGTGTGGGGGATAATTAACCTGATAAAGAATGGCATTGCCAAATTCAGGTTGATGCCAACCCTCAACTGGAGGAACATTGGAGAAGTATGAACCTTCTGGTGCATTTTGGGACCCTTGGAGTACGTTAGATGGGGCACCCCTATATTTGGACAAGTCAACATTGGAGGGGGGTTTAACACCCTTCTCAATTAAGTAGGCCAAGATTTCTTCCCCGTGTTTCTCAAGCAAACGGTCAGTCATTTGCACATTGGCGGGATTACTAAAATGTTCCTCAAGTGTGAGTTCAGGTTGATTAACCATACTTTCTTCTCCATGTGGCGAGTTATTATGATTCTTAGTGTTAGAATGCGATGAAGTACCATTATGAGGATCATGAGGGACATTGGTACCCTTGTTAGGATCTGATGAGACATTGATTATGTTTTTGGGATCTTGAGGGTTGTTTGATTGGGCATTCTGAGCCTAACGGTCGGCCATTTTCTTTGCCTGTGAACGGGTCTGAACGGGCATGCAAATGCGGGATGAGTAGATTAATGCCTTTGTCGAATGATTTGATTGTGATTGGATAAGGTGTGATTTGGATGGGGTTTGGATTTGGATTAGATTTTGTTGGGATATATTGGATCAGATTGGATTTCGATTGGATCGGATTTGGATTGGATGGATTTCGATTTGATTTGGATTGGATTGGATTAGATATGATTTGGATTGGATTTGGATTTGATTTGGATTGGATTGGATTGGATACGATTTGGATTGGATTTGGATTGGATTGGATTAGATACGATTTGGATTGGATTGGATTGGATACGATTTGATTTGGATTGGATTTGAATTATTTGATCGGGTGATCGATTTGGATAGATTTGGACTATTGGATGGGTATGGTTGAATGATGAAAGATGTGAGAGAGAGACCTTAAGCTTGATCACAGGAAGTTATCGTTAGTGACCCTAGAGCTTTGATTGATTAAAAGGATGATTACGGCACCAAATCCACCTTAAGATAGGAATGGGTTGATTGGGCCAAGGATGATAACTTACAACACCGAATTCATCTCAAGATGTAAGCGAATTGATTGGGGTCGAAGTTAAAGACTAATAATCAACTTCAAGTGCTATAGTCGATTTGGGTAACCACTTTGTAATACAAGATTAGGATGGTTTGGCTATGGGTGGTGTTTGGCGATGTGAATGGTAAAGTTGAGGGTATGGACTTTTAAATGGAAAATCAAGATGAAAGGGGGGATTAAAGATGATTGTGGGGAATAAAATGGGGATTTATAATGGTTAACGGAAGATTTGGAGTGATAGAATGGAGGTTTAAACAGATCAAATGGAGATTTCGGGAGGCTTAGGGTGACAAAATGGAGGCTTAGGATGATGAGATAATGGTTGGGAATGATTAAATGATGGTTTAGAGGCTAAATGGATCCAAATGGGGCAATTTCAGGTGTTTAGGAGGGCAAATCTGCCCTTCTGCAGCAAAGATCAGGGCGTTGACAACAAAATCAGGGGCGTTGACAGCTTTCTGCAACAAATCAGGGGCACTGCTAGCAAAATCAGGGGCGTTGACAGCTTTCTGCAATAAATCAAGGGCCCTGCTGCCTTTCTGCAGTAAATCAAGGGCGCTGCCGCCTTTCTGCAGTAAGGCAGAGGGCGCTGTCGCCTTTCTACGGTAAGGCAAATTTTGGTTTTGATGTAAATGGCTATGGCAAGGACGCAAAATGATAAAGTAAGGCCAAAGTATCAAAAATTTGACAGATTTTTCACAAGGAAACACTTCAAGCAAGCACAATCCTATGATTAATATTAAGGGTATGGCAAGGAAAAGTCTTAATCTAGGATGCACAAGGCTTCTAGGGATTCCTCGATATACTCTCGATACGTGAGGCACAATTGTGAACACCAGTCCATCACAAGCGTGAGTCGGAAACCCCAACGAGATACTGAAAGGCTCGAACCAACTCTTCATGTCTATCTAGGTATCACCCTAGCTTTGACGCTCCGCCAATTACGACGCGACTGGATTGGGGTACAACTTTCATTCTCCCCCCTTTATATACCCCGCCGGTATGCATGGTTGGAATCATCCCTTGGGGTGATGAAATCCCCAAGCAGGTCCCACTAAAAAGAAGACACTAACCATTTCCAACTACTCCCCAGGCTCACACGAAGTGCAAGGGGAAAGAAAAAACAAATTAATGCCCTCTTGGGTAACACAAGAACAAACAATCACAGTAAACAATGAAGTTTATTCCCCCTAATTAGACTATGTTTCAAAATAGCAAATATAGTTTTTGAAAATCTGATCAAATAGATGGTCCTGCAAGCAAATGTTAGCTGTCTTCTTCTTCGTCCTTGATCAATTACACCCTAATACACTAAAAAACATTAGCAAAAAACACCAATATCCTTGCCAAAACAATGTTATAGGGTTATTACTTGAAAACAGCAAAAAATGAGAGCAAAAACGAAGCTAAAATGCCTATTTTACCTTCCAAACTGTGTTGTTTTGGGGCGCTGCTGCCTTTCTGCAGCAAAATAGGGGCGCTGACGCCTTTCTACGGTAAAGTAGAGGGCGATGCCGCCTTTCTGCGGTAAAGCAGAGAGTGCTGCCGCCTTTCTGCAGTAAAGCAGAGGGCGCTGTCGCCTTTCTGCAGGCGCGTTGCCACCTTTCTGCAACAAACTTTGTCAGATTTTTAAAAAAAATGGAAAGTTGTGCCCCTCCCACTGCAAGAAAAGTGTTAGAAAAACCTTCTAAATATATCCCTAATTGCAGCAAACTTGTTAGAGAATAAGACTTCCAGCTGTAGGGTGCTGCCACCTTTCTGCAGTGGACAAGAGGGCCCTGCCGCCTTTCTGCGACCTTTTCCTGCAAAGTTCTTAACAAAAAGGGAGGTTAAATGCGAGAACCCGTTTGTGGGTCCCACCGGGCATGCCAGAAATGTGAACCTAAGAATTTTATCCTCTTCTAATGTGCAAAATTTCTAAAAATGCAAGTGATAAAAGACTAAGGACACTTCAAGATTAGCCAAAAGAGAGATAAAACAAGAAGGAAAATGGACAAAACAAGATATAAACGATTTCACCTTCCTTGTTGTTGATGTCTCCTTGATTGGCCCTTGCTTGGGATGATTTTGTGTGCTCCTTAGATGATTTCTTGAGTGACTAAAGGCAAGATTAAATGTGCAAAATGATTAAAAGAGATGGCTAGATGATGGCAAAGGATTGAAAGTGCAAATTGGCAGCATGTGGTTATCAAATGGCTAAGTGTTGAAAATGCCCTTGAGGAGGGGGTATTTATAGGAGAATTTGAATTCTCTAGAGAATTCAACGGTCAAGATGCATCCAACAAGGCCAAGATGAAGGGCTATGGTGGGTTGAGAACCCACAAGCCCTCACATCTTGACATGTGGAGGGTGAAGTGGACAAGGGGATATGAGGTGTAAGTGAGGTGTCAAGAAGGTACATGAGGTGGAGGAAGGACATGCACCTTGGGGAGTGAGGAGATATCCTCAAAAAGGGATTCCTTGTCCCCAAGTGGGAGTGAAAAGGACATTTGAGAAATTTTGGAATTCCTCAAAATCTACATGGGAAAAGGAAAGGTGGTTGGGGATATAAATGTGAATTAAAAATTCACATTCTTAGGAGAATCTAAAGGATAAAAGGTGGGCTCCAAAAAGGTGGGACTTGGTCACATGTGGAGATTGTGACAAGTCCAAGGTTCTAGAAGCCTTAGAAGGATGGAATGTGAATTAAAAATTCACATATAAAAGAGGGGAATCTAGGATAAATAAATGTGAATTAAAAATTCACATGGGAAAGGGGGTCAATGCCAAAAGAAGGTAAATACAAAGGATGGCTAAAAAGTGGTGCTAAATTTGGCTAATGACCTTGGTTAAGGTTGTGCAAATATTGGATTAGGCTAATTAATAGAAGATTAGAGGCAAGTGGCAAATGTAGGAGGATGTGACATTAATCTTTGATTAAGAGGATGCACATCATAATCATGAATTAATTAATTTAATTCAGATTAGGGCAAGGTTATGGAGGATGTGAAAAGGAGAGAGAAAGTGAAGAATTTTAAATTGATTTTAAATCAAAAGGGGAAAAATGACTAAATTAAATAAAATAGTGTATTTATTTAATTTAGAGAGGAAGAAGGTGAAAGATAAAGCATTTAATTATTAAATCAAATACTTCACAAATATGAGATAAAAGATGTAATATTAATTTAATAAATTAATATTTTAATATGGTAGATGAAAAGGGAATAAATTTAATCATATAGAAGTGATTAAATTTATATGTCTACAGCTAGAAGCACAAATGAATTGGAAAGATAGCATTTAAAGGGAGAAGAGGAAGGAAAAGAAGCTTCCTGAGTTGTTACAAGGCATCTCGAGCTATTACCATTGACAAAAGGAGTTGAAAAGTGGCAAACATGCTCGTAAATGGTCGTTTGAACGTTGAAATGTCATAGGATGCTAGCACGGTGCACAAATGTCCACACGACACACTAGTGTCTAGACACATCACGCTACAAAATGACAAGAATGGGAAAAGCACATATTATGGGCTTCCACACATATTTCTTCATCTTACTCGCTACAATCTTTCACTACTTGAATTACCTCTTTGAAATCTATAATTTCACTTTTCTTTGTGGCTTTATCTCTCACTACTTAGGAATTCTCTCTCACACCTACAATAGTCCAAATTATCTCTTCACAACCATGATTCATCTACCCATAGGTCATGGTACATACTCTACACACTCATTCTCTTCTAGCTATGATACCAATTGATGCAGATGAGATTAGGGGGTCTTATCAAACTACCCAATCTTGCAGCCTTAACATGTCATCTAATCCATATCAACATATAAATAGAAAATGAACCTGAAACATATCCTCATTTCAATTTTCATACACATTCATACATGAAAATACCTCAATATTAATTACATATATGGAGGATTCAACGTTGAATAAAATTTTAAAAAAAGTACAAGCTTTTTTAGACACATCTTGTCTACGAGTCTTCAAATCCTTATGTCTTCAAACCTTCCTTGCTTTAATCATATTCTAAAATCTAATTTTTCTCTTCATCAGGCAGCTCTCATGGCTTCCTTGAATACCTACAACACACCTACAAAATCATTTTTCTCTTCTTATATTCCTCTTCTCTTCACAAGTTGATTTCCTACACTCTTTCTTATGCAACTCTCAAAAGCAACCTACAAGTTCCTTCTCCAACCTTTCTGCTATTGATTTCTGTATTTTTACACCATCAAATGTTGTTTTTTATATATTCTTACACCCCATTCAAGCACCAAAAAGTGGCACCCAAATCTACCCTTTCATTTCCCTCAAATTGACCTCTAAAATTCCTTCACAAAGGTTGAAATAAAGACATAGTTTTTTTTCCAAATTGTGTTGTTAATGTATCTTCACCATATAAAATTCCTTGCTACTATAGATCCTTTTGAAAATTAATAAAACATAAAACTAATTTGTGCTCCTTTGGTAATTGAAGAGTCATTTATTATTTATTTTTAAATCACTATATTTTCCCTCCATTTTAAGCACCCAATAAGACAAGAATATAATGTCAAAGGTCACTTTCCTTATGAAAATTTTTACAAGAAAAAAAATTGATAAAATGAATATTAATTATTATTTTCAAGTTCCCTCTAACATGCCAATGGACCCTTTAAACCCTTCAAGCATTGAAAATAAAATCATTTTAAAATCACATTAAACACACTATTTGCCTCTGATTTTTGAAATGAAAATTCAAGTATTGGTAAATTAATGTTTTATCCTTCAAACACTCCACAAGATGCTCTTGAAGCTCCAACCCACACCAAAATATAAAAATTAAACAAGAAAATAAAATAAATATTTTTAGGTGATGCAAGATTGCCTGTAGACCTTGATGCTCCTGCATCACCTTCTATTGATGACATTTTTCAAAATATTTAGCACTATAGAGTATTCTTAATTAATTCCTTTGCAAATACATTTTTGTTTAGGTAATTACTTCTTTGAGTCATGAATCAAAAACAATCAAATTTGATAATATGAATATCAATATATTTGATAAGATTTTATCATAGGAAACCCATGCTTCTAGAGTAATAATATAGCAAGTTCTTGTTCATTTCTTTGAATCCAAATTTCACCTTAATTTTATGGAAATATTCATTATATTTTAATATTTTCTACCAATTGTAAGAAAATTTCATCAACCTTTTATGGTTAATAAATACTAGAAGTGTAACCCATTCCTTGATGACCCAATTATTATTGGTTTCTACACATGGAAAGGGATATAAATTCAATCGCATCATTCAATTTCTTAGCTCTACCATCTGTACAAGGCAAGGGTTATAAATTCAAGGGAAGCTTTCACTCTTTTAACTCTACCATTTACATATGACTACACCGTAGAAAAAAGTACCTCTTGCTTGACATGGGAATAATTCATGATAAATTAGACTTAATGAGGCCTTTATTTAGTGTTGTGAGGCATTTTATGCATCCACACTAGGTCTTGAACCCTTGCAAATTGAATAACATGCTTTTAACGATGTCTTGTAAAGGTGTTGTAAAGTGTTGTAAAGGAATTTCACACTTTTCTAGACTTAATGAACCAATTTCTCCCTGATTCAACATTATAAAATGTGTTTAATAATATTATCACATCAATCTAGAAGGTTTTTGAATTAAACTTAATGTTAAACTAGTGTTGTTTAATGTGTCTTGCACATTCACATTGGTTCTTATGCCTTCCTAGGCTATGTCGACCTCATTTTAATGTTGTAAAGTGTATTTAATCACACTTTCACATTGACTTTTGTGTCCCAAGCCCTAATTTACCTTTACATCATCACTAATAGGCCCCTATTACCCCATATTGTGCATCTTGAGGCTTAAATTGATCAAATAACCAACAAGGTTGCAATTTTAACCTTATTTCCTTATCTCCTGGCATCCTAGCTATCAAAATGGCTCCTGTGGGACCCATTCGCCATGCATGGAAAATTAGTCCCATCCAGGTGGGACTCATTCACCATGGGTGGCGAATGAGTCCCATTTGGCCCAATTTTGACCTTTGAGTGGGAAAAAAGTGGAATTTAAGTTTAATCTTTCTTCATGTCGGCCTATGATGAGGTATTAACAAGTCAAATAGGTGAAATTCCTATAAATATAAATCTTTTAACCCTAATTCACATATCTTATCATTCATTCATCCACCAATCTTCCATCTCAAGTCAAGCAACTTAGGGTTTTATCATTTCAAGTCACCAAGATATCAATTTTTAGACCTTCAAGAGAATATTCTTCATGTTTTGTTTTATAATTTCAAGATCAAACATCATGGAAATGTAATCAACTCCATTATTTCATGTTTCATTCCATTCTTTCATCATTTTGGTTTAATTACCTAAAAGGG
The DNA here is from genome assembly GCA_007258455.2 of Sequoia sempervirens. Taxonomy (NCBI): domain Eukaryota; kingdom Viridiplantae; phylum Streptophyta; class Pinopsida; order Cupressales; family Cupressaceae; genus Sequoia; species Sequoia sempervirens. The sequence goes on along the minus strand of VDFB02000008.1, from coordinate 211,403,504 downwards.
GTTTGACTAAGGCAAACCCCCATGCTCTAACATTCAACATTTCTTCTTCTCTTATTGTGTGTTTGCATATTTAAGACTCTTGGAAATCATTGGAGATCAATTTGAAAGGTTACTCAAGTATTCTCTTCATTCAACAAGTCAAAATATCAACAAAAACTCATTTTCAAGTTCAAAAATCATAGTTTCAGCAGCAGACACCTGTAGAGAATCAAAGTGCAAATCGGAAGCTTCAGATTTCACTTTTGAATATTCATAAATTCAAAATTGGACTCATTTTCCATGAGTGGTGAATGAGTCCTACTTCTAGGTCAATTTTTAGTTTTCTACATTTTTAGATACCCTTTTGTCTGAAATAGGTTTTGAAACATGTTTTGCAGAACTAAGACTAATTCACCCAAAATGGGGAATGAGTTCCACCAGGCCTAAAAATCAGCATCAACAAAATTTCAAGTGTCATTTCTAGCCTCCTTCCATATCCCAGGTGCACACTTCCAGTTTCATTCATTTTTGTTCATTTTTACATTCATTTCTAGGTGTTTTCTGCATAACACAATGTGTTTTCAAACATCACTTGTTTCTTAGTTTTGCATTCATAATCAGTCAAATAGTTCATTTAATTTCACTTAGATCATTCCATTTAGTCTAAATGACATCATGCATTTCCTAATTTTAGTGAACCACCTAGACTTTTGAGTGGGGTTTATCTCTCTCCTTTTAGGTGAAACATCCTAAGAGTGCAAGAGTAGCCTATAAATCCTACCCAAAAATCTATGGTTCAATGACATATAACTCCATAAATTTAATTTTCTCCTATAAGTGGGTGCTTTATCAATCACTAGACTATCAATGCTTCCAATATCCTTACTAGATTTGAGGGTGCCACCATATTCTTACATGCCCATGCAACTTACCTTTGGATTGTGTAGCACTCTCAAATAAACCATAGCTATGTTACTTTTCATTTAAAAAACTCATGAACATGTAATTTCTTTCTTATTATTTTTTTTAATTTTAACTTGAAATAATAGCTCTTGTTGATGGGTAAATGATCAATGCTCAAGAATTTGATATAATTGTTGAAATTTCATGTGTCTTGTTTCACCATTATTTTTTTATAAAAAGAAATTAAATGCCATTCACTTTATACTATCAAGTACCAAAAATAAATGGTTAAGCATTATACCAAGTATACATCTAGTAGGCTAATCAAATACACCACCAATAGTGCAACAACTAGGACCATGTTGTGCTTCCTTGTTTGATACAATAAAGGTGGATCTCATAGATTGTTATATGCATTGGTTTTCCAACCAATAGAAACCATTTATGTATTTCCACATTTCCATTATATTTATTTGAATTATGCACTAAATTACAATAGAAAATGGGATACAAAAATATAGATACATTGAACTTTAGCAATTATAATATTCCTAATGATAATGTGACATATCACCTTCTTTAGAAAATACATAGAAGAGGAAAAATATGTGTTGGCCTCAACAAAATAGAATAAATGGGATTGTCATCCTTTGATGCCTAGTGACACATATACATCCATAATTTTTTGCTTATACAAACATTTACTTTAAATTTTAACTTACAAACACCCACATTTTAGAATAAAATTCCCCTACTACAATTACTAGCTAAGATCATGTGGGAGTATTACATTGATCCACATGTAATGGAAGCCCACATGAGTCATTTTAGCATAATCACCATCAAGCCAATGAGGTTGTGCCACACAAGAAGAATGTTCTATGAAATTGGTCACCTTACCTTTTACTACTACCACCAAGCTCTCTAAACACCATGACAATTGAATTGTCTAGCTTAAATGTTAGAGATTAATAATAGGAATCAAAGATAATGGAAAAAGACACATGCCCTCCATTTAATGATTATACCATCGACTATTAGAATTAAACACATAGCCATTCTTAGATTCTTTTACCTAACAAATTTGAATTTGTTTGTTTCATTTGTTTATATTTAAATTCAAAAATGTGTAATATTATTTCCTTTCAATAATATAAACACTTATTATATATAATATAAAATGTTTAAACATTTTTTTAAAAAAATTGGGTTAGTTGGACAAAGATTTTTCATATGTTTTTTCTTTAAACATCATCTCATTAAAAAATATATGGTATATGACTAATAATAAAATGGATAGACCTATATAAATTAACACCAAGTCAAACTTAAATTAAGAAAAATAAAATTATAAAATTCCCCCTTCACATGAGGATGCACATTTGACCATATTTATTAATTAATTGAAAATGGAGAATATAACACATTTTCAATTAATAAATAAATATGGTCAAATGTGCATCCTCATGTGAAGGAGGAATTTCATATTTTAAAAAAAAAAAAATTAAGTTTGACTTGGTGTTAAATTAAATTAAAAACATAAAATTATGAAATTTCTCCTTCAAATTAGGATGCACATTTGACCATATTTATTAATTAATTGAAAATTAGAATATAATGATATATAACTAATTTTAAAATGGACAAGTTATATAAATTAACACCAAGTCAAAATTAAATTAAAAATTTATGAAATTCTTCCTTCACATCAAAAGACACATATAATCATATTTATTAATTAATTGTAAATCAGAATATAATTCAAAATATTAATGAACAATAAATATAATCAATGCATTAATGGACAATAGACATAGTAGACACGTTGAATTGTATTTATTAATTAATGGAAAATCGAAATATAACATTAATATCTTGAAAATTAAGTTATAAAAATAAATAATTAATAAGGAGGTCCCACCAAGCTTTTATTCTTCCGAGAATCATGCCTAAGAATTTACTTAACAAAATTACGGAAAAATTGCGCGCTACTAATGTTCACATCATTGCTCATTTTGAACATAATAAAAGATGCACGTAGAAGAATAATTATTTAAGTCAAGATTATGGAATTAAATTATTTCGAAAGTCTTGTTATTGTCATTATTTAATGTCCAATGACTATAATGATGAGAATCGCAATTTTTTGGATTTATTTGATTAGAATGTGAGATAGTTTATTTTATAAATTAGTTAAATAATTTTGTTTAAGGTTGTTTCATTTATATTGTATATAATATTTTTGTTAAAAAGAATAATGAGAGGAAAAATAAATAGAGTTATTTGAATGGTAAAAGGAGTGGCAAGGTTTTGGGGCAATTATGGATTGGTTCTACTATAACATTTTTAAAGGTTTTGGAGTATGAAGACGATGAAATAAATGATGATTGGAATAAATTTATTGGTTATGTTGAATTGGATCAACACGTTTATTGGTGGACAAGCCCCTCTCTTACTTTGAATAGCGATCAAATTAAGTCAATATTGGAATATGTAGAAACATGAAATACCTTACAAGTGGAAGTATGTTGCAAATTGAAAGCATCCAAGTACATAACATTGATAAATCATAGATGGAAAGGAAATAACCATACAAGATATGCAAACCATTACACAAGATATACACGAAGAATCCCTTATAGGAAAAAATCCATCCCCAAAGAAATGCAAAGCTTATATTAATCCTTAAAGAGTTGCATCAATACAACTACTCCCTTTGAATTTCTATAGCATTTTGTTACTTCTACAACCTACAAGACAAGTTTTTTTTCTCCTACTCTAAGCTCCAGTACATAACGAAAATTAATACAATAAATCGTAAATGGTTTCAATACAATGAACTCAAACCATGAGCCAAGTAGTTTATATGGAAAAGGTACCTCATGACATGGTTAAGAGTTACAAGAAATTTTTTAGAAGCTTCAATACTTTTCTCATGAACTTGGATGTCCATCTTCATTGGAGGACAAAAACAACCTACTAAAAGACAAAATCACAACTCCTTAAGTCCAAAAGAAGCTACCCACTTCTTATGCATAGTGAGAAATGCTTTCTTACACCAGTATACATAATGAAATTATCTTATATTTCATCCCAAGTGTCCAAATGTGTTATCATTGGCCAAATTAAGCTTACGCATTCAATGCCACCTTACAAACAATATTCTAAGTTCCTAGAAAATAATATTTAATTACCAAAAAAATTCCTCACATGGAACATTGAGGTTCCTCTTCCATGATTCTTGGAGTCACATAAAATAATAAAAAGCTATTAAAATATTAAAGTTAAGATACATAGTCATAGGATTGCAAGGTTAATATCACAAATCTTAGCATTCTCTTAATTTATATTTATGTTGCAATGGCATAATAGGGAATTAAAAAAAAATTGAGTTAGGTGCAGATGCAATGCCCATGGCCCCCTACACCAAGAGAACTTTGTGCTCACTATCTTTGTTAGAGAATCTTCAATATTCTCCAAAATGTCAACTTTCTATAGCATTACTTTGCCATGTGCAACCATTTCTTGAACAAAGTGATAATAGGAATCAATATGCTTTGTGTGAGCATGATACATTGGGTTTTTAGCCAAGTGAAATGAGCTTTGATTGCTATATCCAATCCTTAACTATTTACATTGAAATTTAATACTTGAACACAATCTATCTAAGCACACTATCTCTTTACAAGAATGTGTTACAGCCATATACTCTAGTTTTATAGTAGATAATGTAATTGTGACTTCTTTTTTTTCTCATACAACTAACTACTCCAAAAAAAAAGTAAAAACATAGCCACTTGTGGACTCCCTACATTCAAGATCTTTCAAGCCCAATCTAAATCAACAAAACTATATAAATTAATCATCTTACCTACATCATTAGATCCGTGATAACAAATGCCATGGCTAAAAGTCTCATGTAGATATCTAAAACCTTATTTAACATAAGTCTAATGTTTTTTACTAGGATTTCCATAAACCTACTAAGAACTCACATTACTTGGAAAATATTAGGTTTTGTACAAACCATGACATGCGTAAGGATTTCTACAACATTAACATGTGGATTTTCATACATTTCTTCAAGTTGATCATCACCAATTTTAAGATATTGATCAAGATATAGTCTAGTACCAAATAGAAAATGAATAATAATTGATTTACAATCATGCATGGATTTTTTTTGTAATGATAGTTTCAAGATGCTTCTTTTGATTTTACCATATAACTATGTTAATTCAATCCATATGGATTTTGATAACCAAGATATATTTTGTAGCCCCTAAATATTTCATATCAAAGGTATTAGGTAACTAGCCCTTAAGTTCTCTAATCATTCCCAATAAACAACATATCATCATGATATAGGATAACGATTAGTGATTGATCATTAATTAATTTAAAATAAACACATTATTCTTCTTCACTTCTAATAAGTTCATGATTTGATGCAAAAATGTCAAATTTTTGATAATACATTATCAACAAGTTATTCAACTATACAAAGATCTATTTAATCTACAAACTAAGTGTTTTCATCCTTTCACCACAAAATTATTAGGTTGTTTCATAAATATTTCCTTATCAAAATTCCATGTAAAAAATGTTTTAGCATCCATTTTCTCTACCTCTAAATTGAAAGTAGCAATACTAGATTTAAAAGGAATGTAATAGAGGTTAGTTTATTCACAAGAGAAAAATTATTACAAAATAGACTCCTTCAACTTGAAAGTAACATTTTCACTAGCTAGGCCTTGTACACTCTAACTCACCATTTGCTTTGAATCTATTTTTAAATACCTATTTGTATTTAATGGGTTTACTCTTTTTAGGAAGCTCATTTAATAGATCTCATGTTTCAAATCTTTTCAAGGCCTTTATTTTCATCTTTCATGGCCTTTAACTAGGACTCATGCTCACCTAAATACAAATTCTCCTTCCTAGATCTAGGTTCATTTTTAGTACATGATAAAGTATATACACAACAAAAATCATATGGATTGTATCTATATCTATCTATAGGTCTTCATTCTTTAGTAAATATTCTTAGAGGTGTAATAAGAGGCTCTTGTGGTTTCTCATTAGAACTATAATTTTAACCTACTCCTTTCTCAATATGTCCATCCTATTATCATTTATGTATGTGTTCTACATGTGCATCTACCTATTTGGTAAGTGCAAAAAATGAGGGACCAAAAAGTGGCCACACAAATGTTGGTCCTATTCAAGACATAATGTGAACATGCTATAACCTACTCGAGTATTATAATATTCTCAAGTTATAACTTGAGCGCATTACAACACACTCATATTTCCAAGAATAAAAAATAGCTCTCTTTCTCTTCTCATCTCTCTCTACCTCCTTATATAGCTCATTCTCTCCCTCTTCCTCAGACTATATACATGAAATAAAAATGTAACTAAAATTTACTTTCTTCTACTTTAAATTATATTTTATGTATATATTTTCAGGATGTTTGAGAATGGTTCCATATCTCAGGGAGTTATAATTTATATTCTATTTTTTGGAAGATATTATAATTTTTGAAATAGATAAATTTTAGTAATCAATAGGCTCCAAGATCATCTTACAATTATCTAAGGGTAATTTTGTACAAACTATTCAAAAGAATCATCAAGCCCCTCATTAGATATCTCTATACATCTCTCCCTCTCCCCTCTCCCCCTCTCAACCTACCACTCACTCCCTCTTTCTCTCTATTTCTCTCTATCTCACATCTCTATATCTCTCCCTTTCCCCTCTCCCTGTATCTCCCTCTCTACCTACATCCCTCTCCCTCTCTCTCTATAAAAGTAAGGAGGGAGGGAGGAATGTAGACAGTGAGGGAGAGAGAGATATTGAGAGAGGGAGAGAGAGGAGGGAGAGATGGGTAGAGAGGGAGAGAAAGGGAGAGGGATAGATATATAGAAATATCTAGAGGGAGAGGGAAATAAGTAAGATAGAGAGAAATAGAGAGAGAAGTAGAGAGAGGCAGAGATGGAGAGGTAGGTAGAGAGGGGGAAAGGGGGGAGGGAGAGATATAGAGATATATAGAGGGATAGTGAGAGAGAGAGAGAGAGAGGTGAGATAGAGAGGAGTAGAGATATATTTATAGAGGTATAGGGAGAGAGAGGTGAGATAAAGAGAATTAGGAGAGGGAGGGCGGGTAGATATATATATATATATATATATATATATATATATATATATATATATCTAGAGATTGGGAGGGAGGAAGAGGTAGGGAGAGGAGAGAGAGAGAGAGATATATATATATATCTAAGGAGAGGCTTGATAATGATTTTGAATAGTTACAAAGTTACCCCAATTACAAGATGATAAGAGCTTCTTGATTACTGAAAATTGACTAATTCTAAAAAATTAGAAGTTCTTCCAAAACCTAGAATCTACATCATAACTCTTAGAGATTTGAAACCATTCTCAAACATCTTGAAACTATATACACAAAATATAACTTCAAGTATAAGAAAATGTCCATGTGTAAATGTCACTTATACTTAAAATGCTTACTTAATTTATATAATTTGAGGAAGAGGGAGAGTGTGAGCTATATAAGGAGGTAGAAAGATATGGGAAGAGAAAGAGAGAGATCTATATTTTCTTGGTGGAAAAATGAGTGTGTTATAGTATGCTTGCATTATATAATGTACTCATGTTCTATTATGTTAAAAATAATCTCTAAGATGCTTTGATCACAATTGTATAGTTCATTTTGCTCGTAGTCATACCGATAAAAACTTGATACTTGAAATTGTTCTCGTGTTATAACATGAGCATGTTATAATGTGAGTGTGCTATAATTCACTCAAATTATTATTTTCTTTGGTTATTTCCAACTCTTAGGGTTGGATTTCTTGGGAGATTATTGGATATTTTTTGGTGTTTTCATTAGTGTTGTCATTGATGTCAACCCCTAGTGTGTGGAGATTGTTGGAAGTGTTGAAGGGTGTTCCATGAGAAAGTTATGGTTCAATCCCTAGTATGGATGTGTTATGGATTGATGTCACATTGATGTCAACCTCTAGTATGGTCAAGAAATTTTTTGCAGTGTTGTCATTGATGTTACCATTGATTGTGTTGCACTATGTTGCCTTTAGTGCTACCACTGATGTCAACCTCTAGTGTGGTGTTGATTAGGTATTGTATATGGGTAGATTGTTGATTCTATAGATATGTTGAGAATTTTTTTATGGTGTTTTTGATGTAGCTAGTTCACTTGGTTTCCAAGTGCTTTTGAGAAAATGTGAATAAGAGAGTGTGTAGTGTGATAGTGGTGTGTTCACTGTTGTGCTCCTCATTTATTCATGGTTGAAGATATTCTTTTGTAGTTTGGATATGATGATCAAAGGTTTTCAAAGGTGTTATATCCAAATTTTCATGATAAGGATCATGTGGAAGCAAAATTTGTGTTTGAAAGTGTGTTTCCTATTAAAAAGGTTGTCAAGGAGAAATGAGATTGCTCTACATTTCTTCGCATTGTGGTTTCCTATATTGTGGATTTGGGAACATTCTAGCTAATATTTTATGCATCTACCTTACCTTGGAGTTTTTTGTGTTCATGTGTTCCATAAGGTTGGATAGTATGTTGCATGCCTATGGTAGTGTTGTGGTGCGGAAGCACCTTGGCAATGGCATGTTTTCCATGAAGCAAATCTTAGAGATTGATTTTTTTTGTTGATTCAATATTGTTGTAAGGTCATTTGAGTCATTTCCCATTTTTTGAGGTCATTGGGATGGTCATTTGAGTCAAATATCTAAAAATTTAAGAAAAATTCAAAAGTTGTCACAATATTGCAAAAATTGCAAAATGATGTAAAGAGGGGAAGGTCAAAGGTCTTTTTTGTTCTAGGTAATTGAAAGATAGTTAGAAGGTGATGATTCATTCTTAAATTCCTTTAAAATGGATTTTTAAACCATTTTTTAGGTGTGGATGATTGAATGGAAGAATTTGATTAACATAAAACATTGCTTTATGCATTTATCTACAGAAAACTTTATGTTTTCAGGCCATGTACAGCCTAGTACGGACTGATATTCATGGTTGAATGTGTGTAAGTGAAAATATCATCAATCAGCTTGCATTATATTCTTGTTTCATGTGAATTGATTGGATTTTGAGGAAGTTCTTGCAATTTTTCTTTAAACTGACAAAACCCTTTGTTAGGGTAATCAATCAATGAATAAATTATGTTTCTCTTTTATTATTTGGTGGATTCATTTTATTTTTGGTGAGATTATTTTAATATTCATGCTCTTTCATATTTCATTAGTTTTGGGGAAAAATTGTAAAGTTAAGATGTGAAGAAATGAAGTTAGGGACTGTAATTTGTGTACAGACTATTGAAAATAGAGTTTAGAGATGAATGGAGCTTAGGGTTTGTGAAAATGGATGTGGGAATGAAATTTTAATGGTGAATAAAGATTATTCAAGTCTAAAATGATATCTTTGAAGGATTTATGAATATTATTTGTGTTAGGAGTTGGTAGATCCAATAGGCCCTATGTGTGTAAAGGTCTAATAGGCCTAATTAGCAACAAGTACAACAAATTTTGAACCAAGTTCTCCAAAGAAACTTATATTGATTTCTTGTTATGTTTTATAACCCTATAAAGGATATACAAAATGATTGTCATAGTCTAAAAATGAGGTCTATCACTCAAGTTTTTTCTTGATAGTTTTCGTAAGCATGGTTACAAGGAATGCTAATAGTCATTGAAGATTTGTTTATCAAATCATCGAAGTTAAGTTCTTAGATTTTTGAATGAGTTTATTTAAGTTGATTCAATCCTACTAAAGATATTCCAAATGTGGAAATAGTTATGTGTGTCTTGGGAAGCAAAAATTTGGAGTTAGGTGGTCTGTGAGTGCTATAGTTGCACAATAAGGATAGTCGTAATAAAATGATGAAAAGGTGAATGGGAAAACCTTGCAATTGTTTTTTTTTTATTAATTTGATATTACTAAAGTTTTTGGAATGTCATTAAAGAATTTTGGAACTCTAAATGCACATTTAAGTGTTTAAGTTGAGTTGTGTAAAGGGAAAAGTGAACATGGAATTAGTAAACAAACAAAGAATTTTTTGAGTTTTGTCAAAAGAGAATGAGATAGGTGGTTTTCTTCCTTTGTACTACATCAAAGTGGTCTCAGAGCTAAAAGGCTTTGGGAAAATATTTTTGTGGTTTTTTGTTGTGTTTGTGCAGGTTAAGAAGAACCTGGTTGGTGGCCAAAAGACTAGGTTGACGATAAGTGGAAAGGAACTAGGTGAGGCTGAGAAAGTTGAGAAAGTTGAGTTAAAGAAAGGAGAGACTTACTAAAAGATGGATAATTTGAGGAGGCATATGCAGGAAGAGGAAAGAGAGACGAGGAATTTGATAAAGAGATAGAGGCACTAAAGCAAGACCTAAGAAGAAGAGATTTGGAGTTCCAAAAGGAGTTCCAGGAGTTTATGATGAAGTTGGAACAGATGATTAAGCACAAGATAAGTTGGAATTTGAAAGTGAAAAAGAGAGTTACATGGCCCATAGAGAAGATTGTCAAGAAAAGAAGAATACAAGCAAATTTAGCAGCAAGAAGGAAAACAGAAAAGGATGAAGCATTTGAAGATGTAGAAGAAGAATTTGAAGAAGAAAAAGGTATTGTAGTCATTCCAAAGAATGAAAATGGAGGAAAAATAGAGATGAAGAACCTGATTCTAGAGAGTGAAGATATTGAGTTGGTGTTAAGATTGGATGAAGAGAAAATCATGAATGAATTGGTCTTGGAAATTTGTAAAGAGTTGAAGAAAGATGGAGGTATTGTGGTTGAAAAAATATATTATTTCTTTGTGGTACTAATATTTTGGACAAGGAATCATTTGCAGATTAAGATGCAGCAGATAGGAGGAGGACAGAGTGTTGAGATGGGAATTATGAAGTAGTTGAGTGTTGGAAAGCAAGATAGGAAGTTGATTTGTATGGACAAGTTCAAGCCTATGGTTAAAATGAAGGTGTTTAAGTGCATTTTCAAGGTGGAATAGAAGCAGAGCATGAAAAGGACAAAGATTTGTAGAAAACTTCAAACTCAAGTGGACTTGAAATTCATTTGGTCGGGAGTATGTTGCAGGAGCACCTTGGCAATGACATGTTTTCCATGAAGCAAATCTTGGAGATTGATTATTTTTTTTTGATTCAATATTTTTGTAAGGTCATTTGAGTCATTTACCATTTTTTTAGGTCATTAGGATGGTCATTTGAGTCAAATATGAAAAAATGTAAGAAAATTTCAAAAGTTGTCACAATATTACAAAAATTGAAAAATGATGTAAAGAGGGGAAGGTGAAAGGTATTTTTTGTTATAGGTCATTGAAAGGTAGTTAGAAGGTTATGATTCATGCTTAAATTCCATTAAAAGGGATTTTTAAACCATTTTTTAGGTGTGGGTGATTGAATGAAAGAATTTGATTAGCAGAAAACAATGTTTTATGCATTTATCTACAAAAAACTCTTTGTTTCCAGGCCATGTACGACCCATTACTAACTGATATTCATGGTTGAATGTGTGTAAGTGAAAATATCATTGAACACCTTCCATTATATTCTTGTTTCATGCGAATTTATTGGATTTTGAGGAAGTTCTTGAAATTTTTATTTAAACTGTCAAAACCCTTTGTTAGGGTAATTATTGAATGAATAAATTATGTTTCTCTTTTATTATTCAGTGGATTCATCTAATTTTTGGTGAGATTATTCTACTATAAAATCTCTTTCATATTTCATTGGTTTGGGGGAAAAAATTTAAAGTTAAGATGTGAAGAAATGAAGTTAGGGATTGTGATCTATGTACAGATTGTTGAAAACAAAGTTTAGAGATGAATGAAGCCTAGGGTTTGTGAAAATGGATGTGGGAATGAACTTTTAATGGTGAATAAAGCTTATTCAAGTCTAAAATGAGATTTTTGAAGGATTTATGAAGATTATTTGTGTTGGGAGTTGGTAGATCCAATAGGCCCTATGTGTGTAATGTGTAAAGGCCTAATAGGCCTAATTAGCAGCGAGTACAACAAATTTTGGACCAAGTTCTCCAAAGAAACTTATATTGATTTCTTGTTATGTTTTATAACCCTATAAATGGCATCCAAAATGATGATCATAGTTTGAAAAGGAGGTTTGCTACTCAAGTTGTTTTTTGACAGTTTCCATAAGCATGGTTACAAGGAATGCTAATAGTCATTGAAAGTTTGTTTATCAAATCATTGAAGTTGAGTTATTGGATTTTTGAATGAGTTTATTTAAGTTGATTCAATCCTACTAAAGCTATTCCAAATTTTGAAACAGTCATGTGTGTCTTAGGAAGAAAAAATTTGGAGTTAGGTGGTTTCTGATTGTCATAGTTGCACAATAAGAATAGTCGTAGTAAAATTATGAAAAGGTGAATGGGTAGACCTTGTAATTGTTTTTTTTTTATTAAGTTGAGATTATTAAAGTGTTTGGAAGGTCATTTAAGAATTTTGGAACTCTAAATGCACATTTAAGTGTTTAAGTTGAGTTGTGTAAAGGGAAAAGTGAACATGGAATTAGTAAACAAACAAATAATGTTTTGAGTTTTGTCAAAAGAGAATGAGATAGGTGGTTTTCTTCCTTTGTAATGCATCATGTTGCTAGTTGAAAAAAATGGTGGTGTTCTCAATTTCAAGTGTTTTTGGAAATGTTGTAGAATATTCTGATGATGCTAGAATATTTTGGGACATTGTGTGGATGCTTTGAAGTATTTCTTTGTGGTCCACATGTTTATTTTTTATATGGATAAGCATGTATGTGGTTGCTTGTTAGTGTTAGTATAGGTTTAGCCAACCTAGGTGCTAGTGCTAATTTTGGAGGTTGTTTGTTGTTTGTGGAAGCATGGTGAAGCATGTCAGTGTAGATTTGGATCCTATTTAATATGTCTTCACTTCTTTCCACCGTGGAAGTGTTTGGTACCGACCTATTTAGTGTGTGCACATTTTAGGTGCATACATTTCATTGTGACCTACATGGAGAAGGTTTTTGAGGTTGTGGATCCACATGGTGAATGTGTGAGTGTTGTTGATCCACATGGTAAATGTGTGAGTGTTGTGGATCCATGTGGTAAATGTGTGAGTGTTGTGATATGTGAACGTGATCAAGTGTGGTGATATGAGTGTAAGCTTAAATTCCTATTACTTCAGATGCAGTGAGTATAAGGTGTCTACATTTTTAATGTGCTTGAATTTCTTGGAGGATGTGAGCCAAAGGTCATAGATGGTGTAGAGTTATAGTGGTGAATTTTTCCTATTGCTCTAAGATAGTGAATCTCTCTGCAATAGTCTTCTTCTATTCTTCTTTCTTCCAGCTAGTGAGTCCTTTGGGTAGTGAGCCATTTTTCTCTTTTGGGAAGTTATCCCTTTTGGTAGTGAGCCTATTGTATTTTGTGTTGCTATATATATATATATATATATATATGTCAGTTAATCCTCACTATGGTTTTTCCCTAATTAGGGTTTTCCACATAAATCTAGTGTTCTCTTATGTATAGTGTTGAATGTGTTTATGTTTCATATGTTTGCATTCTATTGATGATAATAATGGTTTGATGGTTAATGATGGTTTAAGGTTTTAATGTACAACTGATTCACCCCCCCTTACAATTGTCTTTTGTATCTAGCAATTGGTATCAGATCTGTCATTCCTTGGAAGAAGCTTAACCACTTGGGGTAGATCTAGATGGCACACAAGAAGGGTTTCAAAGCTTATATGTTTGATGGAATGAATTATGCTTAATAGAAAGCCAGGAGGGAAGAATTTATTGTCTCTCTAGGGTTTGGATTATGGATATCATTTGAAACTAGATATACTATGCCTACTAATGATCCAACAAGTGATGATGAGGTCAAGGATTATGAGAATATTGGAAAAGAAAGGAATGCTATCCTGAGTGGTCTTTTTTATTTTGAACTTAGAAAGGTGATAAGTCTCAAAATTTCTAAAGAGGTTTGGGTGAAGTTGCAAAGAATTTATGAAGGAGATAATAAGGTCAAGCAAGAAAAGATGTGAAATTTCAAAGCCAAATTTGAAAACCAAAGGATTTCATAAGATGAAGGAATTATAGCCTACATGCTGAGAGTGGATGAAGTTGTAAATGCAATAAATGGTATTAATGGTAAGTTGGAAGAAACTAAAGTTGTAAAAAAGGTATTGAGAACTCTTCCTAAAAATTATAGTTCTAAAGTTTTTTCTATTGAGGAAGCTCAAAATTTAGATCAATATTCTAGAGTTCAGATGTTCGGTGCTTTAATTTCTTATGAATTGAGAGAGTTTGGTCAAGATGCTACAAAGAAATAAACTACCTTTAAAATCAACAAGGTAGAGAATGATGATGAATCAGATCCTAATGATCAAGATGATGGGGTGGAAGGAAATTTTGTAAGGAGATTGAAAAAGGGCACTAGCAAATATAGAGGTAAGTTACCCTTTAATTTTTTCAATTATGAAAACATAGGTCATTATACTTTTAAATGTCCAATCAAAGTTGAAAATGAAAAACATAAGGATCATAAAGGTAAATCTATCAAGAAGAGTTATTATGTTGAAAAATATAATTGTGTATTTGATGATGGGGAATCATAATATCCTAATGGGGATAGTGATGAATGCTTGTTCATAACTATAAATGTTGGAACTAATTCTACTAATCTTAAAATATGTATGAAGGAAAGTGCTCTAGAAGGTCATGATATTGAAGGAACTATGTTTACTGATTTTCATGCAAGAGAGGAGATAAAATACTAGATAATTGATAGTGGATGCTCAAATCATATGACAAGTGACAAGAGTAAATTTTTAAAACTTTTGAATTATGATGGTGGTCTTCTTAAGTTTGGTGATGATATATCTGCTAAGATTGTGGAAATGGTTCAATTAGTTTTGATGGGAAGCATAAAATAGGTGATGTTCTTTATGTTAAGGGTTTCCAACATAATATTCTCAATGTAGGAAAAATGTGTAGCAAAGGATACAATTTGGTGTTTCAAGATGATGGTTGTGAAATCATAAAAGGAAACTCCATAAATTTGGTTTGTGCATGTACAAGGAAAAAAGGAAATGTGTATTAGCTCAAAGGTGGTGGAGTTAAATTATTTATGTCTCAAATCAATAAAAGATGGCTATGGAACAGAATAATTGGTCACATTAACTTTGATAGCCTAGTGAAGATTAGTTTTACTAATATTGTGAAAGATCTGTCAAAGATTACAAGTCCTATCAATGCAATTTGAAAACAGTGTCAATTTGGAAAGAAAAAGAAGAGGTTCAAAACTAAAGAAAATTCTACCACATGATCTTTGGAGTTGGTGTATACAGAACTATGTGAACCTACCAGAACAAGAATCTCTCAAGGTGATAGGTATTTCATTTTACTAATAGATAATTATTCTATAATGACTTGGGTGACATTTCTCAAAGAAAAATAAGAAGCTCTAGATAAGTTTAAAGCCTTTAAATCTATGGTTGAGAATGAAATGAATTTGAAATAAAGTGCTTGAGTTCTGATAGATGTGGTGAGTTCACCTCCAATGATTTTGATATTTTTTTTGAATATCATGGTGTAAACGAAGATTTTGGTTTGCCCTCAGAATGCTTTGATCCTCCTAGGGTTTTTTCACCTAAAAGGAGAAAGGAGATTGAAAGGGGACCAAAATGCAAGGGTTTACACTCAAATTCTATATAAATGATAATTATTATTCCTAGTTAAGATTTCCTAATTCTCTGATTTGAAATTGAAATGATCTAATGATGTAAAACCTAAGAAAAGTAACTTGTTTGAAAACACAGCGTGATATGCAGAAAAGTAAAATGAATGCAATAAATGATAAAATAAAGATGTGAAATAGGAATTATGCACCTAGAAATTAATGAGGAGAAAATTGGAGATTGCAAAGGCCACTAAAATTCTGGAGATTCTAATTTTTGAGGCAATTGGGACACTTACGCCAAGCTGGGTGACTTAGTCCCAGAACAGGGAACCTACCTAGAAAGCTATTTCTACCAAATGAGTGTCTAAATCTATAAAAAAAATTGAAAAATAAATGCAGTGGGACTAAGTTGCCACTATGGGAAACATAGTCCACTTTGGGTTTTTGCAAATCTGAAAGTGGAAACGGGAGCCCACAACCTACACTATACTTTTTTATGAAAATATGGATTTGAATCTTCGAAAAGATCTACAAAATAGAAGATAGACTGGTTTCTAATGGGGGGTTTGCCTTGTTCAAACCCCTATTTTGTATTTAAACTTTGTGAAGGACAAAATCTGCATAAAACCTTAGCCTTAAGTGTGTCTAAGACTAAGAAAAGCTAAAAATGAGATAAAAACCCTATTCTAATGTGCTAGAATGAGGTGATTAAATGGCACTTGAATGATGCAAGAATTAAATGCAAGAAACCCTACAACACTTCAAATTAATGTAAGTGATATATAAAATGTAATGCAAACCTTAAATCTAAAGATAAGAAGAACATGGAAGATGGAATCACTTTGAAAACAAGTCATTAGGTGTGATTTGATGGCTAGTTGCATCTCTTCAACCTAGATTTATCCATGATTCACCATAGGCATCCATGATCAATCATTTTCAATGTGATATCTTGAACAAAAAGTGAGCATTAAGACCTACAAAAACCCTAGTTTTCTGCCCTAAAGCTTCAACTTTGCTACAAAATGCTATTGAATCTTCTTGTGTAAGACACTTTTGCTCTTGACTTTTTATTTTTGCTTTGTAAAAATGACTAGGAGATGTGAAAATTGACTTAGCATCAACACCTAATTTTCCCATTATTTAGACCTAAGAGGCTGACATCCATTGAAAAATTAAATTGAATTAATGAAATTCCCGCTCGAAAGTGGAAAATACCCCAAAAGGGACTAAGTCGTCACCTTGGGCGACTTAGTCCCACTAGGGATATTTTTGGTGGGTTTCACAAAATTTGAGTGGTTTTAATGATATTTGCCAAGATTTAAGTGGTTTCATGGGTGAATTAGGCCTCAAAGTCCAAAATCATGAGTATTAGGGGCCTATAAATGCAATTTTAAGGGGTGATTGATGGAAGGTTCCTAAAGTAGGACCTAGTTTTACCACAAAATTGTCTCTTTCTTTAAGAGTATACAATTTTTGGAAATACATTAAGCCCCCACTTTAGCACCCATATGACTTTATGTGCATATATAAGCTAAAGTATTCTAAACAGTGCACATTAATTTATAAAAGGATACTTATTCAAAAGTTGGGAGAATGAAGCCCCCAATGTAGTTATCTGCACAACCACAACATTAGGAAACCACATGTCCTGCAACACAAATTCATTAGTCATCAAAAATCATTTTTCCTAACTCTTGAAAAGAAAATTTGAGGGTAGATGTATGCCCCCCTTGATTCTGCTTGCGTTATGGAGGTGGAATCAAGGTAGCAATCTAGCCACATCGAACCCAAAATATAATATCAAAGGACATTTCCAAGTACCATTTCACATATCGATAGACAATTGATGATGTCAGGTTTGAAATCACGATTCCAATGCATCAAACGGCGTTGAAAATGGAGTTCCCTAGCTCCCGTTATGTGGTTTTGAATGAAAAGTACTTTACGGATATGTAAGGTGAAAGAAACCCTAATTGAATGCATAGTAAAAGTAAATAGGTTAAAAGAGATAAAATAAATTAGTTTGTCACTTACTATTTCATTTTACCTGCTTGTAGCTTGAGAGTGATGAGTGAGAGGAGAAGATGTTGAGCAGATGGGGATACACACCTACACAATTGGACATTCTTTGAGACCAAGTGGCATGCACGGCGAGCATCCTCATGAGGTGAGTGGATTATGTGACCTCTGTTTTGTGATTTTCTAATTATTTAATGATTTTTAATGCATTTATGGGTTAATTTAGGATCTTGGAAAAAAAGTTCGCAAAGCATCCCCTTTTTCACAAAGTGTCCCTTTTGTTTACAAAGTGTCTCATTTCTTCGCAAAGTGCCCAAAAAGGGTTATAAAGTGTCTAGGGAATTTTATAAAATCACACTACATGAACTTTAGAACACTTGCATGATAAAAACATAAAAATGAAAGATGTTAGATGAATTTCTGAGCATATGTGTGAACTTTATAGGTTCCTGCCCGAGGACGAAATTGGTTAGGAGGGAAACAATTGATCTTTCTGAGAGATCTAGCTCCAACACTATCAATAAAGGAGACGGAGCATCTTCAAGCCATTGGGATCTATTGGGCATATCTTATGCCTCCCATGAGATACCACAATGTCATGTTGATGGCTCTCTACGAGTGATGGAATGTGCATAGATACATGCGCATTTCCTCTACCTATAGGAGAGATGACGATCACACTAGAGGATGTACACTAGATTCTATGTGTCTTGATTCAAGAAGATCAATTAGATTTCCATAGAGACCATAGCTTTCTAGAGTAGAGGGCTAATTCACAGTATTGTGTAGATGGTCTAGTTCATGATGCACAAGTTAGAGGATGGATTGATTTGTCCATGTTATTATATTCATAGGCACTGGTGGTTTGACATATTATGATGCAAACTATAGCACTAGTTCCTGTTCCTAATGGCCAAGGTGCTCACCTCAATGGAGGACTAGTCCACTTGATTCGAGTGATGGCAAAGCAGCGGATAGTATACGCCTAGGGTCGGTGTATACTAGCACATCTCTATTATGATTTGGGGTGATTTGTATTCTAAGAGGTGGACAGTATGGTGCACTGCACACTTCTATAGGTGTGGTTCCTTGAGCACATTACATGTACTAGACCAGTTGGCTATCCATGCACGATAGTAGTAGGATACCCATGGGATTTTGAGTATCCTCTATAACGACTATGGCAGTATGGTAACTTGCACTTTAGGAGGATGCAATTTGACTGACTAGATGAGGATGAGGTCTTGTGGTGACCTTATCAAGTAACATTGTAGTGGTCAGATTATACTAGTTAGTTGAGGAGGATGCAGATGGATAGATCTTTTGTTGGCCACCATGACCACATAGTACAACCATTCTACTACAATCGAGTCATGCAAAAATTTGGATAGGTGTAGACACCACCTCAAACACGATTTTCTTTCAAGAGATTAGTGCAGAGTGCTTGGAGATTGGGTGATATAATGCAACTCACTATGGAGCATGTAGCCGAGAGTGATTTTGACTTCTCTGATCACAACCAACCACCACTTTGATGCAGATGATGGTAGTACCACAACAGAGCATGAGGAGTGGTGGGAAGTGACTCAACTAGCACTAGTATTCCCTATGGATGAGCCAGTGGGAGATGCAGAGCCACTACCGGATGACGAAGATGAGTAGGAGGATAGGGAAGAGGATACATGCTACAAACCTACTAATATATTTAATGATGTGATTGATGATGAGTATGATGAGGATGCGGATCCAAATTATGAGGAAAAAGAGGGAGAGGGGGAGGAGGAGGAGTATGTAGAGGATCAAGAGGAGGAGGAGCCACCCTTGAGTGACGATGATGAGGAAATAGTTGAGGACCATCATGAGGGGGGAGATTCCTCTCCCATCTATAGGATGAGGTCACAAGCAAAAACTGCAACTGGCATTGGTACTCACAGTTGAGGGGAGGCTAGCATTCCCTCCATGCCCCCAGTATAGGATGATATTGAGGTGACACATCCGACTGGCGACATACATGATGATATTTAATTTTATGCATGCACTTTGAGTGATTATGTTTCTTTATATATATATAGGTATATTATGATGATGATTAATGATTGTGTACCTTGTCTATCTTGCAGGAGTGATGAGAGACTAGCAAGAGTTTTATCGCCAGGCTACTGCAAAGATAGTTCTTGCATCCATTGATGAGGAGGAGATGTAGTTCTTGCATCCATTGATGAGGAGGAGATGGATCTTGACTACATTCCCCCACCAATCGTGGAGGAGGAGCCACCTTTCATCAGGCTATGGGTAGCATACAAGAGCATGAGGATACGACTCCATCGATTTGAGAGTGCAAGATAGTCATCGCAGACTTCAGTAGAGGTTGAGAGACTACATGCAGAGCTAGCACAAGTACAAGCAAAGAGTGATCAAATGGCAGAGGAGCATCTTGTGGTTGTTGGTCGAGTACAGGATCTAGAGTATGCACTTAAACTCAGCATTTTTTTATCACAATCACACATGACCATCTCATGACCTCCAAGGACTGGATCACGAGCACCAGAGCTCAAGGGGTCTAGCTCTCACAGACCTTTGTGATTTTGTATATGATATTGAGATGTATATAAAACTTGGATATATATAGACATGCGCATTTGGTGTTATTATGATGTGTATTTTTTATATTTGAATGTTAAATGCAATGTGATTAATTAAATTACTTTATGGTAAAAGTATTTAATTAATGGATACATGACTTAACAAAACCTATGTGATCTAATTAAAACATATTGCAATTTTTTTTTAGATACAACTTGATGATGAAGTATGTTATGCTAAATTAAATATAACTTATCACAACACACTAGATGGATTTGAATAGCGTGAAGCCTAAAGGGATTATAAATAACCACTTTAGTGTTTAAGACAAACCTGTAGGAGAGGTGTCAAAAACAAAGCAGTGGGAAAGTATATAAACGAAAATCCTTTAATGATTTAACAACACCACTTTATAATTCATACTATTCAAAATGGATTAAACATAATACCAACACAAATGTGTGGAATTGATTGGTTCTTTAAGGGGGGTTCCATTGAGTTTCGTTAAGACATACACCCCAAACCCATAGCTTTTATCAACAACATAGGGTCCTAACCAATTAGGGCTGAATTTTTTGTGTTCATTAGGGTTGGCATTGACATTACATTGATTTATAAATAGAACTAAGTTTCCCTTGTCAAATGTGAGATGGATGACATTGACATTGTAATAATATTGTTGCCTTTTGCAATAATCTTGAATATTCTCAAGAGTGTTAATGTGTTATTCATCAAGCATTTCAAGTTGATGCAATCATTCAGTCTTATAAGTGTTATTGTCAATCAAACCTTGAAGAGAAATCCACAACATTGGGATTTCTCAATCCAAGGGCATGATTTCCTCAGTACCATAAACTAGGTTATAAAGTGTTGATCCAGTGGAGGAACGAACACATGCGATAAGCCCAAAATGCATAATGCAGTTGTGTGTGCTAGTCCTTATGATTAGCATTAACAATTTTCTTTAAAATTTGTTCTAGGATTTTATTAGTTGACTCTACTTGACCATTCTATTTTGGGTAATAGGGTGTTGAAAAATGGTGTTGAATATGAAAATTTCCTAACAACTTCTTCACATCATTATTCTTGAATGGTGTGCCATTATCAAATACTAATGTGGAAGGAAGCCCAAAAGGAGCAATTATGTGGTCAAGGATGAATCGACATATCACCTCAACAGTTGTAGATCAAAGAGGAATAGCCTCTACCCATTTTGTGAAATAATCAATGGCAATTATGATAAACGTATGTCGAGCGGAAGATGGTGGGGATATTTTACCAATTATATTGAGCACCCATATAGAGAATAGCCAAATAGGGATTTGTGCACAGAGCTCAAAAGAAGGAGCGTGAAATAAATGACTATGTTCTTGACATTTATGACATCGCTTAACATATGCATAATAGTCTTTTTCCATATTGTTCCAATAATAACCCGCACAAAGAAGTTTTTGTGCGAGGGTCTTTGCATCAAAATGACTACCACAACTTCTATCATGAGCCTACTCGAGTTCCATATTAATTTCAAAATCCTTAAGGAATCTAAGTAAAATGTCGTCAAAGTACCATCGATATAACACATCAGAAAGGATGATGTACTTGGTGGCTAATTTTTTTAGACGATCACGGGTGTTACTTGCAACAAGTTCAGGAAGGGTGCCATCTTTTATATAATTATAAATAGCATCATACCATTCACTCGAATTGTTTGTGGTTGTGACTAATGTGGCTATATTTTTATCAGTGATGGAAGGTTTCATGATAGGATGAACAGTGAATATAATATCTTGTGAAGGATTGGAGGGGGATATAAGGGAAGCAACACTGGCCATTGCATCCACATGTTGATTATCTTTTCACGAGATGTTTTCAATGGTGAAGGAATTAAATTTTGACAGCAAGGACATGGTGAGATCTTTATATTTGGATAATTTATCATGTTTAGCTTGATAATAACCATTGATTTTCTTGATGACTAATTGTGAGTCACCAAATATCCTGATGTTAGTAATGCCCATAATTAAAGCAGTGTGTATTCTGGTGATTAAGGCCTTATATTCAATAGTGTTATTTGTACATAGGAATAGATTTTCCTTTAGGTGGAATTAATATTATTCCAACACCGAAAATTTTTCTACACTTATATCTCCATCAAAATATAATTTCCATGTAGAAACATTGATTGTCAATACACTGTCATCAAGAAAAGAATCATATAGGGAATGCAAAAGGGGAAGGGGCATCAGCTAAATGGTTAGTCGAGGCTTGTCCTTTAATTTATTTTTGCAGAATAAACTTAAGGTCAAACTCAGTTAAAAACATAACCCATTTAGCTAAAAGTCCTGATAAGTCCTTTTTACTAAAAAGATGTTTGAGAGGATCAAATTTTGTCATGACTTTTATTTTTGCATTTAGTAAATAATCTCACAATCTACTAGTAGTGAATACAAGGGCTAAACATTGCTTTTCAATTGGTGCATATCATGTTTCATAATTGATTAGGGTTTGACTAATGTAATAAATAGGATGTTCCTTGCCATTATCATCTTTCTGAGCTAAAAAAGTTGCAAGAACATGATCAGATGCGGAAATGTAGAGGATGAATAGTTTGTTTGGCATGACATGCTATAAAATAGGTGGAGTTGCAAGATATTCCTTTAGACTCTCAAAATCTTGTTTACGATCTTCATTTGAATCAAAAGGCACATCCTTCTTGAGGAGATGTGTGAAAGGTAACATTCTACCGGCTAAAGAAGCAACAAAATGATGGATAGCTTGAATTCGTCCTTGTAATGTGCATAATTGGGAAATATTCCTAGGAGGTGGCATGTTTACAATACCATCAATTTTCTTTGTGTCCACTTCAATGCCTCTATGGGATATCATAAACCCTAAGATTTTCCCACTATCTACTTCAAATACACACTTTTTTGGGTTGAGTCTCATGTTGTATTTATGCATTCGTTCAAATATCTAGCAAAGGACAATTGCATTGTCTTGTTGTTGTAAGGACTTAGCTCAATGATGTTGAATCAATGTAATCTTTCAATATTTTATGTATGTAATCATGAAATATCAATGTCATTTATCTTTGATATATTGTGTCTATGTTCTTTAGTCCAAAAGGCATCATAACCCAACAACATGTTCCCCAAATAGTTGTGAATGTTATTTTGTATTGATCTTGTGGGTTAATGAAGATTTGATTATAACCAGAAAATCCATCCATGAATGACAACAAAGCATGTCCAATAGTTGAATCCACAATCATGTCAATATTCGGAAGTGGGAAACCATCTTTTAAATATGCTTTATTCAAATCAAGGAAATTTGTACATATCCTAATACGATTATCGATTTTGGCAACTACGACAATATTTGAGATCCAAGGAGAATAATCAATAGGATGAATGAAACCTGCATCAAGGAGTTTTTCAAGCTCTCGTTTAACATGCAAGGCTATCTTAGGATTCATTTTTTGTATTTTTTTCAAACAGGCTTACATCTTTTGCAAGAACAATGTTATGTGTGACAATTTTCAGGTCTATACCTGGCATATCAGAATATTCTAAGCAAAAATTTTAGGAAAATCATGGAGTAAAAGTGTAGTATCCTCTTGTTCCTCATCATCAAGACACTTCCCAATCTTAATGACCTTTTCTATATCATTGATTTACAATGGTATATCAATTGTATCTCCTAGGGGGAGTGCATTCGGCTAAGGAAACTCAAGATCTTATGGTTCCATGGTTTTCTCATGATCATCAGTATTTTACGGCTTGGAACTTATCATAGCACAAGTAACATATTATTTAGAGAAAGATGATTTATCAATAGCACCTAGCATTTGTTTCAAGTCTTCATCACTTTCAACATACTCCCAAGATGGTGGAGAAGTCATGTCAATAAATTCAAGATGTTTGAGTGTAAGTGTAGTTCATGATTGACAAGTGATAGTGTTGATATTTAATGAGGGTCGTTGAGTTTCTTTTGTTGTCTTAGAAAAGGAATATCCTAAACCAGTCTTCACGTCTTGTATATTAGGCTCAATAGGGACATGAATCCCTTGTTCATGTTTTCCACATCCTTTACCATTGTACCCCAATTATTTCATAAGCTCATACCCACATCCATAAAATATCTCCATTTCCTTGGGATTGGGGGGTTTCTAATAATCTATCTCATCAAAATTTGTTGTGTAAGATGTGTTTTCGGCCAAGGGAGGTGAGATAAAGGAAGGGGAATATTCTTGTGAATTTTAAGTGGACATATAACTATTGGTTACTCTTGTTTTTTTGTCTCCTTGTCGGTAATTATGTATTGATCCATGAATGAAGGAGTAAATTCCAATGTCCCCCAATCATCATCGACCAATTTAGACATGGATTATGTTTCCTGCTTATTTTTCTAAAGAGGGTCAATATGAGAGGTTGGAATGAAGGTATTCAGAGGACTTGTTGTTCCTTTTTCAAGTTGCAAACAACTCGCAAGCTCGAGGTCTATCTCAACTTGATACACTTTATTTTTATAGACATATTTCATTATGCAATGAAGAGTCGACGGTATTGCATGCATGTCGTGAATCCATGGTCTTCCCAAGAGAAGACTGTATGCAAAATAATAGGGAATGACATGAATAGGAGTTTTCAAGGTAACCACTCTGACTGTTATAGGTAAAGTGATTATACTGAGTGATTGTTTTGTTGTGTTTTCAAATCCTTTGATGGATAAGGAATTAGGCTTAATTTGTGATTCATCCACACATAATTGATCGAGAAGTTTCACACTACATACATTAAGGGAAGAAGCATTGTCAACGAGGGTTCACTTAATTCCTATTGTATTATATTGGGAAATAATCATAAAATATTTGTTTTTTCTCCTTAATTCTAATGGGGGGAGCTCATGTTGATGAAAGGTAATGTCTACATTAAGTTTATCCATTCCCTCTAGAAGAGTTGCCACATCTCTTGCATTTGTACCAAGAGGAACCACTATTTGTTGCAAGACTGTTTGAAGCATTGAATGATAATTGGGTGAATTTAGAAGAAGATCCCAAAGGGATATCTTTGCAGGAGTATTATTAAGTTGTTCAATGAGATCATACTCTCTAAGGTGTGAGTTTAGACAAGGAGCACTAGGAAAAATAGGATTTGGTAACTAGGTAAGGATGTTGGAGTGGGTTTTTGGGGTTGTGAATTGTTTCGGGTGTAGTGTGTATGTGTGATAGCATCGTGTTGTGGTGGATAAAGAGTAAACTCAGGTTTAGGTGGAGGTTGAGGTTGATGTGAAGGTGGGTAAAGAACAAGTTGAGGTTTAATGACATTAACATCTTTTGTTTTTTATTCCTCGCCACAATCCTTAGTGGATGATTTGTGTGAGATGAATCCCTCAAGAGCTTCATCTAACATACTAAATTCATCACTACTAAAAGGTTGAGGAGATAAGGTGTCGCTAAGTGGTTCAGGTTTGTCATCACAAGTCTTAGTGGATGAACTTAATGAGAGGAAACCATGAAAGGTCTTGTCTAATCTATCCAAGTCATCACTAATAAGAGGTTTGGATGATATGTTTGTGGTAAAATGAAGTGTCATTTGATTGGTTCATGTGATTTTGTAAATTGTTTGTTTATTTTTTTCTAAGGAATCTGATCTAAATGTGCTAAGAACTAATGCTAAAAATGAACATTGTAAAAATCTAATGCTATCTATGATTGTCATTAAAGTAAACAATATAAGTGCAAAAGATTCAAGTAAAACAATAAACAACTATACAAAAATAGAGAAATTATTGAATCTAATGGGAATTTCATAAATGGGAAACAGAATGCAGAAAACAGAAATGCAAAATTGACAAAGGGACTAAGTAACCCAAGGTGGAGAATTAGTCTGACAATTAGGGTTATTTTTGAATTTTTCTAAATTTTCTGATGTATGTGAGTGTGTTTAGGACTATGTAATGCAAATTTATACTATAAATGCAGAACTTCACTATTATTCTATGAAATAGAATGCAATAATGCAAGCTAACATGAGATTTTCACTAATGCAAGTTTAAAACCCTAGGATGCAATTTAATCAATGCAAGATGCAATGAAAATGGAACCTAGGATGATCTTTTCAAACCAAAAGGAATATGCTCAAATTATAGGTTCACCAAAATGTAAACAATTATTTTGGTTTTCCCTCATAATGCTTTGCTCCTCCTAGGGTTTTTTCACCTAAAAGGAAAAATGAGATTGAAAGGGGACCAAAATGCGAGGGTTTACTCTCAAATTCTATGTAAATGATAAATACTATGCTTAATTAAGATTTCCTAATGCTCTAAATGATCTAATGATGTAAAACCTAATAAAAGTAACTTGTTTGAGAACACAGTGTGATATGAAAAAAAGTAAAATGAATGCAATAAATGATAAAATAAAGATGTGAAACGGGAATTATGCACCTATAAATTTATGAGGATTAGATTGGAGATTACAAAGGCCAATGAAATTCTAGAAATTCTAATTTTTGAGGCAACTAGGACACTTACACCAAATTGGGTGACTTAGTCCTAGAACAGGGAAATTGCCTAGAAAGTTGTTTCTGCCAAAAGGGTGTTTGAATCTATAAAAAAAAATTGAAAAAGAAATGCAATGGGACTAAGTCACCACTATGGGTGACTTAGTCCACTTTGGATTTTCTGCAAATCTGAAAGTGGAAATGAGAGCCCACAACCAGATCTAAATCTTCGAAAAACCCTACAAAATAGAAGATAGACTAGTTTCTAATGGGGGGTTTGCCTCGGTCAAACCCATAGTTGGTATTTAAACTTATTGACGGAAAAAATCTGCATAAAACCCTAGCCTTAAGTGTGTCTAAGACTAAGAAAAGTTGAAAATGAGATAAAACCCTATTCTAATGTGCTAGAATGAGGTGATTAAATGGCACTTGAATGATGCAAGACTTCAATGCAATAAACCCCACAACACTTCAAATGAATATAAGTGATATGTAAAATGTAATGCAAAACTTAAATCTAAAGATAAGAACCTGGAAGATGGAATCACTTTGAAAACAAGTCATTAGGTGTGATTTGATGGCTAGTTGCATCTCTTCAACCTAGATTTCTACATGATTCACTATAGGCATCCATGATCAATCCTTTTCAATGTGAGATCTTGAACAAAAAGTGAGCTTGAAGACCTACAAAAACCATAGCTTTCTACCCTAAAGCTTCAACTTTGCTACAAAATGCTATTGAATCTTCTTGTGTAAGACACTTTTGCTCTTGAATTTTTATTTTTGCTTTGTAAAAATGACTAGGAGATGTGAAAAATGACTTAAAATGTGTATTTATAATCATCAACACCTAATTTTTGCATTATTTAGACTTCAGAGGCTGACATCCATTGAAAAATTAAATTGACTTAATGAAATTCCCACTCAAAAGTGGAAAATACCCCAAAAGGGACTAAGTCACCACCTTTGGTGACTTGGTTCCACTAGGGATACTTTTGGTGGGTTTCACAAAATTTGAGTGGTTTTAATGATATTTGTCAGGATTTAAGTGGTTTCATGGGTGAATTAGGCCTCAAAGTCAAAAATCATGAGTATTAGGGGCCTATAGATACAATTTTAAGGGGTGATTGATGGAAGGTGCCTAAAGTAGGACCTAATTTTGCCACAAAATTGTCTCTTTCTTCAAGAGTATACAATTTTCGGCAATACACATGGAATAAAGAAATGGTTATTTTCTCCTAGGACTCCTCAATAGAATAGAGTTATGGAGAGGAAGAACATGATAGTTCAAGAAGTAGGAAGAACTATGATAAAAGAAGCAAATCTATCAGAGGTCTACTAGAAAGAATCAATTCATACTACAATATACATACTTAATAGAGGGAAAGAAAGAGTGAATAGTTCAAAGACTGCTTATGAGTTATGGTATGGAAAACCTCCCACTGTGAAATATTTCAGAGTTTTTTCAAGCAAATGCTATATCAAAAGAGATGAAGAAAACTTAGGAAATTTTGATACAAGATCTAATGAGGGAATCTTCCTTGGATATTCTACAAATAGCAAGGCATACAAATGCTATAACAAAAGGTTGAAGAAGATTGTTGAAGGTTCAAGTTTCAAAGTAGATGATGAACCATATCAAAAAAAAAAATTGATAGATGGATTTGAGTCTAATGAAACCATTTTCTATGAAGAAGATAAAAAAAAAGCGATGAAATTTGAAGAGGAACAAGCTTTGGAAAAGATCCCTAAGACTCCTAAGTATGTGTGGAAGAATCATTTTGAAGGTCAAATCATTGGAGATAAGAGAAAAGGTGTGATGACAAGTAGAAAAGTTGCTATGACAAAGGAACATGTAAACTTTTGTTTACTTTCAAAAGTAGAACCTAAAACAGTAACTAAAGCATGCAAGGATGAGAACTGGATCAAAGCTATGGAAGAAAATTTGAGATAGATTGAGAAGAATCAGACTTGGGAATTGGTTCCAAGACCAGTAAATAAGAATGTGATAGGAACTAAATGATTTTTCAAGAGAAAACTGAATGAGGATGGAAATTTTGTTAGAAATAAGGCTATAATTTTGTGTAAGGGCTACTCACAAGTGGAAGGAATAGATTTTGAAGAGACTTTTTCTCAAGTGGCAGGAATGGAATCCTTTACAATGTTTTTAGATTTTGCAGCACATAAAGACTAGAAGGTGTATCAGATGGATGTCAAGTCTGCCTTCTTGAATGGTGAGTTAGAAGAAGAGGTTTATATTAAACAACCAGAATTTTTTTCATTTTCAAAAGATTTTGATATGGTGTGTGGATTAAAAAAGGCATTGTATGGACTCAAACAAGTTCCTAGAGATTGGTATGCAAGATTAGACAAATACATGTTGTAGCAAGGATTCAAAAAGAGTACTACAGATAGCAATCTTTAGTTCAAGGTTGAAGGAGATTAGATCTTGATTGTGGTTGTGTATGTTGATGACATAATCTTTGGAGGAAATGAAGGTATGCATAAGATATTTGCATATCAGATGTAAAAAGAGTTTGAGATGTCAATATTTGGGGAGATGAATTTCTTCCTTGGGTTACAAATCTGTCAATCAGAGAAACGCATTTTCATTTGATAGGAAAAGCATGTCAAGGAAATATTGATGTTTAGAGTGGAGGATTCTAAACTAGTGTGTAATCCCATGGTTACTAGTTGCAAGTTGAGAAAAAATGATGAATCTCATAAGATAGATTAGAGCAAGTATAGATAAATGATTGTTGGATTGTTATATCTTCTTACTACTAGATCAAATATCATGCATGTAATTTGTCTTGTGGCAATATTCCAAGAAGATCCTAGAGAATCACATGTGGCAAAAGTTAAAAGGATATTCAAATACTTGAAGGGAACTCCATATTTTGTTCTATGGTATCTCAGGGGTACTAATTTCTCTTTGATTGCATATACAGATATAGATTGGGTCGGTTGCATAGATGATAGAAGAATTACAAGTGGAGGTGCTTTCTTTCTTGGAAACAGATTGGTTTCTTGATTGAGTAAGAAGTAAGATTCAATGTCATTATCTACTATATAGGAAAAATATAATGCAACTTCATCATGTTGTACATAGGTGTTATGAATGAAGTTGACAATGAAGGATATTAGAGTGTCATATGATGAACCAATTTCTATCTTGTGTACTAATACAAGTGCTATCAGTATTTCAAAAAACCTAGTAATGCGTTCAAGTAAAAATCATATCTCTATTTCGTATCACTTTCTAAGAGAGAAAGTTGCAGAGAATGAGGTGAAGTTGAAGTATGTACCTACAAAAGATCAAGTTGCAAACATCTTCACAAAGGATCTTCCGAAAGATATATTTGAGTATCTATGGTAGAAGATAGGGGTGATTTCCCCTCCTTTCAATTAGATGCATAAGAGTGTGCATCTATCTAGGAGAGCATTTCAAGATACATTCTTGGTCCTAGACTAATGAAGGATACCTCTCAGGGGGAGTAGGTAGTGGTTTTTTTTAACTAGTGTAGTCAAGGGAGCATATCTTGTGCCCCTAAGGGAGAGAGAGCAATAGAGAGGAAGTAGTGTGTTGTTGTTGCCTAAAGTGAAGCTTTCAGGAGTAGGTAGTGGTTTTTTTTAACTAGTGCAATCAAGGGAGCATATCTTGTGCCCCTAAGGGAGAGAGAGCAATAGAGAGGAAGTAGTGTGTTTTTGTTGCCTAAAGTGAAGCTTTCAGGTGATTTCAAAGGGAGAGATTGTTTCTCTTAGCCATTTATATCAAAGTGGGAGAGATAAATTCTAAAAAACTCATCAAGGGGGAGAAAAATGAAGGAAAAGGAAAGAGTGAAGTCTAAGAAAATGGTAGAAGTATAAGGAATGTCCCAGTTAGGGGAGAGTTTTCAGAGTGTTGGAGTTGTATATTTTCTTCTACTAATTAATGGTATTTCAAAGTCGGTGTTGCCATCAATGACAAAGGGGTAGATTGTTGGAGATTTGTTGGTGTTGTCATTAGTGTTTTCATTGATGTCAACCCCTAACTCATGTGGAGATTGTTAGAAGTGTTGTGGAGATTGTTAGAAGTGTTGAAGAGTGTTGCATGAGAAAGATTTATGGTTCAACCCCTAGTGTGGATGTGTTATGGTTTGATGTCACATTTATGTCAACCTCCAGTATGGTTAGGAATTTTTTTGTAGTGTTGTCATTAATGTCAATAGTGACTATGTTGCACTATGTTTCCTTTCGTGTTGCCACTGATGTCAATATCTAGTGTGGTGTTGAGTAGGTATTGTATACGGGGAGATTTTTTGTTATGTAGATATGTTGAGAAGGTGTTTATCTAGTGTTGTTGATGCAACTAGTTCACTCGGTTCCAAGTACTTTTAAGAAAATTTGAATAAGAGAGTGTGTAGTGTGATAGTGGAGTATCCAGTGTTGTGGTCCACATTTCTTCATGGTTGAATATATGCTTGAGTGGTTTGTATATCATGATCAAAGGTGTTTCAAGGTGTTATATCTAGAGTTTCAATTTTTGGATCATGCGACAGTGGGAGTTGTGTTTCATAGTGTGTTGCTGGTGAAATAGGTTGTCTAGGAAAAATGAGATTGCTCCACATTTCTTTGTGTTGTGGTTTCATGTCTTGTAGATTTGGGAACATGCTAATATTTTTTTCATCTACCTTCCCTTATAATTTTTTATTTTAGGTGTTCCGCAAGGTTGGATAGTATGTTGCAAATTCCTATGGTAGTGTTGTTGGTTGCAAAAAATGGTAGTGTTCTCAAGTAGTGTTGCAGAATATCTTGATGATGGAATATTTTGGGACATTATGTGGATGCTAGTAAGTGTTTATTTGTGGTCCACAAGTTTATTTTTTATCTAGAGAAGCATGTACGCAGTCGCTTGTTAGTGTTAGTGCATGTTTCGATAACCTAGGTGATAGCACTAATTGTGAAGGTTTTTTGTTGTTTTTGGAAGTGTGGTGAAGTGTGTCAATGTAGATTTGGGTCCTATTTAACCCTTGGTGTGGTCTTCCTTCACTTATTTCCATCATGGAAGTGTTTGGTGTCAACCTATTTAGTGGTTGCATGTTTGAGGTACATATGTTTCATTGTGGCTGACATGGAGAAGGTTTTTGAGGTTCTGAAGGATATATAAGCAAGGTTAATTGTTGTGGATCCATGTGACAGATGTGTGAGTGTTGTGAGATACAAATGTGATCAAGTGTGGTGATTTTAGTATGAGCTTAAATTCCTATGACTTTGGGTGTAATGAGTAGAAGGTGTCTACATTTTTAGTGTGCCTAAAGTTGTTGGAGGAAATGAGTCAAAGGTTGCAAATAGTGTAGAGTTGCAATGGTGGATTTTTCTTCTTGCTCTAAGATAGTGAATCTCTCTATAATAGTCTTCTTCTATTCTTCTGTCTTCTAAACAATGATTCATTTGGGCAGTGAGTTATTCTTCTCTTATGGGCAGTGAGCCGATTGTGTAAATGTTTCTATTCAAATATATGTGAATTAATCCTCACCATGTTTTTTCCTTGATTATGGTTTTTCATATAAATCTAGTGTTCTCTTGTGTATGGTTTTAAATGTGTTTATGTTTCATATGTTTACATCTTGTTTTGTATAATAAGGGTTTGATGGTTAATGAGGGTTAAAGGTTTTAATGTATAACTAATTCACCCCCTTTCAGTTTTCCTATGTATTTAATAATATTTTCCTTGGGAATCCAACCCAAAGGGTTGGACTTACATGTCAATTCCTATAGATGTGTTTTTAGTAAATTCTAAAAAATGAGAAAATGTTGAACATGCTCTCCATCAAGTTTGCACTTCTTTCAATGTAAAGTTAAAAAATAACACAATAATGTTGAGCTCTCTTTTAGCTTTCTAACCATGTAATTTTTTCTATGTTTGAATTATGTTAAGGTTTTTATTTTAATTTCTTTTGCTAATTCCTCCATTTTTTGTCAAAAACCTATGTATGGTATCTTTAGCTTCAATTTTTATTTGTTCATAAAAAATTCAAACAAATTAAATTTGAAAATTAGTGAAAAATTATATATTCATTAAAAAATTAACACAAACATTAGGCATAAACTACATGGTGTTAGTTGATTTTTCATCAAAGAAAATTTTGAAATACAAAAAAGGTTAACATTTTAGGGAGGCCACACCAGACACTATGTTATGTTTTCTTTAAACAGGAGTAGTTTGTATGCCCCACCTATTTGAATCCCTTAATCTCCACCATTTTCTAAGAAAAATACTACTTTAGAAAGTAGATTCAAAGCACTGTGAATCTTATTCTCGTTGCATCTTCAAATTTTGAGTGTAACTATCTTCAAATTCTCATCCAAGATTAGTTTTTCCTGATTTTAGAAAAAAACATGGCCACTTAAGACCACCTTTTGGTCCCCTATTTCCTTGTAGTTACCTTATTTATAAACATTAATATCAAAATGTAGTGTAGGAAAAACTATCCATTTTTCACACTTAATTTGGGAATAATTAATGATAAAATAAGCTTAATCATGCCTTGATTTAGTGTTGTATATTTTTTATATTCACATTAAGTTTAGGGCCCTTTTAAATTAAATGGACTTAATTGTGCCTTATTTTTGGCATTGTATGGTGTACCTTTACAATTTAACACTAATCTAGGGATTTATTAATTGATTAAGGTTAATTTTCCTTAATTGGCCCCTTTAATTCAAATCCAAGCCTAATTAAATGTAATTTTCAAGGGATAAAAACTGACATTCATAAATGCCATTACACAACACATAACTTTGGAAGATGTGTGTCCTAGTTAAGTGACCTAGGACCCATTTTCCATAGGGAAAATGGGTCCTCACTTAGATCTAGGACCCTAATTTAACATAATGTTTAACACTAAGCAATGTGTGTCCTATGTAAGTGGCTTAGGAACCATTCACTCTATGGTGAATGGGTCCTCATTTAGGCCTAGGAACCCACTTTAAAATATGTTTTTGGAAGTATTTTAGTGATTTCAAATGTACAATTCAATGTCATCTTGTGATATTTTAATTTTGGGAATTAATCTTAAGATATATATAAATACAAGGTTATTTCACTTAGTTTCACCTAGAAACTTTATGAGAAAATCCTAATAGAAATTTTATGAGATCAAGAGCAATTCAAGATCAATTTCAAGGCATTTCAAGCGCAGATTTATAGAAGATTATTGTAGCAATCAATATTCCTATCATCATGTCAAAGATTTATTACACCATGCATGTTGTTTGAGCTAATAAGGTGATATAGTGTTCAAGATCTATTCAAGCATATCAAAGGAATTGTTTCAAGACAAGTTGCATGATCAAGATCTACATTTGTTGAGGCCACTTCATGCTAGTTTGCAAATTTGTTATCCAAGGTTCAAACAAGGTTTGGTGAGTTCTTGCATAGTGTTGTCCATTCATCATTCCTTCATGATTTTCTATTTCATTACAAGTTTTAATTACCAAAACGGGGTTTGACCAAGGAAAACCCCCATTCACCTAACAAAATAACATTTTTCTCTCTTTGATGTGTGATTGCAGATTTTAGGTTGAAGATCCTTTGAAGAGAAAAATTGAAGAAAGCTACAAAGTTGTCAAATTTGTAAGAAAATTTGTCAAATCACGTAAACTCTTCTACATAAATTTTTTTTGACTGCCTGACAATGAACACCTAAATTTGGGAGTGCAGACCTAGCAGAAGAGAACCCAATAAGCATTTTCCAAAAACCCTAGCTAGGACCCATTCACCATAGGGAAAATGAGTCCTCAATGAGCTTCAAAAGGTGACTTTTGGTGAAAGGTACACAACATTTTCCCCTTTCTAAATCTGCCTTTTGACTACTTTTTTGGTTAGATTTAATTAATGTTCTTCATTTGCTTATTATAGCATACATTTTGAATGAAATAAGGGAAAATAGGTCCTTTGTGCTTCCCCACATCCCATTTCTCTTCATTTCACAAAATACATAATTTTAGTAGGCTTCACATAATTTTTTTTATCATATTTATATTCCCTAATCTCCATAAATATATCATCCTTAAAATATCATTTTTAATGCTACGAGATCATAAAGATTATATCCCTTAATGTTTTCACAATAACCCACAAAAACACTCTTATTAGCCCTAAAATTAATCTCTTTTTTCCTTGGAACATGAACATATACCTCACTACCAAAAACTCAAAAATTTGAAATTGATGATTGTTTACCAATCCATGCATCATAGGGAATTTTATTATCAAGAGAAAAAAATGGGACCTGTTAACTAGGTAACAAGCAATGTGAACTACTTTAACCCAAAATCATTGCTCAAGTTTTGCACCACTGAACATGCTTCTAGATCTATCCATCAAAGGCGCTAGAGAAAAACTCACCACTATTATCTATTCCTAAAACTTTTACTTTTATATTTGTTTACTTGTCAACAAGTTCTTTAAAATATTTAAAAATAGAAAATATAACAAATTTTCCTTCAAAATGTAAACTTGTACATATATCTAGAATAATTATCAATAAAAGAAACATAATAGTGATAATTTTTAATTGAAGATAAATCCATAGGAAAAAATAAATCACTTTGAATAACCTCCAAAATGTGCTTAGTCCTTATACTACTAGATTGAAAAGAAAATATATGTTATTTTTCATACACACAATATTCAAAGAAATCATAATTAACAAAGTAAATAGATAAACCATCAACTATATTATTTATGAGGATTTTGAGACCCTTATGCTACTGTGACCCATCTTATAGTGCAACAACTTATAGGATACAAAGTTATCAATTACATTAATACATTTACAAAATGGAGATGCATCAAGCATAAACAAGTTACCACACCTAGTGCCCCTATCTAACACTGAATTTTGTCTACTTAACTTGCAACCACTCTTCTCAAAAGTAACATATTCCCCTAAATTATTTATTTTAGATACAAAAATTAAATTTATAGCTAAGCTAGGGATATGTGATACATCTTCGAGGCTTTTCATGTTTCCATCACAAAAAAATATTTTTACCTTATCTTGACCCAAATATTCTATGTATTGTTATCCTTGTAATATTTTTCTATGGATATAGCCACCCAACATTATAGAGCCCTAATGGAAAACACATAGAAATGAGAAGATCAATATCACAATAAAAAATTGTATTCCTATCGAAGAATACAAATAGAATGAACATGGATTTATTTTTATTATAGAGAGAACCCCTTCATTATATACACCCAAGTGAGATAGAAGATAACATAATATTATGACAATTTTCTTAACCTTATGCTATGAGACATAAAGTGATAAGAATCCGATGTGTTCCCTAAGTAAAATTAACTAGACTAATATGAATAGGACCTAGAAGGTAAACCAATTAGGTAATATCCTTGCTCACACCAACACTTAATGATTAGGGAGAATGATAAAACATGTAAATATGGAAGGATGGGTCCTAGATAGTAGACCATTTTGGTTACCCATGTACAAATGCATCTCTTACAATGGAGTAGAGGATAAAAGCTAGTGGGACAAAACTCCTCCCCAAAAGAGAGAAAATAAAAATATCTCAAGGTATGAAAAAGACAAAACTACATGTGAGGAAAATTCCTCCATAAGAGAGAAGAAGAGAGAACATGTATCCCCATTAATTTAGAATATGTGTCAATGAAATATTCTTGAAACTATATTTATAATATCGTTCACAATCATTGAAAAATATTCCTCCCCTTGGGAAGTGTTAGAACCTATAAATTCATTAAATTTAAAGTTCTTTGTTTTATCCCCCTGTGATCCCCGTCAATTTTGGCCAATATGAGAAATCCAAATGTTGCATTCCCCCTTAATATAGCTATGTTCAAATATTCCTTTTTCCTTCTTTCTTTTCTACTTAGAGTCCTATCAAGGTTTTAGGCCCCGAACACACATTTGGACCAAATCCAAATTTCCATGTTCTTCCTAAACCCCCTTTCTTCTATTTTCACTTTTGTTCGCTTAGGGATTTAGGTCCCAAATGGACACTTGGGCCAAGGTCCAAGTTCGCTCTCAACTCTTGACCCCATTTTCCCCTTTTCTCCTTCTATCTGATCAAAACTTTTGGTTTCGATCAAACCCTTGGAATAAGTTCCATAATGGTCTAAATCTATTTGGGATTCCCAATTAATGCCCTTTCCTTCTTATTTGATTGGGTTTTTGGGTCTCGATCGAACTTTAGACCTAAGTTCAAAAGATTTGAAACCTCACCCTGTTTTGTTCCTCTATTTTTTATTTTCATCCAATCAAGTCTTTGAGTCCCAATGGGACCTCTAGACTCAAATTTTGCAGGTTTTCATGCCCTTTTTAAAAGGTACATAGAATCAATCCACAAAAGTGTGGAAAGATTCCATGTGGCATATTTTCGCAAGTCCACATAGTTCTTATGGTTGGTTTATCTTTGGTCTACAAAAGAAAAAGTAGCAAACATGTGGCATGTTTCTATGAGTCCATAAGATCCTTTTGGAAATTCCCTCCTTAGCCCATGGAATTTTCTAATGTTGCCACGTGGCATGTCTAAAAATTCTTAAGTCTTCTTTATTATCTGATTGGGACTTTGGGTCTCGATCAAACTATCAAACCAAAGGTCCAAAGGGACCAAGTCCAATCAAGACCTCTGATCCCAATTGACATTATTTCTTTTGATCCCAATGGTACTTTGAGTCCCAACTAAACTTTTGGACCAAAGGTCCAAAATGTGTAGGTCCGATCGAGATTCTTGATCCTAATCAATTTTCCTTTTCTTCCTTTTCTGATCCAATTAAGACTTCAAGTATCCATAAGAAGGGTTGAATCTGGTTGAAAATTCTACTCCTAATCCTTCTTTTCTTTCTGATAAGTTTCCATACCCAATTAGATTTTTGGACTTTTTGGTTCAAAAGTCCATATTTGTTTCAATTTCTCGAATCCAATTTTCTTCCTTATCGGGACTTTGAACTTTTTTTGAAATTTTAGAATTTTTTCTTGATAGCCTGGGTCTGATTTTTTTTTCTGCTCCCACCCTCCAATTCTTCATTCTTAAGATCTTGTTGGGATTTCAGAACTGGATTGGACTTTCGAACATTCAACGAAATTTTCACATTTTCACATTAATACTCCAACTCTCCCAACTACCATATTTGATTTTTTGGGCTGTAGGGATGATTTTAAATGCATTTCTCAACAACTATAAGTGGGATAAGGTAGTTTCCATGCCCCTTTATGGTTCTTAGGCCTTCTTTATATCATACATTCGATCTTAGTTGTGATTTGTTGCAAATTTCAAGTGGTTTTTGTTCCTTTTGTTGTGTGCTCATTAATGTAGGGCCATGGTTTCATCATTGGCAACCCAATTTGTGATATAAGAAAGCATGAGGACCTATACACATTTTTTTGAAAATTT
Source organism: Sequoia sempervirens (assembly GCA_007258455.2). Lineage (NCBI taxonomy): Eukaryota > Viridiplantae > Streptophyta > Pinopsida > Cupressales > Cupressaceae > Sequoia > Sequoia sempervirens. The sequence continues at coordinate 211,365,381 of VDFB02000008.1, read as the reverse complement.
GGGTCCTTCTCCCAATGTGTCATGATGAGGTAATAAAAATGATCTTCCTAATTTTCAAGGAGAAAAAGAGAGAGAGATTGGGATAAATTTGAGAGAAAAACAAAAGAGAAGAGAGAAGCAATTACAGATCCAACAGAAGAAGATATTTAGAGGAAACCCTAGGTTTCAATATCTATATTTGGGTTTAGATATTTTTGTATTGTAATGATCTGGGTTTGATCCCAAATTTGTAATAACACTTGTAAACTTGAAGATTGGGTGATTAAAAGTAGAACTAGCCTTAGCAAAATCTCTCCTCATGTATGGTATGCATTTATAGATGTATAATTGATTATTTTTTCAACAATAAGTCTGTAAAATCTATGCAAATCTTTTGCATAGTATCTTTTCAATATAATAAAGGAAATTTGTGAGTATGCATAAGGATTACTAAGTATCCTATCTTAATATTTTGTAACTATATATTCCAGCATACCATTCCATTGGAGCCTAGTGCAAATCCATTCAGACAAAAGAAACATCTTATCAACCCTACTCTTTCCCCTCAAATGTAAAAGGAATTGATGAAGCTAAAATAATTTAGTATTATTAAACCAATTAGACATTCATAATGGGTGTATAACCTTGTTCTAGTTAGAAAAATGAATGGGTACATTAGACTATATGTGGACTTCATAAATCTAAATATAAAGTCCCTCAAGTAAAATTATCCATTTCCCAACATAGATCATTTGTTGCAATAGGTGATGAGGTTAGAGCCGATGTCTATGATGGATGGTTTCTCAGGTTACAATCGGGTCATGGTAAACAAATGAGAGCAACACAAGATAACTTTCACTACACCATGGGGAACTTTTGTATATTTTTTAATGTCATTTAGACTTAAGAGTGTAGGGGCCACATTTAAGAGGGCTATAGATGTAGATTTTGGAGGCTTTATAAATGAGATAATGGTTTTCTACCAAGGTGACTTGACTTCCTACTCCAAGGATGGGGATGATCATTGCTAGCATCTAGATTTGGTCTTCCAAATATGCCTAGATTTTGGGGTGTCTTTGAATCCCAAGAAGTGCATCTTTTGTGTGGAATAAGGTAAACTCCTTGGATATATTGTGTCTAACGAAGGGGTAAGGATTGATCTAGAGCATGTCAAATTTATTGACTTATCCCATAACCTAAAATAGTTAAGGAAGTCCAGTCTTTCTTTGATCAAATGAACTTTGTTCGAAGATTCATTCCCAAATTTTCTTACAAAAAAAAGTCCATCTCTAAAGTGTTAAACAAGGGGAAATCTTCCAAGTTGGATAAGGAATCAATGGATTCCTTTTCAGATATAAAAAAAGAAATCAAGAAGGAACCAATTTTGGCAAGTCCAGACTACTCCAAACCTTTCCAGTTATTTTCTTTTACATCTTTTTATACTATTGTTGCAATCTTAATACAAAAAAATAAGGATGGTTATGAGCAGCCAATAGATTTTTTTAGAAAATCATTAAGATATGTTGAATTAACTTATTCTGTTATGGAGAAGCATGCATATGCTCTTGTCAAAGATATGAAAATTCTTAGACCTTACCTTGTAGGGGCTAAGATTATTGCTTTTGTGCCACATATAGCTGTCAGAGATATTGTTATCTACCAAGAAGCATCAAGAAAAATGTGCAAATGGATCAATAAGATCCAAGATTATGACATGGAGATTCAAACAACTAAATTCGTTAGAGGTCAAGGGCTAGAAAAAATAATGATTGAGGGAAATTTAGATTTTTTTTAGGTCCACCAAGTTAATTTTGACCCCTCTTTCATCTCATGCCAATCGAAGGATTGTCCTTGGTATAAGGAAATTGTATTTTATTTAGAAAACATGAATTGTCCTCCTAAATTGAATGATAAAAAAATAGGACTTTGAAACTTGAGGTTAAAAGGTATGTGTTGCTCTAAGGATAGTTGATGAGAAACCTTGATGGTATACTCCTAAGATGTTTAAACTAGGAGTAGTCAATGAGAGTTATAGAGGAACGTCATCATGGATTATGTGATGGACATTCTATAGAAAAAACCATTGTTCATAAGATTATGAGGATGGATTAGTGGTGGCCAACATTAATCAAAAATGTAGCCAAGTTTGTAAAAAAATGTGATTCTTGTCAAATGTTTTCTGCAAAGATGAAATTTGCAGGTGCACTTCCCCTTACAACCATTTCAGTAGAGGCTCCATTCCAATAGTGGGGTATTGACTTCATACAGGAAATAGAAAAAAATTCTAGCAATGGATATGAGTGGATATTGGTGGTCACTAACTACTTTACGAAGTGGGTGGAAGAAATTCCTACAAGAAATGCAACCTCAAAGATAGTGATTGAATTTCTACTAAATAACATAATCACCAGGTTTGGTTTACCATCAAGAATTGTTACTGACAATGTAAATGTGTTTTAGGTCTAAATATTTTATTGAAATGTATTCACAATATGGTATTTATTTAATAAATTCATCACCTTATCATCCATAGGGAAATGGATAGGATAAATCAAGAAACAAATGCATCATGAATGACTAAAAAATATAGATGCAAGCAAAAAAATGTGGGATGACATTTTGAAGTTTGTTGTCTAAGAAGATAGGGTAACTTACAAGAAGGCTATTGGGAAGAGTCCATTTGAGTTAGTATATGGTACTAACGCCAAGTTGCTAATCAACCTTGAATTACCAGTGTATAAGTTGTTGCAACAAATTGAAGGAGAAGTAGAAAGTGTCATCTCCAAAAAAATACATGAGTTGATAGAATTAGAAGAAACCAGGAGGGGTGCCCAAGAGGGGGTTTCAGATTGGGGATCTTTCTCATTTGGAATTATAGAATAGAAGACAAAGGAAAGCATGATAAAATTGATTCTTTATGGGTTGGGACCTATCAAATTGTTGAATAATGTGGTCAAGGAACTTTCTACCTCAAAAGCCTTGATGTAGAATTCATGGAGTTTCTAGTTCATGGTCAATATATCATGAACTATTTCTCCTAAATATAATTTTCTTTGAACCTTTGTATCATATGTTCTTTTTTTTGTGTTCTTATGTGCAATTGTGATCCTTGGTTGTTATGATCTTATGTAATTTTTTCTCGATATTTTTGTTCCCCTTTTTGTCCTTCTTCCTAGAGATTTGGATTCTCATTGGGTCTACAAGAGACACACATCCTCAACTAGAGCCAATGTTGGAATCTATAAATTAATTGAATTTATAGTGCTATGTTTTATCACCTTGTGATCCCCATAAATTTTTGAAAATTTGAGAAATCCCAATGTTGCATCATGTTCATTTCCCCCCAATAGTTGCATTGCTCCTTAATATGACTATGTACAAAAACCCATTTTGTAGATTTTCCAAAGGTTAGACTTTTCCTTCTTCTTTCTTTTTTCTTTAGAGTCCTATTGGGGTTTAGGACCCTAAACAGACATTTGGACCAAGTCCAATTTTCCATATTCTTCTTGATCCCCCCTTCTTCTAATTTCACTTTTGTATGTTCAAGGATTTGAATCTAGAACGGACACTTGGCCAAGGTCCAAGTACACTCTCAACTCCTAGCCCCATTCTTCCCTTTTCTCCTTCTATCTAATCAAAAATTTGAGTCCCGATTGGACAATTGGACTAAGTTCTATAATGGTCTAAATCTGATATGGAGTCTTGATCCCGATCAACACCCTTTCCTTCTTATTCGATCAAGTTTTGGGTCTTGATCAGACTTTCAAACCTAAGTTCAAAAGGTTTGAAACCTTTATGAAACCCTACCCCCATTTTTTTCCTCTTTTTTATTTTCATCCCATTGCGACTTCAAGTCTTGATGGGACCTTCGAACCCAAACTATGCAAGTTTGCATGTCCTTTTTTAAAGTTACATAAATTCAGTTAGTGAAAGCTCATAAAGATGCCATATGGCATGTTTTTCTAGGTCTACAGATTTCTTCTAGTTGTTTCATGTTTGGTATACAAAAGTGTAGATAGTGGACACACGGCATGTTCTTGTGGTTCGACAGATCCTCTTGGTAGGTCCCTCTTTGACCTATAGAAGTTTGGAATGTTGCCATTGTTGTCACCTATAAATTGCACCCTATGCATAGAGATTGAAACTGAGCTTTCTAGAGACACATGGGATCATTTCAAGGTTGTGGGTCACCTGAATTTGAAATGAACCTCTAGAGAAGGCCGAATTCCTTTGGGTACCACCTAAAACTACTGATTCTTTGAAGGGAAAGGGAGAAGGAATGCATAAAATAAAAACTACACTATGGTGATACACCGAATTTATAAGAAATCATGAAATCAAACAAGAAGAAAATACACTGGGAAACTTGATTGCTATTGTTTCACATATTCAGAACAACTTCTTTTAGACTTATGCATCATTCCTGATAGGTTTGATCTACATACACATCTTAAGAAGGAAAGATGAAATTCACAGCTTTAAGATATGAGTGCAGACTTATAAAACATAGTTGAAAACTTGCATAATCAGAAAATTATAGAAATGAGAGGTATACAAAAATTAACACTAGCTTCCAAGGTAGTCTCTGTGTTGTATTCCAGATTCCAGTTGAGTTACAAAACATACATTTAGTTGAGAAGGGATTGATAAAAATCACTAACCCTTCAGAGTGTATAATCCGAACTATCTACAAAAAAGAAAAAAATGCCTTATATATCAAATTGTGTCAGCCCCTTAGGGCTTACAAAAATATCAGTCCTCGGAGTAGATTTTTCCTTAGATCTTTTGATTGAAATTAATGCTAAACCCTACGTGTCCATGTCGGTGAAGATTCATTCCCTAGAGAAGCCTTCTTTAGATATTTCACAACTACCGCATTCACTTCCTGGCATCGCGTCCTATTTGAACCACTTTGGTTGAACGCTTTGAATGCCCTGAGCTCTAAATAGATACGGGTCACATTCACATTTTTTTGACATTATTCACCCTGGTCAGACTACCACGATTCACTTTCAGATCTCCCTGATTGGCTGGGTATGCTCTACATAGATTCACCAAGAGGTCAAAAGCTCGTTTGATCAGAATCTCATCTCGGCGAGACACTGAAAGTGTCTCACTGATGCAATTATGCTCCTCTGAAGCCATCGGCATAGCATGTGATAATCAATGAGAGTTCTTATTGAGCCCAAAAAACATACCGATATCGCCTCTATGGTCGCCAAGACGATCGCGTTCAGCCAGAGAACATGGTGAACTCTTCTCATCCTCTATCGGCAAAGGTATTTTGATGTTACCCTGATGCATTTTTCTCTACCCAAGCTCCGCATTCTTTCGGCGAGACCTTGGTAGGTCGGGAAGACTTCATAGCGAGGCTCAAATGTCATATCAATCTCTACTCTATCACTGAGACCACAATATGTCAATAAGACATCACTCTAACAGTCGAGCACTACATCAATGTAATTCATGTCGGGGAGACATTACCGAGTCAGCAAAACATCCTATCGAGGCCTCTCCTCTTTGCTGATGCCTCCAAAAGTCATACCACTGGGCTCCTTTCCTTCTGTCAGCCATACATCCTTATATCAGCAAGACCTTATGTCGATGTCAAGCTCTTTCAGCGAGGTCTTTACTTTCTGGTCGGTGAGATATCACGCGATCGCTGAGACTTCATAGCGAACTCCTCCTGTCTACTCGAGCTCTCCTTTATTTGCTAAGACTCCCACCAGTTGGTGAGACATCATACCAAAGGAACTTTGCTTTGGCGAGAGTCTTTCAGTCGGCATGACTTTTCTTTATCACCCAGACCTCACACCGAGGTCCTCTCTTTCTGCCGATTTGTTCACTTTACTGTCGATGAGACATCACCGAGTCGGGGAGATCTCCTATCAAATTCACAAGATTATGCCAAAGCCACATACTTCAATGAGACTTTGGACAATCGCCAGGACCCCATGGTGAAAGCCCCAACTCCTAGTGAGACCGAATGTTTCCTTGGTGGGACCCCCACTTGTTCACTTCAATCATAAAGACCCCCTGGTCAAGGAGACATCCCTTGGTCGGCAAGAGGTCATGCCGAAGGCACCTTGATTTGGCAAGGCTTCATTTCGTTACTTCTTCAAGAGACAAAGGTTTTTCCAAGACATTGTGGTGAAACCACTTCCTTTGGCCGAGATCCCCTTCGTTCGCCGAGACATGGCCATGTCGGCAAGACCTCAACCTGACAGCTGGAAACTACACTGATGTCAATGTCGGGGAGACCTCCGTCGAGCTCATTACTGTCACTAAAACATCCGCGGGTTGTCGAGACCTCTTGGTGAGCTCAAATTGCTAAGCCAAAGACTTCAACATAAAGCAATGTTGGTGAGATACGTTAGTTTCGCTAAGACATCACATTGAGCTCTTGTGTTACCCCAAGCGAATGTAGTCGGTGTGACTTTCTCGTACCGGTAAGACTTCTTACCGATAGTGTTTCTTCCAGTGAGGCTTTCCCCGATGACTTTAAACCAACTGTTGTCAGTGAGACTTTAACTCTTCACTGGGACCTTTCTCCGAACGAGATCCTCATGTCGATGGGAAACTCTTAGTCACCGGGACAATCATTTTGTCTCGCTGATAGGAATCTGTAGGTGAAGCATTCAAACTTGATGGAACCCTTGGCAGTCAGCAAGACATCTAGAAGGTCTTTCCAACTTTCTCCCTAAAGGATAAATATGTCAAACTGACTGAGGCCGACCTTCAACAAAACTCCCTTGTAAAACTGGTGGGGCGGGGTCAAGACGAAACTGAAACCGGAACTAGAAGCAAAAAAGGACTTGAAACTTCCCCAAAGTTTCAAGTCTGGATTTCGTTCTGATCCCGTCTCTGACAAAACATGAGGGAAGAAGGAAGAAAAGGAAAACACACAAGGAAACCAAGGAGGAGACATCCCCCAAGCACATGCCACGAAGAAAAGGAAGAAGAATGAGCAGGACCGGGGGCGGAACCAGAACGAAAACAGGAACTAGACCTTGGAAAAGTTCCAAGTTCAGGTTCCAACCCGGTCCCGATCTTGCCAGAGAAGGAAAGAAAACACAAGGCAGGAGACAAGGCGGGATCAAAACTAAAACCGATCCTGGGCCAAACACAGTGGGGGCAGAAACAAAGAAAAAAGGGGAACAAAGAATGAAACGGCGGAACCGGGGTCGGAACCGGATCAGAAATAGGAACCGAAACTTTGGAAAAGTTCCATGTTCAAGTCTCGACCTAGTTCCGTCCTTGGCAGAACAAGGAAAAGGCAACAAGAAAGAAAAAATACAAGAGGGAAAATAAGGAAAAACAAAAAATAATGAAAACCCACCCGAAACCGAAGACCTACACGCTGGGCTCAACCCTCTTGGGAGCCACATTTAATCCACGTGTCAAAATTTAAACATCATTTTCCCCTACATTTGCGCAAGAAGCAAACAAGTTAGAAAAAAGTGACCCTGATGCAAGTGTTCCTCCATTGGTCTTCAGAAATCTCTGAAAGCATGGGTTACTCTGCCTAATTGAGCCCATAGGTGAAAAACGGGTAACAGCCACATGGCATGTCCAAAAATTCTAAGTCTTTTTTGTTAACTGGTCAAGAATTTGGGTCTTGAATAGAATTTCAAACTGAAGGGTCCAAGTCTGATCAGGATCTTTGATTCCAATTGACATTTTGTCTCTGATCCCATCAGGACTTTAGGTCCCAACCGAACTTTCCAGGTCCAATCAAGATTCCCAATATTGATCAGTTTTCCTTTTCTCCCTTTTCTAATCTGGTCAGGACTTCAAGTCTCAACAAGACTTTTCAACCAAAGGTCTAAATCTAGTCATAAATTTCACTCCCAACCCTTCTTTTCTTTCTGATAAGTTCACATCGGGGTTTCAAGATCCAATTGGACTTTTGGATTTTATGGTCCAAAAGTCCAAATTTGTTTTAATTTCTTGGACTTGTTTTTCTTCCTTGTCAAGACTTTGGACTTTTGGATTTTTTTCTTGATATTTTGAATCCAATTTTTATTTACACTCTTTCCCTCTAGTTTCTTCATTATTAGGATTATGTTGGGGTTTCAAAACTCGATTCAAATTTTGGACATTCTATGAAAATTTCACATTCTCACCATCAATGCTGCAACAACTCTCTCAACTTCCAAATTTGATTCTTGGGGATACAAGGATGATCTTAAATTCATTTCACAACAACTATAAGCGGGATAAGGTGGTTCTCATGATCCTTTATGATTCTCAAGACTCCTTTATATTATTGATTTGATCTTTTTTGTGATTTGTTAAAGATTTTGTGGGGGTTTTATTCCTCATTTGTGTGCTCATTAATGCAGGGGAATGGTTTCATCATTTGCAACTTGATGTGTGATACAAGCAAGGGGAATTATACACATTTTTCTAACATTCTGGGTCCTTCTCCCAATGTGTCTTGATGAGGTGAAATAAATAGTCTTCCTGATTTTCAAGGAGGAAGAGAGAGATTTGGATAAATTTGAGAGAGAAACAAAAGGAAGAGAAGTAGTTCTAGAGCCAACAGAAGAAGATATTCAGAGGAAACCCTAGGTTTCAATATCTAGTTCTAGGTTTAGATATTTTTCATTATAATGATCGAGGTTTGATCCCAAATTTGTAATAGCACTTGTAAACCTGAAGATTGAGTGATTAAAGGTAGAATCAACCTTAACATATTGTCTCCTCATGTGTGGTATGCATTTCCATATGTATAATTGATTATTTTTTCAACCAAAAGTCTATAAAATCTATGCAAAGATTCTACATAATATCGTTTCAATATAATAAAGGAAATGTGGGTATGCTTAAGGATTATTAAGTATCATCTCTTAATATTCTACAACTATCTATTATCTTTTGAATGAATGTGCAGAGCCTAGATTTCCCATGCATTTGGAAAGGCATAGTATGTTATGGTAGCTTGATTAAGTCATTACCTTATTTTTAGTTATTGTATTTGTGGTTAAATCTAGAGATTCTTTTTCCAATTGATAAAGGTGTTGTTGTATGATTGGCATTCTCTCATATCATCCTCAACACACTCTAAACACATTAAATCAAAAACCTTTTAATTTTACCTTATATGTGTTTTAGTACCATGTTTGATGAATACAACAATACAAGGGTTATAATAAACTCAACCCCAAACACTTATATGGTAGATTGTCTATTTTTAAGATGCTTAACCTTACTTGTCCAAACTAGCACATAGGTATATTGTGAAACCAATATTGGGATACACTGTGCAATGCATATAGTTTATTATAAGATATTGTTTAGTGCTTCAATCACCAATTCAAAATCTTAGGGAAACCCCTATTGGTCTTGCAAAGCTAGAAGTGAAGGAGATATTACCCACCTCAACCATTGGTCCTTAGCTACCCAACCTAAAGAGAGGTTTGTGGAAATTTTCCAAGTTTAACACCCCTGGCACTTGGAAGGTTATCAGACCTTAGGGATTTGGGGCCTAAAAATTAAAAGACCAATAGGGAGAAAAAAAATCAAGGGCGTATGTATTATTCCTTCCCATTCCTAAAATGAAATTGAAGGGAAAAAAGCTAAAAATATATGAATTCTTTGAATTTACTCATGTTTCTTTGTATCAATGTTGAAATTTATCACTACAAAGTCAAGTTTTCTAGGCCACACTAATAAGATGACAATATAGAATCTAGTAGAGATTAATGTAGAATAGAATTCAAAGATGAAAGTAAATCCTCCAAATGCTACTCAAGAGTCTCCAAGCCAATGCTAAACTATGAAAATTGATTACATGGATAAAGAACTTGAGGTTCTAAAAGTTCCCCCATTACATATGAAGAAGGTGATGCAACTCCATGATAGCTAACATTGAAGAGAATATAAATATCCCCAATTGTTTCCTCCAAGTATACAATATAGGATTCAGAAAACAAACTTGTAATGATCAAGTACTCATCCCAAGTAGTTGTATCCAAAAGATATTAAATGTGTTGTTGCACTAAATCATTAGGAGCCATGGATTTAGAGACACTAGTCTCATAAAAAAACTAGTAGAAGATGAAGGAAATAGAATACAAGGTTCAAGAATTGGATAACATGTGAGAATATCTAAGTTCAAGTAACCAAAATTCTCCTCATAATAAAATTCCATCATTCTATTCTTCTCAAGAAGATGTTTCAATTTATCATTGTCCTTATAATAGTAATGTTCTTCATGCCTAATATTCTTTTAAAATACACAAGTAGGATTCTCTTTCATTGTCCTTAGATTATTCCACTTTAAAATAGGCATTTTTATGTTCTTTCATGGAAGTATATGTGTATTGTGTGTTCTTCTTAGGCTTGTTCTTTTTCTTCTCATTGTCACTAAAAGCCTTCTCATCATTTCTAATCAAGGATTCAAATTTTCAATACTTCAATGTGACCATTGTAATAGGATTATCTTGCTTTCTAGTGAATTGGATAGAAAAATTCTTAAAAGAATGTATTTTAAACTCACTCCCAAAGGAATTCTTTGTAGCATAAAAGTAGACACAAATACTAAATATTCATGTCCTAAATTTGAGAGAGCACTTAGTACCATTTTTGTATCTAAATTTTTAGTTTTAAAATCCTTTAATTGTGTTCTTAGTAACTTGAATTTTGTGATTTTAATTCCTATATATTTTCAAATTACATGGATTAATAGTTATTAATTCTTTTTCTAATAAATTTCATTGAATTTCATCTTTTTTTCCAAACAATTTTGATAATGCATTCCACATAACCATAGGTGTATATTCAATTTCTTAATTTGAAACAAAAACTCAAGAGAGACATACAAGAACAAATAAATAATGAATTATTCACAACCATTCAACCACTTATTCTTTTTTACTTCATCATTGATTGGTTCACCATCAAGCCTATGGACTATACTATACAACCTCTTACCTCTTAGTAACTTTTTTTATTTAGATTTATATTTAGGATGGTTGTAAGGTGTTAGAAGTTGAACCAAAAATTTATCCATGATGAAATAAGAAGGAAATTTCACACAAATAAATAAGAATACAACCATAACCATAAGGAGATTCCCCTGAATTCACTCAATCAATGATCCCTCTCAACAATGCATGATCGTAGAACTTTATAATTGGTGAAGTGGTCTTGATATTAGTACGTGCAAATACCAAATTTGGCCACATAAATGAAGGTACATTTTTTTGATAAAATAAGATCAATTGGATCACATCACTACAAACTAAAGTAAAAAAGTATCCACTTTAAAAAATTACACTAAAAAATGTTATTGTACAAGCCCGAACATAGCCTCAAAAGTTCCTGAAATGAAAATTACTTAGAAACACCCATAAGAATATGCAATTTAATATTTAAATTAAAGGTTAGCTTAGATTTACATAATCATGCTCCAATATGAACCTGCAATTTAAATCCACAAAGAGGAATTGTAATGTCCCGGACATGTAATTTAACACAAAATACTTATTAGTATATTGGAATTCAATGAACAGCAATATACAAAACATAAACACTTGAAATCAAATATCGATAAGCCAATTATATCAACAAGTTGATGTAAATATATTTAAATTAAACAAAAAATTCTTAAAAATATTCTTTGAAGCAAAATAAAATCTTTGAGGTGAGAACGCTCTTAAGAACCAAATGGGATTCATCCTCTAATCTAGGTAATCACTGGGGTTTCATCCAATGACTACAACTCGTATGGGTTTTCATCCACAAAAGGGTTTAGAATATAATTTTCAAATTGTATAAAAAGAAGGAACATAATAATTAGATGACACATACATAAATCATCTACCTATACATATATGCTTCTAATTACCTCAAGGAATAGGTCGGCTTGAGCCAAAGTGGGACCAAAGTCCAACATTCAAATATCTACATGATACACTTAGGTTGACCTTAAGACTTAAGGGAAATTCCAACTTATGACCAACATATCCTATTGTGGACTTATCCATGTGCTCCATGGGTCTCCTCCCTTATCCTCCCACTTTGCAATTATCTTCGTACGCTTCAAAGAACACTCATCCCATTTTCTTGTGAAGTTTACTATTGGGAATTTGATGCAGGCATATTCTGACAATGACTTCTCATTGGGAATTGATTTATCCCTACAAATCTCTAAATATGTTGTAGATATGGCTCTATAGATTTTTTTTTTGAACCATATTATGAAATTTCCTCTTGCAGCAAGATGTGGTGTGATCTCTCAATCAAGCCAAGTGGGGTGAAGTTGGATTAGGACACAGAGAAATCTTCTAACAATGATAACTCTCTAGATATCAACCCTCTTTGCCTAAACTTTAGATATGAGGTGTAATGGACACTAAAGATATTATGTTCCAACCCACACATGCTTGAACTCTTCTATTGTGAATGTGGTAAGACATTTGCGTCTCACTCTGTAACTACCTATCTAGAAAAGGGGACATGACAATTGTTTGTCCTCAAGAAATCTAGACTTGGATGCTTGAGAATTCGAGGACCTTACCATGTGGCATCTTCAATTGGAAAATTCCTCCATTAGACAAGGTATTTAGTTATGCTCCTATTCCTTAACTTCTTGATCCAGATGTCAATCATTACTTTTAGAATGAGAGTGATCTTCCCCTCATCGTCAAGTGGCGATAACTTAGTTGCTAGAGCTATGTGTAATCCCAAAACCTTCTTTAGATAGGACACATGGAAAACATTGTGGATTTTTTTCCCTCTGGAAACTCAATCTCATAAGAAATTTCTCCAATCCTCTGGATTACCTTGTATGGCCCATAAACCTTGGTTTGAGTTTCTCTACTCCACCCTTTTTGAGGGAAGATTGTTTATAAGGTTGTAGTCTTATATCCCCTACTTTGAATGATCTTTCAGTCTACTTCTTGTCTATATATATCTTTTCCTAGTTCTGATATTTGTTTAGATGTTCTTTGAGTGTCCTCAATACCTCTTGCCTTTGATTGATTAGGTCATTGGCTACTAGAACTCTACTATTAGCAAGAACCAATTCTATGAATGGCATAGCTTCATACCCATAAAGTTCCTTGAAAGAAGATATTCCAATTGACATGTGGTGGGTGGTATTGTAATAGTTCTCTCTCAAATGAAGCCACTTGATCCATGCTAATTGCTAACTTGAGACATAGTTTTGCAAGTAGCCCTCTACCCATTTTTTCACAACTTTAGTTTTTCCATCAATTTGTAGATGATAGCTATTGTTAGGAGTGAGCTTAGTACCGATCAATTGAAATAAATATTTCCAAAAAGCACTGATAAACTGACTATCTCTATCACTTACAATGTTTTTGGGTAGGCCATGCAACCTAAAAATATATTTGAAGAACAATCATACAACTTCTAGAGCTTTAAGTCACTGGATATTACAAAGAAATGAGCATACTTAGTCATCATGTCAACTATAACATAGATACAATATTTTCCTTACACTCTAGGCAATCTGATAATGAATTCCATGGATATACTCTCCCACTTGTCCTCCAAAATGGGAAGAGTTTGCATCAATCCGATAGGGAATTCTTGTCCCCCCTTGCTTCATTAGCATGTGAGGCATTCCATAATGTGTGAGAGAACATCATCTTTGATGCCTTTCCAAAAAAAACTTTTCTCTAATTTTTTGGTAGGTCTTATAGTATCTGGGATGCCCTGTTGTTGGTGCATTGTGCTAAACCTCCAAGACCTTTTCTTTCACCCTTGATCTAGAGGTCGGGAACACTCTAATTTTAAGAGAATCAAAACTTCCACCACTGAATAAGTTTCATCCTTCTTCGTATCTTCTAGTATCTCAGTCATAAATGGGTCTTCAACATACTCCTTCATGATGGAGTCCTTCCAATCAACTAATGTAATGGTCACATGACATAGTCTGGGTCTCTGGGAGAGTACATATACTACTACATTCTTCTTCCTCTTGATATATTCAATGTCAAAATCATATGCCTGAAGGTTTCTCAACCACTTTTGTTGTCTATCATTCAAGTTATGTTGACTCAAAAATAACTTCAAAATGTTATGATCTGACTTGACCACAAATCTTCCACATACCAAGTATTACCATAACTTCTCCAAGGCATGCATTATTGCTAGCATCTCTTTATCATATATGGAATAACCTCTTTTGATGTCTCCCAACTTACTTCTTTCACAAGCTATAGGATGTCCCTTCTAAGAGAGGATAACTCTTATTCCTTCATCAGATGCATCACATTCAACCACAAAAGGAAGTGAGAAATCAGGAATTGCAAGTATCTAAAAAGAACTCATTACCCCCTTCATCTTTTCAAATGTCTCTCCACTCAAAGGCCCATGCCCTAGTCAGATTGGTGAGAGGTTTTGGTGTTTGAGGAAAACTTCTAACAAACCTCTGGTAGTAACTACAAAGTCCAAAGGAGCCTCTCAACTATGATAGGTTTGTAGGAGGCGGCCAATCCAAGATGGCTTGGATCTTTTCTCTAGTCCACTTGAACTCCCTCAACACTGATGACATGAACTAAATATAATATATCCTTCAATCCAAATTCACACTTGGATAGCTTTGCAAAAATATGATGTTGCTCTAGGATTCTTAGAACCATGTCTAGGTGTTGCAAATGATCCTCCTATTAATGTTATGAGATTTCCACAAGCCATAATGCTTATAATTTATTATTTCTGGATTTTGATTGTGTTTGAATTTTTTCATCTTTCATCTCCTTTTTCTCTCTATCATCTTGATGATGGATCATTGAGTGTGATCTAAAACATTGATTAAAAATCTCAAACACAATCAAAATCCAGAAATAATAAATTATGATCCTCCTATGTTATCTTGTAGATCAAAATGTCATCAAATAAAACCAAGACATTTTTTCTTAATTTCTTACCAAAGACATGGTTCATGCATGACTAGAAGGTTGTTGGAGAATTGGTCAAACCAAAAGGCATAACCAAGAACTAAAAATTCCCATAGTGACACCGAAAAACAATATTTTTCACATCTTATCTCATACTAATCTAATGGTATCTAGATCTCAAATCAATCTTTGAAAAATATACTACTCCATGAAGTTCATCAATTAGCTCATCTATTCAGGGTATGAGGTATTGATTCTTGATGCTCTTCTTTTTTAATTCCTTGTAGTCTATACACATCCTCAAGGTGACATACTTCTTCACAAACATCGCAGAAGATGCAAATGGGTCCCGGAGCTTGGCCTGATGTATCCTTTATAGAAAAGTTCCTTGTGTAAGAGTTGAAGATTAGCTCAATACCCAAGACCACCTACAAAAACAATGGAAAACTTCTGCAAGAGGGTATGTAAGAATATAACTTGCTTGATATTAAGACCTATCAAAATAATGATGAGGTGTGAAGTATATTACATATGTGTACAATGACCTTCCTTATATTGGCAATGAGATGAATAGGACTAAACATGATTGTGCCATGTGTCTTAATCCTATGACATGTGAAAAATAACAAACTAACTACATAAGAATCATGCATAAGTCTAGATAAGATAAGTTCTATAAAATCCCACTAAGACTTCTAGAAAGAATCTTATATCCTAAGTAAACTTAACATGTGAATAAGTCCCCTAAGTCCCTAGCAAGATAATTTACTAGGTACAAGACATATATTCACACCAACACCCCCCCTTAAGTGCAACTTAGGGAGAAAATTATTATGCAAATGATGCAAAAAATATGTAAAGATGGGTCCAAGCTACAAGACCATGTTAGGTACCCATGTACAAATACAAATGAAATTTCTCACAAATGGAGAAAAGGAGAAAACCCAGTGGGAGAAAACTCCTCCCCAAAAGAGAGATAATAAAATAATCAAGTGAGGAAGGATGGAGGACTCCATGATACCCCCCAAGTACAACATCCATCACATATATACATTACAATCAATAGCCCCCCATAAAAGGGAAATAAAGAGACTATGTAGCCCCCCCACAATGTGTAATCACCTGCAAAAATGGTAAGTGTCTGAAGAAAAAACATGATCCAATGTTTACAAACAACTTATCTCCATTTTAGAAGAAACAAAACCAAATACAAATGTAGGTATGCTTCCCATTCCGGATAGAAATTGAAGGAAAGAAGCATAAAGATGTATGATGATGATGTCTTTGAAAGCTACTCATGTGTCTCCTTGTCCACTGAAGATAAAGATTCCACTATCAAATTAGGTACATTCCTAATCAAAGAAGAAGGTGACAAATTAGGACTCTATGAAAATGGATGTTGAACAATATCGAAAGAAAAGGATGGGTTGACAACAATTGTGCAATGGCTATCATCAAAGAGGAGAGATAACCCCTCAAATGTGTCCTCCAAATCTAAAATGTGAGACTCCACAAACAAGGATGTAATGTTTGATAAATAGGAATCCCAATCAAGAAGACAATGAGATACTTGTGGCAATGAACCACTAGAAGTTCTCAATGAATCACCAACATAAGATGAGTGATCTTGCTGCACAAGATTGATGGGAGCCTCAATCAATGACTCTACACAATGAATCACTAAAGGTGAATGTACAAAAACTATCTCTGATTGAGAAGAGGGAGCATTTGAAGAAACCTCATCATCCTCATCTGAAGATTCAAATCATTCAAACCCCTATAGAGTAGTATAATCATAGGGTATCTTTTCTAAAACATGAAGAGGCGTATGACATTCTGAAACATGATCATCTAGGAATGGAGTATCAAGATCCCCATATATCTCCCAAATTTTAGTCCAAAGAGTATGAGGACAATCAAAATGATCAATAGCTTTCAAAATTTCATCATAAACATTCATTGCAATCATCTCTAAGACATCATAACTTCTACAACTCTAAGAAAATGTTTGTATACCTTTTATCTGGAGGGGGAACAAAACTATACAAATGTGGCAACAACTGAAGCCATCAGAAATGTTTTATGATGTCATCTCTCTATTGTTTATAGTTTACCCTTTGCAACATAATTAGAGAAGGATGAAATGAAAACCCCATAATGAACTATGATAGATCTCCAAAATTACAAAGAAATTAACCTTCAACAGTAGTTAGAGACCCTCAAACATGATGTATATAATAAATGAAGCCTTCCCAAACTGACAAAACTTCTCAAGGAGTCAAGATGTCCAATTAATCAATCAAATTTCCAAATATAAAAAATATTGAATAAATAATACCCGGGGTTGAATCTAGAAAAAGTGCATGTGCACAATTATAGAGCTCCTTAATACCTTCTTGATGCCACAAAATTTATGAAAAACGGAGATCCAAGAAAAAATTTATGAGCTCAAAGGTCCAAATGGAATATCTGAATTCAAACATAAATAAAATATTTCAAAATTAAAATCTGATAATAATACCTAAACCACTAGAAATTTCTTAGAACCAGCTTTCCAATGATATCTTCTTTTTTAAAATCTGATACCCAAGTCAAAAGTTATGATGATTTTAAGAAAATTTCCCAATTAAGACATAAGGGGCCAAAATTAAGCCCCCTAAGGGCTGGCAAGTGGTCCCCATGCAACCAAAAGCTGGTGGACATGGATGAGTGCCAGTATGATGGTTTTTTAACCATCAAATTTAACACAGCCTGTTGTGATGGTAATTTGTCTATTAAATTTAAGATAGTTGCCTAATTGTTTTAAAAAATCACCAAAAATAAATTTTCTTCAAAATATGACATATTTTATATGAAAATGGGGGTTTTTGGGCCTTTTGAATGCAACATAAGGGTTTATTTTTCTTAAATTTATCCAAAAAATTAGCTACCTCTTGAATCTGGTAACCACCTCCCAACTTCTAACCCTCGCAAACCTAGAAAAATATGTCAAATTTTGATGAAATAAAAGTCAACATTGGCTTTCTTAGATTCCTTGGACTCAATGGTGAGCTCATATTACCTCCAACATGTGCCAAAATTAATCTGCAATAAATACCTCAAAGAAAAACCTCAAATCTCATATTTCTTTCAAGTTTTTCTAATTCTCCAAGTCATCATATGATGCAAGAGAAGAGCATACTCAACCTTACTAAAAATAACCTAGATATCTCACTAGAAATACCTCAACCCTTAGATTTGTGAATGGTTTTGCAAGGCTTGGATCTGATACCATGTAAGAGCTAAAGATTAGCTCAATACCCAAGACCACTTGTAGAAACAATGAAACCTTCGATAAGAGGGTATGCAAGAATATGATCTTCCTTGATATGAAGACCTATAAAAATAATGATGAGGTATGAAGTAAATTATATATGTGTATAATGACCTTCCTTATATAGGCAAGGTGAGGAATATGATTTAGCATGATTGTGACATGTATCTTAATCCTATGACATGTGACAACTAACAAACTAACTACCTAGGAATCATGCAAAAAAGTTAGATAAGTTCTAGAAAATCCAACTAGGAATTCTAGAAATAATTTAATATCCTAAGTAAACTTAACATGTGAATAAGTCCCCTAATTCCCTAGCAAGATAATTTACTAAGTACAAGACATATATTCGCACCAACACCTTGATTTCTTTTTCTATCTCCTCTTTGTACGTCTAGGGATGGTGGTAAGGAGTGGTCATGATTGGCTTGGATCCAAGTTCAAGCTCTATTATGTGTTGGAATCCTCTATCTGGTGGAAATTTGGAAGGCATATCACTAAAAAACAAAATACTCTTATCCAAAAACAATTGTGCATCAACATGAACTTTCTCATTCCTACCGATGGCAGATTCTTTTCAGATCACTAAACAATTGGCAGCCCAAGAAACTTGGCTTCTCTGGAATAGTTTCTCCATTCTCCTAGTTGAGACTACTTCTGGACCTCTATTTTCCATTCCTTTTAGGATTACATCCTTCCCATTGGCTTTGAACTTGAGTTCCATGGTCTAATAGTTTGTAGTGTATTATCCAAAGGAGTGTAACCACTGGACACCCAAGATTACATCAATATCACCCAAGCCAATAACATGAAAATCATCACATACCTTATGATCTCAAAAATTCATTTCCAACTTTCAAATCTTCTTCTTACAGGGTAGGTTATATCCATTAGCCATAGTGACAATGAAGCCTTCAAAGTCCTCCACATCCAATCTCCTTCTTCTCGACAACCCTTCGTCAATGAAATTGTGAGTAGTTCCTCCATTAATCAAGACAATAACTCTTTGTCCAACAATAACCCCCTAAACTTTGAAAGAGATATCTACGTGCATTAGACAGAGATTCCAAAACACCTCCATCTTCTCCCTCCTTGTATTCTTCCCCTAGAGCATATTTTTTTGGATCATGAAATTCATCACATTCTTTTGACTCAGATTCTATGTCAAAGGTGCCCTATATGTAGTGAACTTGTCCCTTTCCAAGAAATCTATGTCCCGGGACCCATGGTTCTCTACAAGAGAAGCAAAGCTTCTTCCTTTGGAGCTCATTCCTTGTCTCTTCATCTACCTTATTTTCCATATTAGGAGTTACATTCCCAGGTACAAGTGTTGGTGCAGGTTGTTATCTCTTCTAAAATCCCTTATGATGCCAGGTTTTAGGTTTTATTTGTTGAGGAAGAAAATTCTTAAGAATTGATGGTTCAAGGGTTAAAGCCCTTTTTATAGCCTCCTAAATAGAGATAGGGGCAAAAGATTTCACAAAACCCCTAAGAGGTTTGCCAGTCTCAAGATGAAAAGATGCACTATCCTCTTCTCTGATACTTTTGGAATCATCACCACCACCTTTTGAAATTCTATAATGTAATCATCAACTAAATTGTTCTATTTGATCATGGCCAACTTGCTGAAATACTCTTCATCCTTCAATTCAAATATATCAAGTATCCTCTTCTTGAATTCCTTGAATCTTTGTATCTAATCATGGCCTAGAGTAGTGTGACTATGAAACCACCATTCATATGCTTCTCCTTCGAGATGTAGGGAGGAAAATTGAACTGCATCTTCTCAGTCATAGGGTTGAGCATGAAATAGGTTTCCATATTTTATAAAGAAGCTCTCGCTGAGATTTTATTACTCCCATCAAAACAAGTTCTTGCAAGCTTCCCCAACTTGTGCTTTAGGTCCTTTCTCTTGTACATTTCTTTATTTTGTGGTTCTCTCTTCTTTTCAACTTCCATGTATTATGTCCAAGACAAATATGATTTGATTTCATCCAGTAGATATTGATATTCTCCATTCCACTTACAAATCTTTTATGGATCGAAATCACTAGTGTCTACAGGTTCGCCCCTATCTTGTTCAATTTCTAGAAGAAATAGATTATTTGGGGTCCCTGTGGGAGCACTATTGGTTCTACCATCACCTCCGCCATTGTTGGATGATGCTTCACCTCTATGACCATTTTGATTTGCTGTCACTTCTGCTATTTTTTCTACCAAGATCTTCAAACCATCCCTTGTTTCTGCAAGGGTTGTGGGGATATCCTTTAACCCTCTTGTGATCTCATGAATTTCAATGAATTTTTCTTTGATTATTTCTTCTTCCTCCCCAATTTCTCCTTTCTTTGGATCTAGTTCTTGATCTTGATTTTACTTTTGCAATCTCTTGTAATATATAATTTCCCTATCGCTTAACATAAAAACATTCATAAAACCCTAAACCCTATAGGTTGGAAAGATCATACTCTAATATCATTGTAAGGTTCTAGATATGTAATTTAGCACAAAATACTTATTTGTGGATTGGAATTCAATGAACAACAATATACAAAACATAAACACTTGAAATCACATATCAATAAGCCAATTATATCAACTAGTTGATGCATATGTATTTAGATTAAACAACAACTTCTTACGGGTCTTCTTTGAAGCACAATGCAATCTTTGAGGTGAGAAATCTCTCAAGAACCAAAGGGTTTTTTTTCCTCTAATCCAAGTAATCACTGGGGTTTCATCCAATAACTATGACTCCTATGGGTTTTTGTCCACATAAGGGTTTAGAACATAATGTTCAAATTATATAAAAAAGAAGGAACATAATAATCAAATGTCTTGTACAAAAATCAAATACCTATACATATATGCTAGTAATTCCCTCAAGGAATAGGTCATCTTGAGCCAAAGTGGCACCAAATCCCAGGATTCAAATATCTACACACTACACTTAGGTCGGTCTTAAGACTTGAAGGAAATTCCCACTTAGGACCAACATATTCTACTACAGACCTATCCACGGCACACACTCCTTGGATCTCCTCCCTTATCCTCCCACTCTATAATTATCTTTGTACACTTTAGAGACACTCATCCCATTTTCTTGTAGAGTTTACTATTGGGAATCCAATGCAGTCATATTTTGACAATGAGTTCTCACTACGAATTGCTTTGTCCAAGTTTTGGATCTCTGAATATGTGGTAGATATAACTCTAAAGATTATGTTTTATGAAGCATAGAATGAAATATCCTCTTTCGGTAAGATGTGGTGTGATGTCTCGATCAGGCCAAGTGGGGTGAAGCTGGATTGCAACACAGAGTGATCTTCTAACAGTGATAACTCTCCAGATATGGACCCTCTTTGCTTGAACTTTGGATATGAGGTGCAATGGACAATGAAGAGATTATGTTCCAACCCGCATGTCTCTAAACTCTTCTATTGTGAAATGTAGTAAGACAACTGGGCCTCACTCTATAACTACCTATCCAGAAAAGAGGACATGATAGGAACCCCACAAAATATTGTATTTCTATCCAGTTTTTCTAATTTTTTAGCTCATCATTTGATGCAAGAGAAGAGCATACTCAAATTTTTTTTTAAATAAGATATTTTCACTCAAGATATACCAAAAAAACTAATTAAAGACACTCAACCTACTCTAATACCATGTAATATCTGGCTAAGGAGATAGCCAACCAATATCTAGAGGCCTAATTGAAAGCACAAATAAATAAGAAGATCAATATGATAAGAATAAATTGTATTCCTATCAAAGAATGCAAATTAAATGAATTTTTAGAATTATTTTCATTGATGTCATTGATGTCAAAGACAGATTAACAAGATTGCCATTGTTGATAAAGGTGATTTAAGGAAAACTAATTAATACCATTTATATTGAAATTAAAAGAAATCAAATGAAGGCCGAAGTCCACTAATTGTTCCAAAGGAAGATTTTGTTCTCAAGAGGCAACAATAAAATAAAATTAAAATCATGCTTATGCGAGCCGAGTTCCTCTAGTTTTGGTGCCCTCCTCATTAGTTCAGAAAAATTAAATTAAACTATTTTAAATTGGGCCGACCCCCCTCATAGTGGAGCACATTTTTTGTGAAATTAAAATTAAATAAATTATTATTTTCTAAAGGGGCCAACCCCTTATGGAGTGACCAAATTTGGTATTATAAGGCACTATGAAAAGGTGCACAAATAAATGAGTGTTGCCTCCTTTTTCACGTGTTGTATCCTTTCAAATGGTCACCTACCTTGGAGAAGATATAAGACGATTTTGTGGATTAAGGAGAAGAGTGTGTGTGGAAGAAAAATTGATAAATCATATATATTCCAACATATTTGTCTGGAGAGAAAATAATTGAAGAATATTCAAAGGAAAAGTTTTGAAGGAGAATTATCAATAAGAAAAATACTTTGTATATCAAGAGATTGATGCCTCATATTGGAGAGGTTGGTGCCTCATATTGAAAGAGATTGGTGTATCATATTGGAGAGTTTGGAGATTGGTGTCTCTAGTTAGTTGGTACATACAAAGTATGTAAGCGTTTTTATATAAGAAATATTTTTCCATGGTTTTCTCCCGAAAGGGTTTCCACGCTTAAATCTTGTGTTCTTATTTTTTTATGTTGTGTATTTAAAGTTTCTGGTTGCTATTTTGAAGATGTAAAAAATAGTCTTATATTGATTCACTCACCTTCTCAGTATAAGTGTTTGATCATCAGTTGGTAC
The DNA here is from genome assembly GCA_007258455.2 of Sequoia sempervirens. Taxonomy (NCBI): domain Eukaryota; kingdom Viridiplantae; phylum Streptophyta; class Pinopsida; order Cupressales; family Cupressaceae; genus Sequoia; species Sequoia sempervirens. The sequence goes on along the minus strand of VDFB02000008.1, from coordinate 211,342,470 downwards.
TTATCAAAGTTGGTTCCTTCAAAGTATAACTTAATCACTAGAAGGAAGATCTTAAGAGCACACATTACCTACCAAAAAAGATTCTCCTCCAATAGGGCTCCATTGTTTGATGGAACAAATTATGCTTTCTAGATTGTAAGGATGCACACCTACTTAATGTCTCTTGGATTTGAACGATATTTGAAAATATGTAGTGGATGGTTATATTGCTCCATCATCTCCGCCAATGGATTAGGATAGAAAGAAGACAAGTGAGAACAATGTTTAGTTTGTTATACCCCAGGTTTGAAATGTTGATGTAAAAGTCTATTAAGAGATCTCTTTTCTTGATTCTAGATGCGCCAAAATGAATTAGGGTTTGTCTTTTATACAATACCCTAAAGTACAATTTGAAATGGTTTCCCACTTCAACTCAACACATATGACTAGTAGAAAAGAACAGTGCAGATCCAATTAATAAAAAAAAAATGATTCATACATCAAAATCAACATAAACATAGATTCAATTTCACACTACAATTTTAATCTAATTATTTAAACAAATAAAGTAAATATCAAAACTAATTCCAATAAACATGGAAAAAAGCAAAATAAAGTAAGTTTCAAAAGCTATGCTAACTTTCAATGCAAGATCACACCAGTTGTACATGGTTATTCCAGTGTATTACGCATGAATATATTCTTTACTTCCCTTCTCAAATAAGGCTGTTCATCCCACCTTTATCCATGTAACAATTACATAACAGTTTTTAGATTTGACTTGCAGATTGGAGTCTCAATTTGCTATTATAAGCAAATTGTTGAGACAGGAGACCTGTGATCATTTTTCTATTTCCTTTAAATTGCAAGCATATGTAATTGAGAAGCCCTTCACTCAACAAAAATACAGAGGTTTCATTCTGACCATGCACCAATGGACGCCATGGACACAAAAGAACAAGCTATTTCATTTTTTTTACAGTAAATGGCTGACAAAATACCAAATTTGGTAATCCACAACTTGAACAGACCATCGAAATCTGGAATCGAAATTCAAGATTCCTCTAACCAACGATAACAATAGAACAGACCATTAATCTCTGATCTAATATCTCCCTAGACAGGGGTTTCCAGAAGTTAAAAAATCGTGACACAGTTACAGTATACCCAAGACGACAGATCATCCATTTGCTGCTCCGGCCTGACAAAAGCTTAAGCGAACAAATATATCTTCACAAAAATAGAACATAAATCTGCAAACAAACAGCACATTTACAAATGAACAGATGAATCAGACTCAGCTTCTGCTAACTAGAAGTAGTGCCTCGCTCCAGCATCTCCCTGTATTCAACAAACGATTTCTGCCTCTGCAATCTCATGTCATCATAGAACTTTGAAATAAACTCCTCCGCATGACCATCCACTTCCTCCTCTGTGGCGCCAAAAGCCATTCCTTTCTCTGCCTCTGCCCACCACACGCTCTTCTTCATCTTAGAAGGCGAAGCTTCAGATGCTTCTGCCTTCAATTTCAGCTCCTCAGAGCTCACAGATTTTCTCTCTTCTGCCGTAGAACTGCCACTTGCGCCGTCATTTAACCCTCCTTTGGGCTTCTCAGTGTCCTCAGAGTCGATCGGAACAGGGGGCGGAACAGAGCAGTAGAGATCAGTGACATACACAAAGTGATCCTTCCCGGGATCGATCACAGAGTCCCCAACAATACATCCCATGGCTTTTAGTTTCCAGCTTCTCAATTTTTTCCCCAATTTTCCATCCCCTTCATCATCATCAGAGAAGTTATAGTGATCAAACCGCTCATTAGCAGACCCCTTTTTTCTCCTCAGCTTCTGTTTGATCACTCTTCCGCTGGCAGCCACAGAAGTGCGCAGAGATTTCCACAGTTTCTTCACTCCCACTGCACTTCCCACCATTGAACAGACTACAGACCCGATTTCCCTATGAGAAATTTTTACACTTGACTAGGGCTCATGCCTTACTCGATTTAAAAGATACCAAGCAAATTAAATAACCAGGGAATGTTTGAATTCGGGAGGCTCCAAGCTTGAAGACCACGCAGAAATTCACAGCTGGGATTGTGGGGAATAAACAAAGGTTTAACACAGTCAACAGTGCGTCACAAACGACTAGGGAGCGGATTTTCTTCTTACAAAACTGCTTTCGGTGCTTGACACAGAGTAATGCAAGGATTTTATATAATCGATTTCCATGGTTGTGAGTAGAAAAAGAGAAGATGCTGTGAGGACGCGGAGAAGAAAAGTGAGAAGCTAACGTGCAAGCTAATTCAGTTTGCGTACTAGATTTTGAAAAAGTAGCGTCGATTTTAAGCGGTGTAAAGTATCTCTTGATTCTTTCAGAGCCGTTACGCTACTTCAGTGTTTTGTCCCATGAGAATCTCACAAAGAAGATAAATTCAAACTGTACAGTGATCTATCACTAAACATCGTTTAAATTAGTACTTCTAGATCAGCAAGATGGTTAGTTTTTTGTCAAGATTTTTCAATAGAAGATTTCACACTGAAAAGAGATCAAAGATAATTTAAGATTGCGATTTTTAAATTATTTGATCTTTTGATCAAGATTTATAACAGAAAATTTGAAATCGAAGACGATCAAAGATAATTTAAAATTGTACTTCTAGTTTTATCTAAAAGAAATCAAACATAACTTAAAATGATAATTCTCAATCTTAAAAACTATTTAATCTCATAAACGTCTTAATTAATAGCATGAGGTTTGCACAGTCCATGATTATTTAGTGCTGAGATTTGTAGATTAAAACTGTGTGTAATCTTTTCTGCATCAACATTTCGGATCATATTTCATGATCTCAGCATTCTGATGATGAATCATGAAGCATAATCCGAAACCTCATAAATATCATTAATATGATCTGAAACCTGTAAACGTCATTAAAATCATTTTTTTCTTTTTTTCTTTTAAGATAATATGAATAACTATAGAGACAAACTGTGTATGTATCTGCGCTAAGGCTGGAAAAGCAGGTAAATGAGTTGAAGTTGTGAGTCAGCTAAGTGACGTATGTCTTGGAAAAAATATGGAAGAAGGGGACAGGAGTGATCAGATAAAAAGTAAAGTAACAACCAGTTCCTTCCATGGAAAGATAAGAAGATGGTTGATAACAACCAGTTTCTTCCAATGGAAAGATAAAGAAGGTGGTTGACCGAGAGAATAGAATTGTAGGTCTGATTTTAGAGATAAGGTTATAATATCTGAAACCCTCCATGGGATGCCATCAATCACCGACATGGATACTTGTTATATACAATGTATCTCATGTGCCATTTTTATTAAATATTGTAAAAGAAAGGATAAAAAATTCAAGATTGGTATTGTATGTAGATGATCTTTTGTTTGTTTTTTATAAAGAGACATATGCGGTACATTCTATATGTATGTATATTTTTGCTAGTTTAAGATTGGTAAAATGTAAAAATCAACAAGATATTGTGTCTACAAGACAACAATGAATGGTAAGCCTTGACAATTGCTAGTTTAAGATTGGTAAAATGTAAAAATCAACAAGATATTGTGTCTACAAGACAACAATGAATGGTAAGCCTTGACAAATTATGTTTATGATGTTGATTGTTACACTCGTTATCATTGATCCCTAGACTTTATAGATTGTCAAGGCACACACCATAAGGGAGAGCTAGCACTAGCTTCCATGAATAATTAGAATAAGTAGTATGAGCTATTATTCATGCAAATTCTAAGATGGATGTATATAAAATTCAAACTTGACCACGATGAAGAGTGGGAGATTAGATGTGGCGCTCTCATTTTTGTATATTATATTTCAAGAGTTTTGTTTGCTATATCATCTACAAAAACTTAAATTTGAAATGAGCAAAATAAAATATCCCTATGAATAATAGAGAAACATCTAAAAAAATTGTGCATGAAGCATCAAAATGTAATGTAAATGAAAGAAATCTAAATTTGAATATGATGAATAAATGCATGGAAATTTACTATTTGAAACAAAAGTTAAAACCATATAGTGACCAATAGTTTATTACAATCTTTTTTCAAATTCAAAAAATTTAGCAACATCAATAATGAAATTTTATATGACTAATAAATTGCTTCAAATTCATGTACACATAAAAATTCGTAATACTTAATATAAAAAAATTATTGAAAAAAATAATTTCATTCTTTTTACAAACTAAATACAATGCTTCTTTTTCATGAAACAACTAATTGAACCTAATTTCCAAGTATGATTATTGACTAATTTGAACAACCAAAATCTATTCATACATTAATAATAAACATCATCAACATTTCCTAACAAATATAAGCCTTTAGAAAATATATGGCATAAACTATATATACACATCCCTCCCTTGTATAAAGAGATCAATCAAGCTAAGAATACCCTAGTTCAAGAATGGGCACAACCTAAATTTTCAAACAGACTTAGCCATCTTTTAAAAAAAAAAAAAAAAAAAATTTGTATACTATCTATAGCAAGAATACATAAGAATACATTTCCAAATGAAGAGAAATTCTAGGTATATAAAGCTTGTGATTCAAAACAAAATAGTTGATGAAGTCTTCACCCTTCCAATGAATGTGCAAATTCAAAATAATTCTTGAAGAAGATCAACTTGTAATGGGAGAATCTTCCTTTAATATGTGATCACCTCCTTGTAACATTCAGGAGTGCATAGTGTCAAGTTTAAGTTATCATATAATAATTAACATCATTCAAAGAAGTTACACAAGTATATTTTATTATTTTTCTCTACAAATTGTAGCTAATGATTTGTTCTAGGAATATATTAGAAATTGAAAGTTTGTAAGAGTCGTTCACTAAGAAATGCATTTCAAATATTCATGAGAATAAATAATATATTATTGTAACTCTTACATAGAGTTGTAAAAGTTCATCAAAGAAAAATGAAAGCGATGTAAAATATGATTTGAGAAAAGCCACGGAATAATATGGCGTTAGCACCAATCCTTGAGAACAATAACCTACAATTCTAAGAACTTGTTTATAATTCACAATGTTATATATCACCTCAAGAAAGTGTTAGGTCAACATATTATGTCATGCCTAGAATTCTCCACACTTGATTATGAGGGTAAATTAATTTTGGAACTTGAATCAATCATTGACGTGAGAGAAAGGAAGTTAATAAATAAAATTATTTTGAAATATTTGGTTAAGTGAAAGAATCTACCTATGGTGGATGCCTCAAAAGAAAGAGTAGACATCTTTTATCATCTCAATTTTAAAATCGCTTGAGGACAAGCAATCTTGGGAAGGGTGGACTGCGATGCCCCCACTTAAACTTTAAGACTTCAAATTAAATTTTGTTTGTACCTGGATATATTTTCATGGGCCTTGAGAGGTTGTTAATCACTTTTCATAGATGTTTGGTAGTGGTAGTTCCATTTGATAGCAGCATATTCAAGTATGTTAATATCTAGATAATGTAGTGAATGACGACAAAGTCATAGGATTTATTCATACACCTATGGTTTTTCTAAACACAAAATATTAAATGATAATTAACTAAAAGACATGGGGCGTGTGAAGGGTAATGATTATTAAAGAAAAATGGGTATATAAGAAGATAACTAAAGGGGGAGGAGGATAAATTCAATTTAAGATATATTATTTATTTTTCCCATATGAAGTATGAATTAAAGATCCAACAATCTTGAGGACAAAATACCTTCAAGATCAAAAATTAAATTATAAAAACTATTAATTTATTTCAAGTCAAGTTAGTGGAGAAAACCCCTAACATTGTCAAAAATATTTCAAGACATTTGTACAAAAAGAGATAGATATAATTTCAAAGAAAGATGGCAACAAAGACTCGAGAATAAGTTTAATATTTTCAAATTTATATTATAAGCTTTATATATAAAATATATAATAATAAAAAAATAAGTTTAAGGATAAATTAATACTTACAATTAATTATGCAAGTATTATTGTGAGTGTGTGATATTCATTAGAAGAAAAAATAATGAATTTTAGAATGAGACATTACAATTGGTATCAGAGCATTAATCATACTAACCTATAGGTCTAAATTCAATTTATGCCATGGAGCCAAAGAGATTAAAGGGCTTCTTAGAGAGAAAATAAAAAATAGAGGCAACATTACAAGAGGCTAGCAACCAAATTAGAGGTAGAGGAAAAAATAAGATGGGCAATTGAGAGAAAGAACGAGAGAATGAATCGATAACTTACATGTAAATACAAGAACAAACAACACAATTGCCACTTCAAATGCTTCAAAATATGAATAATTCAATTAGTTCCCTCACACTACACAAACTAATGGAGGTGAAGGTAGTAATTCAAAATCATTCAGGGTCAGAACATAACAATAGAACTCCACTTGGATCACTACCTAGAATCATACAACCCACATTCTTACCAAGAGTTGAGCATCCAAATGAAGAGGAAGAGCCAAACATGGGAAAAAAAACTCTTTGATAAATGCATACTCAAGACTTGATCCAGATCTCATAAAATATATTCCATTTATACAATTTCATAATGGAAGATCAAGGAATATCTCAAGAGGAGAAAAAAGACAACCTAACAAATATTTTCAATAAATATTAAGTAAGTTGACTCTTCCTATTTTTGATGGTTTGGGAAAGGTCACAACACAGGCATGGGTCCAAAAACTAGTACCTATCTTTCTATTAGCCCCATGACAAAATATGAAGCCATTAAGTTTTTCATTATTCACTTAGAAGGTACAACACATGATTAGTGGAATCATGGGCTAATCACATAATGGAATCATTAAATTGTGACATAAACTAACCTCACACAAAGGCTCATAGAGAGATTTGATAGGAAATACTTGAAGATACTTTTAAGGAGTTGAAATGACTAAGGCAACAAGGCACAATAGAAGAATATCTACTAGAATTTCAAAGTATTTCATTCATGGTGTCAGATATTACAAAGAAGAAACTTAAGTTTTTCTTTATTGAAGGGATTTTAGAGTCACCTGAGGGGTTGGTCAAATCTTTTGAACCATCATCTCTACAAGATATTATTTGAATGGCCTTAAAATTGGAAGACACCAAATCTAAGAACAAGACATATTCCAAGAATGTATCATTAGGTTTGTATAAGTAGTACTTTCACAAGGATATTGTGCAACCAAAGGCATTAACTACTCAATCCAACAAAGTGGAAGAATCCAAGAACAAGCTTTGAAGGAAAAGATTGTGTTTTTCTTATAGAGTTGTGGGATCCAGGGCATAGATGCTTAGGAAAAGGACATTTTTGTTACATAAATGTGGTCACAAAGGAGGGTTCATAGGTAGAAGAGTGAGCACAATGTTGTTTTAGAGGAGGTTGATCATAAGGATTAGTAAGTAGAGAATCCTTCTAGAGGTACACTCACTACACTTTTAGGAACACCTAAATATCACCCCTTTAGTGTGTGAGGAGTGCTTCAAGGACATAAGGTAAAAAATTTAATTTATAGTAGAAGTAATCGTAATTTCATTGATGAGGGTTTAGTGACTAGGTTAAAATTGAAGGTGTTGAGGGTTTCAAGGTGATTGTGTCCAATGTATTTACTCTTCCATGCACACAAAGGACACAACAAATTGACATGAAATTGGGTATGCAAAAGTTTCGTAATGATTTGTATATGATAGGAATCAATAAGATAGATGTAGTTTTAGGAGTTCAATTGTTTCACTCACTTGGGTAATTCATGTAGAATTATAGACCTCCGAGGATTTTTTCTACAAAGAGAATGGATAGATATTTTCATAGGGGACTAGTGGATTGGGTAGTACAACATTTTTCTATTTACTAATGGACCCTCAACCATAAATGAAAAAAATACTCATATAGAAATTTAGTTCATTTTGGATAAGAATAGTAAGGTATTTGGTGATATCCCTCCAAGGCTACCACCTAATATAGGGTTTCAATATGTCATTGAGTTAGGGAAAGGTTCCAAGATAGTCATCACCACACCTTATCATCATTTGAGAGGTTATAAGGACTAAATTGAGAATAAAGTTAAAGAACCACTTGATATGGAGCATATACAACCAAGCTCTAGCCCATTTCCTTCCTATGCACAGTATTGGTAAAGAAAAAGGATGGTTCTATAAGGATGTGCGTCACTTATAGGGAACTTCACTATCCCATCCCATAATTGATGAGTTGATTGATGAGCTTTATGGTGCATTATATTTCTCTAAGATTTATTTATGCTTTAGGTACAATTAGATCAGAATGAGGGAGGAGGATGTTCACAAGACAACTTTTAAATGTCACTTTGGAAATTTTTAGTTCCTATTCATACTATTTGGGCTAACTAATGCTCCATCTACATTCCAATTCTACATGAAGCAAGTATTAAATAAGTAGTTAAGGAAATTTATTTTGGTCTTCTTTGATGATATAGTCATTTATAATAAAAATTTGTAGGATCATTTAAAACATACAGACAAGGTATTGGGAATACTTGAGTAGCAATCACTATTCGCTAAGGCATCTAAATGTAAGATTGGGGTGACCAATATTTAATATTTGGGGAATAAGATCAATGCCTGAGGCATCAATGTAGATGAGGAGAAAATCAAGGTTATGGTAAATTAGCCTCAACCTAAGACAATATCACATTTGAGAGGATTTGTGGGACTTTGCAGCTATTATACAAGTTTTTTTAAAGGTTTCTCATGGTTGGTTTCCCCACCAACAAAATTAACTAGGAAAGGAGAATTCTCATGCAATGGGGAGGCACAAAGTTTTTTGACAAGCTTAAAGAGGTAATGAGTTCATGCCCCATATTAGCCATCCCTAATTTCTCACTCTCATTTGAACTATAATGTGATGCTTCAAGATAATGTATTAATGAAAAATAAACACCCAATAGCATTTGAGAGACACAAGCTTAAGGAATCTAAGAGGAATTACTCTATTTATGAAAAGGAGATACTAGTAACCATGCATTGATTGGAAAATTTTAGAAAATAATTATTTTGTAGGAAATTTATGGTAAAGACATACCATAATAGTCTAAGGTTTGTCTTCATTAAAAAATATTTAAATGATAGGCAAAAAAAGTGGGTAAGCAAGTTACAAGGTTATGATTTTTATATTAAGTATGTGAGGGGTGTAGACACCTAAAATCCGACTATACCCAACTACACCTAATTTCAGCCTATCCTAAGCCATTAATTAAATAAATATTTATTATTTATTTAATGATTCCATCTATTTCCTACTTTATCCTAACCTTTAGTTAAATAAATATTTATTATTTATTTAATTATTTTGGCCCTCACATGATCCCGTATTTATTCCTTATCCTTGTCTATTTAATCCTAGCCCTTCAACTTGTTCACATGGATCATAATATAAAATTTCCATCATGTGACAAGTGTCCCCTTCACATGTCTAACTAACACCTTGTCTAGATTCATTGAACCTGGACACTCTCCCAAAAGTCAAACTAACTTTTTATATTATCCACTCATTCAATCCCACCTCAAGTAATCCTAGCCACTCACATAAGGATTTTTTCCTTATCCCATTCTTAAACCTAGATCTTATGGACCTCATGTGATACTTGTCACATGAGTACATCTTTGAGCCTGATCCTAATCCTCATTCAATCTTAGTCATCCATCCTCAATCTATCCTATCCCTTAATTTTTCCTCTGCAAAGCTCTATAACTAGAGGCTATCATTCTTCATCATTAAGCATTAATCAAGCTATCATACCCTTATGCTACCATTTTTCCATCTCATTTGCAATCATACCAAGATTATTCAAGCGTATTGAGCATCCGCATACTATCATTATCATAAGAGAAAACCAAATAGAATAGGGGCACATTCTATTTCAACTCATCTAGGAGGATAGAGATTGTTTGAGGTATACATTTCATTTTCATGTATTATCTTATATTTTTTGTTTAAATTTATTTTCCATATTTTCAATGGGAAAGAATAATTTTGTGGCTAACACTATCTTGAAGGCCTCATTTATGCTCTATGATAGATATTTTATTGATTGGAAAAATTGTATATTAGTAGAGTATGCCAAATATACATTGGCTAATGACATATTGGAAGACAAGTTACAATACAATGGGTATAGGATAGTTAAGGATCTCATTCTCTATAAGGATCAAAGATGAAATAAAATATTTTGAGAGCATAGCATGATATTCATTTGGTTGGTCATCAAGGATACTATAAAACATATAAAAAGTGAGAGAATGATTTTCTTGGAATGGATTCAAGGGAGATGTCTTAAATCATGTTAGAGACAAGGTAGAACAAACATTTTTTGCTAGATCACAAAGTATCTTCTACACAAGCTCCCACTCAAATCTAGATTAGTTCAAAAAACCCAACAACCCACAACTGAAACCAAAGGTGGTGAAGCTCTTATACCAAGTGCTTGTAAGGAATCTAAGGTAGCAGAACAACTTCCTACACTAATCTTGAGAGGAGGGTTATGCAAAAAAAATCAGATTTGAATAGTTACAAAAACTTAAACATAAATAAAATTCATACCACAATATAGTGATTTACATGGGGAAAACTCTTTGAAGAGAAAAACCCCACACTCCAAGAGCCACCCAATATACTATTCAAAATTTAACAAGATTACAACATAATTGTAGAGAAATCTTTCTTACAAGAGTATCACCAACCAAATATTTGAAGGAAACTCAAATAAGACTCTTTCACACAACCTCCATCTCATGCACTTAATATATAGGAGATCGTCAAACAATATTACAAAACCATGAGCTAAAACCACCTAAAAAGTGGAGCCCATCCTTATATCCAATAGAAAATGCCTATTAGAGTTGTGTCAAATTTTTGTAGTGTCAACATGTGACACTCATCCCCAATTATGTATCCTATGTTAGCTCTAAATCTTGTATGCCCCAACTTGCTGAAATTAATAAAAATTGTGTGCTTCAATGCCCCATTAGCCTTATTTTAAGTGCTAATTGAAAATAACTTATGTTAGGGTTTCAAATATGTGTACATCAATGACTAAGGTTTGATTCTAAACTATAATCTTAATGGTGTTCAAGCTGTACTTCTATGGCTTGGATTTTAGGTGGCCTATGTGCATTATTGGCATACATGTTATAATGATGGTCAGCCCAATAGGATCAATTAGGTGGAACTTATCACTCTTGGGGTCAAATTTATACACATTTGTGATGGTGCCACATGTAGTTTCTTATCCCTATTCATGTCTAATTCATAATATCGTGGTACCTATATTTGCATTACCTAGTATGTATTGAGGCCTCCACACAAGTTTTTTATTTTCTTTGTAGACACCCCATACCCTTGGCACTCAATTATGCAAGTTTCCAAGAATTGTGTACATTTCCTAGGGGTCATGTGAATTGGGGATTTTTTTCTTTTCTCTAGTTGTAATATAAAGAAGGTAATTTTGATGCTTTCCTTGGTACATGATACTATGTTTATGGTATTTTGTATATGTTATATGTAATTTCATTTATTCATAGTGTGTTTTGAGTTGTGGGTAAATTCAAATTTTAGGTTTTGGTGTCTGCAGTCATTCTTGGCCCCTCTTGTGTCATATTGTGCTCCTTGTGCAGGATTTTCCTCTTTACCTGTGTGTACAACCGCATTTACTATGGTTTTTTTTGTTTTAATATGCCTTCAACTGGCTCTAACCCAGAAATTCATGCTAGTGTTGGCAGTTCAACGGCTCTGTTCAATGGCTTCTCTTTCGAACAAACGACCCCAGAAATTTGTTCCGAAAGTGTTTCATGAGGTATGTCTTTTGACTTCCCAACTGATGTGGTTTTATCTTTGCCTGATTTTGATTCTGCTTGTAAATGGCTTGAGCAACATACTCTTGTTGGGTACTTTTTTGGGAGGACTCCCCCTAAAATTTTGATTAAAGAACATGGTCCACAAGGCTTGGGTCCCTCATGGAGTCCGCCTTGATATGGTCCAAAATTTAACCAAGGGTTTTTTTCTTTTCCTTTTCGCGGAGGTTAGTCATGTTCAAGAAATCCTAAATCATGGTCCCTAGTATGTCAAGTCTTCTCTGTTGGTTTTCCAGTTATGGACCCAGGACTTTGCTATTTCGGATGACACAAAGTTGTGAGTCCCGGTCTGGATTGAGTTTCTAGGGTTTCCCTTCCCTTGTGTGCCTTTTCTGAGTCATATTGTGTTCACTCTAGGGAGGGTCATTTCCATTGAGCCAAATAGGTTTTTCTAGACCTGACCCTAGAAACGGGTTTGTGTTGAACTAGACCTTTCACAAGTTTTAAAATACTCCATCGATATTCAAATTGGAGATTTTTGGCATACCCAGAAGGTCACTTATTTTAATCTATTGAACACGTGTTATAGATGTCAGTCCGCAAACCACAAGATAAGGGACTGCCCTTTGGTAGTGCCTTGTACTCCTTCTCCGTTGTGGGAATTTGAAAAGCCCTGTTAGGTGGATAATTTTGCTACCAAACTTTATGAGAAATGGACCATGGTTAGGAATTGTAAACACAAGTCCAGTGGCTCTGGGATGATTTCCAAAGTCCCTGAGCTAGCTAAAGATGCTTCAAACCCTTCTGCAAAAGGGAAAGAAGCCTCGGTTGGGGATGATAGTATTAGGGCACAGCCCAAGTCGAAGGCTATGCCTTAACCTACCGTTGTTACAATGGTGCAACCAAATGTTTCTCCTCCCATGATGGGAGCTCAACGATAGTCTTGCAGTCCTTCTCCACCATTAGAAGAAGGATAATTTGTGCAGGAGAAACGGAGATTTTCTACTATGAATATTCAAATTGGGTCAATTCTACCATATTTTTTACAGAATTGCTTCTCTACTTTGGATGAGGAGGAGATGGACTCCGACGATATGGAGGAGTTTCATTCATGAATTTCCTCTCATGGAATGTTTGAGGTTTGACAGACCTCTCTAGAAAGTATTCTATTAGGGATACTTTGCAAAAATGTGTTGGTATTGAAGTGATTTGTCTCCAAGAAGTTAATTTTTTTGGTTTTTTGCTCGCATCGGCTTGTCATTCTATTTGGCCAGCTAGTCATATGTTTTGTACTGCTCATGATACTAGACATGGCGGAGCTATCACCTTTTTGTTCCCACTGTGGCATGCTTGTGTGGTTGACCATGGGTCTAACCCCACACATCTGCTCATCTAGATCCTCCTTAATATTGACAATCGCTCTTTTGGGATTATTAATGTTTATGCCTCTAATGATGTTGTGGAATGCTCTTTGCTTTTGCGTTGGATTGATGATTCATTGCCAGTTGTTACTTGGCTTTTGTGTGGGGATTTTAATATGGTTGAGATGGCATATCATAAATATGGCACTCTTCCATTCAAATGGGCAGTTGGAAAATGGGAGGTGTGGTTCTACATGCATAATAAATTAGGACTCTTTGATCCCAATATTGGCCACCATCATTCTCATTCTGTCTAGCACACTTGGTGTAATTTCAAGTCTAGCTCTGAAAAGATATTTAAGCACCTTGATTGTGTCATGATCTCGGCCCAATCTTTCTTTTCTTTTGACAGCTCTTCACTCTCGGTTAAGCCATTAGTTGATGTAACTTTGTTAGATCATTTCCCCATTTATTCTCACATTGAATGGGAGACAAGACAATCTCGAGCCTACAAGACATAGTTCTTTTTGAATGCGTCTTTTTTTTTATCAGTCCGCATTGGCCCACATCCATAGAGTCTAGAATTTGGAGTGTAGGCCACCTCATAATAAAGGTTGGATTAATTAGTGGAATGATGCTATCACTCGCACGGCTAGATTTCTATGCATTTATGGGCACCAGGTAGCCATATTTCACTGGAAGTCTTTTGAGGCTACCATAACTGACATGTGCTCAACTGATAAGTAGGAGGTATTTTTCCACAACGTGTCAAATTATGATATTGCTATTAGGATTCAACTGTGTAGTTTCGAGTCAAACTCATGATATGTGCTCAACTACTGAGGCTCTAGTAGCTAGCCCTTTCTCCCCATCATTACAAGTCAAGGTGGTAGAATTAAGACACAAAAAGTAAGTTGCAGACAATTATGTTGCCAGAGAGAGGTGCACAAATCAAAGCCATATTGCACTAGTTAAAGATTGGCAATCATGCCTCCAAAGAGTTTTTTTTGGCCTTGTGTGTCAGACACTCACCTCCTAGCATTAAAAAAATTAAAGATGGAATTCAGGTGCTTTATGAGCTACTTGACATTTGTTAGGCTTGTGTTCGACATTATGAACAAGTTTTCACTACTCAGGAGTACATGCCAAAGCAATAGCAAGCCCTTCAGGATTGTCTTGCTATGGTGCCAAATAGGTTATCTTCAGGCCAGAAAGGTTTTTGTGAACAATTGTTCACAATTGAAGACTTAAAGGAAGTCGTTCATTCCATGGCTGATGACAAAGCCCCAGGGATTGATGGTTTCCCTTGTGAATTTTACAAGTCCCTATGGGATTGTGTTGGGCATGACTTGCATAAAGTCTATCTTGAGGCTTTTCATTCCAAATCCCTAGGTAATATAATTAATAAATGAAATATTAAATTCATACCTAAGTTTGAATATTTTGAGCATATCTGCAATTAGCGGCATATCACACTCCTTAATGTATCTTACAAAATCATCGAAAAAACTCTGGCTCTGAAGATCTGCCATCTTTTTCCTCAAATTGTGCGCCCAAAGAAAACTAGGTTTATCAAGTCCAGATTCATTCTGGACAATATCATTGTTGTGTGGGAAGGTATGGAGTGGGTTGGGCATTTGGACCATAAAGCTATTTTTCTCAAAATAGACTTTGCTAAAACTTATGATGGCATTGAGTGACCTTTTATTCTAGCCATGTTGAAAGCCTTGGGGTTTGGACCTAATTTCATTCAGGTCGTACAAATGCTCTTCTCAGACGCCTTTGCTTGTATCACCATCAATGATCACAAATCTCTTGCCTTTGGGCTATTCCACTCCATTCAACAAGGATGTATGCTTGCTCCTTCCCTTTATGTGCTTGTTGTCGAAGGATTTGGCTATCTCTTGGGCAATGCAGTCTCTCAATAGTGTGTTAAAGGAATTACTTTTCCTAACTCCCAGGCTCAACTAGTTAATGGCCATTTTGTTGATGACTATTTCCCCACCCTTCTAGAGGAAGAGAATAACATTAAGGTAGCTCTTGAGTGTCTTAACATTTTTTGCCTTATGTCTGATTCTGCCATTCAGTGGCATAAAACGTTGTGCTACAAGAAATCTATTCTTCCCACTCCTCACTAGCTTCAACAGTACAGTTGGAAATGGATTGGGCCATGGGAAATATTTTGGTTTCTAGGAATTCCCTTTTCCTTCCAAGCTTCTTCGATTGAATTGTGGCAAGCTATCCTCTACAAGATTGAGAAAAATATGGCTTATTGGATTACCAAACCTCTTTCTCTTGCAGGGAAATTCCAAGTGTACCCCAAGATTTTGGCGGCTACATGTCTACTACTCCTCTTGTTGAGCTCCTTCAAAAGTTGCCTATGACAAGCTTGAAAAGATGCTTTGGGGCTTTCTTTGGGCCTCTATGGAGTCCCGCAGAGGGTTTCACTGTGTTTTCTGGGAGTTTTTCTACCTTCCCAGAGACTCTGAAAGACTTGGCCTGCTCTCCACTCCATGACAAGGGGCTACCTTGTGTGTGAAATGGATAATTAGAGCGCTTACAGGAGATGAAGCCTGGAAAATTCTCCTCAGGCATTGCATTCAATCCGGCTTTCCTATTCATAGACCTGCCTGGAAGAGGATTGGCTTTTAAACCCTTCTAGTCATGAAGGAACCAGTTCAAATTGTGGGAACTTTTGCATCCAAGAGCATTTGGAGAGTCTAAGAGGTGGTTAAGCCTTGGCTCCGCTAGGTTGGCTCTGGTTTTCGTGATGGGCTTTCACTCAATCAACAAAATGTTTGGCGGTCACCTCTCTTTGCTAGTATTGGTCAACCGCTAGCTAAGTCACCTTGGCTTAAGGTGTTAAGGTTCCACAAGAAAGGCATTCAAACTTTGGAGCAGGTGTTTCACAGACCGACAATGCACATCATGTCATGGGAAGAGTTCTATTCCCTTTATAGGCTTCAAAACCAAGACCATGGTACGTATGATGGTTTGGTGAATGCTATTCCTATAGATATGCTTCATAAGGTGGGAATTTGTGGGTCCAAGCCCTAGTGGAAGGACCGGAAGTGGTACCCAGACACCCCTTCTAGGAATTACAGCCTATGCTTGGCTATAGTTGGCTTTCACCACACTTTCCAATGATTGAAAGTCTAAACCAGAGGTGGCTTTTTCAATCCCCCATTCATGTCTAGTGAAAAAGATTATTTGCCACTTGGTCTGCAAGTGTTGAGCCAAAAATTTTCCACTTTGCTTGGTGTATTCTTTTCCAAGTCTTACCTATGGGGTCTCAGCTTGTTCACTTAGGGGTCCATGACTCTCGGTGCCTGTTTTGTGGGCAAGCTAAGTATTTTAAGCATCTCTTCTAGTTGTGTACCAAAGCTCAGCAATTTTGGAATTGGACTTATGACTTCTTTCAGCCCTTCAGACCGAAGCTCTTCTCCTAGCATATGGTTCTGTTGGGAGACTCACCCAAACTTCCTGCTAAATATACCCATCTTTGGCACACTTTTAGGGTGGAAATCCTCTTCAATATCTGAAAAGATAGAAATTTCTACATATTTGCTAACACACAAATGGATAAAAATGCTTATTTGTATTCTAAAGCTATTATTTGCTCTAATGTGCTCTTACAAATTCAAGTTTAAGCTAACAAGGTTGCACTTGAAGTGGCTCACCTTCAAGTGCTTTTGGATCATTGGGGAAATGCCTCGTATGCTGTTACTCGAGTGCCCACTTGGCCCACTTCCTTGTACGGTAGGTCGCCCTCTCAGGGGAGTGGCTCTGCTCATCCCCGCTCTCAGCCTCCTCTTTGGCGTGGTTCCTGCCCTCCTCGGTGGACTCGTTCTCCTCCTCTGCAGGCTAGCCAGGGGTGGCCCTCTAATGATACTCCTACTGGCTCTGGTTGGCCAGATTCTAGTAAATGCTTTCCACGTCTGGTGCTTGCAATCTCAACCAAGCGCGAGAATAAAGATAAAGACAAAGATAAAGAAGTTGATGATTGTTGGGGTCCTCCTCCTGATGTCATTCTAGACCCCGCTGATGTATGGGGGAAAAACATGGATGACAAAGACCCTCTTGGCTCTACTGGTACTACTTTGGCCACTTGATAGTCATTTTAATGTTTGTAATCTTGGACTTCTAGGCTAGGCCCGTGTGCTTTTTGGTTTTCTAGGCACTACCCATGTGACTCTCGGGGTGTGCCTTCTTACCACCCACCTTTTTTTTGTGAATATGTATTTTAATCTTTCTAGTTAATATAGATTAGTGCCTATTCATCAAAAAAGTTGTGTGTATACTTTTTGGTGGCCAACTTTCTTTCTCAATTATATTTTATTGTCATATCTAGTGATGGGATCACACTGTTTATTATTTCTTCTTGAGGTTAACTTAATATTCATTATGTGCCAAGAGAGGGTGATTATATTCATGCAAATATGAAAGGACTAGTCACCTAATGCAATTGTGTGCTACAAGTGTGAATAGTGACCAAATCTTCCTCCTTGAAGGGCTATGTTTCATTTATGTGCATTTGTTGCTTGTGCTATTAGCTTCCCTTTAGAATCATTTCTAGCTATGATATAGGGCTAATGCTATACCTAGTAAAAACCTATAGATGAGTTATATGGAACTAAAAATAAATTGAATATGTTGACTTGTATTCCTACTATTGGAACTTGTTTTTATGTATCATTTCTAGGAGATTCAATTCAATTTGGTAGAGAAATTCTATTTCAAGCCCCAAGATAGTAGCTAGCTGAAAATATTCATGCATTAAAATATTTAATTGCATGTTTAATCTCTAAATTCCGGTATTTCACAAAGTTATAATAATTTAAAATGAACCTCCTCCTATATTTTCAAGGCAATCAAGCGAGTTTTAGGGCCTATATTTCATATTCTAGTAACTACAAGTGAGTCCATAGACCATCATCGAAATACAAAAATGGTTTTGGAAATAGAATGGGCATTGATAATCTATGATGGGTTTCCAAATTTAGTTTTGTGGTCATCAAGTGAGTTTTGTGAGCATGGTGAAATTTCTTTTAACCACCTACTTGAACTGCTTGTTGTTACAAAGTAACCCCTTAAAATAATTTGCTATTCAAATTTTAATAAAGCTTGTTGTTACAAAGTAACCCCTTAAAATAATTTGCTATTCAAATTTTAATAAAAGAACATTAAAACTTGAAAAATATAAATTCTCATTCCATCATTTTGACCCAAAAAAACACCTTTAATTTTCTATCATTTTTTTTAATTGAAAGCTTTTAAAATAATTATATATTATTTTAAATTAGTATACGAATTATTACTGTTTCTTATTAGTATTCCTTATACCCATAAATGTAAAGGACAGGCATAACAGGGCAATTAAAATAATGGGAGGGAATATTCCTTTACTACGATGCTTTCTAAGTGAGTGATTTGTTATTTAGAGTCTAAACAAAAAGGGGGTGTCCAGATTTAATGAAAGACTTTTTTTCATGTGATGAAGCGCCAAATAAGACATTTTTAATGATGTTTTAACCAGTGAGAAGGCATCAAACAAGCCTTCTGTTCTTCCCACCTCAATTTTGAAGAGATGATAAGTAATGCATTGTCCCATCACATTTTTTGAGCTGCCCCTAAAGGCTACACACGTTGGAATCAGTAGTTGGCCCATGGAGGGATGCTCAGGTAAGTTCTAAATGAAGAATATGGTTATTTTCATGCCTTGTACCAGAAACTGGATGAAAGTAATAGCAGCAATGGAGGAAAATGCCTTTTACCAGAAGATGCTTGGCCATGAGAAACAAAACACCCAGCAGAACAGTGAGATGGCATCCCATTTTCCTACAATCATGTGAAGATTGAGATCGTTTATAAATCAGTATGTCAGTTGTTTAACAGATTTCTAGATTCTATTGTATGATTATTTTTGTACCAATGGATCACACTCCGTAATCCATCATTAGGATGAAGAAGAGAGCATGAGTAAAAATAATCACATAATCGAACCCAGAAATCTGTTAAGCAACTATCATTATGGATCGTGGAAACTTGTTATCATTAATCAGTAAGTTTTTTTTTTCTGAATTTAACTGCATGAAATTTATTTGCATCAACAGATCACACTCCATGATCCATCATCGGAATGAAAAAAACTAAGAGATAAAGATAAACTAAAATTGTTAATACTGAATTAAATGGAAAAAGAATGAAGTTTGTGTGTATTGCTGAGATGGATCATTTGTATCCATAATCATAGTAAGTGGATGATTTTACAAGTGAGTGGATGATTTTAGAAATGATCATGTCATGGCATCATTCTCACATGCTCCTTACTCATTTTTGGAGTGGTTGAGGTGACATCACAGAGTTGTCTCTTCCGTAGCAATGATATTGAGATCATTATTACTGAGGGAAGATGCTAAGTCTATTTTCAATCACTTCATTATTGAGTACCTTTGCAAGCCTTTTCAATGCTCTGCTTGCTCAAAAGCTTCACATAAAAGTATAATTAGTTGAATATCGGATTATGGGACATGACAAATTTGGTCTCAGCCTAAAGGGGCTAATAGGATGTTGTAGCTAATGTTTATTTTCTTGGAGGCAAATGGTTATAAGCAAATTGTTTGATAAAATGTGTAAATTTTTTTTGTTACGTTGACAAAATGTGTAAATTAGTTGTAAGAGGAATTGGGAGTTTTGATATTTGAATGTATGATTCAAAATGGGTTTTTACTTGTCAGTCAAGGGATAAGAATTAGTGGGTTGATTTTTTCACTTGTAAGGTGGAAAAATGGTAGAAAAATATTTTTACTATAGGGGAAGTTGGAAAGTTATTTTTAATTCACTTGAAAGAGGGTAAAGTAGAAGAAGGTTTGAAGATGAAGATTTGTAATTTCTGGATTTTTTATTGTGTTTGAGTTTTTTCATCAACATTTCGGATCACACTCAGTGACCCATCATCAGGATGATAGAGAGCAAAGGAGATGAGAAATGGTGAGATGCAGACCCAATTTGCTTAAAAGGAAGAGAGGTGAGAAGTTGAGGAGAGAAAAGGGTACAAAGACCAAGACAAGAGAGATAAGGCAAGAAAAGAAGTTGAAAAAATTAGAGAGGAAGAGAATAAGAGAAAAAAATATAAGAATGAATTTTTTTTAAAAAGGAAAAACATAAAAGAATTGAAAGACTAAAAACTAATGAGAGAGGATGACAACATAAAGAAAAATAAATAAGAGAAATAAGAGAGGAAAAATAAATATGAAATAAACAAAAAGAAAATGTAAATTAATATGCAATATTAAATTATAATATTGAAATTTTTTATAATATAAATATAGATTACTAATGTAATGATACTATTAAAAAATCCAAACCCAATTAATAAGTAAAAGTGACTACAACGCCAAGTATATGTGGTGAAATGAGACCACGAATAAAACAAAAAACCAAAGGCACCATAATAAAACTAAAGAGGTAACAAAATACAATTAAATAAAAGGACAAGAAGACAAAGGCAAACATACTATCAATTTTGTAAACCAATGTAAGAAATATTCATGTTCGCTTTGCATTATGTCTCCATTTCATCTTTTGAGTTGTAAGGAATTTGATAACTTCCTAGGTACACATTTGTTGTATTTATGTTGGAGTTTAGTTAGTTTTGCATTCAAGGAATATAGTAAAAGTTCTTATTATGAAATAATTGTAACTGGGAAGTCTTACTAATTTGGTATGTGGGTTTTATAATTTTGGAATGGATTATTGAGAATGGGTTGCATTGTCCAAAACATTAAGGCATTTGAGAGCCTAGGCTTTGTAAGGCAAAGTCATGTGATATAGGTGCATCAAAACTATGTTTTACTCTACCATTTTTGTTATTAGGCTTGAGTTGACTATGTTCCTACAAGATAAGACATAGGTCTCTTATGGTTGTAGTTAACCAAACACCTCAAATATTCAAATAATGAATATCTATAGAAAGGTATCACTTATTAGGGTCTATTTTCATTCCTAGAGTTTAAAGGATACAAAGAATAGGCTTAGTTCCTTGCTCATTTAGCACCACTTTCCTATTTGACATAAAGACAAGTCAATTTTTGTAAATTATTTATTCACAATGTGGGTAAAGGTACAAAGGATCATTCCTACATCTACTCAACAATTAGATCCTTTGATTGTGAATATGTGAATGTGTTAATTATGGATTTGTTTAGGGTATATAGCTACAAGCTAGTATGAAACCAATACAATATGAGTTAGTGGAAGTTAATTGGGTTTATGCATTATGCTAGTTGGACCTAGTTTTGTTCTTATAGCACTATCTATGACAAAGCTTAATCATTCTTTAAGACCCTTGTTAGGATTACCCTCTTGAGTCTTATGGAGCTTGAAATACAAAATATTGGATCCAATCTAGTCTCATTGGCATCTTCTCATCCTTGGTTCAATCATAGAGATATCATGCTACC
The DNA here is from genome assembly GCA_007258455.2 of Sequoia sempervirens. Taxonomy (NCBI): domain Eukaryota; kingdom Viridiplantae; phylum Streptophyta; class Pinopsida; order Cupressales; family Cupressaceae; genus Sequoia; species Sequoia sempervirens. The sequence continues at coordinate 211,320,833 of VDFB02000008.1, read as the reverse complement.
TAGATTGACTTGATCCTTGGGTCTAGGTGTTGTATCATCCCTTAGAACAAGGGGTAGCAAGAAAAAGAGCCAACACTTGCTATAACTATGATTGAATGCGAAATTCAAAAAAAGAATCAATGCTTGCTATAAGCTTAATCATTCTTTAAGACCCTTCTTAGGATTACCCTCTTGAGTCTTATGGAGATTGAAATACAAAATATTGGATCCAATCTAGTCTCATTGGCATCTTCTCATCCTTGGTTCAATCATAGAGCTATCATGCTACCTAGATTGACTTGATCCTTGGGTCTAGGTGTTGTATCATCCCTTAGAACAAGGGGTAGCAAGAAAAAGAGCCAACACTTGCTATAACTATGATTGAATGCGAAATTCAAAAAAAAGAATCAACGCTTGCTATAAGCTTAATAATTCTTTAAGACCCTTCTTAGGATTACCCTCTTGAGTCTTATGGAGCTTGAAATACAAAATATTGGATCCAATCTAATCTCATTGGCATCTTCTCATCCTTGGTTCAATCATAGAGCTATCATGCTACCTAGATTGACTTGATCCCTGGGTCTAGGTGTCGTATCATTCCTTAGAACAAGGTGTATTTGATGGAGGATCTCATTCCCTATTCTACGTGCCTAATTTTTAGATCCAATGTGGATTATCACTCTCTCCCAAGTGTGGTCCTCTTTCTACAAAGATGTGTTGATCAATAAAAGTGAATGTGAAATTCAGCATATGAATATGAAAGATAATTTGACTAATTTCCTATGGCATGTAGCTAGGAAGGTTGGGTGTAAACTAAATTGCCATATATACATCAATATAAGTCATTGTAAGGTTTGATCTATGAGCTAATTCTCTAGTTCAGTGTCTTAAGTTGGTATAGGGCATCAATAGATGTAAGTATAAGTTATGTAGAATATGTGGGTATTTTATCATAAACCATAGGAAGGATTACTCAACTAGAGATTGTATCTATATATGGATGTCTTCATGGTAGGATGTAATACTTTAATGGATCTTTTTATCTTAATTACTAGTTCTCCCTTGACATATTTTTTGGTCTAATGTAATAGGAATTGATTAATGGGAAAACATTAAAATCTATTACAAAGTATTTTGTGATAGTATCTTGCCATTAGATTTGGGGTTTCATTGATTTGGAATCAATTATTGAAGAATGTCTAGATGTGTGATGCTTCTAATATTGAGGCTTGTGAATATATACAAATATGGTTCCATGGTTAAATTTCAGGTATGATCCTACATTATTTACAAGCTTTGAATATACTTCTCAATGGAGTAAGTACAAATTCATATGTTGAAGGCCCAACACATTTTATTTTAATCATATTGTGTTCTTAGTAGCATAGGAGTATTGTTAATTTCTTTCATACTTGTATGATCTAGTAATGTAACCTATGGCATATCTTATGTGATTCTAAAACTAATATACTATTAAAGGATCATATTAGTTTACTTCCCTCTTTCATGTTTGTACCAAAATTTTAGTGGATTCATTCTTACGGACACTACTGTTATCTTATGTTGCATAGAAAAATTTGTGATCTATTTGTTGGAGGTGTTGTAGGTTTATATGTAGCCAATGTTGATACGAATCTAGTGAAAAACCTTTGGGGTTATGGCATATGGCTACTTGAGGGCCTTGTTTGTATTTATCATTTCTTTTTAATTGTATTGCTATGAAGAACTTAAGAAACATCCTCTTGGCCTATTAGATGTTTGAAGATGAAGGAGAGACTCTCATGAATCGGTCCTTTCATGCCACTATCTAATTATAAGTCCAATCAATCAACCTATGATGGCCTTCACTAGGCTTAAGTCTTATGTTTATCTTTAGGATTTATGGAGATACACATTTAAGAGCCAACAAGTAGTACAACGAGCTAAGATTAAGGTAAATATAGTGGAAGAGCTAAACTACATGCATATGCAACTTTCTTTAGACCCATAGAACAATAGTTTTAATTAAGATAAATTGGCAAGGGCCTGAACCCAAATTATAGAACAACCATCAAGGCAAAACAGAGGAGTCTCACAAGAAATGAGACAACCAAAAAAAAAAACATAACCACAAAGAAAAACCAGCAAACCCAAAGTAGAAGCATAACTAGTTGCCAAGAAGAGAGTAGCAACACCTAACAAAGCTAAAGACCGGAGCGAGAAGCTAGAAATCACAGAGGTTTGAACTCAAGTTTCTCCAAAGGCCTCATAAGAGAGGTAGGGTTGGAATGTAAATTACTACTACTTTCTAAAACAACAGAATGTTTCTCAAGAATGAGATTCCTTTTGAACTTGTGAGGCACACCTTTGCCCTCGGCCAAATGGTCCAACAATATCTTGCCCTTTAAAGGGATTTGACAACCAAGGGTCGTGTTGGTCTCAATCATGACCAACTTCAACTCCTTCTGGGGCTAGGGACCATTATTCTTTATATGAAGATCACAACACAACAAAAATTCCAATATTGTGGAAGTGGTACCAATGTGAGATCTTATAATGCAGTTTTTGCTCCCAAACCTCAAGCTTGGAGCACAACTTAACAATCTTAGGCAGCTCAAAACCAATCTCAATGCAGACACAAAATATAGCATAAAGAAGACTTATTCTAGCTTTAGTGACAACATCAATAGTAATAAAATGACCAATGGCTCCAGCAATGCCATGAATAATACTTTCATCCCATAGCTCTAGAGGGAGCTCTGAAAGACAAATCCAGATTGGATGGAAACATCAAACCCAACAGATCATATTTATAAATGAAGAAAGACCTTACCAAGAAACCCAGGACCACCCTGAAAAACATGGGAGCATCCTTCTAAGGATTTTAAGGAACCCATTCTTCAAATCCTCCACGCTTGGCGGACAAGAATTAGCCCAAGCTGAGACCCAGCTACGAATATAATCAATGTTAGGTCCATATCCCAAAAATATACTAATAAGAGAATTTTGTAACCCAATAGTAGCTATGTCGATCCACTCATCGGGAATAGATAAAACAACTCTCTGAGGAGATCGGGGGTACACAAAAGGGGGGTCTCCACGGAACAAAAACTCTAGCATCTCACGTTAAAGAGGAGAAGGAACTCCCGAAGCAACCAAAGGAGCATTAAGGGCATCCACCATTGTAGGAAACCCCAAGCAGGAGTAAACACCAGCGCAGGGCACCAAATCCGTAACACCCTTAACAGAAGTAACAGGCTTTGGACCATCCACAGTCAGAGGAGGAGAAATCATGGGAGAGGGCAGAAAAAAGCCCCTCTTGAGAGAACTACCAAGATTCACGGAGATCCTCCCTTTGCACGGTAGATGAATGTGAAGAGGTAGAACGTTGGGCCTCCATCCACAGAGATAGGAGCAAAACATCATCTTCAAAGTCCAATTGTCGACTCCACCCCTCAGAAGAAACCGACCCATCACACCTCCGAGCTTTCAACTGAGCCTCAAGGAGAATATCGAGGAGAGATTCCTCCACCTCCTCACTCAATGAGACCTCCCAAAAATCTTGACTAGTCTCCTCAGAGACTCCATTAAAGCCACCAACAGAGTCTCTTCCATAGTCTTCAGCAGGAGAGGGAACACGGGGTCCATTGACAGAGCCCTCACCGCATCCCAAATAGGAATCAACCAATAGGGAGGGGCGACCTCCGCAACTTCACAAGCTTCAACGGTACAATCCACCATCACTTTCACCTTTTGCATTGTCACCCTCCTTAGCACGGTCGTCGTCGCCATCGCCCACTCCTGCTAGGGTTTTTGTCACCATCAACATTTTTCCCTCCTAAGTAGATCCCATCGAACAATAGTTTATTAATATTTAGATAGTACATATCCTAAATGCCTATGGTATGTTACTTAGTCAAGATTGGTCATGAATATTTAATGGTTACATAGCTTGTAACGCCCCGCCGTGCGAACCCCAAAGGACAACAACACAATAATTATAGCAATTTTTTTTTTAAATAAACATAACATACATGTAATACACATTAAGTCATAACATGAATTTCATTTAAGTAAACTCACTAACACAAACATCCTTTGGGGTACACGAAGAGTCATTACGCAACTTAGATCCATACAACATCAATAAAGAATAGAATTCCAAAGATATAAAGTAAACAATAACAAATATAACACATACATGATGATCAATGATAAGAAACCATCTGAATACGCAAATACCTCATATGCATGATCATCCTAACACATTAAATAACAACTACCATGGTCAATATCCACACCAAGTTTAACATTTCATTACAGTACAATGTTTAAGAAGTACAATGATACAAAAGTGTTCCAAACATGAATGGAAACCATACACAAGATACCATGATACAAATAATTAGAGAAATACAAGTATCAAAACTGGCTCCAAGACAGATACAACTCTGGAGTCGCTGCAACGGCACCAATCTGCACCTCTCGATCCTTGACTGGGGACCCAATGGGGTGCTTAGCACGTTCCACCTGACCATGTGAGTCTGAAGACCCACCCCCCGTGCTAGGAGATAACAAGAAAGAGACCTCAACCAAGAACATCCAACAAAGAACCACAAGACTCAGCGTCATACAAAAGTATCATAACACTCAGGAATTACAATGACATAATCAACCACATCCAAGAGTCATAAATCTCATCACATAATTCAAGGCAATAGCCAGTAAACAAGGAACCAAAGGAAGATCATAAAACACTTCCAAATCAAACTAAATTAATAAACATAACACAATTATGAATCACAATGACACAATACAATAACATCATATCACAGTACCATAAGAGTACAAGGTCAAAACCCAAACATCCATAAGATTTATACAAGACCAAAGAATACACCAGAGATCAAATAGGGTAAAACCATAAATCAATTCAAAACAACTATGATCCATCAATTCAAGACAAAGACCCACTTCCAGAGGATTTCCAAAGTAACAACATAAGAAGGAGTGTTAGAGGAGAGTGTCATCGCATGGCTTAACATGGATTCTCCAGGCTACCTACTGCAAGGTACCGCCTCCATCTACTGACGGATTATCCAGGCAACCAAGCACTAGGAACCGCCTCCATCTATGGTTATCCAGGCTACCTATCTCAAGGAACCGCTCCATAGGGTTGCTCATGCGGAACCGTTAACCTTTCATGAAGACAAGGCAACGATCTTGCCAACCACGGCCTTCTCAATCCCCTTTAGTCTGTGGTAGCACTCAAAGGCGGATGAGGCATCAATTATCTTTTTAATGTGATTCTACCCACCCCTAGTTAATTATTTAAATTATCACTTATTAAATTCACTCTAACGAGGGCTATCCTGGTGCCCCTTTGTGCCGACCACCCACTTAGAGCCACTCTCTCTCTAGACACTCAAAACATAAAACCAAAATCCAAGGGTTGTACAACATAACAAGTACATTAGATCACAACAGAGAAGCATGCAAGGATTACCCATCTTGCCATAAATACATAATCAAAATCTCAACGATTCATGTACAACCCTTTCAAAACATGAACCAAAACACTTGCCACAACAAGGCACATAAAAGGAGGAACATTAACCAATAGTAAAATAAACCTCTGGAAGATTCTCATAAAGTTACACTAGGGTTTCCCCATCAAAGAACTGACAGCAATAATTGCAAGACCTCAAAGAACTATTTCCAATGTAAATATAATGAGCAAATACACCAAAATAAGATCAACAACTCCACTCAACAACACCAACAACTTCGATACGAACTAAATCGAGAATCCAAGGGAAACCTCTATTTTCTCCTCTCGGAATACCCATAACTCAAAGAACTTTTCAATTTGACTCATCAAGTAGAACCATCAATCATGACAAAGTTAACATTAACCAATTTGCCACTTAGGTAAAGAACAAAAGAACACATACTGGTTCCCAACGAATAGCAACATAAATAAAATGAGAGAAAAACTCCAACTCAAAAATCAACTCAGGAAAAGTCACATTGAAAGAATCCATAAAACCACACATTCTAATAATATATCCATTCATTCAATAAGAAGTAACTTGAAACATTTTAAAAAGAACATTAGTTTAAAGATCAATCATTTCCAACATTTAAGGATAGCACAATATTGCGAAGTGAAAATAAAATCTAATGGTTTAAGTCGTAAGACACTATTCACAAGTATACTCTTTCAAACACAATTATATTCCCATTTACACATTATAACAACAATCTCCCTTTGAAGATCAACCCACTCAAACCAACAATTTGATCCTAATATCAATCACAAGTATTTTCTAGAACTGTTCTTATAGAAATCCCACAAAACAACTATTAAAAGAATATGAGGGAAATTGACTTAGAAAGGATCATCTAATTTTATTCATTTACATAAACCCTTTGTTTAACTAAATATAATTAATCAAAACATTTATCGAATCAACAATCATTCACTAGCCTTTGTCGTAATACCCAACTATTTAAAGTTTTCAAATTTATTTACTTCCATTTATCTTATAAATCAATTCTCCCACCTAAACAGAAATAATCCTTATCGCCAATATTATCTACATACAAAACTCTACTTTTCATTATTTCTAAGTTAACTATCCCACTTGAAATTAATCAAATTGAGAATAAACTAATCTATCAATGTTACCCAAATTATTAACATAAAGAAACTCTCTCTCTAATCACTTTACTAACCTACTCAATAACATAATACCTAACTTAACTACCTAATAATTCTAATTTTCTAACTCCTATAATTAAATCATTTTCTGAACATAAACACATTAATCACAAAGTCTTAAGGAATAATTCCATACAAGGAAACCATCAACACATCAACCTTTAAGAACACTATCTTAAAACACTTACAATGAACAGGCCATTGAGACATCTCCATAAATATCCCAAAAATAACACCCATCTTAAAACAATTAAATAACACTTAACTAGTAATCACAACACTTTGTTTAAAACACATTTACTCACACATTATAACCATAAAGACCTTCCTTTAATTTAAGCATTATTTCAACATTTTTACCACTTATTTTAATATATCCACTTAATTTAAATTAAGAGAGTATTTACTACAAATAATTATATTTAAAATAACTATATCATTTATAAGATAACCAACTCCACCAAGTTTAATACAAATTCTAATTGTAACTTTAAAATATAATACTAAGATGACAATTCTATAATTTACAACTTTATTATAATACTATGGTGATGGCACTAATAAATTATTTCACATAGTAGTTTGATAAATAATTATTATTCACAGACTCATTAGATAACAAAAAAAGTAATTAAAACCATTTAACATTTTAATCAGTATCATCTAAATTAATTAACCTATGAACCTGGGATTTATCCTCACATAAAAATAACTTTATCATTTAACCTTCCAGTAAAAGAAACTACGTAAATGTAGAATCACTTATCTCCTTTAGTGAACCCTAAAACTTAATTAACTATATAAATCGATTTACTTTAACTAAACACAGTTCATTTATCTACAACAAAATTAAATACCTATTTCAATAATGTTTATTCGGTTAAAATCCTTTGTTAAATAATATTTTACTAAACAACCTAGCGAAATAGCCATTTTCACTTTAATTATTTACCCAATTCTTTTATTTTCTAAAGCAAATTCAATACTTTATTTACAAATCAACTATCTAATTTAAAATTCTTTATCACCTTTTATTACTTCACTTACCATAAAATAAAATTACACTCGATTCATATTTTACTTTTACACCACGATAAAATCATAAAATGACTTATGCGCAGGAGAAATAATATTAGATTTATTAAAACAATAAATCTTTATAGGTTAAAATTAGATTAATCTTTAACTTGTTAAGTTAATTTTATTTTCTTGATATCACAACTTAACTATGACTCTCAATGGATGGTAATTATTATCATTATTACTCAAATTTTATTTAAATTTATTTTATTTTATTTTCTTCTGTTTTAACATCAATTTCTGTAAACATAAATTTATGTTGATTTTATTAACTGTTCTACTTGGTGGCACTAGTTTACAAATCACTAGGGTTTCTACACAACTACGAACTAGGGTTGGTATTAAAAGCACATACAATAAAGCTTTTACTAGATTATACGTATATAAAAATAATAATTATAATGTGCACCTTGTAATGGTAGGCTGCTCGTGTGCAGGCAGAGGGGATATGCAAAAATTGAATTATTTGTGTTGGAAGGATTCCATGTTGAATTGTTTACAGCCAATCTCTTTCCTCAATCCCTTCCAGACAAGAGCAGTAATTTATTGAGGTTGAAGGATGGATCAGCCAGCAATTACGCCTAAAACTTTTGCCGCATCTTCAAACCCTTCGTCAGTGTAGAATTCCCCTAAATTTTTTTCTTGCCTCCTCTTAAAAAAAATACCAAATTCTTCGTTCAACCGCCCTAACTCCTCTTTCTCCTCCGTAAAAGATTTTCAAAAAAAATAACTAATTTTTATTTACCCACTTTAATTAATCATTAATTTATGTATTTATTTATTTAATTTTAATATTCAAGATTTATTTATTTAATTCATTTTAACCATAATATTTTATTTTCCAAAACAAGAAGTATTATAACTTTTATCATGCCAATCAATTAAAATCTATTGCCAATAATATTTACCTTTACTTGGGATAATTACCTTTGAACAACTTAATAAATTATTAATTATTATTATCGACTATTATTAAAAGAATGCAAAACAATTAATTAATTTATTTATTAATAATTCTTTAATTGATATTTTATAAAACTAATTTATTTAATTATAATATTTTCCTTTAATTAACCACTATACCTTTTAATTTTATAATCCTATTTAAATGTCATAATTTGATCAAAAACATTTATTGACCAGAATAAATCAAATGCACTCAAAGTCCAACAATACTTGACCTCACAACGAGTTGAAGTGCATTACAGAGCCAACGCAAAATGGAGGGCACTACATAGCTAATAATTCTTTGTGGACTCCATGGAGAGGTCTGAATTATGGGTGAAACATTTATTTACTAAGTATAATAAGATAAATGAAGTTTTGTACATAAATCAGCCAATATTAGCAATTAATCGAGGTATTATAAAATAAGAGAGTTGGTGTATTAATGTTGAAACTTTTAATCAATTAGATTATATGGATGTCAAAGAGAAAGTGATATGTAATACCTAGTTTTTAATTCATAAGGCTAAAACACATTGTATTCAAAAGGAGTCCTAAATTTTCAAAGAAAAGACTCAATAAAAGATGTCATATTGCTAAATAAAATGATCATGTTAATCATGAATTAATATGTGTAGTACTACAAAATTTAGAATTAAAATAAACTATGAATGTAGAGGAGTAAACATAGATCAAATTGATTCTCACCTTGAGGTAGCTACACCTATAGTGAGAGGAAATTATCATATATGTAGTGAAGGTACCATTTTTTTCCTTTATAAGGTTTGGGCATTATGTGAGAATAGTCAAAATAGAGAAGAGGGTTCATGAACATGATAAATTTATCTAGAAATGAAAGGACCCAATCATGATACAGCTAGTAGGGTAACATATAAACCATGTGAGGATGTGATAGGACATGTGAAGCATGAGCATACTAGCATAGGTGTAGAAATGCACCAAGATGAAACACTAAGGTAGATTCTTTAGGGAAAGAGGCATAGTTCAAGTGTAATTTTTTATAGTTGCATGAATTTTAGGTGGTACAACATATGTATCCAAGAAAAAATAAGTGAATCTCGAACTTTTGTAAAATCTCACATTCCTCTAGTCAAATCTCATGAAAGAAACATTGTGCCAATAAAATGGCAACCACTCACTTCAAGAATGAAAAACTTGACCTAACAATAATTTTTCAAACATGGCCATGACAACCTAGATAAGAATTTATTATTTTTTTATCCATAAGAGAGATCACAACTCAATAAATTCCACATTGAAATATATAAATATAAATTTTAACAACCAAGGATGATGCCACAAAGACAAAAGGTAGTCCAAATTAAATAATGTTACAAGGAAAGGTCTCATGGAAAAGGAAATGGCCAACCACACAGGGTAAGGAAAATGAAGCATGCAATAGAAATAAATAATGGACCAAAAAATAAGAAAACATCCCATAATTAGTTTCCTACCAAAATACCATGTAGTCACAAGAATCAATCCACCTCTTTATGAATTCAAGAAACTAGGAAAAACTAGGCAACAATACACACTACCAAATAATAGGTAAGAGAATCCTACGAAATTGATTCATGCAAGTATGGATCAACCACCACAATAGGAGAACATACTAAAAATCCCATGGTAGCATAATAAATGAGTCATTTAAAAATAGCATAATCAATCACAAAGTGTAAAAGTGCGTGATAAATCAATTAAAAAATCTCTACATATCAATCATATTATAAAGTACAATAATAATCACAAAAACAAAACCAACCCAACATTCTAGGGATAGAAAGGAAAAAATACCACTTTAACTAGCAAGGTGATAGCTTATAATTTCAAGGAACCACAATGTATCTATTTTTTAATTTATGGTTTTGATATAGATATCCAATTTTCCAATTTGTTTAGCTTATATCTTGGCACTAGGATCTATAGAAAGTCTTATCATAGTCAATACTTAAGATAAAACATAGTACATATAGCATAATACACTATTCCTTTATCAAAAATACATAATCCTTGTTATATTTTCTATGGTATCCCGAATACACTCAAGTTTGTCTTGAAGCAATTCAAAGATAGCCTATAACAGTCTATAGTTATCATATAGCACAACTATAGATGGTCTAAAATATATTACAAGCCTACATCCTTCATATAAGACTCTTCAAGAAAGAAAGATGACATGAACCTACTAAGAAACTAACAATAAAACTAAATAAAAATAAAAGAATAACCTAAAACTATTTTTAGTGACATAGGATTTGCTTGTGAACCCAAATTCTTATGCATCATTTTGCCTCTTAGGAAGTTTGTAGGCCATTTTTTATGCCTAAATAAGAAAATGCATTGGACCTAATGCATAAATCTAGTCTAGATAAATCAATTGTATTCTTTTCCATTTTCCTTACCCCAATGGGAAATAATTCATCCAAAATCACATTTAGAACTCACATGTCCTAAACTTTGTGAAAAGTTGGAAGTAATTAAAAATAATTAAACTACCCCTATAGATGGTTTTCCATGTCAAGGGACTAAAATAACCTAGGTTGAACCTAATGACTTAAATGTGTATGCTTATAAATTTAATTTTGAAATGGGTTTATCAAAATATATACACAACAAAGGCAGTGATACACGCTACCACAGAAACCTGGAATTAAACATGATAATTATTAGTATCTCCAAACCTAGTCATGCTAAAGTAGTTGTGTCAAATTTATAAAAGAAATAGAAAACAAGTGATCAAATATGAATAGTTAAATTTAATAATTCCAATTCAAACCAAGGATCAAGAGTCGGTATTAAACTAGCAAATCCAAGGGAAAACCATTTCTTGTTGTATTTAGGCTTCAATTTTCTTGCACAAACAAAATAGTTGAATACAAAAATTCCATACATAAATTATAGTTTGAAATTCCACAAGAAGTTAATTATTTGAGAGAGTTGGCACTGATGCCTTTAATATTTAGTTAATTTCATAAAGTAAAATAGTATATTAGACGATTTAGTAATGGTTGCAATTACCTTAGAGCCAATAGTATAATCAAGGCTTAAAAGGTTTTTCATTGATTTTATTTCAACTTGTTTAGTGCTTGATAATGTCAATAATTTCTATGAATTCAAGGATGAATATTTCTTAAGGAATTTAATAAATTTTGAATCTAAAATTATAGATGAAGATCAAAAGGATGAGTATGAATTAGATGAATATGGGATGACAAATATAAAAATGAACAACATTTTGAAAGGCATGATTTCATGAAAGAGACTATTTGCTAGGGGGCCCTTGGTCTACTGGTGAAGTTGAAAGGTCCTGAATGAGCCCACTAGGGATCAAGTCTTGTTGAGTGCAAGGCCCCGACGCCTAAAAAGGGATGAGGCTAGTATCATGCCTTGAGTGGATTTTGGTAGAATGGATACCCCTCAAACCTTGGCTCTAAGCTAAAGGGGACCCCCTTAGGGATATCTCCAACAATTTTTTTTTAAAAAAAGAGGCTATTTGATAAAGATAATTAGGGAAATAAATAAAAATTAGATTCTTTTGATGGTAAACAACATGATCCTCACCTTTTATGGTTCAAAATTATCCTAAGAATATTTTTGTAATAAACTTGTAAGATTAAATAAATGAAACATATAGAAATATGAAAAATCAAAGAAATATAATTCTTTACTGTATTTATAGCACTAATATAAAGGAGAAACCTCCAAATAGAAAATACACTCTAATTTTAAAAATATTCTAATATACTTTTCATTTGAGAAGTCATTACAATATATAATTTTATTCCAAAGGTTGTTACTACCATCCTCTACATGTGGGTAAATACTTTACTCTCTATTGGGACTTACAAATATTATGCATCCCTTTGTTAATGCTACCTAAGTGTGACTTTAAAAACATATGCATCCAACTAATACTAGCTAACATAAAGAAGACTGTGATACATAACATTGCCTCACCCTATGAAAATATTTTTCCTTAAAAATTGAGATGAGAAAATTTGGAGAGAATGTTTGAAACATCCCACATGACATCTTCAAGTTGTAGACCCTTCCATTGGACTAATAACTCCTTAATAAAATTATTAAAAAGGTGATTGGTGTGTTTGTCTAAAATAGCATTAGATACCAAAAATATTGCATATTCCTCATCTAACAAATGTCAAGTTGAATTCTCATTCACTTTCTTGAGACAAGAGACATAAAAATTGGGTGGATTTAAGAAGGTTAAAGTTAAAAATTTTATGCCACCTCTCCAATGTGTTAGAAAAAATGATAGGGAGCATGAAATTTGGGAACCAACTTATTACCACACTTGTCTCATAATGAAAGTCATGTGTAGGTATGAAGATGTAAAAAACTCAATCACCAATATTAAAAGTGTGCTCTATCCTATACTGATCAACCCAATATTCCACGCAATTCTTGGTCAATATCAAATTGCCATTAAGTAGTCTAAGGTTAAATTTTACCACCTTAGAAGTATTAGAACTAGGAGTTTTTTAAATTATTTCTTCTACAAGAGTTAAAGACATAAAAGAGGATTAACTTGCAATCAATTGTGATTCATGAGCACTAATTTAACAAATAATAAATTATAATATGATATGCATCCACATTTTTCAAAAATAGCAAGTGTGGAAAAGTAGAAAGTCAATCTTATCCTAAGTGATAATATTGACATATAATAAAAGGAAAATAATTTTTTAATTAACGAATCTATAGTTAACTTATGATGATGTGAATATAATTTCACAGTAACACCCACCCTAAGTACAACTTAAAGAGGATACACACATAAGATAAAATGAAATATGAGTCCTCCTAATAAGGCCTAATTAGGTACCCATTTGCAAACATAGATTTTCTATATACTAAGAGCAAAGGAGAACAATCCAATGGGATAAAACCCCTCTCCAAAAGAGAGAAAAATATGTAATAAAACATGGATATAAATACAATGCCCATAATTTATGATGTAGATATAAGGTCTTGGTGACCTCCCTAAAGTGAGAAGGATGGAACTTCATGCAAGGAAAGTATCCCTCCAAAAATAGAAATAAGAAGAGGTACAATGTAGTCCCCATCAAGATGCACCTTATAGTGTTGGTATATGCTCCAAAATAGATGTTGAAGATGACCTATAAATTCAAAACAACATTTATCCCCTTGGGAAGAAATAGAACCAAAGATGTGTGAAAAATATTTTATTATTCTAAATAGGAATATGTAGAAAGAAGGATGAATGTCTCTCAAATCTACACATGATCTAAAGACAACAATGAAGCTCCCAAAAATTATCTCAACTTCTCCAAGATAAATGAATTCTTCAAATGTTTCTTAAAGGTCTCTAATCCACTATCAAATTATGAAAAATTAAGAGGATGAAGAACAATCTCCAAATAGTATGATGGTGATGATGTAACTCCACCTAGAATAGCATAAAATAGAAGATAGATGTCCTCATTGTGTCCCTCCAAATTTGAAAATTGGACTCTACAAATAGGGATGATATGTCTAGTAGAAATGTGTCGCAATAAGGTGGACCTAGTGAAAAAAAATTATCCTATTAAAAATAATCAATGGAAGCTTCAAAGAAGCATCACCAGACTCTAAAATAAAAATAAGTGATGGAGTAGTGCCTACAAATGTTGGGTTAGAATAATTTGGAAAAATAATTCCATTTTCAATATAAAGTTATCTTAATAGATGAATTTTCCAAAGAAGTTTCAAATAATGAATTTACTTCAACATGCATTCATCCATTGTATGCCTTTCATTCCCACAATAATTGCATCTAATGATTACAAGTAGCAAGAAATATATATACAAAAAAGATCAAGTAAAGTAAATCCCACTCAAGTGGGTGGAAGGGCGAGCAACTTTCCACATGGGATTGTGGAAAGTTCATTTTGGTGGGTAAGTATGGGCGATTAAGGTGAGTGGATGCCCCATCAGCAAACTTCCCATGGATTTTTGTTCATATCTTTGCAAGTGAAAGGTAATAGTGATGTGGTTTCATCATACTCAGATTGAATGTGTGCATTACATCTATTGGCATCATGTTTGACCTTCATTTTGAATCGGTGTACTCATGACACTAAATGGTGGAAAAGCATTGTGGTTTGGGCCACATAGGGTGAAAAACATTACCTTTTACAGCATAATAATCTCTCACACACTTAAGGTCTTCACTCTCTCGAAGGTGGCATTTGGGCTCTATGTTTTCCTTTCCTCTCGGTTCTGGGCAAGCTCGAGGTTGCTTTCACTGGTAGAAAAAATGAAGTTCTTAATGCATATGTTTGTTGATTTGCTTTGGGGCTCATACCCTAATTCAATTAGGACGCAAAGAGTGTCAAAACACCTTTGGAGGTGTCTTCGATTAGCGCCTTAAGTGCATTCTCCTGAATATTGATTGACATACGGTGGTGGTCATTAAAATGGTGTTGGGGAAGGATCATTTAGTGCCACATGAAACTCCCCGGGTGAATTCTCAAATTGTCTCAAGGTTCCTAGCATCCTTGTTGGATATCCACATGGCCAAAGATGAAGCTAAGGTGTTGGTTTGCAAGCTTTTCAAAAAGGGGTTGATGGAGGGGATGGATGAGATTCTCAAGGTGGTGATACCAGGGGTTGGGGTGCCAAGACCTAAGGACTTTGAGCTGGTCAAGAAGTAGGGCAAGGTCATCAAAAGCTTCTCCTCAACCTTATAAAATATCTTCTCATGCAAATGTGTTAACTCCAAGATGCCAACTTGGGTGCCCAAGGTGGGTCCAAGTCAATCTTTGTTAACTGAAACATATCTCTCCATCAATTCATGCAAACATGATGCATGATTGATCATCCCCACTTAACTGAATGTATCACCTGTTATCTGTCATACAACTCAAGTCATTAGCATGCAACTGAAGTCAACTAAGATGCAACTCAAAATAACTACATGCAACTAAAGATAATTGAACCATAATTGAACTGAACTGAACTAAATTAAACCATAACTGATACTGAATTGAACTAGACTGAACTAAACTCCACTCATGTAAATATCAATTACTAACTTCTAGGATCTTTACATGCATTACTAAAGTGTTATCTTTCCTCCAAACAGTTAATTGAACTCAAGGTGGGTTCCACCTTCCATGTGGGTACCCCATGTGCTCCTATTTTGTGGGATCTCTTCTTGGGAATCCCCACATGTTCCTATCAATTAGAAATAATTACAAATATCAATTTACATGTCCATTTCATTCAAATTTAATCTCTTTCTAATCCTAGTGTTGGGGAACACTTTCCAAGTACTTAGGAGATACATGAAATATGTTTAGGATTGCAATTAAATGGCATCGTATTCCCAACATTCTCCCACTTGACATTATACGTTGCAATTATTCTAAACAAGGAATCATTCTTATAAATCAAGTGCAAGACTCAAGGCCAATGGCCTTCTTGTACCAAGAACCAATACCTTTCCCAAGTCTCTATAACCATTTATTCTATCATTGAAACCTACACTAATCTATTCATGAACACAAGCATCAAAATTCAAATGATAATAAAAGACTCTAAGTGACTACCACACTCATACCAAATTAGAATAGAAACCATAGCAAGTTGCTAGCTCATCCAAAACTATCATAAGTATAACTTCATGCTATCAACATAACAACCCAAATCTATAAACAAGTCCCTGTATATCCACCATCTTGCAAAATAAGACTCCAAGGTAACAACACACAGAGAAATGTGATAAAAAACCTGTGAAGTAACCCACTGTAGTAAAATGTAACCAGTCCAAGAGATGTGCCCCTCTCATACATAACACATATACCTTTTGGAACTCCCACTACATAGGTAATGTCAAATCTTAAAACAAGATCACAACATTAACAAGTCCTCCTATTGCACTTCACATAGAGGATGTGGCTAACTCCTCTATCATAGTGTCAAACTGTGTAAAGTAAGATCTCCTTCAACACTTCCAAATTGAAAGGATATCAACATCTAAACATTCAAATTATAATGAGACATGGTAGAACTTAGATGCAAACCTCTCACAGAAAGTAGATCAAACATAGCCAAACATTCTGACAAACATAAGGGAATATTCCCAAAGCCACTAACTATCTCTTGTACCTATCCTACCCAAATCCTCAAAACTAACTCAAGTTCAAGATTACAAGGAGAACAATGGAAATAAATAAAATCATGCATCTACTTCTCAATAAGGCATAAGAGAAGTCAAGATACATATACATATTAGGCGGGAAACACCTCTTAGATCATTTTACCTGCCAAGTAGACCAAGAGTGAGATACAAGATTATCTTGTGCATACAATAGACAACCTTCTCATCAGGTCTATGATGGACTCATATCCATTTCTAGGTGTAGGCTTCTTAGTCTTTACTGTTGAAAAATCTTTTCTTACAAGTAACCATTCCAACATATATCTCTTAACATAAGAAATATTCGGCTTAACCCAAGTCTCTCTAGTATCCATGAGCACCCACTAATCAATCCATGCCAACTTCAAATGCAACCTACATAATCATGAAGCTCCAAGCAAATGATTAATACTCAAAACCAAAGAGAACTACATCCTCTCCAAAGGAAGAACAATAACACCTTTACCAAAGACTCTAAGGGTCCTCCATGAAACAAGATGTTAAAACCTCTTCAAATCACATAAAGATAACCATATCCTACCAAAGCTCCCACTGAATTGTGATACTGAGCTATACATGGCAACAAGATAAACATCAAACCATCACTGTCAAAAGCTCCCACTGAAACATGTAACCAAGCTATCTATGACATCGTGATAACCATCTCCTAAATGAAGATCATCCATACATGCTAAACCATGGGCTCAAAACCATGAGCTCCAAAACAATGGACCAATACAAATAGCACAAAACCATTTGTTAAAGACCACTAAAGGTTAATCCACTAACTCTAACCTAAGAACTGGTCTAACACAACTACCCCCCTCTTACCACTTGGGAGAACTTCTCTCTTACTAGGCCTTTCCTTTTAGGGGTTGAGCAAGCCATAGCATGTCTTACAACAATCATCCCAAATTCATTGTAACATACTTCTTTTACAAATCTGCAATAACACAATAGTAAAAGCTCCCATTATAGCCAAAAAACCTTCAAACTTTTAAGAGAAAGGTGCCCCAAACTTTACCCAACTGTTAGCTTTGATAACAAATGTTGAAAATGGAGGTAATTATGTAGCTTAATACTTTGTAAAACTATGAGATTATAGATTGAATTAAGAGTTCTTTGTTACAAATTCTTTGTATGTGATTATCTATTTAGATTCATTATTACCAATTGTAGAAGTAGACAAAATATTGTAGAAGAATAAGACTGGGAGATAGAAGTGACACAACATATACATGGAGAAACCCTTTCAGGAAAAAACTCCACCACCAGAATCAATAGTGCTTGTATTATTTAACCTTAGAACAAGATTACAATAACATCGTATCAATCCTTGATTGAGATGCTTCTTTTTCCTTCAACAATTCTTCTTCACAACCTGCAATAAACTCTCATGTGTCTAAGCATGAATCCACACATCCCATTCAATGCTTCACAAAATTACTCTCTTAGAACTCCCTTTAACTTGCTGCAATAAATAGAAAATTGTGAACATTGTAAACTCCAAAGAATTGACAATTACAAGAGGATAAAGCTCCTCACAAATATCTACGCCATTCTTGTGCAAGTAGAGTTCTTCCATGAAAAACAATGTCAAACCAACTCCTTCATCAATTTGGGCGTCCCAAACTAAAGTCTTAACTCAATGTTGATTTCAAAGATATATTGTAAGCTTCTCCTCAAAGTTGGCACCCAAGAATGGCCCCACTTAACTCAACCTTATAAAATATCTTCTCATGAAAATGTGCTAACTCCAAGATGCCAACTTGGGTGCCCAAGGTGGGTCCAAGTCAATCTCTATTAACTGAAACATATCTCTTCATCAATTCGTGCAAACATGATGCATGACTGATCATCCCCACTTAACTGAATGTATATCCTATTTTCTATCATGAAACTCAAGTTATTAGCATGCAACTCAAGTCAATTGAAGTCAACTAACATGCAATTCAAACTAACTGCATACAATTGAAGATAATTGAACCATAACTAAACTGAACTGAACTGAACTAATACTAAACTAAATTGAATTGAACTAAACTAAACTTAACTGAACTTAACTGATTTGAACTCCACTCATGTAAATATCAATTCCTAACTTCTAGGATATTTACATGCATTACTAAAGTGGTATCTTTTCTCCAAATAGTTAATTGAACTCAAGGTGGATTCCAACTTCCATGTGGGCACCCCATGTGCTCCTATTTTATAGGAGCTCTTCTTGGGTGTCCTCACATGTTCCTATCATTTAGAATTAATTACAAATGTCAATTTACATGTTCATTTCATTTAAATTTAATCTCTTTCTAATCCTACTATTGGGGAACACTTTCCAAGGACTTAGGAGATGCATCAAATATGTTTAGGATTGCAATTAAATGACATCCTATTCCCAACATCAATATGTTCAAGTTATTAATAAAAAAACATTAAAAAAAATAATTCTAAATAAATTAAACTTGAGGATAAATATAAAAATATATATATATGGCATGCAGAGCTCTTAATATCTTCCTAATTCTACAAGGATCACAAAAATAAGAGATTCTAGCAAAAAATAACAAGTTCAAAAGCCAAAATGGATTATTTGACTTTAAACAAAAAAATGAACTAACAAAAAATTATGATAAAATGAATAGCACCACTATATAATTCTTGGAATTATATTTTTAATGACTATATTTTTAAAAAACCAATATTGTATACCCAAGATATGGCTAAAATGAAAAAATAACCCCTTTTGGCAAGAAAAATAATCAAAGATTGCCCCTTGGTGGCTAGGTTGTGGTGCTCAAGTGGTTAGATGGTGGTTGTTGTTGGATAGGGTAGTTGATGGACAATAGGTAGAACAACAATAATTATTTGGGTGGCTATTGGAGTTTTAGTGGTGAAACCCCAACTACAGTGGTCAACTAGTAGAAACCACCAACAAAGGTGCAAATAAGGGTGGCTCTAGGGAGTAAGCCACCTAATGTTCGCCATGGCCAAGGGCTATAGTTTCCATATAAATATGAAATACATTTAAATTTTCTCGCTATTTTTTTAAACTACTATTAATAAAAACTATTGATCATTTTTTTCATATGATAATGACATTAGTAACTACATAAAATAATAAACCTACACGATAAACCTATTTGTTGTCAAATAAAAATACCTATTTGAAAATTGTTTACCTAAAGATAAAACTAGAGCTCAGTGCAATTGAATAATGGAATATGAATATAAGGATTGGTATGGATCCATATGCATGTATATATTTCATACAATTTACAAAATTTTAAAGATAATAATATGTGAACCCTCAAAAAGTTGAACTCCAATTTTAATGTTTGAACAAGAAATTCTTAGGTTTTTACATCTTCTAGAGTCATTCATGAGGTCTATTTCACTCTAGGATTCATTGATTACAACCTCATGGCTAAAACCTTCAAAAATTAGAGAAGAAACTTACAGATCTAAAGTTTTGGTACCATGTTAGAGCTAGAAAATCTTCTACAATATTTCATCTACAAGAGCGAAAAGAATAAAAGCGGATTAAATTTTAATCAAATTAATGTAATTTATGAGAATTAATCTTGTAAATGAAAAATTATGGTATAATATACATCCACATTTTTTCAAAAAAAGACAAAGAAAAAATACAATACTATCCTAAGTGATAAGATTGGCATATAATAAAAGGAAAATAGGTTCCTATTTAATAATTCCATAATTAACTTATGATAATGTGAATATAATTTCACATTAACAAGAAGAACATAAAATATAAGTAGACAAGGAAGGAAAAAAATTAACATGGAGTTCCTCATAAGGATTCATATTAGAAGCACTATGATAAGTGGTATTGTACCACCACTTAGCTAAAGATAGCTACTTGGGCCACTACCCTTGTTCCTCAAGAAAAAATAATACAAATATTTCTTAGCCCACTTGTTGATTATCTTTGTTTGACCATCCATCCAAGGATAATAAGTCAAACTAATTTTTAGATTAGTTCCTACAACATAAAAAATCTTGCAAAAATTTATTGGTAAAGGAGGGATCACAAACACTGACAATAAAGTGAAGCATCAAATAGATTTTGAATACTTGATCCAAGAAGTGTTAATCAGCCATAAAACATTATAAGGGTGAGGTAAAGCACTTAAATATGCATATTTAGTTAAGTGATCCACCACTACCAAAATGACATGTTTACCACCTAAGAATAGAATCCCAATAATTAAATTCATAGAAATATCAATCCAAGCATGCTCAAGGATAGGAAGTGGTCACAACAATCATCGAGTTTTAAGGTTTTCCCCTTTATTCCTTTGAAGCACATCGCATTCAACTACAAATTCCTTAACATACTACTTAAAAATATCTTAGAAGAAATCATGCTTCATGCACTTGTTGGTCTTAAAGAAATATGAATGTCTAAGAGTAGCAAGGGAATGCAATTCTATTATAAACTAATGCATGAACACTAAGTTGGGGAGTAAATAAATCAATTATGTGATAGACGATAACTTGGCCATTCTAGAAAAACCTTAACATTGATTGTGGATCTTACTTCAATTGTTGAATCATATCTTGAACTACAAGGTCATAATCACATTCAATCCAAATCTTGCCTATCTAATTTGGAATCTATATGGAAAGAGAAAATATGGATCCTTCCTCTTCATATTAGTAGGAGAGGGCATCTACTACTAGATTTTTCATACCCTTCTTGTACAATTTTTTATAGTCATTATATACTTGCATCTTTGTAACCCATTTTTTTAATCTAGGGAGGGCACCCATTATTGTCAGAAATATTTTAGGCTGTGATGATATATTTTATCTAGAACTTATGTCCTAATAGACAAGGGTTACCTTTTTGGAGAGCATGGAGAATAGTTGACATTTATTTTTCATATGTTAATTTAACTATATTATGCCTAATAAGTTACTTATTGGTGAAGGTTATGGTCCAACCTTCTTGCATCAAAATTATACTCATGCTTGTGTTAGAGGCATCAGATTCTGGAAGGAAGGGTTTGTGAAAATTAGGTAAGGCTAAAACTAGAGTGGAATACATAGATATTTTGAGCATATTAAACACCAATTTTTTTTTTGATTAGATAAGAAGGGAAAGGGCCCTGATCCCATGGTTACAACTAAACAAACAAAAAAGAAAAATAGGGTGGGAAATAGCACCACCAACTAGCATCAAAAAATAACATCTAGGGTGGCACACAGGCCAAATATCATAACCATAACCATAGACCATCCATATTTAATAAAAAACATAAAATTTTACTAGAGCACTTAAAGCTATGCAAATCATTAATCAAATCCACCATGTGCTAGCAAGTTTTAAACCATAACAAAGTTATTATGAAATAGCAGTCCAGAATCAGGAAATGATAAGAAAAAAAAAGGAGAGCAATCATTAAACAACATCAAAAGAGGAAGCCATTACTCGGATTTTTCCAACATATTCACAAATAAGGGAGATATACTCCCTATAATTAGGTCCCTTTGAATCATCCAGCACCTTCAAATCATTAGACTTCCCCAATTTTTTTAGCTTCCTACAATTTTTGTTTGACCAAAAACTGCACCCATCATAGCTCTTCGCATCAACTTATTAGTCACCTTCATCAACGTGACCAAGGCTTTCACCATGTCATCATATTGTACCTACAAAACATTAGTCTACTTTTAATAAAATCCAGGCTAGAATCAACAACATTGTTATCTTTGGCAGTATTCCTGGCATCCTGAACAATCAGGGAATCATTCTTTGGGTCCTCCTCCTTTTCAATTTGCTCCTCATCATCATCTTCCTTCTCTTTTGATCCCTATTCCCCCATTTCATAGGAAAAATCATCAAAATCCATCCCATCAGAATCTTCATCTACTTGGGCTTCCAAATCTTCAATTTCCAAGTCTTCTTCAACACACAAATTTTTGTTTTCCTTTCCTATCTTTGGAAGTAGCCTTTTCCAAGTGAGCAAACCTACACCCACCATTATCACCACTTCCTTTCCCTTGTTGGTTCTCAATCATTTCCTCATTTTGAATTGTGATAACTTCTTTTTGAGGATTCAGATATTTTTCAACCTTTTTTTACTTGGGTAATTCCAAGAGAAGAGGAGAATGCTTTCTCTTCTTTGGGGTCACTCTCACAAGCTCAGACTCCAAGGAACCTTTACCAACATATTTCTGAGAAATAGGGGTAGAAGGATTCAAACAAGCAACAACAGGGGAAGGGTATTTGGCAGGGGTTAGCACCTTCCTAGCAGCAACAATGGGGGGCGACCCAGGAATAGGATCCACAACAATATTTTCATCCTTAGGGGGATCATCATTGTCACCATCATTTCAATTATTATCCTCAATTCTAGTATCAATAGGGTTTCAATGAGGGTTTAGCACAAGAGCATGCTTATACAAAGTAAGCATCAAACCTTGATGTAGGGGAGGACTAGCACCTTTCTCTATGTTAATTTATAGGGAGTACAAAAGGTAGAAGGGGAAATTTATTCTTTCACCATGCCTAATATGATTAGCAAAGGAAAATGATACACATGAATAGACATGTATCTACCTTCCAGTGTACAATACCTCATAACAAACAAGCTTACTAGGGCGTAGGGAGGTAGGAGCTCCAACCTAGCATACCCATTTTGGAAGCGTTTGAGATTCTCCCCATCACGCAAAAATTTATCCACAAACTTTTGGTAGTCAATCCCACTTTTCTTTGCCACCTTCATTTTTATTTTTCAATCCTACAGCTTCTGTGATAAACCTCACCATCACTTCAAACTTGATAGCCTCGATAGCAACATTTCCCTTCCTCTATGAATTTGTGAATTTCACAGTAATGCTCTCATTATAACCTTTCATAGACTCAAAGAATGAATCCATTCCCGCATTCTCAAATAACCTCTACAAATCTATGTTCTACTTGAGTGCCTAGAAATTTGGAGGCTCTGTGTGCTTCCTTAGCCCACCCATCTTAGCACTCTATAAATTTTTTGATTATTGCAAGCTATTCTTCATTACCACACTCCTCTTCGGCTCTCTACCAGTCTTGCAAAAAACACTTTTACTTATAAAATCAAAATAAACCTATAATAAGTTAGGAATTGAAAACTTTTGATTATGGAAAGTTGATGACACAATTCTCAGAGCCACAATCACATAATTATTTTTGCAAATAATTAACATCTCATTAATAGTCTTACCTTGCAAATATTCACAAATACACAATGAGATGACATTAGGCATATCAACACATATGGATTTGACATCCCTTCGCCACTTGAGAAAATCCATGTGATCCTTGATCACCTCGAGAAGGAAAAAATGATTATTTTTGCTTGCAAAGAAGATCAAAAGGCTCGACACCATACCAAGAGCACATCATTAAACTACAACCCTTTAAGGTCAGAAGATCTCCCATACTTCCCACACCACTTCCTAACTTCAACTTTGTAAGTTGTAATCATTTTCAAATTTATCATTTAAAATCAAGTCCCTTAAAGACCTCGATAGATTATTATTACTCCAATGGGTCCACCCCATACACCTCAATGCCTCATTGGCTACACAATCAATAGATTTATTCCCTTCTCTATAAACATGTTGCACCTTGCAGTTAGGAAAATAACTCTTTAGAGATAAACACTTGTCAATAATATTTTTTAGCTCCCAGGGTGGTGTAGCTACTCCATTGAATATGTTCACGATTAGCTTAGAATCTCCTTCCATAATAAATTTTTTAAAGCCATACTTCTTAAGAATCTTTAATCCCCCTAAATCAGCCATAGCCTCAACTTTGTTATTGGAACAAACACCCAAGTTAACTCTAAAGCTCACAATGCACTCCCCTTTTTGGTTTCTTAGCAATCCCCCTACCCCTACCATACTTGGGTTGCCTTTAGAGCAGCCATCAAAATTGCACTTTATCTAGTCTTTTTGAGGAGAAGTCCACACTATAGACTTTTTGATTAACATTTTGGTCCAATTCATGTTAGTAAGCTCCTTCCTTAAAGTCCAGATCTACTTTATTCTCATCTCTTTGTAATTCAGCCAAACTTTGGAGACACTGTATCTTCCAACCTCCATATTTTCCTTAATTTGTGCTTTTATTATCATACTAACCTCATTGTTGCTTCTCTCCACTTCCCTGAAGATCCTGTTATTTTGTTCCTTCCATATTCCCTAGGTAACAAATTGGGTAACTTGGTTCCAAAGATCAACAATAACTTTATGGGAAAAGGGGCTATTTGACCAGCTTTCTATAAAAGACTTCATAGAGTTAGGGAACACCCAATCAATGAATAACAACAAGAGGAAGAAGGACCAAACCTCTCTAGAGAACTGGCAGTGAAAGAAGATATGCATTATAGACTCTTCATCTTGCTTGCAAAGGGTGCATTTGTTAACCAATTGAAACCCCCTTCTAACTAGGTTGTCAATGGTAAGAATTTTTCCATGTGAGGTTGCCCACCAGAAATAGTTACTTTAAGGAACCAAGTTCTTTAGCAACACTTTTTCCTAGGGGATATCTCTATTATCTAACAAAGGCTTAACCATTTCCTCATAGGAACTTTTAACAGAGAAACGACCTGAAGAGCTCCTCTTCCAAACCCATTCATCTTCCCTTTCACTAGAAAACCACTTCGCTTCCCCAATTAGATTGTGAAGCCTTAGCAATGTCAGATCCCAATTAAACTATCTCTAACCTCTTAAATTAGCCCTCATTAATAGGATGTTGAACTCCTTCCATTTAGGTTCATCCATCTCCCAATTAACATAGTCAAACTTTTTTGCCACATATCCTGGTTAAGGTTTGTTTGAGGGGATTCAATCCATCAAGTGAGGACAGAGTAGAGGACTCAATCCAAGGGTCCTTCCAGAAATCAATATTTTTACCATTTCCAATTCTCTTTCTAACCCCCAATTTGAGCACATTTTTTTATTTTAACAAGGTGACTCCATTAAATAGAACCACTAGGCAGGTTAGTCATAGAGAGAAAATAACTAGGGTTTTTGTTCTTCAAATACTTGGCTTTGAAAATCTTCACCCAGTCTTTAGACCCTTCCAGGAGTTTCCATCACACTTTAGCAATTAGGGATTTATTAAGAAATTTGATTCTCCTAATCCCTAATCCTCCAACACTTTTAAGAGTGCACACCTTCTCCCAACTTACCAGAGTTAGTCTATTTTTTTCTTCTATTCCCGAACACATGAATCTTCTATGAATCTGTTCATTTTTTCCCCCTATGAAAGCAAGAATTTTGAAGAGAGACAATTAGTAAATAGGAATATTCTGTAATGAGGATTTTAGTAGTTAGATCTTCCCTGCTAAGCTAAGAAGTTTCCCCTTCCACCCAGCCAACTTTTTTTGAACTCTCTCAATCAACTGATTCCAATAATTATTTTCCAACTTCTTGGAAATTAGAGGTAGCCCAAGGTAGGAAGCAGGTAGGACAACTTCCTGACAACACCAACTTTGTTGAGTCAAACCAATTGAAGGATTTATTTATGAGCAAGGTAGTCAAGGGTCCAAAAATATTACCATAATTTTGCACAAATTTGTGATAATGCCCTATCAAGCCCAAGAAATCTCATAATCTTTTGAAGGACATATATCATGGTTATTCTTATATTGTTGCAATCTTCTTGGGATCAACTTGGAAACCCTCATATGAAATAATGTGGCCAAAATACTCTACCTATTGGTTGGAATCCAAAAATAAAACATAGAGGACTTGGCAAAGAGAATGATTTAATAAAATCCTAATGCATGAGCATATGGATCCACATGCAATCTCGTATCAACAACAATATATTTTCCTTTTATTTTCATTTTTTGTTTAGGTTTGAGCTTCAAGAGCATCTTTTGAAGTGTTAAAGGATAACATATTTATTTTACCAAGACTTGGCTTCCATTTCAAAAATCAAAGTCAATTAGGGTGTTTAATGTGATTTTAAAATTATTATATTGCACATTTTCAAGGTTTCAAGGGTTGAAGGGGTCTATTGACATGTTATATGGAACTTGTAAAGTAAAATTAATGAAAAAATAATTAATTTACTTAATTTGGATCCCTTGAGAAGTATATAAAGGAAAGTGGCATTTGGCATTCCACTCTTTTAATTTCCATGCCTAAAAATGAAGGAAAAAACTAGTAATTTTTGGAAAAATAATAATGATTCTTTAGTTTTCATTTTGGGGTGAATGAGGACAACTTGTTTTATAACCATTTATTTTTATGAGGAATTTACTACAACAAGGAATTCGATATGGTTAAACAATCTTGGGTGTCATATTTGGAAGCATTTAGTGATGAATTTTAAGAATAATAGAGGACTTTCAAAAGACAGTTTGAGAGAAATGAAAGAGAAGATTTGGGTACCTATTTTTGGTGCCTTGCAAGGGTTTAAATATCTATAAAATATAGCATTTAATTATGTTAGGAAGTAGAAATACTGAAGAAAGTATTTATAGGTTGCTCTAAAGGATTGCATGAAAAATGTAGGAAATCAACTTGTTAAAAGGAGAGGAATAGAAGAACAGAAGAAGAAAGTTGTAGGTGTGTTGTAGGTGTTCAAAGGAGTCAAGAGAGCTATTGTATCAAGGTAAAAATCATATTTCAAAAGAATATTGAAGCCAAGAATGTGTGAATGCATGATGGTTTGAAGATTTGAAGGCATGAAGTGCCTATAAACCCCTTTATATTTTTTAATTTTGTTTCTCTATTAAATCATGAATTTATGTAGTTGATTTGTGGAGGGTTAGTTGAATGTAATTACATATGAGAGTTTCAATAAAAATTTTTTCTATATTTTATTAAAATATATATGTTTTCTTGATATGTGTGCAAATGATATGGTAAGGTTGTAAGATTGGGTAGTTTGATAATACCCCCAATCTTGACTACACCAAGTGGTATCAGAGTAAGGTTTTCTTGTTGAGGAATATTTTAGGTGAAATATGTTTTGTGAGGGTTTGAAGTGGTGGGGGATATCTCAAAGGCTTGAGATATTTACTGTAGGTGTGAAGACGAGTCCTACAATTGCAGAGGGGTGAGGGAGGCATTAAATCCATAAGAAACCATTATGATTGTGAGTGATTTTTGTTGTTGATATAAGACTTGTAATTGCAGATAGTGTAGGATCTAAAGTTTTGTGAGTTGATATTGTTCTTATAGGTGTGTGTAATTTGAAATTTCAAAAAAGAGGAAGAGTATGATTTTTTCCTTGGGAAAGGCTTTAAAATTTTCTTTTATTGAAAAGAGAGAGAATTTTATAGGAAGAAATTAGGGATAGGATTCAAGCTAAGTGTGTATAGATATCAAGGAAATTAAATTCCTTGGAGAAAAGTAGAAAGAAATGTTGGGATTAAGGTGTCTCAACCTTTGAGTCCTAGCATTAATTAATTGATTATTAGGTGCATATTAATTTATCCTAATATATTGAACTTCCTAATTTGTCATTCACTTTGTGGGTCCTATTGTTGAGATGGCATCCTACATGACATGTGATGACATATGGCAATATCCCTATTTTTTAGGAAGTTTGTTCCCACTTTAGGAGGTTCTATTTATAGGAGGATGATGTCACTGTTATAAATCTAAAATAGATTGAATAATCCGAGGAAATTTTTAAGATAAATTAAAAGTTATGTAAATTGGAAAAACATAATCAATGCAAACCAACAACTTCAAGAGATATGTAATGTCAGGATGATAAAAATGCATTAAGAGATTATAAGATTAAAAAGCACAAGCTAGTTAGTGATTTTATATATAACTAAGGAGAGGATGGAGGTGGAAAATAAACCAATAAGAATTGATCACCAATATCAAATAAAGTGATGAAAAGTAAATACTCCACCCTTAAAGGGTGGAGACAACTCATCACTTTATCTCCTAGTTATTAATGATAAACTCGCTTTATTATCCTAAGAAAGCTTAATAAAAGTGTAGGAAAAACCTATAACTAAGGGAAAATAAACTATCTTGCTAGGAAAATAAAAACATACAAAAACACCCCCCCTTAAGCACAAATTAGGAGGATATAAAAGATGATGGGTCCCAAAAATGAGGCTATGTTAGGTACCCATGTACATATCAACTCCCCCCAAAGAAGAAGAATACCCCAACAAATAGAGAGACAACACCCCTCTAGAATAGAGAGAGAAGAAGAGAAGGACTAAGTAGCCCGACCCTAAAGAGGACACCAATCACACCCCAAGAAAAGCTCACAAATAAAGGAACTTGTTCTCAGTGAAATGTTTGGTGAAGATGTTTGCAGTCTCATTTGATGTCACATAGTACTTGAGATTGTTGATCTTCTCATGAGTCAAATCTTGAGTGAAGTGCATGTGGAACTCAATATGCTTGGTCCACTAATGATGGAACAGATTATGAGAGATATGAAAAATACTCAGGCTATCACAAAAGATGACTATTGGCTTCCAAAAGGGAATGCCAAAATTAGTGAGAATATTCTGAAGCTTGATAGCCTTAGTAGTGGCATTAACCGCTCCTCAATAATCAGACTTGTAGATAAAAGAGAAATAATAGACTATTTATTGCTCAACCAAGAAATTGGACTAGAAACTAGGATGAAGAAATACCCTAAAGTAGACTTGTAATCCTAAGAATTGTCTGCCCAATCTGAATCTATGTGTCCCACCAAGTCAAAGTCCACGCTCGTTGCCCAGTGAAGCCCATAATTGTGAGTACCCTTAATGTAGTGAAGAATTTTCTTAGTTGCTTTCCAGTGTAGCTCATGTGGTTCCTACATGAATAGAGATACCATGCCTACAATATATGAAATATTAGGTCTCATGTGAGTTAGATAGATGAGACTACCAACAAGCTATTGATACAAAGTTCCATCCACCAAGGGTGAAGAACACTTAGCCTCAAGTTTGAAACTTGATAGAAATGGAGTTGGTGCAGGCTTACAATAAACCATATGAAACCTCTAGATCATATCATGTGTGTGCTTAGGCTATGCAAGTGATATACCTGAGGAAGACTGAGTGATCTCAATCCCCAAGTAGTAGTGCAATAAGCCCAAATCAAACATCAAAAAATTATCATGAAGGGCAGCTTTCACTACTTGAATGGTGGATGAGTGACTTCCTATGATCAACGTCATTGATGTAGAGAACCAAGAATGTGTGAGCATCATCTTGCTACAAAATTTAGACATTAGGTTTAGAATTACATTGATTGAAGCCACATTTTAGAAGGAAGGAATCTATCTTGGTATACCAAACCCAAGGGGCCTATTTGAGGCCATAAAGAGACTTACAGAGAGGACATACAAGTGAAGGATCCTAAACAAACCCTTGTTTCTAATCCATATATATCGCAGGTCTTGAAGATCACCATGAATAAAAGCACTCTTCACATCTATCAGATGAACTTCCCACCTATGTGTTGCAACAATAGCAAGGACAAGTCAGATGGAATTCATTTTGGCAAATGGTGCAAAAGTCTCAGAGCAGTCAATCCTAGGAACCTGGGAGAATCCTTTGGAAACCAAGTGAGCCTTATGCTTGTTAACTAACCCATCTGCTACAATTTTTTTTTGATAGACTCACTTGCATTAAACAAGTTTCCTTCCCTTAGGAAATGCAACTAGATCCCAAGTGTAGTTCCTCTCCAAGGAATTAAACTCTTCCTACATCATTGTATCCCACTTAGAGACACCATAATCTTCTCAAAAGGAATGTGGATTAGAATTTGTGGCAAGGAAGAGATGTGGAGCCTCTTGAAATTGTGATTGTGTTCTTTTGTGATCTGAAGGATCCCCTACCCAATCCCCTCCTGACTACAATATTTGGTGAGCCTAAAGAGGCCCCTCAACTAGAGAAGGAGAGTTAGAAGGAGAATAATCATTCTCTGAAGGTGGGTTATGTGAACCCTCACCATCACTGTCATCATCTAAAGTGGAGGAAGTATACTCCTCATCACAATTGGAAGGATTGTTATCCTCTGAATAACTATCATCATGATGTAAGGACTTCAAGTTGATGGTGGCAAGAGAAGTGTCAATAGAATAACTAGAAGGACTCTCCTAAAAAATAACACTCCTCTCAATGAAAAACTCATGTGTGGTATGATGGAGAATCTTGTAGTATTTGACATCATCTGGGTATCCAAAAAATATTCACAAATTTCTCTATTGATCCATAACCTTGTGTTTCATTGTCAGAATATGGGCTCATGCACTAGAAACAAACACTCGAAAGTGCTTAACTAAGGATTTCCAAGTGGTCCAATCTTGAAAAGGAGTTGCCCCCTTCATAGCTTTATGAGGAGCATGGTTCTATATATAACATGCATAGTTAACAACTTCTACCTAGAAAGGTGGTGCCAAAGACTTGGAGTGAATCATACAATTGGCCATCTCTTTCAAGGACTAATTATTTTTGTAGACACTTAAATTTGGACACTTAATTTATCCAAATTTATCACTTTTCGTCTAAACATCCTCTTATCCAAGTTAATTAAGTAATATTACTATTATTTAATTAATACCTTTAATTCTTCCAAATCCCTAAGGTATTTAATTAATAATTAAATACTTTATTCTCTTTAATCCTCCTTTCATCAAATAAATTAAATAAATAATACATTTATTTAATTCCTCACATGTCATTTTCATCTAATCCTAATCCATCTCCTAATCTCTTCATTAGGGATGTGCACATGCCTAATCCTTGATTAGGATGTGTCACATCCTCCAACTTTTGCAAGTTGGCTTTTAATCCTCATTTATCTTCTAATTATTGATTAATTAATCGTAATCAGTACTTTGTTCAACTCTCTCCATCCCCCAAGGAATTTTTAATTCCTTTTTATTCCTCCAAGAATCCCTTTTTCCCATGCATCTTCTAGAACCTTTGACTTGTCACATCAAGTCACATGTGACAAACTCCCACCTTTTGGGAATATTGTTTTATCCACTAGATTCTTCCAATCATTGTGAATTTAAAATTCACTTTTATTCACCCAAGATTCTTCCCATCTCCCAATGTACTTGGAAGGTACTTGTCCTTCCTCCACCTCATCTCCTCTTAGCCACTTCACCATCCACATGTCAAGATGTGAGGGCTTGTGAGTCCTCAACCCACCATAGCCCTTCATCTTGACCTTGTTGGATGAATCTCAACCGTTGAATTCTCTAGAGAATTCAAATTCTCATATAAATACCCCCTCCTCAAGGGCATTTTGGAACACTTTTTGATTTGAGTAACCTCATGTTGTCAATTTGCATTCTCAAGCATTCACAGTCATTTAGCCATCCATTTAGTCATTTTGCATTATCAATCTTGCATCTAGTAACATCAAAAGCCATCTAAGGAGCACAAAAATTCATCTAAATCAAGGGCCAACCAAGGAGTCTCCAACAACAAGGAAGGTATAATCGATTTACGTTTGTATTTCATCTATTCTCCTTGTTTTATCACTCTTTAGGCTAATCATTGAAGTGTTCTTAGTATTTTTCCACTTGCATTTTTAGTTATTTTGCACATTAGAATGGGGTAAAATTCCAAGGTACACACTTTTGTTCTACAACTCTATTCTACTAAGGACTATAGGGAGTTGTATGCTACAAATCAATGCCTTATGAAGCACAATACTTCACAAACCTATGGTTGACATATTCCCCCCATTATCTATACGTATAAATTTGATGGATTTCCTAGTTTATTTCTCTACAAAAGAATTGTATTCCAAGAATGAATCAAAGACTTCAAAATTATATTCAAGAAAGGACACAAAGTTGTACCTAGAAAATTCATCAATGAATATCAAAACATATTAGGTTCTACTAAAAGATGGATGAGGAAATGGCCCTGCCAAATCACTTTGTACCAACTCCAAAATATGTGAGTCTCTCCAAGCTTTTCCCTTGTCAAATTTCTCTTCAAGATGCTTAGAAATAATGCATCCTTGACAAAAACCATCAAAAAATTAAACTATAGGCAATCCTCTAACCATGTCAAGTTGACTAAGCTACTGCAAATAGCAATAATTAAAGTGGCCAAACCACTTATACCAAAAATTACTCACATCATGTGAATGAGTAAGTAGAATAGATGAATTTGGATCAAGAAAAAAGTGAGAGAACAAATAAAGCCGAGACAAATGATCAAGAATCACCAATAAATCATGAGTAAACTCAACCTACTTGTCTGTACCTATGTGAGTGATTTGATAGATTGATAGGAGATTAGTTGACAATAAGGGAACAAAAAGAACATCCTAAAATGTGTCATCCCCCAAATCAATAGATCCTCTCCCACACACCTCAATAGGAGTGCCATCACCCATCAAAATGGAAGGCATAACACATGGCTCCAAAGATAAAATTTCATCTTTAGAGGAATCCATGTGGTACTAGGAACCCAAATCAAGAACCCAAGTGGATGGTGGAGAAGCAACTGCTACAAGGGACTTTCCCTTTCCTTTCCACTTATTTTTTTCTTTAGCCTTGTGAGACCCCTCATCTAAACTCTATCTGATGGAATCAGGAACATTGTGATTATTCTTTTCAAGAATTTTTGTCAAGTGATCTACTTGTTTCTTCAAAAATTTGTGCTTATCATGGCCAGGTCTTTTACAATAGGCACATTTGACCTCTTTGTTAGATGAATATGAGGTCTTATTAGCTAATTTTGGAGCAGTTGATTCCCGATCCTTCTTCTCTTTGCTATTCTTTTGTTTCTTATCCTTATTACCACTATGTCCTCGTTGTTCATTTGTGCCATGGTTGGGAGCCAAGGCATGTGACTTAGAATACTTAAGAGTGCCCATCTAGATTAGCTTATCTTGGTCTCATATGAGAGAAGTAGCAAAATCATCCAAAGATGGCATGATGAATTTAGACCCAAATGCATCCTTAGTAGCATAGAAGGTAGAAAAAAATATTGAATATTCATAACTTATCTTAAAGAGAATACTTCTAGAATGTTCATCTTTCTTATCAATTCCATATTGCTTTAGTTGTAGTCTTAGTGATTTTAATTTGGTCAATAAATCCTTAACTTTGTTAAAGTTTCTTGGACTTAAACTGATTAGTTAATTTTCCAACATATGACCCCTCATAGAATCTTGAGTGCCAAATAATATTTCTATCTTTTTCCATATATCATTTGGAGTATTCAAAGATTCAATATGAAAGAGTGAATCTTGAGATACAAACAAATACAATGCTCCATATGCTTCATCACATCCATCAAACCACTTAGGATTTTCTTCATCTTTAGTAAGTTCAGTTTCTAATCCCATTGTTATTCTATTCAAACCAAAACTTCTTAAGTCAATTTGCGTTTTAGACTTCCACTCAAAGTAGTTGTCTGTAATTAGAATAGGAACTATTGTTTGATCCATGATGAAGAGATGCAAAAAGAAAGTGAACACAAGAATGCCAAAACAACTCCACCCTTTTAACTAGTATATAAAATCACCCCTTTGAAATATTATAAGGTTGAAACTTTATAGTGTTTATTGTGTTTATAAAGCTTTTTCCAACATACAATGCTCAATAGACTCAAAATAGCTAAAATTACAAATTATAATACAAAATGAACCTAAGAAAAAATATGGAAAAAATAGCCTTATAGTTGTGTAGTGCTATTTACCACCTTTCCAATGCCTATTCATTTTTTAAAATCAAATTACTGTGGTGAAAGTTATGGCATGTTGAAGAAATTAGCAAAAAACAACTTCAACTTGAGATTCTAGTAAAAATATGGGAAAAAATCTTTTCAATACATCTATGGATAGAAAGGCTTCATCTCCAGGTTTTGACACTATCTTGTTTTCAAAAAATGGACACCATGGAAAAAATTTATGCAAATTTGATAAAAGGCCCAATTTAGCCTATTGGAGAGCCCTAGTGATTGGAGAATGACACCATTGACGATGGTGGCCATTGGGTGGCGAAGTGGTGGAGCTTGGGTCAAGTTGTTGATGATTTAGTAGATAGTCACTAGCAGCTTTAGTAAAACACATCATGGTTAGCAGTTACTATAACCATTGGCTAGCAATTTTTGCAACAAACACTATTGTGACCTCTATAGTGGGCTTAAGCCCATCGACGCTAGCACCTTAGCACTAGTATTAGTGTTGGAACTTAAGCACTTGGTTGAGTGTTGAGCACAAAGTGCTCAATAAAAATTATATATGTTTTTTTACTTTTTTTGTGATTTTTAATATAATATCGTACGACTGCAATGCCTAGGGGGTTGTATAAATCCTTGGGAAAAAAAAATTGCCTCAGTAGCTCCCAACTCTTAATATGGGAAAATTTTATGTCAAAATTCATCTCCTTGGCCTCCCGAACACAATGACAAGGTCCTCTTTGGCTGAAAATGCTCCAATAAAACCTTGTTCACTAGATTTAAGCTTCAAACCCTTATTTGCAACTATGTCAAATGATCTCCAAATTGGATGAAACAAAATCCAATATTGACTTTCTTGAGCCTCGTCGACACGTTGGAACAATAAAAAACATTTCCAATATAACTAGAAATGTTGGAATAACCTAGATATCATAAAACACATATGCAATATGAAGAGGTTATTAAATATTTGCAAACCCTTTTTGATTCTCCAAATCGTTCAAAATGCAAGAGAAGAGCATATAGGAATTTACAAGATATAGGCACTAAATTGCTCATTAAAGTGCTAATATACCTACGTAGGCACTAACTATGACCATAAAAGCACTATTTTGAAAAGTAGTGTCTACATTTTTCCTAGTTCCCCTAGCATTTATTACCCCTAAAAATAACTCTATAACCTTAGTTAGTGGTTTATATTGGTGCCCTTTCACCCTCACCACATTGGGACATTCAAACTCACTTTGGAAAATGCATATGGTATGAAATCTACACCATGATGACTACACATTGTTGCATCTAAAGATCTCCAACCTTCTAAATTTGAGAGTGAAAATAAATTGAAATGAATCCCCCATGGCCCATTTATAGGTCCCCACAAGCCCATTCCCCCTCCAAGCCCCAACCCTTTTGTACTGGACCCCCCACTTTTTCTTTTTTTCTTCCACCATTTGCTCGTTTTTCATTATTTTTCCTTCATTCCTTCTTTAGTGCCCTATGTTCATCCTCCTTTGCATCTCCTAATTTTCTTCCTATTTTTTTGAGAGTTCATGCCAAAACCCCTTTTTTGAGCAACCTCTTGAGGGGGAATTATTCTACTCTCCTTCGTTTTTCTAATTAACAGGGTTATATTATTCTTTATTTGTTTGACATGACACCACTTCTATTAGTCATGACGTATCAAAGAGGGCGAAAATGTAGACACCTCGAATTCGACCATACCACATAAAATTAATTAACCATAATTCATTATCCCCTAAACTCATGTAATTAATTAAATTATTTATTATTTAATTAGTTATCACTCAATCCTATAATTAATTGAATTGAATTTAATCTATTAAGTTATCCCCTTTCTTCTTAAGGTTAATTAATTTAATTATTCTAACCTTATCCCCCACTCATACATTCTTTTAAACATGATTAATTAACTAATTTAATCTTATCTTAATCCTCATTAGCATTTTACTCAATTAAAAATTGGACCAAATACCCAAACTTGTCATGTGATAAGTGTCCTTAACTTTCTTTAATGCTCACATAGGTGTGAGCATGTGAGCATGCACATGTCACTATCCTTTTCCACCTCATCCTTTGACCAAGCCTCCTATTGGTTTCTCACACATGTGTGAGATCCTCTTCCCCATGTGTAGGGCCCCCTACACTTTCCTTTTTCATCCACTTGTCACACTCCTTGAATCCTTTCCTCTTATACTTGCCAAAAATATCTCCACTTGTCAACCTCACATTCTTCCCAATTCGTGCTTACAAATGTGTCAGCACACCTAGTGTCCTTTTCTATGACACATGTCATTTTATCAAGCCATCTTCTTGTGACACTTGTCACAAGGCTAATAATTGAATCCTCTCATTCAATCCTACCCCTCAATCTCACGATCCATCCTAGCCCTCAATTTTAGTCATTAAAAATCAATAAATTGGAGCCTTGTCCCTCCATTTTCATAATCTAACTTGAGCTAAAATTATGTTGCTAAATCCCCATCATAGTCTTCATCTTGCTAATGTTATATTGTTGAGAGAAATCTACAAAATAGCTAGTCTAAGAGAAAATAAAGTAGACATGGATGCATCTACTTAAGCTCAATCATGAGGTGAAAAAATTAAAGGATTAAGGTAAATTGTGTTTAATTGCATTTATCTTCTTGTTTTGAATCTTCTACTACTTTATCATCTTCAAGGTATTGTAGTGTCGAAAAATGTACTCCTTTGCATTTTCACACTAAGTTTAGATCCCTTAATTAAATGGACTTAATTAAGCATCTAATTGGCCCTATTTTGCATCTACAGGCCTAATTAATTGTAATTTCTGAAAGGGGACTCATGATTTAATTAACACAATTATCATTTTTAACACCCTGAAATGAATAGGTCTTGGCAATTTAGGGCATGGCCCATTCACCCTTGGGCGAATGGGCCCCCTTTAGTTGCTTATTTCAAATTTTAAATATGTTTTTGGTAGCCTTTTTATGATCCAAAATTTAAATTCAAATGTTGGATTGTAATGTTTAATTTTTGAGAAATTAGAAAATTGTCTATAAAAGCAAGGTCTTTTTATCAAATTCTAATCCTAAGACATCTAGAGAGATGTATTAAATCAAATTTCAAGCATCACTTGATCAACATCCAATTAAGCCATTTCATGCAAGATCAAGACCTTAGAGAGATGTATTAAGTTTTAGTTTTTCAAGGGTTTCAAATCAAGGGTTTGGTGAGTTGCAACATAGCACTTTTTTATTGATCATTCCCTTCATGTTTCATTGTTTCATTTCAAGGTTTACTTACCAAAATGGGGTTTGACCAAGGAAAACCCCCATTCACCAAAAACAAACAATTTTTCCTTCTTACATGTTTTGTAGATCTTAGGTTGAAGAAGGATAGAAGATTTATCAAAAGCGAAAAATTGTAAAAGTTTTCAAAGTTACAAAAGTTGTCAACGTTGTTGTCAACCCACGAAAACTCACTTTCAAAATTTATTTCTGAAATTTCCACTATGAAACTTAGAGGAATCACGATTGTAGACATAGGACTAGAGGACTATGCAAGCATATTTTCAAACCTTGTAGCAAGACCCATTCACCCTTGGGCGAATGAGTCCCAGGAGGACACTCAACACAACCTTTTTGTGACAGGTACATAAAATCCAATCCTTCTTAGATTTGTTGAAACTTTGTTGGTTCTGTCAAATTAAGGTTTAATTTAGAGGTTTCATGTGTTACATTGCATCATTGGATTTTAGTATTTTTTATTCATCTCCCGAAAGTGCATCTCAAGTTGATTTACCACGTCTTAGGTCATAAGGAAAACAATAAGATCTCCACCAAGGTTGAATCACTTAAGGGTTAAAATTCAATCTTGCCCTAGGGGATCTCTTTTTCCTGATGAAATAAGGAAAATATGTGTATCATACATTCCCATTTCAATTTGGTGAACCTATTTTCCTCCATTTCAAGTGTATATAATTTTTCCCACCCTAGGATGCTTGGATATCATACATTATGTATCATCTACATAATCAAATACAATTAATCAAGACTTGGAATTTTTAAAGTGAATGACACACCTAATCCTAAACTATAATTATAATAAAAGGTTATAATCAAGTCAATGGATAACAAAAACCATTTAATATAAATTTGCAATCATTTACACATAAATCCTTTATTACATCCAATTGTAGGTGATGATATATATTTAATGTATAACTATACCTATATATTTATATGTATGTATACATACATAATGTACACACATATGTATGTATGTATGTATACATATATACACATATACATGTATGTGTATACATACATACATATATACACATATATATGTATATATGTATGTGTATACATATATACAACACACACACACATACATATACATATATATACACTCCCCATATAACATTGGATATATTGATAGATACTCTAGGTTGGGCACTTGAGAGTAACAAAAAAGCATCACATTGCATGATTCTAATGGCACCACTCTCATGGAAAAATATTATCCATCTTTGTCATTAACAATGAAATAGAGAGTTACAAATCAAGCTATCTCAAGAGTCATCATGCCTTAGTAGATATTTCCTACATTTTTTTGAAGATCTTAAAATCATCTGATGGTTGATATTTCATTGTCAATGTTCCTTTTTCTTGTTAACCATTGTCCAATCATTTTCACAATGAATATCTTCTATCATACCAAGTTTATAACTAGAATAGTATTCATTGTCTCATACATAGGAAGGAAGAGTAGAGGATCACAAATTTTAGTGAGATGGAACATGGTTGCATCTTTCCCTCATGGCTTTATTATCATATATTAGAATATCAATCATAATTTTTTCCTCATTAATTGAAGAATCCCAAAAACCTATTGACAACATGGATTTTACTGAGCCTCTGTAGAATCTATAGTAACAAATTCATAGGCTAAATTTTTTGAGGCCAAATCTAGGTCAACAAAGGTATTATCCTTTGGAGAATATTTTTTGTCAACATCCTTAAATACGACTAATATAATGATGGAAATAATTAGTACCAACCCGGAAAGTTGGTTTAGCATAAACCTAACCAAAACCAACCAACTTAAAATTATTATTTTTGCATTGGGAAGCTAAATGCTTGGAACAAATAATATTTTCTACATCTAAAATCAATTTTCTTATACTAAACAAGTTGATGCCATATTTGGTTTCTGACTAACAAATAAATTTTAGCAGGTAGTCCATTAATGATATCCATCTTCACACAAATGTAGGCATAGGTGGAGAAACTATGTTTAGTAGTTGCTTTGGACATATAATAATACTCATTAAGCCCATTTCCAGTATCCTTGAGGCACTTTGTCTCCCAAAATTTGGGAAAGCAAGTTAATCTTACCCGTGCAAAAAGGTAGAGGAGAAGGAATCTATGCTAGGATTAAAAGTAGTGAGCCAATAGTTAATGCATAAAAAATCTCGCTCAAAGTCCCACAAATTAGATTATTAAAAACACCTTATCCTTCATTGAATCAAATTTAAGAATGAAGAAACCCAAAGTACATTGATGCATATAAATTTCCTCCAAATTCTTTGGTCATTGGTTAGATATCCAATCATGCAAAATTATATAATTTGGGCCACTACTTTGTGAATTTACAGATGAAGCATGATCCTATGAATATTTTTTGCTAGTAAACACTTCATTGATCATTTTGATATATGAGATATGGGTAGAAGGACAAATGGATGAAAATTGAATCATGCTCAAGGAACTAGTGCAATGGTTAGAGTTAAAGAAATCATCTAAAACCCTAAGTCCATCACTCCCCACTGAGCTCTTACAATGAGAAAAAGAATGACGAGTTACGATCCTTAAGCCAAATTCTAAATCATCAATATTGATTTCAATAAAGAAAACAAAGTTAAATAATCTATACACCTTATATGTTTAGTTGCATTAGAAGAACTTATATTATGGTAGGAATAAATGCCACCCAAGGATCACTTGAGGGAAGGATCAAAAGTAGAAATATTAGTTATGTACCTTTATGCACATGATCTATCACTAGTGAATTATGGTTGAAGGTTACATTAGGCATGCAGAGCACATAAAGAGGGGGAGTTTAGAGGTAGTGCAACCTTGTAAGAAGAAGATTTAATAAGTCCAATGCCATCCAATGAAGTAG
Source organism: Sequoia sempervirens (assembly GCA_007258455.2). NCBI lineage: Eukaryota > Viridiplantae > Streptophyta > Pinopsida > Cupressales > Cupressaceae > Sequoia > Sequoia sempervirens. Next base: position 211,280,116 of record VDFB02000008.1, on the reverse strand, counting down.
AAGTATCCAAAATTGAATCTTCAAACACAAAAGGAGAATTAGACAAAATCACATAAAAACAACAAAACATTGTTAGTGTATATATTATCTTATAGATATTTACACATGACATTAAGCCTACTTAAGTGTCCTAGTTAGTGGGAGTTAACTTGCCACCTCTTGCAAGTCTTGAGGAAGTTAGCTCAACACTAGTCTCAATTAATGGGAGTCGACTACCTAGTCTTCTCCACTATTCTAGGTGGTGGTTCTTCTCTCTTCTCTATTTGTACATCTCATTCATGGCTCAATACGTGTGTTGATTGATCCATTTTCATGTGTAATCTCTTTTGCTTTGTATATTATATATTTTTTATCAATCTTGTAAATAGAAGCATGTAATTGATTAACATTTATTGCTCGATCAATACTGACGTTCTATCCAAAAATCTTGACATATCTCACAAACACAATAGAAATTACTTAATGACTAATTTTAAATCTGTAATAAATTTAGAAAATTCAAAACATAATAAATTAATATGAATATCTAACATACACTCTATTTAGAATGACTCTAGGAAAATTCCTCGCCAACAATTCATGGGCCATGACAAATACACCTAAAGTAAAATTTACCACCAACAATTTTGTGATGGTGAATTTTTATGACGATGAATCTCCCACAGTGAATTATTGACTGTAAATTTTCCTTCGATGAATTACTGGAAGTGAATTTGCGGTATGCCATTTAGAATATATTAAGAACAAAACACCAAGTAATAAAGAAAAGTGGATACTTTTTATATACCAAAGCAATCTTAAGGGAATCTTCTTGTCTTCACCATTTAATACTTGGAGTAAAAAGACCTGCTCCTGCAGATGGGGCCGCACCAGTAATTTTAATGGTGTAGGCGGGCAAAAAAATACCAAGAAAAAAGCCAATTCAAATTCCTCGACATTCCAACTAGATCACTAAATGGGGATGTATTTTAGCATGTTCTGACCACTATAACACGCAACCTTTACTTTTAATAGTCATAAAAATTGCTCAAAGAATAGGCTTTTCAGCTTATACGACGTTAAATAAGCTAACGATTACATCTGGGGTTTTCGTGATGTTATACTCCCCTTCTCTTTTCGTTATTCTCTGTTATTTCATCCCCATAGTGGTTCATACAGTTTAGTGAACTATAGTAAACAGCAGAGAAGGTAAAAGAAGGAACTTTACAGGGGTGCCTGCCAAATGCTTGTAGACAGAGGATTCAGCTTCAGCGCATTGGTTAGTTTGCTTTCGACTGTTATTTTGGAGGTACTGCAGATCTTTAATGTGGCATTTGTATTATTCATCATTTTTATTAAAAAGTAGACACCCATAGAAGCATCTTTTAAACAGGTAAATGCACTGGTTTTGAGCTGGTGATGCTCGGGGCTCAACTAGGTCTGGTGGAATTTTGTCAGATTTTGATTTTGAGTTGGTGAGTTTGAAGGCTGTAAGGCACTTACAGACTGGCCTATGCTTATTATTAGTCCTAACTGTGCTCTGCTGTTGGAAGAGATCCGGCTTTCAATTGATTTTGAGCTTGTGAAGCTTATGGTTTAAAGTTTAAACACACTACGTTCGACTTTGGGTGAGGATTAATGGTTGAATGGTTTTAGCCGGTGAAGATCAGGTTTTCATTTTGAGCTGCTGAGGCCTAAGGTTTAAGCTGGTCTATACTTATTGGCTATTCTTGTTCGTTCTTGGCTGCTGGAGAGGATCTCAAACAGGGAATAGTTGCCAAACGCCAGAAGAAATCACTCCAACCCTGGGAACAGTAAAAATCCACTAGTACCACCCAGAACGGTTTCCCATACTCAATTGGGTGTTGGCTTAAAAGATGTTGAAAGTCGTCTCTCATCTTCCCTTAGCATTTTCAGGGACAGGATACCTTTGTCTCATGATTTTAGTCCTCCTGCTGCCAAATGTGGCTTCCAATGGATCTTCTTCTAGGCCTTCTTTTGCTCTGTCCAAATCAAATACTACCAAGGAAACTCCTTCCCCAACACAATCTCCATCCCCTGCCCCTAAACCTCATAAGGGCAAAACACACCCAGCTGTTTCACATGCACCTACTGCTGCCCCTGAACCTCATAAGGGCAAAACACACCCAGCTGTTAAACATGCACCTGCTGCTGCCCCTGAACCTCATAAGGGCAAAACACACCCAGCCGTTTCACATGCACCTGCTGCTGCCCCTGGCCCTGCCCCTCTCCATGGCGAAGCCAAAGCACCAACCTCACATAAGCCTACAGTCACCAATGGCACCCTGGATCCTGCTCAGGTAAAGGCATTGCAGTCGCTGGGAGTAACAGTAGAAGCTGATGCATGTAACACTGATGTCCAGCAGCTTTTAATATGTGATAACACCCGTGGCCCTCTTAAGCACCTTATATCCTTGCAGCTCCAATACTGCTCCTCCGATGCTGTCATGTCCAGTACTGCCCTATCGAGCCTGAGCACCTTACAGTCTCTTTCTTTCGTGGACTGTCCTATGAAGATAACAGCACCTCTACCGCCTAAGTTGTCTGAGTCTCTGTCAACATTTAGCTGTAGTAGAAGCTTGGGCCGCACGGTCGAAAACAAAGATTTACCTGCCCTTTCGGGTATCTGGCTCAGCAAACTCCACAGTCTAAAGGAGCTTAGTGTCAAAGATGTGGTGGTAAATGCAAGTGGTAATGGGGTGGGGGCAATCATGGGTAACATGAGCAAGCTTGAGCAGGTAACCTTTTCAAATACCAATATCAGTGGCACCCTCCCGAAGTCATGGCCCGGGAGCCTTACAGCACTGCAAATATCTCAGGTATGGTTGTTTCTATTTGTAGGTAATTGAGCAATAATGTTGGGATATATTGGTTTTGAGTTTTAGCCTGTTTGGTCCAATGGAGGGGAGATGTCCTGAGTTTCTAGGCAAATGCAGCTCAGAAAAAGCTGGAAATATTGCAGGAAAATCGTCCCATACAATCTAAAGTTTTCAGCCCTTAACTAAATTTTGCATCCAAAACTATCACTAGCAATTTTTTGGAAGAAACGTCTCTACACAGAGGCTTTCATTTGACAAAAATAATTAAAAAAAAACCCTAGTAATGCTAATGCTGCATACTTCCAGCCCTAGCTTTCCAGTAATGCCTGTAAGCTTATTGCTGAAAAATTTCTGGCCCAATTTAAATTCCAATTCTTCTGTTTTCTTGCTTCAAAAGGTGCATTAGCCCTCTGTGTAAAGACTATTAGTTGCAGTACTTTGATTTGTAATTGTAATGTACCATACTCAAATGTTATCCTCAGTTTCGTTGAGTCAATTCGATCAAGTGACGAAACTGTAATATAATTTATTTCTTTGTTCTTGTTTCAGAGCATGTTAAAGGGGACCATTCCTCCTTCTATAACCAATCTCACTCTACTGCAGTCCTTGGATTTAAGCGTCAATAATCTAACAGGACATATTCCACCTGGTCTTGGAAGTCTGAAAAACTTGCAGAGTTTGTCTTTAAGCTCAAACAGGCTAACAGGGAATATTCCACCTGGGTTGAAGAATCTCACATTGCTTTCTTATTTAGATCTCAGCAATAATCACTTCAATGGCACTGTTCCTGCATTCATTGGCAATATCAAGGGACTCCGTTACCTGGAACTCCGCAATAACAAGTTCCACGGGGTCCTGCCTTTTAGTACGGCTTTTGTTAAAAATCTCAATACTTTCAAAGTGGGCGGTAACCCCGAGCTCTGTTTCAACGACTCCATACTTTTAAGCACAATATCAGGAGGTGCAGATCCCTGTGATAGTAAAGGGAGACCATCCAAAGAAAATGCATATCAGCCTGCTTTTGCTCCTGATGAGTTTGCTCCCATTCCAACACCTCTGGAGGATGTAGCACAGCCCCATCACAAGAAGAATAAACCTAAAACAGTTGTGTTGGCTGTGTCCATTGCTCTGGCCTCTTTGGTTTTAGTCATAGTAGTTGCAGTTGTGGTGTCAAGACGGTGTGCACGAAGGGATTGACAAATATAGAATGTTGTTTAACTGAATTTTAATGATTGGTCGGAGATGAGAAAGCCAGCGGCCAAATTTTTTCAGGGCACTGAGACTGTAGGTTGCCTTACTACACTCAGGGTTGGATAATGAAACTGTTGGTCACCTTATTATGCTGTGAGGAAGTGACTATGAGCCACCTTGTTGCAGAGTGGGGTTGAATTTGTGAGACGCTTTGAATCCCCACTTTTAGTGCTCGACAACCTTATGTAGCTCAATTTTTATTCTTTATAATTTAATGTTTTTTGAGACAGGAGTTTGTTGGACAATAGATATCCAACTTCAGAAAATAGGTTTGACATGAATATGTCTGTTGAGTGAGTTGAGTGAGTTATTAAAATCACTGATGTAGAATAGAAATTGTTGGAGAAAGAAGTGGGATTACATCTTATAGTCATAACATAGGAAGTTGAACAATCTATATCCTGTTCTGTTCAATTATTTTTATAATATAGTATCAGAACATTTTTGTCTCTCTGCAAAATGCAATTTTGATGAGTGATTGGAAAGCACATACAAAGTTTTTTGCCAGAAGCTCTTCATTCAACTCCATTATTGTTAATGTCCAGATTAATGAAAGCCTTTTATTCTGATTTGTATGTTGTCTGGTTTAACTACTTTTTAGTTATAGTTTTAATATTTGTAAAATTTTTAAGTGGGTGCTTCATGAGTGCTGGAGAGGAAGGTAGACACATTTTGATCAAAGTTAGTAAGCTCTAATTTTCTAACTGTTAAGAGTTTTGATGGTGCCTTTGCAAAGCCTGTATACTGAGCAAAGTGTTTAACACTCTGGAGGTCTTTTTGTGCCTGGGAGCAGCTGGAGAAGGGAAGACATCCAAAGTGCTTTTTTCAAATTTGTACGGCTGTGCAAGTGTGAATAAAAGATTGAGAAGCAATTATCAAAGGAGTTTTACTGCAGGGTTAAAAAAAACAAAAGAATTCACAGTGAAGCAAGTTGCTGGGAGGATTAGTTGGGCAACTATAATTGAATCACTTGAGCTGTGTAAATGATGGCATATGCAAAGTACAAACAGCAATAAGTTCACTTATTAATTTTTGCCTATGATCTACCCGGGAGGCTGAGTCGTGTCGTGTATCTCCCAAACCATGAGGAGTTTATCATTATCTCCCAACATAATTTTGCATCACCTCTTATTGATTTTCTCTAATTTAATTCATTTTCTATAAAATTGTTTTACCCAATCAAATCTTTCTATGCAACCTTCTCAAATTATACAAAATACTATTGTAGAACATCTCCTAGAAATATTTCTGTACATCCCCTGTAGGTCATCAGATTTATTGTTTGCTCATACTGTGTTTTTACTATAAAATAATAGATGCAAAAATTGTCCAATATGAATAAAGATATTTGTTTATGAATATGGGTGCATTGTCAGCAGTACATGACAATTATTAAAGAAAATTTTAATTGAAGGGATTCACACTCTCATGAGCAAGATAAGTACTGGAAAAACAAAACCAAAAAAGTTCAGGACTGTCATGTGGACAAATCAGATAGGGCACAAAAAAACACGCTATGTCAAAGAATTCAACCCTAAATGGAAGCACGATGAAAAAGCTTACTTGAAGGATGCAATTAAGGGAAAAGCTAAAATATTACTGGCACAGTTGAGGACTGGCTCTCATCATCTTCGGTGTGAGATGGGCAGATGGAAGGTACCCAAGGAGGAATGGGAAAAAAGAACTTGCATTTTATGCACCAAAGGGGTGAAGATATCCGTATTGAATTCAAAGACAGATATCTTCATATGCCATACAATGAAGGATGGAGTATTTGAGGATATCTTCATCCTTCATTGTGTGGTGTATGAAGATATCCGTATCCAATTCAAAGACAATTTGAAAGTGGGTAAATGAGTTATTTGAGGAGGCAAGGCTTCACAAGATGACAATCTTTTTGGTCAAGATTCATAATAGAAGGGTCTACCACAAGAAGAGCTTGACAAGCTGTTAGCATTGGTCTTTTACGTCCATTAGATGGCTTGATCTTGTGGATATCATTAAAATTCCATAATTCATTCATCATGCAGCAATTTATAGTCCACTTGACCATAGGATCGATCTAATTAGGTAAGCAAGTTCAGAGGAACCTTGTAGGACTCGAGGACAATATTTCATTAGGGGAAATTTGAATATAAAATGGGCTTAAATATAATAACTTAATAAAAAATAATTATAAAATTTCATTAAGTAATTTTAATACACATATCTTATTTTATCTCAATCATTTATGAAAAATCTGTTTTTTAATTTTGGAGATTATCTATTTTTAAAATTTATAGAAATAATTGATTGATTTATCTATCTTTAAATCAAATTTGAAACAAATTACTTCCTTTATTATTATCTCAAAAATGTTGTATTTATTTATCGAAGTATATAATTTTTTTAATTAGTAAACAAGAGTCTTAGGGTTCTCTCCCTTTATAATATATAAAATATTAAAAAATATACATGATTTTAAAGAATTAAAATCTTTATACAAGTAAATTTTGCTATTTATTTTGAAGGTTTACATAAACAATTAAAACTAACTCCTATCCACATGTCTATTTTATTCTAAATATCTAGACAAAAAGAAGATACATACCAAACATAAACTAACTCATCCTTAGAGCTTTTTACTAATAAGAAAGTTGGGCCAAGCTATTCCTTCTTCCACCTTAAACCCTCAAAGCTTGTTTCATAAAATCCAAGCCTTCTATTGCCTTGTTTTCCCGCTAGTTTTATTCCTTGGCTGTTCCATTGACATGAAAGGCCTCCATTGTGCACAAACCATTCCATTGCTAGACATCAAAATCTCACCCACAAGTGGTAAACTTGCATAATAAATTGTTTCCATAACGACATCCTCAAGACCTATGAATTGGCTTTGAATTAGAGTAGTTTTGATTTTCTTTATGAAGTCTTTATCTTCCCAAGATTGAACATAAGAGCCACAAAGATTGAGAATATGTCAAAAATTTACCCTATTCTAATAGTCTACTTCAGAAAATTCATCTCCTAGCACCTATTGAATAGCATGAATAAACTAATTTGGAAAAAGCATTTCAATCTTTTGTCTAATATTCCACTAAGAAAAGTCATTTGTCTTTGGATACTCACTAATCTCACCAACATATCCATTGAAAAGTTCAAAAGGAAAAGAAGGTTTGATTTCTCTAGGATAAATGATCCTTGAGATCTTCAAAAACAACTCTTATAATTATTAATGTTTTATTTGAAAGATCTATATTGTATCTAAAAATAAGGGAATATCCGTTTTTTGGCACAAGTCGATCTATCCTCCTTAATAATTATTAAAACCGGCCCTCCTTAGACTTATACTGCATAAGAAGGCTTGACATAGACATCTATACATTTGAGTATCACCCTTAATCATTCTGAATTGAATGAGCACATTTTGTCTTTCAAACTAGGCCAAGGATCTTAATTAGAGTCTATTATACAATCATCTTTCATTTATATTTCATAATTGGCAAGAATATCAACTTCAACATTGACATTTCTATAAATAGTGAAACTTTCTAACCTATCTAAAAGAGGTTAGACTTATAAAAGAAAGTTGTTGATTACTAGTTTGGAGAATTATTCTTTGTAACCATATTAATAATTATCATTGAATCATCTTCTATTTCTACCATTTTGTAATTGTAAATATTACAAATTTGTAGAGTAAGGATAAGAGCTTGAATCTCTACTTCATTGTTGGTCTCATCTTTGAGTTTTTTGAAATTGCTCCAATCAAATTACCATCTTCATTTCTAATAATACATCCAACTCTAGATGCTCTAAAATTTCCTTTTGAAGTTCTATCAAAATTCATCTTGATCAAAATCCTAAGAGAGAAGGTCTTCGTTGCATTTCTTTTCTATGTTTTAAAGAAAGAATCAATTGTTTCATTCTCATAAACAAAGGGTACTAATGTGTATAATTATTTACTAGATATGTGTAATATTTGTTTTGTTGAATTTTTCTTTCCTTGAATTTTTGTGAACAAAGTGATGTTATTGCCTAGGTGGTGTTCTAGACATTAGAAAAGCAAATCTAGAAAACTAATAAATAATACTATTTTATTTTTTAAACTTTGAAAATTTTAAAATTGAAATAATTATCTCCAAAATATTATATTTATTTTTGAAGTGTATAATTATTTACTAGAAGAAAAATATAAAATAATATATTTTAAAAAAAAATCATATAAATTTTTAGTCATTTATATATTTATATTAGAACAATAAATAAAACATTAATAAATATTTATTTATATTTTAAAGAAAGAAGTAATTTAAAAACTAATTAAATTATTTATTTTTATTTTTCATTTATATATAAAAAAAATGTTTTGATTTATGAAACATAATATTAGGATAAAAGATTTCAAGAGATAAAAAGTAAAGTGGGTGAGGTTTACAAAGATTCAAAATAGAAATATATGCTATAAATTTTGGTATTTGAAATATTAGTAAATATTCATTTCATTTTATAAAAAATAATTTGGATACACTTTTAATTAAAAATATTTGATTAGTTTTTCTCTATACAATAAAATTAGAGTGTAACCTCTTAAAAACATATATTTAAAAAAAGGACTTTTGAAAGAAAAAATAAATATAATAAAAAGTGAAGTATGAAATTTCTAAAATTCAAATAGAAATATGTGTCCTTGTTATTTAATTCATTTAGCTAAGATGTATTTATTTATATTTAACTAATTTATATAATGTGAGAAAAATTCGTCTCTTTTTGAAAATTGTAAGAGGCTCATTAAATCAATAACATTAATTACATTTCTCATAATGAGTCTCAAGCACACTAGTAGCTCACAGATTGGTTTAGTGTTTTAGAAGCAAATTCAAAGCCAAAAAGACTAAAGCCAAAGATAGTGATTATTAGTGGTAGTGATGACAAACCATATTGTGTGTATATATGAGATGGTCAATGAGGTGGTCAACATCCATTGAGAAAGTGTAATAAGGACCCAATTCCACCACTATTATTTTTGTTTAATTGGTCAATGAGGTCTTGATGCAATATTGAAATGAGATCCAAGTAAAGAGGAACCCTGCCAAGTAGCCTTGGACAACTTACATTCTAGCTAGAGCAATGCAATGCCACTTTTAATGCAAACCACTACTAGTGGAACATATTTTCTAAAACAAGGAACTAACAATTTACAATTACTACAAGTAAAATTTACATTCAATACAATCATTTCTACCATACACAGATGAATTCAAAATGATAGTTACACATGAATAAAAACTTGTGCTTGTTAAGCATAATGGCTAGCAAATATCAAATTTAGGGGTTTTAATAGTAATTATATATAATGAAAATGAAAGAGTAAAGTCTTCCTTATTTGTTATAGCTAGTTGGGATCCTTGTCAAACTCATGGAGAATAATAGTTGACCTTTTCTTAGGAAATAAGGCATCCCTTGTTTCAAATCTAAATATTCTATGACCTTGTTGAGTATGTTCAATACCTTCCAAACAATGGTTGTCACTTGTTCTTCTATATGTCTACAAAAAATTCCAAATACCGATTCATTTTGATCCTTCCAAGAGCCTTCTTCCCTAGTTTCAACATCCTATAGCATGAGGGTGTCCTACTTTGAACTTTCTTTATTCTTCAACATTTTTTGACATTTTCTCTATCTTGTTCTTTACTTCTCTTCCCATGTGCTATGAGCTTATTTTCCTATTCCTCTTAAAGTTTTTACCTTGCATAAAAAGAAAAACTACTTTCATGTTAAATTCAAATCTTCCTTAGAAATAGGTCTCATTAAGACCTTTAGTTCCTAATCATGCTTTTGAGATCTATGCTCTAATAAGTCTTACTTTAGTTGCCAACTAAAAGGATGCCTTCCAAACACTCTTTAAATTCCCTGGCTATGTGAGGTCCTCTTTTTAATGGATGTTAGCATGGGGGCCCTCGAGGGGCTCTCCCTCCATTCAGGATTGTTCATGTATCTTCCTTTTAGGGACAACATATCATGCTAGATATATTCTTAGGTGGTCGATTCATTCATTAGTATTGGTTCTTCTAGAAAAAGGTGTTTTGTGATTCCAAATACTTTTCAAACGGAATATGGTTTAGAGCTTGAACTCTTAGAGTCCATGGTGGATTGCATTGTTTCTTCAATGGAGAATTGGTTGGATGGTAAGTTATTCCAATCATGTGAAAAGTAGGGTTAAGGGGTGAAATAAGTTAACTTTTGGAAATGTGTTCAAACAAAAATAAATTATCTTCAAAAAACTTGAAGTTATGCAATCTAAAATGGCAACTAGTCAAATTAATCTTGATACTTGTAATCAGGAAACATTGTCATGATTGGAATATCTTAAACTTGTTTCAAGAAAAGAGTTGTTTTAGAAATAGAAATCAATAATTCAATGGTTGATGGAAGGTGATAGAAATACCAAAATTTTACACTAATCTACCCTCAAAAACAAGAAAAGGAACACCATCTCTAAGGTCCTAAATGAGGAAGGTTTTGTAGTCACTTTTGAGGAGGATTTTGGAAAAAATCGTAATTGTGTTCTTTAAATATCTCCTTATGGAACATCCTCAAGATCATGCCTTACCTCTGATTAGATCCTTGAGGTTATTCTCCTTATTTTAATGGAGGAAGATAATGATTCCATGAGTAGAGAAGTGATAAAGGAAGAAGTTAAATATAATGTTTCTCTTTTAGAGCCTTTAAAGCTCTGGGGCCAAATGGATTCCCTCCTTTTTTCAATATTTTTGGGATATTGTGAAAATTGATGTCATTTCTGCTACCGGGGGGGTCCTTTAGGGTAGTTAAATCACTCAAATAGCTCAACACCACCTTTATTACCCTTGTCCCCATAAAGGGGGAGGTTAACTTTATGATGGATTAATGCTTATTAGCCGTTGTAGTACTATCTATAAGATCTTGGTTCTCAAAATTTAGCTTTTCCTTTATAGACTCATCTCTATGAATAAAAAAGGATTTACTCTAGGGTGAAAAATTCTTGGTGTGGTCCTCACTACTCATGAAGTATTGTATTCTATGGAGAAAATGAAAAAGGTAGGTATGGCTCTAAAGTTGGACACCTTTAAAGCCTTGATAGAGTCCCTTGTGACTTTCTCTTTGTTATCCTAAGAAAGTTAATATTTAAAGGTAGATTGATTAAACTCATTCAAGAATTCATCTCCACTCCCATGTTCTCTATCATCATTAATAGGACCCTCAAAGTTATTTTGGCAGTTGAAGACGCTTGAGATGAGGTGACCCCCTTTTTGCCCTATTTTTTATTTTGGTTGTTGAAATTCTAGGAACATTTATAAGCTTATTGACTCATAGGAACTTATTGGTGCTAAGTCTACTTCTTCCTTAAGCTCATCCTCCCACCAAAAATTTATTGATGATACCATCTTGTTTATGTTAGAGTTGAGATCTTTACAATATTTCTTTGACACAAGAGAAAAAATAAAAAAGCCACAAGGTTGTTGCAATTGATACAATTCCTTATTCACAAAATGAATTATTGCCAAAGATAAACATTCCACATAAAGTAGAAAAATATTAAAATCAATCTCATCCTGGATGATAAGATAGATAACTAAAAATAGGAAAATAATATCCTAATTATGAATCTGTGATTAACTTAAGATAATATGTGCAATATTATACTTAATATAAATATGTATAAAGTATGAATATTACACTAACATCCCCCTTTAAGTGCAACTTAGGAAGGCAACATGTGACTTAACTAAAATGGAAGGATGGATCTCAAGAACTAGGCTTGATCAAATACCCATTTACAAACATAAAATCTCCCATATTAGGAGTAAATGAGAAAACCCCAATAGGAGAAAACTAATTTCCAAAAGAGAATAAACAAACAAGAATATACAAGTCATCAAATCTGATTCAACATGAATAAGAAATAACCATGCCCATTACTAACATGAAAATGCCCCCATAAGAGGAAAAGAAAGAGACTGTGAAATCCTCCCACAATATAGATGCTCTTGTACCAAAAGAGGATGACTAAAGGTGGAAGATGATCTATTGATATGGATTTTAGTCACACATTACATAGGAAAAATTTCACAAGGAAATTTTACCTCTCTTGAAAGACTTATTAAATTCTTAAGAATCTAATAATTCCAAGGCTCCATTAGTTAGGTCTTGACTGTGCAAGTTTTACTCAGAGTTTTTTGTGAAACTACATTTTTACAAAGGGACCTACGCATTGGATCTATAATTAAGCAAGGTAAGATTTTGAAGATAATTGTTAGATTCACAAAATCAACCTTAACTAGTGTTCAAAGGTCTTTAATACGATTATACTTATGTATTTCAAACACTTCTTATCATCAAATTTATTATTTATGATGCTTTAAAATCTATGAATTTGAGGAATGTTAAACCTCAAAATAAAATAAAATAAAATAAAATAAAGGGTTGAGAAAGAGATGCAAAATTGATATTATTTTACCAATACGTGTTTCACCAAACCCTATCACAATTACACACAAATAGTACAATCTTCTAAGGAAAAGTTATCACCCTCATAAATGCTTCAAGTGCACTTGAATTTCAGTGCGACAACTTGATATTTCAGAGAAATATGATAAGTTAAAATTAGGTTTGTAATTAGAATGACCTTCTTTCATATGAACATTACAATCTTTACAAGTATACTCTAACAATCTCACTATCCAGGAAATAAGAAACCATGAAATTAAATAAGCAAGCATTGGCTATTCTCCAACTACATGCTCCATAGTGATCACCAATTTGTAGGCTTGGTCTAATCTCCCTAAGGATTTTAAATCACTTAGCTCCTTTCTGTAAAATTCTTAAAAGTGATCTCTTGGAGCTCTTCTATTTCTATGTAGCTCTAAAATGAACACTTCTAGGCTATTTATAGAACATGGTACTCATAAAATTAGTCACAAATGGTCAATGGTCAAGATTCATCCTATAAAATCAATAGTAGTATATTCATTTGCTTCTTCCTCTCATAATAATTATATGGAGTGAGAGTAGCAAATTGGAGTCAATCCATGAAGATTACAAAAAATATAAATAAAACTAGCAATTTATCCCTCACAAGAAAAAAATTAACTGCTTTGTTCAAAATAAATTCACTTGAATTCACTTTTTCCACTAAACTAGGCTTAACAAAGATCCTTATCAAATTAAAAAATGTAGATATCTGATAGTTTTCTATCAAAAAATAATTGAATGGATATGTAGAGCATGGAACTAGCTTTTTAATGCCTATTTTTTTTATAAAATTTGGTCACCACGTGACAAAGATGTTTCCATTTTCATGAAATTGCTCCTTTAAGTACACAAAAAGAGTGAAAACACTATTCATAGCCACATAATATTGTTCACTACTTGAAACATTGTTTGTGACCTAAAAATACTATTCACCACCTGAAACACTATTTACAACCTAAAAAAATATTGCTCACAAATTGGATACACTATTCATAGGGTCATACAACCTCAAAAAAAATGCTCTAGAAGCTCTTGAGTCTAAATCTAGAATCCTTTATATGGATTCAAGGGTTTTGATCTCTTCTAATCATGATGAAGAGGTTCATTTTGTACCAAAATGCATCAATTAAAGCCCCATGACTTAAAATCTCAAGAAGTTGAGAAGAACATAACGAATTTGGAGATTTGATACCATGTTAGAGTCATGATCTCTACAATATTTCTTATACACGAGAGAAAATAAAAAATCACAAGATTGATAAAATAAATGTAATTCCTTATTCACAAAATGAATAATTACATTATAATATTCATTCAACATAGAGAAAAAAAGGTTGAAAATAAATCTTATCCTAGATGATACAATATACAACTAAAAATAGGAAAATAATATCCTAACTATGACTCCCTAATTAACTTGAGATATTATGTACAATATTATACTTAGGATGAATATGACCAAAGTATAAATGCTACAATAATAGTTTAGTGTCTCCCCTCTTGTTGATGTGTGGCTGGAATGATATGTTGGACAAGTATGTCTTTTCCTTTGGCCAACACATCAACAAAGAGAAATGTAAGCTATTCTTCAATATTGAGATATATTTACAAAAAATATTGTCAGCATTCTTGAGTGTGCTAGTGTTGACCTGTCTACCACTTGCTTGGGTATACCCCTCACTTTGAAAAAAATCACCTCTAGCTTCTAGTATGGCATTGTGGAGAGGATTCAAAAAAAATGGTTGGCTAGAAAGACAAGTTGTAAGTCAAGCAAAAAAGTTTAAATTGTTGAAAGCCTCTTTCTAAGTATCCTAGTTTATTACTTATCTCTATTTAAAATTTATAAATCTATGGTTGAGAAAATAGAACAAATCTAGAAGAAGTTCCTATAGACGAGAATGGAGGAAAATAAAAGGCTTGCCCTTTCTAGTTCAAACATTTTTTGTAAAACTAAAGAGAATGGGAGCATGGATCTAAGGAATATACATAAATTGAACAAATCTCTTCTTTCTAGTGTTGGATGGAGCTTATCCAAGGACAAAAAGGACTCAATCTCTATTATGAAGGATAAATACTTTCATAATAGAGATATCACTCATTTTTTGAATTCTCAAAATTTTCCTAAAGAATCCATAATCTAGATTAGTTTAGTAAAAATAAGAGGATTGATTTTCAAAGGCCTTAGATGGAAGGTGGGGAAGGGTAATCTGATCCATTTATGGGATGACACTTGGAGGGATGGAGACCCTCTCTACTTTCATCATAACTTCTTAGGACGACAAGTATAATTTCCTCACACACAATTCTAGCATAAGATGTATTCACTTAGGAATCAACTAAGTGATTTTAAAAGTACAAACACAATAGGGTGAAATGGGATAGATAGAGGTGGGCTAGATGACTTGTTGTTGTTATGGAAGGTTTAATTTTAAAATTTGTAGGGTTTAAAGGAGATTTTGGGTTTTTGAATGTTGTAAAGAGTAGGTTAACCATCAGGGGTCTAGGTTTTTCTACTTTATTTTTCCTAGTGTCTAGCCTAAAAGGGATAAAAGGGCCCCCTACAGACCATCTAAATGAAATTAGTCTCCTTTTTCATTCTTCACTCCCTTGTTGATAGAGATGAAAAATAGGTAGGGGAGAGATATTTTCTTTCAGAGTGGTCATACATTCAAATGTGGCTTATGAGTTGGGAATGTAGGTAATGAGGAATGAGGTTTTGCTTAGAGAAGGTGACAAGCATTTTATCAATACACAATGCCTTGGATAATTTGAAAAATAATATTATTGAAAGAAAATCAATAATGACTTTATAATACTAGCGCATGGAATCTATGGTTTCATAAATGGACACA
>VDFB02000008.1:211190220-211264604 GCA_007258455.2 Sequoia sempervirens | reverse complement strand
TCAACAAATCTTGCTCATAAATCAAGCCCAGTTCAGGAAAATGTTTTTTCCAAAAGGGAGAGGGACATTCCATATCAAAAATGGCAATCAAAGAAATAAAGTGGTACTTAATTTGCTTAATGTCATTTGAGCTCCACTATGTTGCATAACAACATGATGTGTGAAAAGGATCCACACATTTATTAAGGAGGCCAACAAAGAGGTCCAGAAATTACTTACAATTTAGTCATTTTGTGTGCAGTTACATAAAAATAAAGTTTGGTATTTTCCACTATATTTGATCAAATAAGAAATGCAAATGATACCTAGATGAGAATTAAATCGGACAAAATGATGAACAACTAAATTAAAGAAAAACATTAAGAAAGAAGCTTGAATTTCTAACATATAATCAGTGATCACCAATGAAAAAAATAGATATTCTTCGCACACAATGAACCCTTAACTATTAAAACTCATCAGAATATCAAGGCTACACACACATAAGGAAACCATCCCATATTATTTTACCAACATGAAAATGAAATCTTAAAAGACTGTAATGTTAAACTGACCTTTGTCACTCATTCCATGATCTGCAGTAAAAATGTACGCAGTCCGATTATCTTTGAAGTACTCCTCAATAAGATTGTATGTTTCTTCAATGCCCTTATCAACAACCTTAACATTATTCAAATAGATTGATGAATAGGGGCGATGTGCATGACCATTTGTATCACAACCCAGCAAATGTAAAAATATGACTAATTTATCTTGATGCAACAACTGCTTCAATGCGTGATCCTCATTTGATTTGTTTAATAGACCACGAAAGTGATCAAAAGACCACTCATCCAGGAATGATGCATCTGCAAACCAACATATAATCTTTTGAGTAAAGCATTATAATTCTGACATGTTAAGGGTTTTGAAGTTCCAAAGAAAATAATCTAAATTAGCAGTTCGGGTTCGGTTCGGGTTCGCGGGTTCGGTTCGCGGTTCGGCAAAATTTTTTGGGGGTGGGTTCGGTTCGTCTTGGGTTCGTTAGTACAAATTACAAAAACATGTAAAATATATATATATATGCAGCCTAGAAGCATGAATTCAGAATTAGGATTAGAATATCACATAACTGATAACATCATATAAACAACAAAACCACCATAAACTTGAATGTCATTTAAAACATGCATGATAAATATTCATTGTTCAAACTTCAAGTTCAATATTACAACACTTTCAAAGTTTTAATCATCATATGGATTCTCTAGATCATCCATATCAATGTCAACATTGACATTAGATGAAGTAGGCTGAGCCCACAAGACCGACAAGCCGCCCCTATCTTCACTGTCTTTGGAGATATAAACTAGGGCCATTATTATCAGATCTTGCATTGCTCCTATTAAGAAATTAGCTGATACTATACTTGAAGTGGAGCTATTGGTTTTAAGACTTAAACTTTGTTTGCGATTCAGTTGTGCATTCTTCTCAGAGAATGCTATATACACTTATATTTTGCTGCTATAGGGTTTGCTGTTTAGTTGCTCTTTCTTATGTATATTGCTTTTATAATTTTATTTCACTCTCTTTTGTAATGCAGCACAGTGATGTTTTCTGTGGTTATTTGAGGATAATATTGTAAATTCTCTCTATGTAAGTTTAATGGTTGGAAAAAATCAAATTGTAGGACCTTTGCATTGTAATGTTTACTGGTAATTTGAGTTTGTATTGCAATACATATTGTTTTCTTATCTAGGATTATGATTTTATTTTTTTTATAATGGATGATAAAATGTGATCTTAAATATCAATTAAAAAATAAACAATCAAAATTTAGAGACTAGTTGATTTGACTATTTTATACTTAAATGGTTATTAAAATTTGAGATCTGTGTTTTCTTTGTTTATTTAAAATTTTGATGTTATAATGGAGAACCTTATCCCCGTATCTGAATGGATTGGAATTTTTTTTAATATATTTGAAAATTTGAGGTTATAATGGGGAACATTATCCCTGTCTCTGAAGGGATTTGAATACAATATTTTAATTATTTAAACTGTACCCACATCATAAATATTTATTACATAGGTATGTGTTTCCTTTCTGAAAGAGTAAGTCCCCATGCATCTACAATTTGTAATCGAAGGTTGGAGTTCGTTGAAATCGACAATTAGAAACTGCATAGCAAGATCAGAATTATTAATGCTACAGATTGTGATATGATGTGGAATGAAAATGCTTGTTTGCAAAACAAATGAATGAAAATGAGGCAGTTTAGGTGTTTAACATGTTTTAGAGGTCACTTTTAGGGTTCCCATGGGCGTGGGTCAAAGTCAAAGTGAAGTAAACATTAAAAAAAACAAAAAAAAATCACTTTTTGCCGCCCAGACGCCCGGGTTCTGCTTGGGTTCGCCTTGGGTTCGCCCGGGTTCTGCTCGGGTTCGCCCGGGTTCTTCACTGGCGAACCAAGGCCCAAATGCAAGGACCCTGGCCGAACCAGCAGAAGGACCGGACCAGGACCCGGACCCAGGGCGAACCCGGACCAGGACCCGGGCCAGAACCCTGCGAACCGGCTACATAGAAAATAATTATTAATTTTCAATCTTTTATAGAATACACAATACAATCCATTGCACGTCAAATTCCTGATTTCCCATTGACAAGGCATCTGTTATCTAGAGAAGCCCAACAAATATTCCTTTACAGTTCAAACAATTAAACTAAGCATGCTCTGAAGTGGACACATAGTTGTTGAGAGAGAATGTTCTCAGTTCTCACTACCTATTCAGTGACCTACAAGTAATATGGAGACCAATTCACCGAAACAAATGCATGACTGTTGAAGCTATCCTAAAAGGATAACATATTAAATTAACACCATCATAAGACATATAAAGGCCAAAATCAAATACACTGAAATCATCAGAATAAGCTTATTTGTCAATATAGGCACAGACCATACCCTTGTTATGCTTGCATTATATCACTTATAAATTATATCCAGCTGATATTATGTAGAGTTAACTAGTGATGAGTTTATAGACAGAAATTAGAATCATAGGGGACATATAAGAGATTTTAGTTTGGATCAGCTTTTGACTCTGAGTTTTGAATTATCATTGCTAAAAAGCTAAGATACTGGATTCATCCTGAATGGCCTCCATACCTGGCCCGAGTCCATCCTAGGTTTGTCCAGGGCACAGCCCGGGTACCCACGGATACATCTCAGGCATATGAGGGGGGTAATCAAGTCACTAGGGGGGCACCCACGGCAATTCTGGGTGTACTTGCAGTACCTGGACCTGCAGGCAGGAATGCCCAATTTTAACCAAGAAAAACACTAAAAAATAGATCACTACAGATCTAAAATCATTTTTTTTAAATCGGGGTTTACTGACAGATTGTTTGGCAACAACCCTTAGTATGGTAGCTACATAATTTGTTGTGGCATACAATATTTTTCTGGTTTAGAGTCAAGAAATGCCATTAACACTGTGTTAGGTTACCACTCAAGGTTAACTCTTTTGCTTTTGTTGTGCTTTACTGTATCTCTGCTCTGTTGGTGTCCCAGCTTATTTTCCCTGATTTTTTAGGGGCTAGAGAAGTAATGATCTGTTTGATATGAATTATTCCTGAAACATAAAGGGGAAGGAGAGGGGCAAAATACACCTTTGTTTCAGCTTATCTTCCTTTCTTTTTTTAATTTCCCTTAGCCACTAGAAGCAGTGGGCTAATTTTCCTCACTTTTTAGTTGCCCTTAGCAGCCAAAGAAGTAGTGGGCTTATTTTCACTGCTTTTTCAATTGCCCCTAGCAGCTCGAGAAGTAGTGGGCTTATTTTTCCTACTCCTTAATTGAATTCTTTTTTAGCAAATTATTTTTAATATATATATATAGTACAGCCATAATGAACCCAAGGGGGAAAAATTGCCATAACGGTGAAACCAAACCCCAAACCCATACCCATCCCCATACCTAAACTGGCAACTTAGCTAAAAAGTAAAATGATATTATGCATCTATTAACAAAAAGTTCATTTAGGGAATTGAACAATAATGCACGGTAAGCCAAGGTTAAGAGATCAGTTGAAGAGGACAATGAAGACTCAACCTCATAGATAGTATACAATCATATCGATGCATGATTTCCTTGTATCTAGTCAACAGCATAACATTTTGTAACATTCGATAATGACTATCATTGCATTGAACTCCACGAGCAATACAGGACAAAACCCTAGTGACACTAGAGTCAACCTTTGCACAGCCTAAATGACTATTCACCTTCCAAACGAAGCAAAGGTTGAGGGAGTTGAAGTGGTTGGAACACAAACTAGTTCTTGTAACCATTCATCTCTTGTGATAAATTATAATATACCTTATTTCTACTCTCTTAGTTCAACATAAGAGTGAATCTAAATGCTAAATTCCATATACATTCTCAATGCCATACAATGTGTCTTAGTATTTGGCCCACATGCATATTGTTAGCATTTTAATGTCTGTTGCAAGACAACTCAAACTAGAACAGTGTATATGGTAGAATCATTCTTCAAATTATAAGAACAAGCTCCCTTAAATCTAACTAAACTTAAAACTAACAGAATTTACAAGTATGCACACTGTACAAGATTTCATAGAGGGGGTTTTGTATACATGTAAATATCTAAATGACTCTGTCTTTGCCCCAAACACAAGCACCAACCAGTCACTGGTGAAGCCCTGCAGCAAGATTTTCAGATTTAAGGAGGATAAACTATCAAGCACAAACAAAAACTACTTTATATTGGCTAAAGCAGAGACCAACATTAAGTTGTGGCATGGATACGAAGGAAAAACAAAAGTGAATACAAACTACTAGCTAAATGACAAACCAATAAATCTACATCAACAAAAAAGCATTACATGAGTGAACATCAGGCAATTTTATGACGGATATAATTAGACTATTTCAAAGTCGCAATTTAAATAGACAGATTTTGCCAATACAAAGCGTGACTCAAAACAATCTATTGTCAATTTATTCCATGAAATTACAATGGCTTTGACTAAATAGTAGCTTCTATAGCATAAGCCTAACTTCCACTAATATTTATTAACTTCCATAAAAATACAATAACTTCACTAACAATTTCTGCAAGATAAGTCTGCTCTCAGCTATCCTCCATTTTTTATCTCTATGCTCAAGGCCCCTACTTTATAAGCTCAAGAATAAACTTTAAAGATGAAATAATAATAAAATAATCCCCATAAGGCTTTGCTTTAAGGCAGCCCTAATCTTATCCTACTAAAATAGGCAATAAAACACTTCACAAGCCTGAAAAGGACTTTCTTCTGCTTTAAATCTGGTTTATACCCAAATAGTTCTACTGAGATAAGATAGTCTACTTTTAAGCATTTTTTTTACTTTTAATTGTAACTGGGAATTGAAGTTGAACTCAGCCAATTTCTTTTTGAAGTGGCTGGACTTTCAAGTGTTAGCATTATCAAGAAATTGTGCCAAAAGAGTTGATTACTTGGGCTGTAAACATAGTGAGCACAAACTTTTGTTGGTTAAACCAATGCAAAATTGAATTTAGTTTATTCTTCTTTTATGTCGCTCTGCTAGGCATGATTTCAGGATTGATTTGCCACTTTAGGCACTACTTCCTACTGGCTCTACCATCCAAACTTGGCACTCATATTAAGTCTTTTATATAGGTGTCCTTTACTTGTCTTATTGTCACCTTTGATTGCATTTTTAGACTGGTTCAGCCAGTTAAAAAGTGCAATCAGCTTTTGATTCTTTCCACTTAAATGTTGATCTCAATTTCCTAAATGTTTTGTCACTTAGCTAGTCATTATTTCTTGTTGGCATTGCCACTTGAAAATGGTGATTTACATTTACTTAAAAATTTGGTGTCACTTCATTAATTTCTTGCCACATTTGGCACCAAATTGGACTAGTTACATCACTTAAAAAGTGCAAAATTCACTATGCCTACCAAGGCGCTGTTTCAATCTAGTTGAGCTACATAATAATATGAACCAAAATTTATACTTTCCTTCCTTTATGCTCAAGCATAGTTTTATCATGAGCTTCCCATCTTTAGTGCCTTTTTCACCTCCTTGAGCCATTGAAAAGTGTAAAATTCTTCCTTAGTCATTCTTTCTTCTAGGACAGTGTTCCATCCGGTCTTTACAACTTTCCTTTGATATTTCATTCATTGTAATGTCCCATTTTTAGCTAGCTTCAGTGTTTGATGGATTAGCCTATCATTTGGTCCTCATAGGCTAATGTTGGTATTTAGAGGGCCTTGTTTTGAGAGTTTTCTCCTTATTTGTTTGGTGATATTCAATGTTTGCCTTCTTGAGGTGTTACAGGCTCCATCTATGCACACTTACTATTTTTAGTAAGTGACTTGGACGTTGGGGTCCAACCTTACTATTAATAGTAAGGCATCCAGATGACCTGTTTGAGCAGTGGGTAACCCCGTGGTGTTGACAGAATTAATGATGAGTTTTTATGGAGTTATGGATTATTAATTATTATTATTTAATAATGATTAAATATTAAGAGAATATCATTAATGCTTTTAAAATGACCTTATAATATATGGTTTTATTTAACATAAGGTCAATTAAAGAAATCATTAAAAGGGGCGCCCACTTGGAGATTATTATATTTGAAGCATCAAAGGCAAATACCATATATAATTAAATGGATTAAAAGCAATGGAAATCATGCTTTTTGGAGATGATATAAAAAGCACTCAAAAAGCATTTCATATCATTCATTCAACACTTGTGAAAATTTGATGCTTTGGCTGAGAAGAGGAGAAACAAGGGTTTCTTGCTGCTGATTGATCTTGGAGAACGATTTTCTCTCAGATTCGAGCTTTCTACAGGTGTGAAATAACACCCAAGGTTTGCTCTTACAGGTGGCTTTAAATTCAGAAGACACAATTGTGCTCCATTGAAGAGATTTTCTCAAAGGATACAGAAGGGTTTGTAACAGCAAATCAGAAATCTTACATAGCAAGTATTATTGGCTACATTCACTGCTGTTTGCACCATTCATAATCAGCACATGGGATTATATGAGCAGGCCATACATTCTTGAAGGGGCTGTACCATCTTCTACAGTTACGCATGTTGTTTCTAGAGAGAAACGCCTATGATAAGGGACTGAAATCTTCCTCTTATGAGACGGCTGAATTAAGAGAAACATTCTGCAAATTTACTAAGGTGGAGAACATGGCTCCCTACGCTAGGCGTCTAATGCAAGGGTTTACCAGTTTGCTGATTGCATAATTTCAGACCTACAAATCATTGTTTGGGATTATGGGTATGATTATATTGTTGTGCAAAAGAAATGATAATCTGATTTGAATATATATAATATTTGCTTCAATAGTTTATCAATATTGCAAATTGTTTATATATTTTATGCTGCATTTCCTGGCAAACTCTATTTCAAAAACTCAAAACAATTATTAAAAACTTTGAAACCACAGGCAGTTCTCAGTTTGTAAATATCCAGATCGGAGTGGGTTATTTCATTCGTCTTCTTCTTCTGTTGGAGTCACCTTAACATTAAAAACTTGATCCTCTACATTTTATAATTCTCATCCATGGATACTCTGCAAATATTGTCAGCTGGAAATAAATTAAAGAATAGACCAACACCCAATGACTTGGTAACTTGACAAGAAGGATAATTCAATTGGCATCGATTACACAACAAAAATGACCTAGTTACTGGCTACACATTTTACTATAGCCGAAGTTTCATAAGGCTACCAACAAATACCATAGCCTTTGATTTCTAATTCCATTATTGTATTCCTTTGTAAAATTACTGTTTATATTGAATAGATGAGCTTCATTTGCTACATGTTGCCTCTATTGAATGTGTAACTGCTTCTTCTCTTCTGTTTGTTAATTTCCATTACATGTTCAACATAATTTGCAGATTACTTATGTAGTTTCCTCTCTTAATTAGTTTCTATATTGTCATCCGTGCAACACCTGGGGTCAACATGGTCATTGATATTGAAGCAGTTTTCTATTCCCACATGATTCTTTTTTCAGTCTTCAAGCCAATCCAAAGAATTGGCACCATAAACAACCATCCTCTCACTTGATTACCTCAAGTTTTAGTTGTGCATTAGTAACAATTCATAGTATTCAAAATAAGGCATACAACCTGGTTCTAGTTCAGTCTACCCCAAAAAGTGATGACAAAAAGCCAAGATGAGTGACAATGTGAAAAAACCCATTTCAACAATAGTCCAAAATCTTGTCTAAGAAACTTTGGAAGCACAAAGGAAGTTTTCTACCAGTTCTATGACCTAGTGCTCCAACTAGGCTACAGCTACTCCTAGTTCTTTTTGTTGTACCCAAACCAAATTTTTTGCTTCATCAAGGCATTTTGCATAAATTAGTCTAAACCTTGCTAAAATGATGTAAAATACAGTTTTGGGCAATATCAAGCATGAAGTTTTTGTCAATAGTTTGTCAGTCAAAGTCAGTTATATTGAATAGAACCTGAAGCAGAGACTCAGAATGGAGCTTTTCACGATGGAGGAGCGTCTCACGACAGCATTTCAAGTTGCACACGGTCATTTCAGTGATCGAAACGGAGTTTTCAGTGGTTAAATTATGAAGATTTCTCAAAGGAAAAGCCAGAAAGCGCAACTGTAGCCCAGGGGCGCCCAGCTTTTTGAAGGTTAAGATCTTGTTGAAAGTGTTCAAGCATCCAGTCAATCTCTTCAGAATTGGTCTGGCCATCCGTTGAGCTATCCAGCGTAGCTTTCCGAGACCCACAACTCCGGCAAACAGCGACAGAAGTTGAAATCCCCAAAGTTCCAGATATGGGAAATTTGTCTTTTTCAAGCAAAAGTGCAACTCTAGCCTGAGGGCGCCCATCCTAAAGAGGGGGTAAATCTTGGCATTTTTGACGACTCATGCAGTCAATCCGTTCACAATTAGTCTGCTTATCCAACAAGATATCAAACGCAGTCATCAGAGTTTCAGAACTCCGGCAACAGTCGTCTGAAGATCAGCTTATAATGGAGTTTTCACGTTTCTGAGCTTCTCCGTTAGTTCCCAGTGCAAGTACAGCTCAGGGGCGCTGGTTAAAAGGACCCTTAAGATGCCAAAATTTGCAGACGAAGTCTTCCTGACATCAGTACTATTCTAGCCTAGCTCTGCAACGCACCATCCAGCTTGCCAATCCGACATTCCAGGTGATCGTGGCGAAGGTTCTACCAAGCACGTAATTTCACGGGCGGAACAACATACAATTTGCAGTGTATTTCTACAGTCTAGAGGCGCCTAGCCTTTAGGCCTGTCAAATGTCAAATGAGGTCGTTCGCGTTCGAAGTCTTCACGGCTTTTGAGCGTAATCATTTTATCTATCCAATGAGCCTAGCCATCAGCTTTCGGGATTTGGCGAACGCTCGTACGTGCGAGGTCTTTGGCAAAATGCTGAAGAGTGAGGACATCCGGAAAATGGCCAAGTCCGGGGCGGTTATTTTAAATAAAATACGCACTGGAGTTTTTGAGGTCTTAGAAGCAGTTTTCTTGCTTCGTCACCTCTAGAGACTTCTCTTGTGGGCCCTTCTGGCTGTTCGTTAAAACAGATAATGTTCGAATCGGGTTATTCCAGCTCCAGATATCGGAGGTCAAAGTAGGGTACTTGGATGAAAGTTCAACTTTCGTCAAAATGACATCAGTGCAACTAAGAGCCAGGGGCGCTTTTACTTTTGAGGCCCTTAATGAACTTTTCAGAGGTCATGTGTACAGTCATTGGATGCAGAGTGTCTCCAGGCACGCAGTGAGCTTCGTTTCGTGTCAGCAGGATTCACCGTTCATTGTCAGCAGCTGTTTGAAGTGTCAGATGGCAGTTTGAGAAATGGCCAAGTCTGGAACCCGTAAAAGCAATTTAATCAAAGGTGCCTAATTTTTCAGGGGGTTAAATGATGGATTTTGCAGTAGTGTCTCCCAGTAGACATTTCTTCCTTGTTCAGCAAGCTTTCCGATGAATATCTCAGTTCAGTCTCAGCATCTTCTGGTCACCCGGAAATCAGTGTCGAAGTTGGCTAGTTGTAACTTTGTCGTCAGCTATAAAATAGGAAGTTAATAAAAAGTGCAATATCTTGAGCAAATGGACGCCTATGAGCTTAAATGATGACTTTTCGGAATCAATGAAGTCTAGCGGTGAAGCCTGAAGCTTCATCCGGTTTGTCAACTGAAGTTGAATAATATTTAATATTTATTATGCATATTTAGCATTAAAATGGCGAATCTCTAAAATTGATGCCTTTGCAAATTGCATGATGAATATTAATTTATTATTATTTATTTCCGGACTCAGTGTCAGTATCAGTGTAACTGAAAGGGGTCCAATCGAGAAGGCTTCTATTTTCAGCTGAGGTTTTAAATCTTGTAGTTGTCAGATTGATGCGAATTTCATCTTCTTTAAGCATGGCGCCATCTTCATTTATTATTCACAAAGCTAAAGAGAAATTCGTTTTTCTTAAGAGAAATTCATATTTTTCAAGCAAAATTCGTTTTTCTTAAGAGCAAAGGCGTATTTTCAAGCAAAATTTGTTTTTCTTCATTCACAAGGCGTATTTTCAAGGGAGATTCGTATTTTTCAAGGCAATTCATATCTTCAAAGTCAAAATTCGTATTTCTCAAGCAAAGGCGAATTTTAGCAAACCAAAGGCAAATTCTTCATCAACAATCATTGGCGAAGACATCAAAACATTTTCTTTGCAGGTACAAGTCAGAATTATCAGCAGACTTAAGACAAGATGGCGATTTTAGCAGAAGCAGAGCACTAAAACTTCTTTCTTCCTGCCTTTAAATTCTTCTATTTCGCCTTAAATTCTTTTCTCGATGTTTGAAGAATTACACTTTGGCAAAATAAAATCATCTCGTTGGATTCGCATAGCTTCCTCGAGAAAACCTATGTGCCGCACTTTTCGTGAAAAATTTACTCCAGCATCAGCTTCGAGGCTCTAATTCTCTCAACCGAAAATTCCTTGCATGGTCGAGTAGAAGTCAAATTTTCGCGAATTTGACATTCTCGGGTTGTCTTTAGAATCTTCTTCGACAAAACCCATATCTTAGATTTTCACTAAAATAACTCTTCAAAGTTATTTTTAGCCCTCACCAGCTATTTTTAGTTTTCCAAAAATTGTCGTAATATAGCCGTTCATAGTCAACAGGCGAGTTTTTCAGAGTACAGTACACACAGACTGAATTCAAGACCAAATCGGTCTTAATTCATGATTTCGTTAGAAAAGCTGAGACCGATTTGTATCAAGCCACAAAAGAGATAATGGCCATCACTTCAGTCACGGAGCCGCCAAAGTTATAAGTTAGTTAAATGCTAGTTTGAGTGTGCAAAGATTGCCAAGATTGCTCAAGTTGCTGACATTCAGATGCTAATGCAGTTGGCAGCGTCGTTGAGGGATTGCTTGTTCGAGATCACGACCAGTAGACTTCAGTTCCCACCTCTCAAGATAGACATTACACACAGGAGTTAAACTTGGCGTTACCTTCTCAAGTTAACTCGCTGTCTTATCTCATGCATATCTATTCTGAGATTAGCTTTACACACTTGGAGTTTCATTTAGGGTTTTCCGTTAACTGATGATAGTCTTCCAGTTAACTCGCTTTCAATAAGGACGTGCATGCTTGCACAGTTGTCCATTTTTAGATTAAATGTTTCGGTTAACTGATGGTAGTTTTCCAGTTAACTGTATAGTTTGCTTAATTAGGGCTTAGCAATAAATCTTGCATGCATTGCAAGACTGTAGTTGACTCAAGGTGATTTTAGGGTTCCCTACACCTTGATGTATATAAATAAGAGCTTTTGCTCATTTGTAAATAACTTTTGCTTGAGAGAGAAATATATGCTGCGCCTACCTTGCCCTCAATATTGCTCTTTTGGTATTTGTTCATGTGTCTTCGCTATTACGATTAATTGTTATGCCACATAGGGTTTCATGCAATTGTAATGGTGAATTCTTTCTGTTTTGTACAACTTTACCATTATGATCAATTGTTATGCCACATAGGGTTTCAAGAGGTTATAATGATAAATCTGTTTTGTGTATCTTTACCATTGTGATCAATTGTTATGCCACATAGGGTTTCAAGAGATTGCGATGATAAATCTGTTTTGTGAACCTTTTATCATTATGATCAAGTGTTATGCCACATAGGGTTTCGTGAGATTGTGATGATAAATCTGTTTTGTAAGTCTTTACTATTTTGATCAAGTGTTATGCCACATAGGGTTTCATAAGATTGTCATGGTAAATTCTTAAATCTGTTTTGTGCCCAATAAACTTGTCTAGATTGAGCTGATAGATGCGCCACCTTGCCTTCAAGTAGAGAATCTAAACTCGTTTATCGTCGATAGTCAAAACCTGCTCCATTTCCTCATGCTCTGTTTTCTTGAGGAAATGGATAGATTTAAAGTAGATAGCTTAGTTGTAGTTAATGATCTGCGAAACCAGAAAATCCTTAGCTGCAACGTTCTTGGTTTTCTTAACCTTGTGCCTCTTCCAGCTGAGAACAAAAAGATAGGACTTAGATTACTTTTCTTTTCCATGCATTCCAGCACAATGAGGGAGCTTCCCCTCCTAATTTGAAGAGCACTCATTGCGTAGTGTACATAGCTCTTACAAACCTGCACTCGAGAGGTGTTAGATTTTACGCAACAATCTCAATGTCAAATGTTTTCATAACAACAAAAGGTTCAAAGGATACAAAATAAACAATGAAAGTGTAATGATAACATACATATCTAACAACTGTACGCTCTCATTTTATATATGCATGATTTCACTTTACAACTGTGTGCAATCATGTGTTTGGTCATTCCACACTTGGATAGTCTCATTTTATAATTGTCTGCTCTCCTTTAACTGTATGCAGTCATATAATTTCATATTGATGAAAAGGGTAACAACTGTATGTTGCCATTAAATAGGGATACATTTTCATTCCATAGTTGTATGTGGTCATTCAACAACAGTAAAATTTCTTTCCATATGTGCAAAAAACTGACTATTTAAAAAATAAAAGTTTAAGGAAAAAGAAAGATTAAAAAAGGTGACATGTACCCTATTTTTGGGGATGCATTACCACTTTCCCTAGAGGACAAGGGATGACCAGGGTATGTCCCCTGCCATCCCTGTGTCCCTGGGAGGGCAATGGAGACGCAAATGTGGGGCTGATAGTAAGGGATGTGTCCTCGTGCATCATAGTAATTAATGTTTTTGGTTTTATCTTTAGGTTCTCTAAAAATCATAAGATTTCATTTTAATGTTTGTCTTTAATTTAAATAAATTCTAAATTCTAAACCTGTATTGAGAATCTGGTGGATTTATTTCTTAGTTTATAAATAAAAATAATAAAAAATATAAAATGCAGATTTACATTTTTTTAACATTAATCATGAATTTTTTCTCAATTTCTTTTATTTGATGAATTTGAAAATGAAAACAAACCTTGTCACTTAGTCTATTATCATTTAGAGAAAGACATCTGACCAATCTGATCTGGAACTTACGCCATCTTCTATTTGGCATTAATGTTATCTTGTATGGAACAAGTGCATTGATCATCTTACTCAATCCATCAGAATGCTAGGAATTTATGAAGCATAAAATTGTAAGGGATAATAAAGATACTTAAAGGTACATCACTTGTAGGGTCCATACATGTGCTGTACTGGGTCAATCATTAGAAATTGTGTGCTTGTAGGCTACTCTTTTGAGGAGACAGCCTATAGATCAACCTGCAACTAAGTTTCATAACTTTTGTATTGATTGTATAAATATTCTCTTATGTCTTTAATTTTCTATTTTTAGAGATTTTTAACTTTAATTATTTATTTGCATCCGTTCTACAATTATCCAACAAACCCCCATGAGGATCTAATTGCTGTCTCGAAGGACACATTCTACATGTATACATCTGCTTAACTATTTTGTGCTTATTTGTTGGAACTAGGTCCTCTTGAGCCTGTTAATTGATACTCCATTTGCATCTCTTGAAGACAAAACACCTAAAATACCTATTCCTTTGACAGTTATTTCCCTGTACTATAATGATCACCTTCAATTGTTTTGTGATTAAGAAAAAATAAGCAAATTTGAGGTTTTGGCCCTTGTATTCTTAATTTTGAATCGCCACATAAAAATATTGTAATGTAGATTTTTGTTCCTGTAGATCAGAAACATTGGTTGAATTTCTAAAGCTATGAAATCTGAATGACTTAAATAACCTAAAGCCTTTTTGGAAAAAGTTCCTTATGCTTTCATTGTTTTTTGCTTGAAGCTTCTTGACAGCAATTTCAAAGAATAATTTCTAAATGTTTTTCCTGGGAATTTGTGAGTCAAATGTGACAAAAAAGGTTTTTGTGATAAAGAGGTATCTGGATATTCTTAAATTGTATTCTGCGTAATACAAAATAATAAGATCTTCTGCATAATTAGTAGTACACCATTTTGTTTGTTTGGCAATTCACCTGCTCTGTTAGTTGGATCTCAAAATACCAATCGTATCATACATGCACAGTGACCTTCTTGGAAGAGTTTACCTATCATTCTGATAGCAGTGCAAGATGGTATCAGAAAATTTAGGTTGAGGGACAGGGACCCCTTTCCTGTCCCATATCCTCATTTCATGGTGGTTATATCTGAATATAATCTAGCTGCGTTCTTATTCTTTAACTGCTATAGTCTATTTCAAATTGATGTCCCTGTATTCCACATGTTTTGGTGACTATGCAGTGGTTAAAGATTCATAACATTGAACTGTAAGAAACTGCAAACTCGTTTTAGACTGAATCCTCTTTGTTTGCATGTAGTGCTCACACTGCATTATATTGATTTGTGACTTCATGTGGAACTCTTTTGGTGTTTTTCAATTTGTCCAGGAATAAACAATTTGCTGTTGTTGAAAATGCCGGATTCTGGGATTGGACTTTTACTCTTAAAGATGAAAATGGGAACACACTTGCTGAGATTGATCGAGACTGGAGGGGTTTTGGCTTTGAGGTCTGTCTCTGAAATATTTTGTAGTATAGCCTCTAAACAAACACTAATTTGGCATTTATGTCCCACATTTAGCTGTATATAGTTGACTGGGAGTCAATTTTTTTAAATGGTGGATGATCAGGTTGTCAATAAAGAGGCACACTTAATGCTTTTTAATGCCATCTTTAATTCAGAAGCTGACTTTATGGCCATGAATTTTCAGATTGAATCCTCTACAACTATATTCTAGTACCATCTTCTTATTCTGTCCTTTAAACAATCTGATTCTAGCGCTCCATTATTTTTTTCTAGCCTTCCATCTGTTGTGCTGCTTCTTCTATTGTCCTATACACTGCACATCTTGTGGGTGACTATTGGTCAATGGAATTAGTGGATAACTGCTTATTTTGGGCAGCATAGTATGAACCTGAGGTTTTGGTTTTTCCATCTAAAAATTTAAACTCTGAAAAATTGTTTTTTCGATTTTCACTATGTAATTTTATGAAAATTATATTCTACATTAATATTGTAAGTATCTTAATTTGAACTCTTTTGTTTAACACAAATGGAACAGTGTGTCAGGTCAAAGACTTTCTTCAAATTGTGAGGGGAAGCTCTCTTTTCATGTTCGGACTAGGGCCTTGCAAGTCCTAGGTCCAGACTAATTCTTTGAGATTTATAATGTTGTAAATAGTTGTTACACTTGGGTGAAATCATGAAGATTCCATAATTGGCTCTTTATGCCACATGTTATTAGAGTTATGACATTTGTAAGAGCCATCAATATTGGGGGGTTACTAAGTGGATTATGGGGAGGATCTTTGACTGGCTAATATTAGTTGTGTAAGAGGTATACATGTGTGATTATTGTCCCATGGTGGGGCACTTGGGAGTTAAATTCTATCTTGAAAGGAGTTACTTTTGGAATGGAGTACATAGGTTGAATGTTAACCTTTTATACACGGTTTTGGTAAACAATTTATTGTTTCTTGAATCTCTTTGGCCTATATATTGAGGGCTTGGGGTGGAGGTCTGCATTTTCTCCAATGTTGAGAGTGTTAATTTGTTGTGGAGTTCTAATCTTAGAGTATATTGAAACTAATGTTGTCGTTGGCATTAAAATGGTTTGGTGGCTTAGAGATTGGGTTTGTTTCCTAAAAGGGTTTTCCTAGGGTATAAGAGTGTTATCTCTCTTTTGTGGTTGTCTCATTCTTCATCCCCTATTCTCTTTTCTTGTTTTCATTTAAATATTGTTTTAAATGTTATTCTTTTAAAATATATGTAGATTGGATAAATTGTCATAATCTCCTCTTAAGATTAATTATTTTTTGTTTTCATATAATACCAAAGTTTGGTTAGCTTGTTAGATCTTTGTGAAGAGTAGGGCTCACTTCATATTAATCCTTGTTCTAGTGGGAGTTTTTTGCAGTTGATCCCATTTTTCAAGAAATTGGCATGGCAAGTGCTTCTAAAATGGAGGCGGAGAAATTTAATGGAAGTAACTTTGAGCTTTGAAAGCTCTAGATGGAGGATTTTCTTGTGGATAGAGATCTATGATCAATGGTTGTGGTAAGAAGCCATACGACAAATGATGAAGGTTGGGTAGTTGCCAAAAGAAAGGCAAGGATCCCATTAGGTTGTGCCTTGTAGATTCAATGCTTCTAGTGTTTTGGGAGAGACCACCACCAAAAAGCTTTGGTATAAGTTAGGGAAATTGTATCAAATTCCCTTTTGAACAAGCTTGTTTTGTAGAGTGCTCTATTCTTTGAGAACAAGTGATGTTGATTCAGTGATAGAACATTTGAATGCATTTTTGTAGATGTGAAGATGAACGAGGGTTAGCATGTAACTCTCTTGTGTCTTTGCTTGATTGTTAGGACAATATCATGATGGTCATCAATAGCACCATCATAAAACTTAAGCTTGATGAGGTGGTGGATTCATTGCTTTCTAAGGAGATGAGTTGGAAAACTTTAAATTCTGTTAAAGAGCCCTTGATGGTGACAGGTTATTCTAAGGATAAGAGGAAGAACAAGGAAAAGGACAAGCATGCCAAATCTAAGGGAAGATTGTAATATCCCGCCCTGGTTGAGATATTTGCTATGGAAATTGCCTTCACTGATTTTTTTTTTTGAAATATTTACCAAATAATGCATAAAATTGCAGAACAAAGAAATGCTGAAAGCAAATATATCAAATGATCAACTCTAATTAATTATTGCTTGAATTTACAATAAGATCATACTCGGATAACAACTTCTGATCAGCAAATAATTAATCTTCAAAACCCTTGTAAACTTTTGAATTTCTTCTCCAATGAAGCACAAATGTGACCTCTGTATGAAGCCACCAATCAGCAAACCTCAGGTGATCTTTCACACCCTTGATAAGCTCGATTCAAAAAGCAGCTACGCTCTCCAAGATCGTTGTGGCTGAAAACCCTAGGTCTCCACCTCCAAAATGCAAACCACAAAGCCAATTTGATAAATGATCCAGAAGAATGAAATGTCTTCAACATGTCTTTATATACTTCTCCTCAAGAGGTCAATTTCATCAAAGTGGGCGTCCATCATAAGTTATAATGACTTGACTTTATATCATTAAATGCACTCTTTATTATAAAGTCAATATAAGTCATTAATATTTGCACTTTACAATTAATTATTATTAAAGCATAACTTTAATAATAATTATAATATTATAACTCCATTAATAAACATCATTTATCAACTCCGTTGACACCATAGGCTATCCCATTGCATTCTCTGCCCAGCTGGATGCCTTACTAAAAATAGTAAGGTTGGGCTCTATCAACTCACTGACTTACTATAAATAGTAAGTGTATTAAAATGGAGCCAAAACACCCTGAATAACATCACCTCTAAACAAGCTAAGGATCTGGAGATGAAAACACTGCCAACTACCATTAGGAGAATGCATAAACTCCAACACTAGGCCTTCTAATCACCTTGATTAGCCTATGAGGACCCGATAATAGTCTAAACCACCAAACTCTGATGGTCACTCAAAAAGGAGACATTACAAAGATCTAAACCTCTTGGTAGATCTAAGGTGAAATGTTGGAATTGTGGCAAGATTGGGCACAACAAAAGGGATTGCAAGGAGGAGGTAAATAATGAGTTAGATGATGATTTAGATTTGAGGGCTTCCAATGATAGTGGTGGTGATGCTTTTGTTGTATCCCTTGCTACATGTGTACATTAGGGTGCATGGCTTATTGGTTTTGGAGCCTCTTTTCATGACTCCCAATAGGGAGAGGTTCTTGACTTATGAGAACTTCAATGGTGGATGAGTGTTCTTGGGAGATAAATCATCTCTCAAAATTGTTAAATGAGGTAGAGTCATGCTTGCTTTTGTAGATGAAAGGACCAAAACCATATCCATTATGTTGCACATTTCGGGTATGAAAAGGAACCTTCTTTTTGTTAGTAAGTTGAATGATGTTGGTATGCAAGTAGTCTTGAACATAATGGATGCAAAATGCTATGTGAGGTCATGGTCTTGACCAAGGGAGTTTGGTTTGGAACTCTATTCCATTTGAATATTAGCATTGTGGAATGTGATAGGTTGGAGGATTTTAATCCAGAGAACCATAAGCCTCTTGTAGGGACGACCATGCTATAACATGAGTGTTATGGGCCATATTGGTGAGAAAGGCCTATGAACCTTGAAATGCAAAAACTTGTGTGAAGAGCTAACTAATTATTTTTTGGATTTTGGTTTTTGTGAGCATTGTATTTATAAAAAATTAGAATGGTGCTTAGTTTTACTCAAGCTTTCTTAGATCTATGGTGGTTTTATATTTGATGCATAGTGATGTTTTTTGTCTTGTGGGTGTAATATCTATTGGAAAATCCTTGTATCATATTTCTTTTATTGATGATTTCTCTAAGAAAACATGGTGGGACAAATGTAAGGTTTTTGCAAAGTTCTAAGAGTTTAAAGCTCTTGTGAGCAGGACAGAATAAAACCAATATTTTTAGGATAGATAATGGTGGAGAGTTTTGTTCTACGAAGTTTGATAAATTTTGTAGGGAGCATGGTATTGCAAGGCATAAAACAATTGTATATAGCCCTCAATAAAATGGAGTTACAAAAAGAATGAATAAGACATTAATAGAGAGAGGTAGGAGTATGCGTAATGGTGCTAATTTGAAGCAAAATTTTTGGGAAGAGTTTGTGAGCACGACTTGTTACTTGATTGACATATCTCTTACTTTAGCTCTTGTGGATAAAACTCTTGAGGAGGCTTGGTTAGGAAAGATTGTAGCATATTAGGATTTTAAGTTGTGAGGCATATGTGCACGTGCCTAAGAATAAGAGATTCAAATTGAAACTCAAATACGAGTAGTGTATCTTCATAGGCTATAGCGAAGGTGTAAAAGAGTACACGCTATGTTATGTTAAAATGGGAAAGATAGTGTATAGTTGGAATTGATCTTTAGGGAGATTAGAGTTGCTACTAGACATTCATAGCTTGAAGTTGAAAATGTAGTGGTGTAGCTAGAGCCAAAGACCGAGGAGTGTGCACTCGAGGGAGAGTTATAAAAGTTTAGGGGAAGAACCTTGACTCCAAATCTTGAGGTCCTCTTGTCAAAGGAGTGCACTTGAAAAGTATAACTATAGCTCATCAGATTTTTGTTGTATTTTGCTTTGTTTGCTAACACAAATGAGCCCAAAACTATGCAGAAGGCAATGGAGTCTAAAGACAATAAGTCTTGTAAAGTGGCCATTGATGAGGAGATGGTAGTAGTTGAGGAAAAACAATACATGAGACTTTATAGAGATTCCTTTGAGATAGGAAACTAGTTGGTTGCAAATGGGTTTTCAAGAATAAGTAAATACTAAATTTCAAAGGGAAAATTTGAGAGTACAAAGCAAGGTTTGTGGCTGAGGGCTATTCCTAGGTAGAGGGAATTGATTTTAGTGAGATCTTTTCTCCTATTGCAAAGTTGACCTCCATTAGATTCTTAATAAATATTATTGTTGCTTATTATCTAGAATAGATGGTTTTGAAGACATTTTTTTTGCATGGAGATTGTATTGATGATAGTAGTACTATTTTCCATCTGGTCAATGTGCTTAATCAAATCCATTTATTTTGAGTTTACGTAATGTGATTAACTCTCAAAGCTCACCAATTGGGTTTCAATCCTTGTGAATATAGCCACAACAAAGTTGGTTTCACTTGTCTCACTTGTCGGGTTGAACTCAACATTAGTTTGATCCTTCTTAGGGGCCATGTTGTTGGCCTATTTGTTGTCTTGTAATGACCAGCTTAGGAAACTTGCATAACTTGATCTGCATAAGTTTTCGTTTTGAAATCATAGAAGGCAACAAATGTGTAATTTCCCCCACTTTTGAAATTTTCAAAAAATATGCAATATTTAAATTTTTTCTGGTAGTATGCAATATTTAAATATTTATGACAGTAAGAAAACTTTTAACAACATTTTTCCATTAACACTTCATATGACATTCCTGTATTAAAGCTATTTGGAGATTAATAATATTGATACAAGGAATAGCTACAAATTTTCTTATACATATTTTTTAGGAAATCCAAATTGAATACTAGTGCTACAACAAAACTATGTATTCAAAATATAATACTAAATGAAATTGCATGCATAAATATGGCTTTGATACCAACCCGAGTTCCAACTATTGATGCTGGTTCTAAGATTGGCCATACAATCATTCAAAGAATGAAGACTTAGTACCTTGCAAATATTAGCGCTCAAGAACTAGGTATGATGTCCCAAGTCACAAGCTTTCATAAGAAATATAAATGTATGATAGCTCCAAAGTTACATTGCCAACAAGTAACACAAAAACCAATAATATATAAAGTACTACCACACCTTTGTCTTGTGTGACGCACAAATTAATCTTGTATGTTTCTTTAAGTTGTATGATGACCCCTCAACAAATAAAATAAACAATAAATACTGGAGTGGCTGCTACCAATAAAGGTATGGCTGCGATATTAATTGATACATGTCATGCCCCCGAAATTGTAATGTTAAATATGAGATATTGAAATACAAATAACAAAATCGAATAAAATATAAAAATAAGTAACTACCATTTAAATATTAGAATCCTAAATATTATGAATAATATTATATTGATAATACAATTATCAAATAGAATAAATTAATATTTACAATCAATAATACTTGATCATGCCTATGTTCTATAAAAAATAAATATCATGTTTCATAGATAAATAAATATTCCTAAGAAATTACAAATAAATAAATAAATAAAAACAGAATATTAAAAATATACATAAATATAAATATTAACCATTCCAATATTTATAATCATTATAATATAAATAAATATAAAAATATATAGAAAAACTAATGTAATGAACTTAAACTATATTAAATAAAATATGTAAAAATAAAATAATATGCAAAGAGGATTAAGGGCAGCAATGACTCAATAAAAGGATAGAGGCCTGTTTGACAAAAGCATCGATAGAAGTAAGGAAGGGATTTGATAATATTCATTATTCCCAATAAATATGCATTGACTCCCTCAAATCAAACATAATGTAGAAGAACTTATGGACAGCGATTAACATTTAATCAATAGACATGACCCTTAGATACCTTGAAAGATCACGTCCCTTAACCATTCGTGGGTATTAAAGGAGAGATAGCTTCAAATCAAAAGGCATCGTGGGAAAAAAGAAGAAAGAAAGGCAGATATCTCTGCAGTTCAATACAGCAAGGTAAGTGCTATTACATGATAAATAAGGGTGGGTAACTAATTTATGTACTTAGGAAAATAAGAAATGTTAACTACAGATGTGAATTTTGGTTCTTGCTGATTAACAAATATGTAATAACAATTGATGCTTTATAAATATATTATGTGGGATAAATATATTTATGATTGATAAATATAAAATTAATGATTGATAAATATATTTAAACAAAGATATTCATAAATACATTAGGATTATAGATAGTCAAGATTAATAAATATATTTCATGAGATTAAATAACAATATGGCAAAATTCAATTTACACATAAGGATATTCATCTAGTTATTGTTATTAATTAATGTCATTTTGAAGTAGCAAGATCATGCATACTATTTATTCTTGTAACATTACTAGTATGTTTTGGACATCTAATTATTGAATGCAATACGTCTTGTTATTTATATTTAGCAATCAACCATAGGGGAACTTTGGGAGGGAATGCCAATAGGTTGAGCAGATACTAGACTTCTCTCTAGGCATGCCACTCCTAGGGTGGATGACGATATGTCATGCCATTGGGAGCCAAGGGGGTGATATCTGCTCTTGGGCTTAGAGAGAGGATGTCCACGGGGATCCTATGGTAACCTTCTCCCCAACTCTCACATGGTAGGTTGTTGGATTAGACTTGAGGGATCCTTAATCATAATTAGGGGGATGAGAATAGATAAGGAAAGCGGGTACAAGTGTATCCCCTAAGCATGCCACTCCTAGGGTGGATGACGGTAGGTCACGCCATCGAGAACCAAGAGGGATTGTATATATGCTCTTGGGCTTAGATGGATAGCTTTGGGCTGACCTATCTTTCCCATCCAATTCCTACTATGATTGAACTTCCCTGAATATGATGTGGTTTGCTTTATGTAATTGTATTGTGCAAATAGATGAGGATATTTATTATACATATTTGATATGTTAGATAGATAAGGATATTTATTATATGTTTGGCTATATAAATTATACTCCAATATTATCTAGCATGGTTGCAAGACATAAATCAAGATTCATCTCCTTGAAGCCTTTAATTGATAAGGTGTAACCCTAATTGCATTAACTTGTGTTTCTAGGGCAAGAATTAGGGTTATCCCAAAAGGGGACATTACAGTACAACCAACAAGGATACAACCAATGAAATCTTCAACGGTCAACCAATTGGAGATCCCAACCACAAAACTGAAATTGGAATAATTGTAATCTTTTAGCCCAATTGTAATCTCTAAGTGGAATCACCTCAATGGATGAGAGAGCTTTCATCATACAATCCAAAATGGAAATTGAGAGGTTTTTGTTTGTAGTGTCCCACCCCAACTGCTGTTTTTTGTGTTTGCTTTGTTTGCTTTGTTTTTTTTGTTTTTTTGTTTGACAGGAGATGCATAGAGAAAATAACTAAAAACTACTTATTTAAAGAGAAATTGCATAAACTAATAACAACCAAGATCAATATTTAACATCTTAAACACAATGGAAGTATACCCATTTGCTGTTATGAAAAGTTGCAGGTATGATATTACAAAACCAGCAAGCTGGATGCATACAAAATCATCCACAATTCGTCAAATCCCAGCTTCTCCCTTGCAGAATTGATGTGCAGCAGTACCTAATCCCTAGACGCCTCCACTGGTGGTGAGAACAAGCCAAAACCCTAGGCGTTTGGCCTTGGAAAGTCATGCCTCCCTGCTGGAATGGTATGACCCCTGCTGGAATGGTATGACCAGCTTGTGGTCTCCAAAATGCCCTTTTCTTTCACCAATAATCTTGCAATATCTCCTCTAACTCGCCGACTATCTTATCCTCATAAACCCTTCAACAAATCACTTGTATAATGGCTGCAAATTATCAAAATCAAGCACCAGCATAACCCCTGAATGCAGTTATCAACATTCAACCTTGGGATGTCTTTCAATCTTGCAGTTGAAGATCCTCTTGAGGGATTTCGTCCTCACAAAGCCAAGACTTCAGTCCAACCAGCAAACCCTTCTCAATATTTTCTCCAACATGAATAAGCAAAAAGCACACAAAAGTGCTTTTATACCCCTGAATTCCCATGCCCAAAATGGCTTTTTAATTTATTTTATTTAATATACTTTTATCCCCTTATGACTCTCTTAAGTTGGGCAGTCAACTTTATGATATAATAATGTCATCAAAAACCCCTTATAACTCCTTTATCGCAAAGTCACTTAAATAAAATAAATAATGCTAAAGTTAAATCTTTTAATTTAACTTTAATATTTACATTATTTAAACTTAAAGTTGTGGACCGCGCTAACTACCGAGATAAAACCAGGGTAAGTATTCACCGACATTCCCAACATAGAAATGTTTCCAATTGACCAAGTTGTTGATCAACCCATGACTTACTAAAAAATAGTAAGTGTGGACAAAGTGTCCAAATTATGCATTGGAAGGCATCACTGCGAAACCCCTAAAATACACTGAGCTGGGAAACACCAATTAAACACAAACGGTTGATTAACAAGCCACAAACTCCCTTAGAAGGGTCCCCTAACCACCATGTTAGTCTATAGGGACCAAGGTGATAGACTAACCACAACTCCTGCTGACTACCTAGGAAGGGGACATTACACTCTGCCCTCCCCAAAATTGCTTTTCCTCAAGCAATTTAGATTTTGGATGTGATAGTATTTTCTCACTCTCCCTAGTTGCATCCTCCACCAACAAATCCTTCCACTTCACCAAATATTCCTTGATGACCCTCTTCCTCAATGTGCGCTCTCTGGAGTCAATAACAGCCTCGGGAATGAGAATCAACTTCCCCTCTTCATCAAGGGGTGGCAAAGTAGTAGAAGGAACTATATTGTGTTCCAATGCCTTCTTGAGGTGAGACACGTGGAACACATTATGCACCCTGCTCTCCGCCGGTAGCTCTAACTCATAGGTCACTTCTCCAATCCTCTTGGAGATCTTGAAAGGTCAATAATATCGTGGCTTTAGTTTCTTTGCACCACTCTTCTTGAGAGTGAACTGTCTATAAGGCTACAACATCAAATAAACCATGTTACCCACCTCAAACTAATGTTCAATCCTATGCTGATCTGCATACCGCTTCTGGTGATTTTGCGCCTTCTGAATGTTCTTTTTCAAAGACTTCATTATATCCTAACTTTCCTGTAGTAAATCTTTTGCCATAGGCACTCTACGATCCCTAAACAACAAATCCAGGAAGTTAGGAGCCTCATATCCGTAAAGAGCCATAAATGGTGACATCTGAATAGACATATGGTAAGTAGTGTTGTAGCAATACTCGCCCAAATTTAACCACTTAACCCATGCCTTCTGCTGCCCTGCTATGTAATTCCTGAGGTATCCCTCCACCCACTTGTTAACAATGTTTGTTTGCCCATTTGTTTGTGGATGGTAGCTAGTGCTTGGAGTGAGTTTAGTGCCACTCAATCTGAATAGTTCTTGCCAAAAATGACTTAGGAACTTACTGTCTATATCACTAACCATCCTCCTTGGCAATCCATGAAAATTGAGTACCTCCTTAAAAAATAAATCAACAACTTGTGTTGTTGTGTATGTGGCTGAAATCACAAAGAATTGAGCAAATTTTGTTAATCTTTTAGCCACAACATAGATACAATCTGTGAAGAGCCTAGCTGGCTCCAACTCAAACCCCTATAGTTTTTGCTTATCTTTTTGTGTTTTTAAGTTTTTTAGAGAAATTTTCTAGAGAGAAGAGAAGGGGCGTACAACATATAAATGCACATAGAATTGAAATACAGTAATTTTTCGAGCAATAGATGTACTAGATATTATTTGGCAATATGTACAAAGAGATTGCAAACAAATAACGTACCTAAAAATCTCCAGAATAATTAAGTAAGAAATCTGGCCCATTGCTAGGTAGGAAAGCTGTAAAACTGATGAAATCAACACCCAAGCTAGGATAGTGACTTCTCCACGCTAGAAACTGGACACAATGCTTGCAAAGGCTAGGTGATCAATCTGCAGAAGAAACTAGGAGCAAAGGTGAGGCGTTTTGCCTCTAGAATTTCCATGCCTCTCTCTGTGAAGCACGCCTCCCAAGGTGATTTGTACGACCTTTGAAGAAGATAGGCAGATCTCCTGAAAGATGAAGTCAGATGCTGAATGGAGGCATCCAGATGAATAACCCCCTCTCCATACATTGATCTGATGAATACCTGCTCAAATAAATTCAGATGAAGCTCAATGGACCCTTGAATGGAAGCCCTCACAAACGCACAGATTCAGTTGGTCTTTCATAGCCTCAAATATGCTCAACACTGAAGAAGATCTCGCTCTCCAATGGCAGAAAATACTGAAACCCTTGTCTTAGAGAAGAGAAGCCAAATAGCAAAGTCAAAATAATCATAAGTGAATGAATTTGATTTGCCTTCATTTTGCTTTATAAGCCAAAATGCACAACTTCCAAGAAGTGATGCCCTTTTTGCCATTTAAATATATTAAAATATATTTAAGTCACCTTTTTTAATAGTCTCCACTTAAATACTTTGGGTGCCCAACTTTAAGTGATTTAATTAATCACTTTATGAAATATTTTATAAGTGGCGTCACTTTATAAAGTCAATTTGACTTTATAATAATCGATTTTAACTTAGCCACAAAAAAATTCGTAACTTCCTCCAAACTCAGTATCTTTTCGTGCCGTCAGAAGCTGGCGAACATTGGACTCCAAATGCTCGTACTGAATCCCATACTGAAGCTGAAGAGTTGAGAATGACAATACCCACCAAAAAATGGCCACTGACCCTCTAACCATATCCTGTCAACCTACAAGGGTCCAAGAGATAGGCTAACTCAACATGCTCCTAAACTAAGCTAAAATGGGGACATTACAGTCCGCCCTCCCCGAATTTGCTTGTCCTCAAGCAAACTCAAAGCTGGATGTTGAAAACTGCTCTCTGCACCCCTCATCCTGAGAATTGAATGTCGAACCAACCTCTCCATTCTTCTGATGGTAATTACCTTTAAGTCACTGTCCTTGATGGCTTTAAGTACATGAGTAACCCCATCAACCTTGAATTTCATCTCCATCTCATGAACGTTGAGAGTGAATTCTCCAATCGCATGAAGCCACTTCATGCCAAGAATCACTTAAGTGTCTCCCATGTTCACCACATAAAAATATGTTGTAAACTCACAATTATTGAGTTTCATCGGCAGATCCGGTACCATCTTCCCACACTTGTGAATGTAACCATCAACAACCCTTACTCTTATTCCTTCAAACTCATGAGTTTGAATTCCACATCTTTCCACCAACTGTGCATCAATGAAGTTATGTGTTTCACCTGTATCGAGCACGAAGATGACTCTTTGGCCAGCCAAGAGTCCCCGTAACTTGAAAGAGCCTTCCCTTCGCATGCTAGACATGTGAGCTTCTGGTGGCTTCAACTCTCCTTTAGTTTCAACTTCAATTTTTGAATTTTCAACTCCTATATCCTCTGGAACAGCTTGCTGATCTGAAAAATCAGTCATATCTTCTACCTCAAAATACCATTCCATGTGTCTATTTTGTCCTTTAGGCTTGAGGGGACAATCATGGTTAAGGTCATACAGACCCTTACAGTAAAAACATAGCCTCCTTCGCAAATTGTTGATTGTTTCCCTATCCAAAGGGGCTGAATTTTTTTTCTTTTGCTCCACATTGTTTAACTTTTTGGTATCAACATCTTCTAATTTGCTACTACTTTGCAATGAAGAAGGTTTTGAATTGGACTTACTGTCCATGCTACGAGCTTTCCTCATAGCTTCCTGTAAATTGGGGGGATTGAAAGCCTTGGTCCATCCCTTCATTGGCTCGTAAAGCCCCTCAACAAAGAATATAACCAGCCTTCTCTCTGAAATCCCTGTCACCATAACCGAGATCCTCTGAAATTCACTAATATAAGACTCCAAGCTGCCCATCTGTTTTAGCTGTGCTAAATCTCTGAAATACAGTTCAGGGTCTTTTTTGTCAAATCTTTCCACAAGTCTATCTGTGAATTCCTGATAACTTGTAATCCGGTCATGTTGTAGAGTAACCATTCCGTGGTGCCACCAATCATGGGCTACACCATCAAAATGTAATGTTGAGAATTTAATGGCATCATCCTCCGCCATCGAACGTAAAGTCAAGAAAGTATCAAGCTTGCTAATCCAAGCTCTAGCAGTGACTCTACTGCTGCCATCAAAAGTAGGAAGAGTGAGTTTATT
The DNA here is from genome assembly GCA_007258455.2 of Sequoia sempervirens. Lineage (NCBI taxonomy): Eukaryota > Viridiplantae > Streptophyta > Pinopsida > Cupressales > Cupressaceae > Sequoia > Sequoia sempervirens. The sequence continues at coordinate 211,236,576 of VDFB02000008.1, read as the reverse complement.
AGTCGCCTATCTCAAATCATTGTTTTTGTTATCCCAAGGCCTCTTGTCAACTCGATTCTTGCCATGTTCTCTCTTTTGACTCATAAATCTATCAAAGTTTAGGTGATCCTGAACTCGTTGGGGTAAAGCTTCCCATTCATCATGTAATGTCATGATGTTATCTGTGAAGACCACGCCACCTTCTCCCTCCTCCATGTTGCCATCAACTGGATCATGCCTAGCAAAGATAGGACGTGTGGGTCTCTCATAGGTGCATGTAGGAGTAATTCTTTGGCGTGGATGTCCATGCACATTGCCATCTTCCTCTTGTTCCTGTGGTCTCTGGATAGACAAATGTACTGCTATGCTTAACTGCTATAGTGCATTAGCCACTTGTGCCTGTCCTGTTGCTAGTGCGTTAGCCACTTGTGCCTATCCTGCTGCTAGTGCATTAGCCACCTGTTCCTGTCTTGTTACCAAGCCTCTCAGAATGTCTTGGGCCTCTCTGTCCTTATTTTGAGCTCGGTTTTGAGGTTCCCCAATCTCATCTCTGTCACCCATTTCTTTGAATAGATTATCAAAGGGAAAATCCTCAAACTGATTTCTGTGATTACCAGGCCTCCTGCATGAATAGTACCTATTATACCTGCCTTGATAAGGATGCATATGATGTTTACCCCTCAGGCTGGCATGATTATGAGCTTTGATACCATTGTGAAGAGCCTAGTTGGCTCCAACTCAAACCCTTGTAGTTTTTGCTTATCTTTTTGTGTTTTTAAGTTTTTTAGAGAAATTTTCTAGATAGAAGAGAAGAGGCGTACAACATATAAATGCACATAGAATTGAAATATAGTAATTTTTCGAGTAATAGATATACTAGATATTATTTGGCAATATGTACAAAGAGATTGGAAACAAATAACATACCCGAAAATCTCTAGAATAATTAAACAAGAAATCTGGCACATTGCCAGGTAGGAAATTTGTAAAATTGATGAAATCAACGCCCAAGCTAGGATAGTGACTTATCCATGCCAGAAACTGGACACAATGCCTACAAAGGCTAGGCGACCAATCTGCAGAAGAAACCAAGAGCAAAGGTGAGGCGTTTTGCCTCCAGAATTCCCATGTCTCTCCCTGTGAAGCACACCTCCCAAGGTGATTTGTACGACCTTTGAAGAAGATAGGCAGATCTCTTGAAAGATGAAGTCAGATGTTGAATGGAGGCGTCCAGATGAATAACCCCCTCTCCTAATATTGATCTGATGAATACCTGCTCAGATAAATCTGGATGAAGCTCAATGGACCCCTGAATGGAAGCCCTCACAGACGCATAGATTCAGTTGGTCTTTCATAGCCTCAAATATGCTCAACACTAAAGAAGATCTTGCTCTCCAATGGCAGAAAATATTGAAACCCTTGTCTCAGAGAAGAGAAGCCAAATAGCAAAGTCAAAATAATCATAAGTGAATGAATTTGATTTGCCTTCATTTTGCTTTATAAGCCAAAATGCAAGACTTCCAAGAAGTGACACCCTTTTTTCCATTTAAATATATTAAAATATATTTAAGTCACCTTTTTCAATAGTCTCCACTTAAATACTTTGGGCACCCAACTTTAAGTGATTTAATTAATCACTTTATGAAATATTTTATAAGTGGCGTCACATTATAAAGTCAATTTGACTTTATAATAATCCATTAAGTTAAATATTAATATTTAACTTAGCCACAAAAAAATTCATAACTTCCTCCAAACTCAGTATCTCTCCGTGCTGTCAGAAGTTGGTGAACACTGGACTCCAAACGCTCGTACTGAATCCCATACTGAACCTGAAGGGATGAGAATGACAATACCCACCAAAAAACGACCATTGACCCTCTAACCAGATCTTGTCAGTCTACAAGGGTCCAATAGATAGGCTAACTCAACATGCTCCTGAACTGAGCTAAAATGGGGACATTACACAATCCCTACCTTGTGTCTTGGGCAAGTCTGTGATAAAGTATATAGAAATGCACTCCGATTTTCAATTAGGAATGGGTAGGGGCTGTAGTAAACCTGTTGGTAAGGAGTGCTCTTGTTTATTCTGTTGACAAGTAGGACACTTCCTCACACACTTAAAAATTTTTGTTTTGAGTCCCTTCCACGTAAACAAGAAATTACCATCAATCTGATCTCAACATTTTTATCTAGAAAAGTTTAGGTCTACTATGTGGACTAAGCAGGTTGGCCGTAAAAAATCACATTATATCTAGGAGTTCAACCCCACGTGGGAGCACGATGAGAAAGACTGCCTAAGGGTTACAATTAAAGGCAAGGCTAGGCTTTTGGTTGCTCAATTAAGAACCGGGTCACACCATCTTAGATGCGAGACAGGTAGGTGGGCTGTCCCCAAGGAGGCTTGGGAGCAAAGAACTTGTATTTTTTCCAACAAAGGGACTGTCGAGACTGAATGGCACTTCATGATTGAGTGTGCTGCTTATGATGATATCCATATCCAATATGAAGACAATTTGAAGGTGGATAATCTAAATGAGCTTTTTAGGGAGAGTAGGCTCCTCAAAACTGCTGGGTTTCTGGTCAAGATTTATAATAGAAGGGCTGACATGGAAAAGAACTTGAAAATGGTTAAAGTTTCGGTGCTTGGTCCCATAGACTGATGGTCTCGTGGACGTCATTAAAAACCATTCATTCATTAAGCACCTATGGTGACCCAAAGAAGTCATTGCAGGAACAAGAGCTATTTGCAACAATTTTGAAAGTGGTTACTGAACAAGGATCAAACATTCTTCCACTTTTTTAAGTGTGTTCAAAGCATCCTCCCTCGGTTGAGAATGCATACTAAGCTTACTACTTGTTTTGTAAAGTGATCTTGCTAATCGTTTTCTATCTTTTGTTGCCATTCTTCAAATTGTAGTCAACTTTAGAGTTACCCTCCAAACTAGCAAAAACTTTTGCTCGGATACCACTAGAGTGTCCGACACCAATCTGTTGTTCTTTTGTGTTTTGTTTCTTTCTTTTTTTTTCGCTTGATAGGAGATGCATAAGTCAAATAACTAAAAACTACTTATTTAAAGAGAAATTGGATAAACTAATAATGACCTAGATCCATATTTAACATCAGAAACACAATGGAAGCATACACATTTTCTGTTATGAAAAGTTGCAGGTCTAATATTACAAAACGAGCAAGCTGGATGCATACAAAATCATCCACATTTGCCAAACCCTAGCTTCTCCCTTGCAAAATTGATGTGCAACAGTTCCTAATCCCTAGACGTCTCCATTGGTGGTGAGAACAAGCCAGAACCCTAGGTTTTTGGCCTTGGAAAGTCACACGCCTCCCTTATGACAGGTACGACCCCTGCTGGAATAGTCTCCAAAATGTCCTTTTCTTTCACCAATAATCTTGCAATATCTTCTCTAACTCATTGACTATCTTATCCTTAGAAACCCTTCAGCAAATCAGTCATATAATGGCTGCAAATTATCAAAATCAAGTACCAACATAACCCTGAATGGAGTTACTGGCATTCAACCTTGGGATGTTTTTCAATCCTGCATTTGAAGATCCTCATGAGGGATTTTTCCCTCACAAAGCTAAGACTTCAGCCCAACCAACAAACCCTTCTGAATATTTTCTCCAACATGAACAAGCAAAAACACACAAAAGTGCTTTTATACTCCTCAATTCCCACAGCCAAATTGGCTTTTTAAATTTATTTTAGGGAAAATTTAGGGCATTCCCAATTAGGGGACATTACAAGTGGTATCAGAGCATGTTCCTGCCATCTTGCAAGACATTCCCACTTTAACTACCATTCAATTAGAATGAACTATTCAATCCTCTTAAGAAAGCCAATAATTCATGTGTGTGCATTCCATGTATATACTCTATGACCTACATGTATTTATGCAACTATGTGTATACCTTGCATATACCTTGTGACTTCACATGTATATTATGTACTCATGTGTATAGTGGATGACCTTGGAATGGTGGATGGATCCATGGTGTAGAATGGGATGCATCGAATCCCCTTTCCAATTGTCAAACTGTATACTTAGCCTTGAGGGGTTGAGGATGGACCCACAGTGTAGTGCACAATCCGTCGATATTCTTTCTATCTAGGATGCATTATGGACATGTTGTTGAGTATTTTGTCATTGATGTCAAGGTGCTTGAGCTGCTTTTCTGTGTGTTTGAGCTACTCGCTTGTGTGCTTGAGTTGGTTGGTTGGTTGCTTGAGTTACTTGTTTGCTTGGTTGAGCTACTTGCCTGTGCGTTTGAGCTACTCGCCTATGTGCTTGAGCTGGTTGCTTGATTGCTTGAGCTACTTGTTGAGCTATTTGTTTGCTTGGTTGAGCTACCTGGTTGTCTGCTTTAATTTTTGATTCATGAAGTTTGAATTAAGGGCATTCCAAATCGTAAGTTGCTTGAGGACAAGAAAATTTGGGAGGGAAGGATTGCCATGACCCCAAAATTGCAACACTAAAACCCAAACATTGAAAAGCAAATAAATAAATAAAATAAATAACAATATAAATATAAATATCAAATAAATTAAATATTATTATTATTTTAATCATATTATAGATAGATGGAAGGGATGTCTCTAACATGTACTTATGATTTAATGTTTTCTTCCTTCATCAATAGAAATGATAATGAGTGTATTTGGAAATTTATATGTGTTTATATTTTGGAGATTATAGTCTTGATCCTTAGTGACTTCCAAGAGGAAGTCCAATCTAAGGGGAGGGGAATGTAAGGTCCTACCGTTAGTGGAATAGTTACATCTCTGTAGATGCTAATATTGTTGATTAGTCAAATTGGATTGCTGAATTTTGCAAACTTGATCTAATGCAAACCATGTGATTTATGTTCTATGTAGTTGTGCATGTGCATGTGAGGTATTTTGTGTGGACCATATGGGTAAAATAGGAATCAAGTAAATTAATCCGATTGGTATTTTGTTGTAAGGACTCCATGGGGAGGATCATTGGTTATATAATCTTAGTGCCTATTAATGCAGATGATGTGACCATTTCATTTGAGTAGTTGTTATTTAATGTTTAGGAAAATGTTTTCGTCAAACTATAATGTGGTGTACTCATTTGAGGTAATTAACATATCCACAACAATGATGGTACACGAATCTTGATGATAGTTGAAATCAAATCACTTGAATTTAAATTTTGGATTATTTATTATTATTCTTTTACATGAATATGTTGCTCTTATGACATCTTTGACCATCTCACCTTTGTTGTTTAACACCATTTTTGTTGATTTTGGATTCATTGAGGTAACATTAGTACAATGAATATATATATAAGCTCATATAGAAACAAATATACACTATATTATATATAAATGTAAAATCACCTATATACAAATGTAAAAATAATGTAAAATAAAATAAGTATAGGCAATAACAGCAGCAAGGGAAGCGATTAATTAATGATATGCAGGAAAAGACAAAGCCAACAAGAAGACAACATTAAGGGAAAAGTGCAATTAGATTCCCGAAATGAAGGCAATGGTTACTTATATATATATAAATTCATATTAATACAAATATACACTATATTATATATAAATATAAAATCACCTACATATAAATATAAAAATAATGTAAAATAAAATAAGTATAGGCAATAACAGCAGCAAGGGAAGTGGTTAATTAATGATATGCAGAAAAAGACAAAGCCAGCAAGAAGACAAAATTAAGGGAAAAGTGCAATTGGATTCCCAAAATGAAGGCAACTGTTACTAATAGTTTCTCCCAGGCAGAGATTAACATAAGGTAGTACTTATTGTAAACTAAAGACAGCGATCAAAGGGACATAATGATAATTAAAAGTCACCTCCCCTTTGACTGATGCATCCCTTTGTGGGGATATAAAAGGAGTAAAATGGAATGAGTTGAGGGATCGAACCATGCATTGAATTATCATGAAGACAAAAGTAGTGGTTATAGATATAAAGGCAGTATTGGGAATTGAAAGACCACAGCAATTATGATCGCTTGATGGCAGCGATTTATATTAGCAAGGGGCAGTAATTATATTGTGAAAGGCTGCGATCAGTCTGAAGGGCCCACAGTTAATAATAAGGAAGTTCACAAGGAGATATCATTCCAAGTGAAGAAGACTTATAAGCATGATTACAAGAGGATTAAAGCAGATTTAAAGTAGGATTATATAAGAGAGAAGTAAATAAGGGCAGAGAGCTCAAGGATAGATAAGTGAAGATACATATTAAAGGGAAGTAAGTTGAATATATATATAAAGGTAGGGATTAATGGAGAACCTACGTGTTCTATAATGGAGGACCTAGTGTCCTAAAATGGAGAACCTTTGTGTTCTATAATGGAGGACCATGTGTCCTATAATGGAGAACCTTTGTGGTCTATAATGGAGGACCTAATGTCCTATAATGGAGAACCTTTGTGTTCTATAATGGAGGACCAGATGTCCTATAATGGAGAATCTATGTGTTCTATAATGGAGGACTAGGTGTCCTATAATGGAGAACCTTTGTGTTCTATAATGGAGGATCTAGTGTCCTATAATGGAGAACCTTTGTGTTTAATAATGGAGGACGATCTGTCCTATAATGGAGAACCTTTTGTCTTGTATAATGGAGGACCTAGTGTCCTATAATGGAGAACCTTTGTGTTCTATAATGGAGGACTAGGTGTCCTATAATGGAGAAACTATGTTTTCTATAATGGAGAACCAAGTGTCCTATAATGAAGAACCTATGTGTTCTATAATGGGGGGCCAAGTAGTCCCAAGGAGGCCAAAGGGGTACTTGCCTTTGTTTGAAAGGGTACTGCCTTTGGGCCTAGGAGAGTTGGGTCACTAGGACACCCGTTGCAACCTCACTCTTTCATCATGGTGAATAGAACCTTCCAAGGATGTTAGAGTACTTTGTGATTGAATTAATGATTGGTCAATAGTTTATTAATAGCTAATTATGGCAAACTACTAACTATTATTGTTGTGATAAATGATTCCATTCTACTAATCAATTTGATTATGGTAAATGGTTCTAATTTATGTGCAGGACTTCAATCAAGGTTACAATTAGGTGAAAAGTATTTTCTAACTCATTTGTTTATTTGGAAATTAAGGATTTAGGGAAAATTTAGGGCATTCCCAATTAGGGGACATTACATCTAGATGAAGGGTAGTAAATTTTATAGCTTCCTCTTCATACATAGTGTTAAGTGAAAAGTATGTGCAACTTTTGAACTCAAGCATGAGTTGTGTATTTGTTTGATCCATCATAAGAGGGAATGATGAACTTACCGAATCTGAATTGCAGGTCTCTATGAGACTAATTTTTATTTTGCCTTCTTTCATTCTTTTGTCCACTTTTCATTTTTAGATTGTGGAAATTGGTGAGACATTTTTGCATGAAATGCTTGTCCAAGAGTTTTGTATTCATCAAAATAAGTTTCGAAGCTGTCTCTCTCCTAGGCTTCTTGTTCCTTTTCTTCAGTGTTCCACGAAGTTTTGGGGATAGGGATGGGGGGACGGCAGGGGACATGTCTCAAGGACACGGGGACAAGGGGTTCTAAGTTTTGGGGGCGGCCCCGGGGGGTGGCGGGGGGGGTGGGGTGAGCGGCGGGGGAGTGGTGCACTGAAATACATATAGTACTTGAAAAATTAGTTATAAAAAGATGTATAACTGTAGAAGCCTAAGGAACAAGTAAAGTTTAGAGTTTAAACACATTGCAATGATTTCATTGAACTATTGAATATTGAATATTGCTGCTTGCAAGATATGCACAATATTGAATATTGCAGAATATGCACAAGATTGAAAAATTTAAAATATAAAATGCTTTGCCTCTGGTAGAAAATGTCTGCAAAATGTGGAAGCACGGGCAAGGCATGCAAACTGTTTGACTGAATGCATGATTGCATTCAGTCAAACAGTTCACATGCCTTGCCCGTGCTTCCGCATTTTGTAGACATGTTCAGTATTCTACCCAGCAGTTATGAAATCAAAAAATCAGAAAACGTGAAAGCCCAGCGACATGGATGGGGCACAGGCAAGGCATTTCATCGTATTCCATGAGCTGACATCCCTTTGAGGCATTCGTTTAAACAATTCACCTGCCTTTCCCGTGCCCCATCCATGCTATGGGGCTATTTGTTTTGATTTTTGAATGAAAAAAAATAAAAAACCTAAACGCTGCTGTAAAACTAAATACCTGGTAATGCCAAGCAGCCAATGACGCCTTTGAATCTCACGCACAACTTTCGCCTCTGGCTGTCACAAATCTACTGTCATGGAGTCGTTCGAGTCTCAGACTATACGCATGCACGGGAAGAAAATGAAAAGTAAAACAAAATGAAAAATTTCAATGATATACTATAGTAGACTTTGACTTAAGTCAACTCATTAGGGTAACAAAATAGTATTAAAATTTTAAATTTTAAATTTAACTTTGTTTTTTAGATTTTTTTTTTTAAAATCATTTTTTTAATACATTTTTTATGGGGGATGTCGGAGACTTGGAGATGTCCAGAAGACTCAGAGATGCCTGGAAGTCTCCTCTGAAGAAACGTTTAGGGGATGATGGCGAAATGGGGGGATGGTAGGGGGATGGTGGTGGGAGGTTTCCTAGGTGTCCTCGTGTCTCGGAAACGTCCCTTTCTCGGGTTCATCTACTTTTTTTTTGGGGGGGGGGGACGCATCCCCATGGAATTGTGCTTTTCTTCAGGTTCTATTTTACTCTATAAGAACTTAGGCTAGAAACGTTTAGATGCGGAACCTGCAACTGTTCAGTTATTTGTAGCAGCAGTAGCACTTCCTTCACCTGTAGGGGCTTCTAAAGGCCTTGGACCATTTAAATTGTGCATTGTTTGTAACAACTATGCCATAAGATTTGTCATTTATTGTTGACTCTAACTCATATTGAGATGGCAATATACTGGATATCAATATTTTTCTCCCATTTCTATTTCTTCAATTTCTTCTCTTTAATCCTGCAATTTTCTCTACTGTCTTTGATAAAAAATTTCTTTGTCATGGGGCTGCATTAAAATTTGTCAGCTCTAACTGTGCAGACTGGCAAAATTATGCTTTGATACCACTACAATAACACTCCTGAAATTTCATAAAATATGCATTTTTTTGTATTCTATAATAGTATGCAATATTTAACAGCAAGAAAACTCGTCACAACATATGAACATTAACACTTTATATGAGATTTCTGTATTAAAGCCATTTGGAGATTGATAATATTGATATAAGGATAGGAGGAAATTCTCTTATAAGTTATATATATTTTTCAAAAAATCTAAATTGAATATTGATGCTACAACATAACTATGTTTTCATAAAATGATATCAAATGAAATTACATACATAAATATGGCTGTTATACCAACCTGAGTTTTGGTGATTGATGATGGTTTTGAGTTTGGTTGTTTGACCACTCATAAAATGAACACTTAGTACCTTGCAAATATTTCTGCCCCACCAAGTAGGTATAGGGTCCCAAGTCACAATGTTTCATAAGAAATCTACATGTACACCAACTCCAAAGTTACACAGCCAACAAGCAATATGGAGCTCAATAATATTGAAAGTCCCACCACCCTTTTGTCTTGTATGATGCATAAATTAATATGGTGTATCATCCAAGTCCTACCACCCTTCTGTTTTGTATGATCTACAAATTAATATGGTATATCATCCAAGTCCCACCACCCTTTTGTTTTGTTTTTATTTCCTAGAAAGATCTTGTACATGGTAATGAATCGGTTTGTACACACCAATTGATGCAATTTTTCTTTGGGCATCTGTTGCATTTCTCATCCAAGCCCCCTAATAACGGCTCATAAATCTATGGGTTCTTGGACTTTCCATATGTATGAGTTTATGTTCTTTTGTGTATATGCATGTATGGCATTGGTCTTGATTATATCATAGTCACAACTTATATAATGAGACTTAAAACTAAAACAAATACTTTCATGAAAACAATGCCTTTAGTTTTAAGTTTTAACTAAGCACTTCCATGTATACACATATACATCTTCCTGTCAGAAAATGCCCATAAGAGTCTGCATAAATTCTTTGATTGTAGGAAGAAAATGATTTTGAAGAAAATAATAAATCTTAATTTTCACACTAATCCTTTTGAATTTCATCCTGTTATCATTTGCAGATGTTTACAGATGCAGGTCAATATGCAATAAGGTTTGGAAATACTGACTCAAGTGCCAAAACTGGCCTAGCTGAACAGGTGTGCCTTAGCCTATGATTCTTGTGCATTGGGTTTTTTTGGGATTTGTGCATGATTGTACCTTTGGGTTTTTTATTGTTTAGATTGTATCTTGCTGACCTTTTATAATTTCTTTTGGATCAGATACATGAGTTGGATGTGTATCGTCCATTGAGTTTGTCAGAAAGAGCAGTAACAGTTGCTCTTGCTGTGTCACTGGATAATGACTACTTCTCTAGACATAGTGGCTGGTAAGCTTGAAAATACCATATTTTAAGAAGTATAATCTATGGAAAACCGTATGGGAAGAGCTACAGAGAGGCATTTTACTAATATGAGGGAACAAAATAATGTGTTCTAATTTTACAGAGAATTGTGCTTTTACATTATTTCATCTTTTTATTTGTGTTTGAGAAAGGGCATCTGTTAATGTATAGAAAATATTCTTGTCCTCCTATCAATTGTAAATCAGCTCCTCACTTTAGTTTTATCTTAACTACTCTTGACCAAAAGCAGAAAGCCAGAGGAATACTTTTTACTCTTTACTGGTTCGGGTATGGGTTCAGATATGGGTATGGGTATGACAATTTTTATGTCCTTGGGGATGAGTACGAGAATATATATATATATATATATATATATATATATATATATATATATATATATATATATATATATATATATATATATATATATATATATATAAACATAGACATGTTCAAAATTATAAATTTAATTATAAGAACAATGATATTCATTAGACATAAATGATAAACTATTAAATCTAATTGCCGATAAATAGAATATTTAAATACCTCATATAATCATATTCATAATTTGCAAAAATGTAAATACTCAAGTCTTAAAATGTCATTACACATTGAAAATTCAAATTACAATGAATATTTAATTTAGTAGTCTTCAAATTCGTCTTCATCAAAAGCATCAAGGTCATGGTCCACATTTGGTTCAATTTCATTTAAACCACTATCAATTGGATTGCCACTCCCACTAAGTGCGTCATCGTCATCTATAGAAGCTAAGCCAAGTTGTGCAACTGTAGCATCTAAATCAGCACACTCAGGGACTAGATCCCAATTCTTTGTCACACCCTCATTGTATTCAAGTTTCTTATGTGAAAAGAGACGAAGGTTGGAGTGTACATAGACCAAATCCTCTGCTTTTTTTTGCACCCAAATGATTGTGCTTGACCGAGTGGATGGAGGAGTGGATGGAGGAGTATGTATTTCAGTTCTGCTCAGCTGAAGAAGAACTTGCAACCTGTTGAGTATGCATACAACATTTAGTATTTAATTTTACTTGATGATAATATGTAGCATAATAGCATTGAATGAAAAACGAAAAAATAAATAAATAAAAGGATACATACTTGGGAGAGTATTTTAATTGCAAGAGGCTGCAAGTAATTGGAGCCTTGACCATGTAGATGCCACCACTCGTTAGCATTTTTCCTATATTTGTTACAAGAGTGGAAACATCATGATGTTTTGAAGATATGAATTGGCCAAACTCGCTCAAGACAATACTTTGGATATCTTCATCTGACAATATCTTTCTAAATGCAGCCTTATAGCCAACAGCAACCTGCCCCATACCTATATGGTGCCACCCTCCTCGACAATGAAAGCACCTCTTTGCTATAATACTTTAGTGACAAAGCAAATGCTAAGAGAGGTAAAGGGGTGGTCATCTTGTTCCAATGGTCAACAATAATCTTTTGTACAATTTTGAAAAATGTTTCTATTGGGTCATGTTCCTTGGCATCTATTATTGTTCTTATTTTCTCCAGCATAGAATCCATGGCATCATAAATTTCACCCAAACATGGGCGATCAGTATTAGCATACCTAATCATGCTCATAATGGGCTTGGTGAAATTTAAAACATATTCCACATGAGCCCACCACTCATTATCTAAGATCATTGCTTTTATTTTTTGGGCTCTTTTGGTGCTTGCTTGTGTCCATACACTCCACAAGCTGTTGATGACCTTAGAACTCAAGGTCTCTCACACCTTCACAAGTCGTCTTGAGACGATTGTGTGAGATGTAAATCAAGTATTGACAACCTAACATAGTATAAAAGTACATGTCACAAATCAATAATGAAAAATAAAAATAAAAAAATAAAAAAATAATATTAAAAAATCAAATTTAAATTACCTTCAACAACTCCAACTTGGAGAAGGTCTTGAAGATGGCTTGTGACATATAATGAGTAGTCACAAACATTTGGATCTCCTCGCCCTCTGCGTAGATTTGTTTGACCCACTCAATTTGAGTGCCAATCTTTTGCATTATCAAAGTGAGTGGAATGCATATGGTGTCCAAAAAATGTGACCATATCTAGACTCCATTATAGACCCAACTACCCTTCAATTTTAACATTGTTCGTTATGACTTGGACAACACTTTCAGACCCCACCATTTCAATGGTTTCTATGAGGATATTGGCAATAATACTTATATTTTTTTTTCCCTTCACAATCAACTGCCTTCAAAAACATCACCCCTTTAGGGGACACTGCCATAACATTGATCAATTGTCTATTTTTTCAATCTTTTCACCATCAGAAATGACAAACACACTTGTTTTGACCCACGTATCCTTGATTACTCTCAATGCTACCTCTACTGAAGATTTCTCCTTTGCCAATAAGGTGGTTCACACCTTTTCATACCCAGGACTAGCATAATCAGAAGTTGTATTAGAAATGGCTCTCACTATTTCCCACCAATAAGGTGATCTAACAAGGTTGAAAGGAAACCCATTGCCATAAATGCAACGAGCAATGCTCTGATCTGCAATCTCCATTTTTGAAGTCTTTCTCCAATGGGCCTCTTTTTCGTGTAGCCAAAGTATTATCTCCTTTAGAAGATTGTGCCATTTCCATGAAAGGATGTGGGCCAGCCGGTTGTGATAAGCCACTAGGAGGTCTTTGCAAGCTTCTGTTGGTAAGAGGATGTGCCATAGACTTTGATTTTTTGCATGCCTTGTTAACCTCCTCTTGTTCTTTAATATAAGCCAATATTTTGTCTTTTGGCAACCCTTTTTTATTTGGCCCGTAGCAAACTTTTATTCCTTGTAAAGGAATAGCGGATAAATGAGCTTTCACTCGAAAGTACGAGCTCTTATATGTAGTTCCACATTGGCTACAATGCCAAACAAAACCCCCATTACTAGGAATTTGTTGAATCTTTGTCGTATGTCGCCAAAGAGGTGATGGGGATGGCTCATATTTCAATTGACTCTTTGCATCTATGCCAACTGAAGCAGAATTACCGACCATTCTATATGAAGTTATGAACCTAAAATAAATAAAAACATTAAAAATTAACACAACTATTTTTTTTTTAGAAAAATTGGGCATCATAACCCCCTTATTTTGCATAAAAAGTTCTTTAAAAGATTCAAAACTTAAAAAAACTTGAGTTTTTTTGAAAAAACTTGAGTTTTTTTGAAAAAACTTGAAAAATCTTCAAAAAAATTATTGAAAACTTGAAAAAAAAGGAAAGATTCACTCACCTTCGATGGTTAGATTTTCTTAGTGCAACTATTCCTCCCTTGTTTTTGTAGCTTGAACTCCTTCATAGCTCTCACCTTCAAAAAATTAGAGAAAACGTTCAAAAATCAACTATTTCAGCTTGGAGGCAAAAAATGTTGTTTTTGCTCTTTTGAGTTTGCAAAATGAGTTTGATTAGGTCGGCCAAGGTAATATAAGTCACTTTTTGCACTTTATTAGGTTTAAAATTGTTTAATTTTAATGTTTTTTGCACTTTATTTGGCTCCTCTTGCGCGGGTCTACCTGGGTACAGCCCGAGTTTGGACCCATAATGGACTTGTACATAAATAAGGGAATGGGCCCTTCAGTGATTTATCCCCTATGAATAAATAATCTAATGCATAAGTATATTTTATTTTATTTATCATAATTATACACATTTGCATAACGGTCTTAATTGATAATGTAATAAGGGAATGCTTATCTACAAAGCAGAAAATTACATAGATCAAAGAAACACAAATGTCTTCTTCACTGTCATATGCAATGTTTCAAGAACTCACCCCATCCCCGAAGGGATGAAATGTTTCAAATATTGCCTGTTGTATGGCAGCAGGAAAAGCCTTCCGTCTAAATGTGAAAGAATATAGGAATTCTCTCTTGCAACATCATGGATTTGGAATGACCCTAGCCAAAGGGAGTCAAATTTTCCATGCATTCCCTTAGACTTGTGTCTCTTGTCCCATAACAGGACCTTGTCTCTAATCTCGAAGTCTTGCTGACGAGCCTTCTTGTCGAAGATCTTCTTCACTCGCTCCTGGTACTGAGTGATTTTATCAACTACCTCCACCCTCTCCTCTTGTAACTTCATTAAGCACAAGATGCGTTTCTCAATGGGATCCTTGAATTCTTCATCTTCTATTGCGGATGCCAATTGCAAGGCGGACAACTCTAGAGTGATAGGCAATACAACTTCTGTGCCATATAAGATAGTGAAGGGGGAAGTGTTGATAGCTCTCTTGGGCGTGATTCTGTTAGCCCAAAGAGCATCGTACAACTTTTTGTGCCAAGCCCGTTGATTGGAATCAACCATCTTGCGCACGATCATGACAATGTTCTTGTTAGATGACTCGGCTTGTCCATTGCCTTGTGGATAGAAATCTGAAGAATGGGACAATAGGATGCTGTAGTCAAAACAAAATTCTACCAACTCCTCTGATGAGAAGCTTGTAGCGTTGTCGGTTATGATCTTTCTTGGTACCCCAAAGCGCTTGATGATGTTTTCTTTGAGGAAGTTGCACACGACTTCGGAAGTAGCTTGCTTTGTAGGAATCGCCTCAACCCATTTGGCGAAGTAATTTGTCGCCGTAAGGACAAACATGTACCTTACTGGAATGTGGGTTGATGGTTCCTACGAAATCTATGCCCCATTGCTGAAATGGAGCATCTATCACCATTGGCCTTAGGGGAAGGGCTGCCAGCTTGAGTTTGGCAACAAATTATTGGCACTTTTGACATCTGCTTACCCAATCATATGTGTCGTGGAACAAAGTTGGCCAGAAGAACTGTGCCCACAAGATCTTAAACGCCATGACCCTTGATCGAAAATGGCCACCACATGCTTTGCTATGAAATGCTTCCAACAACTGTCGTTGTTGATCTCTACTGATGCATAGCAAGAACATTCTGTCAAGCCCACACTTGTATAGAACGTTGCCTCGCAGCACATAGCTTTGTGCTCTTAACTTCAAGGTTCTTTTTTGCTGTTTGTCCAAGTGGGTTGGACATTCTCCATAAGTCAAATAGTACCAAAGTTTTGAGTACCATTCTTCCGCAGAATCAACCAATAAGACCATGGGAAGGTCTTCCTCAATCGCTATATCTACCTCGCCATCAGCAGCTTGGTGCTTTAGATCACCATCTTCTACTATGAGCTGACATAGATCTCTGTCGTGAACAAGCTTGGTTGGCTTGATCTCTAAGTTATATTCCTGGACTCTTGTAATCCAGTTGCCTCTTTTGGTGCCCATCTCCCGTTGAGTTAGGACACTCTTGACTGCGAGGTGTGTAACGTACACAATGGTGTGGAAATTTAAGATGTAGAATCTAAAATTCTTCATGGCCCTCACAACTGCATAGGCATTCTTTTCGATCTAGGATTACCGAGACTCGCTGTTCTTGAAGCTACTACTCATGAAAGCAATTGGCGATTCGGTCTCCTCGTTCAACTTCTATGTCAATATGGTAGAGGGGGTGTATTTTGACGTGTAACAATAAAGAATGAATTCTTTATTGAAATAGGATCGAACTAGCACTGGTGCCTTACTGATGGCTTCTTTGATTTTGACGAATGCCTCCTTTCCTTTTTCAATCCATTTGAAGGCAGACGTCTTCTTCATCATCGCTGATATGTCTTTGGTCAACTCTGAGAAGTCAGGTACAAATCTTCGGATTGAGTTGTGTTGGTTGGAAGAGATAGGTTTTTGATTGAATCAACCCAATCAGGATCATTCCGAGTTGCCTCTTTGGAGACGATATGGCCAAGTAGCTTGCCTTTTGTCACCGCAAAGATGGATTTCTTGGGATTCAATGATATATGATGGTATGTGCATCTCTCGGACACTTTCACTAAGTGCTGAAAATGATCTTGCTGCTTCTTTGAGAAAGCGGTAAGGTCATCAAGATAGACGACGATCAATTTTCCCTTTAGGTCTCCAAACGCCAAGTCCATGGCTCGTTGAAAGGTGGCACTGGCGTTGATGAGGCCGAAGGGCATCCTCTCATAGGCAAACGTTCCCCATGAGGTGGTGAATGCTGTCTTGATCTAATCTTCCTTGGCCATCGCAATCTGGTTGTATTCGAAAAAGTCGTCAAGTAATGACAACATTTCTGATCCGGTTAGCGTCTGCAATGTGTGTTCCATGATTGGTAAAGGATAATTATCCTTTAGTGACGATTGGTTGAGATTCCTGAAGTCTACGCAAATCCGAATCTCTTTGTTCTTCTTGCATACAGGAACAATATTAGACACCCAGGTAGAATGATGGATTGGGAATATGATCTTTGCGTCCACCATCTTCTGCACCTCTACGTAGATTGTGTCTTGGACACGCGGGTTGTAGTGTCTTTGCTTCTGTTTAAAGGGCTTGATATCTGACTTATGCGGAATTGTATGGGACAATTCCTTTGGCTTGAAGACTTTCAAATCTTCATAGGTCCAAGCGAAGATGTCTCGATACTATCTGAACAAGGAGATGAAGTTGTTGCTTTCCTCTGTGGTGCAACATTTTCCCAACAAGTCGGGGCTTGTCTTTGGTACCGATGTTGACTTGACAGTAATCGACAGATGTCTTGTTGGTCGAGTTTCTCTGATCTTGTACACGCCTGTCATGTCTATCAAATATGTCCTCCAAGTATACTAGACCCTTGGGGATATTGTTGCCTCTTAACTGGATGATACCTGATTCCGTTGCTTCAGAATCTTCTGCTATGGTTCCTTTGAAAGGAGAAGCACTGCCTTCAAAGAATAACTCTTGATAGTTGTCCCCCATGCAAAGGAACTCTTTGATGTCATCATCATCATCAAAGATCTGTCAGTTGTCGCAATTGTCGGGGACAGCTGGCCTGTAGACGAGCTCAATGGCGAAGACATTTTGATGGAAGTCAAAATGGGGCATGAAGAGAGCAGCCAATACCGCAAGGGCATCTGCTCTGCTGTTGTGCTCGTGCGGAATGTATCTGATGTTGAATGCCTCAAACCAATCAATTGCATTCAACACCCTTTGTCGGTAAGACATAAGGCGATTTTTCCTTGATAGCGTTCTCTGATCTGTTGGACGATAAGCTCTACATTGCCTTTGACTTGGAGGAATTTTATACCCATATCTCTTGCATTTTTGAGGCCTAGATGAGTGCCTCATATTCTGCAGTGTTGTTTGTATTATCAAATTGCAAGATAAGCAAATGGGTATGAAGTACCTTCGGGAGAAGTAATGACAACTCCTACTCTCGAGCCTGCTGTTGAGCAACTTCTGTCGAATTGCATTTTCCACATCTTTGAACTTTCTTTTGACGTGCTTGTGGCAAATGCAACCTTCTTTTCTTTAGTTACTTCAGATAGCATGGTGTATGTGTTGGGACCCGTACTTTGATGTAGCACTTGTGCTTGGGGGTCTTGGGACTTCACCACCGTGAATCTAGACTTAGCCTCAGGTTCCAACTTGAAGCTGCCTTTCTTTAACGGGATGGTCGCATACGACCAATCCAATTGAATCTCGCCTTTAAGATCCTTGCAGAAGCTTCTGCTCAATAGCATCCCATAACTGATTGGAATGTCAGTTATCAGGATAGTCATCATGATCTTTTTCTTTGGACAGGACGCCAATCTTACTAGAGCATCCTTTAGTTGGCCTACCAATGGCACCAGTTTGGACTCAAGTGAGTAGCACTTGTCGTGAGTCTCGGTGCATGATATTCCCAACGAGTTCATGATCTGCAAAGGCATGACGTTGTTTGATGCTCTCGAGTCTATTATACAGTTGTTGAGTTTGTACCCTCCCATATATAGAGATATGTAGAAGGGCTTTGGCTTTTCTTCCGATGGTACGGAAGATTCTAGCAACGTGGGTTGGATTTGAAATATGCTAACCAATTTTTTCGATAAATTAACACAACATAACCAACACTTAGCCAACTTGATTAGCGTTAGCTCCAAATAGAAAACCAAACTTGAAATGAACTCACACCAAGAATGCACACTCAATCCCAATGAGGGATAGGTGTTGTCATATGGCGGAGGAGCTAAAGGAAAGTACTTGAAAGAAACTACTCAACATCAAGAATGTGCACTCAAGATCCCGCTGAGGGTGAGGTGCTAACATATGACGGAGTGTTAAATTGAAAGCTAGAAATTAATAGGCGGATAACCAGCCATGAAGCTATTACAAACTAATTCATCCGCTGCGGCGGGCATCCACAGAATTGTGGGGATTCACCACTATGAAAGTGGGTACAAGAGTGTTACAATCAAATTATCCACACTGGCGGTAAACCATCCAGGGGTACTTATGTGAGAAGAAGAAGAATTAATTGCAGTGATTAGAACTGGAACAGTACTACTGTTTACAGTCTTTACAAATAAGAAATAAGCTGCAAATTACATATGAATTACAATAGTCTTCAAACACATGAGTAATAGATGATCTCTTACAATTATTTAACTCTCTAACTACTGATAATGAATCAAAAATCAGAACTTCTAAAGTCTGATACAAAAAACAGTAAACTGAAAGTGTCAACCAGCAACTGTGAAAATCATTTAAATATTCATAACTCACTAATTTCACCTCCGAATCGAATGATGTCTTTTGCAAAGGTCTCCTAGGAGGTAGGCGCCCAAAAATCAAACACCAAGCAGCAGCAATTTTCAACTTATATCATCTTGCACAAATCCCAATGCTCTTAGAAAAGTACGGCCCTCCTTGGAGGGGCGATTTTCATTTAAAAATCAGACACTTCAAAATAAATTCCCAAAATAAACATGAAGGATTGCCCAAGGTCAGCAAATAGATTGATGAAGTACCCAGAACCAAATTCAAATTGGAAAATAAGCTATGAATCAAAATCACCTTCAGTTGTAGATGAACCAACAAACCAAAATTGCCAAAATCTCCAGAATTCTTCAATCAAATGAGCTCAAACTGCTAGTCTGATGTTGAGAAGCAGCAATGTAGCCAACTAGGTGTTATCTTGCAAACACGAAATTGGACGAAAGGCTAGGAGGTAGACATCCCCGAAGCAAAATATCATTTGTCATTCCGACAGCATAACTTTAGCATAATTTTCATGGATCAAATGCTGGAGCAAAATCCTTCATTAAATAGAAGCTCACAAACTCTTCAAATTTCTGAGAAAGCACACCAAAGGACACAGGAGTCCTTTCAAATTTCCAAAAACAAATAACTCCTCAAGATGGCGTCCTTTTTTGCATAATAAGAATTTCACTTTATTTTAAAATTCTCTCTTATTAAAGTGGCGTCCACTTTTCCCAAGGCATTATGTTCTTATCAATAATTAATAAATCTCCTCATGAAGGCGTCACCCTTCCAAGTCCCCTTTTTAAACACAACTTAAAGTTGTTCTCCTAGGCCAAGGGGGTCAACTGCAAAATATAACCTTGATGTCTTTATTCAACATAAAAATGCCTTAAGAGGTCAGACATGAATTGCAAATAATTGCTCCAACTGAAAATGAAGTACTGAAAGCTGACAAACTCCATACTGCTTAAAATAGAATTTACTATAAATAGTAAACTCTCAGAAATGCCAAAGAACCTCAGAATTGGAAACCCTAATTTTACCTCACACACGCCTACAGGCTTCTGGAATAGGCTGATGAGTGTCAGAACAGATTACTGATGAGAAGGGGACATTATAGGATTGTAGCCTGCTTCTTTACTACCTTGATTTTTCGATCCAGTTGATCGGGATGATTTTGGAGATACTCTAGCTTGTGATATTTGTACCTTCGTCTTCATCATAGACATCACAATGTCAAAAATTGCTGAAGACGGATCTTGAGCATTTGGCGTGGCGTTCTCATGTGAAGATTTGGGATTAGAAGTAGAAGCTTCTTTTCCCTTTTCATTTGACTTCTGTCTTTCTTCCTCTTCTTTCTGTGCTTTGAAGTGCTAGGCACGTGTGAACATAGGTGTCAAAATATTCTCATGGTTGACAGCGAAAGAATATTGATGGTAGTCTTCTTCTTGATTTACGGGTTCGTTGTTGAAGTATCCCGTTGCGGAGTCGCCATCAAAGTTGTCTGTTTGTGGTGAGACAACACTCGCATTAGAAGGTACAAAACTTGAGCTTGGTGTAGCTTCGGCATATCCCATGATCTAATTCTTTCTTTGATTCTCAAGATAGTCGGATCCAGTGTGTTCTCTTGTATCGTGGAAATAGAAAAACACATTAGACTTCTCAGCGTTTGCTTGTCTTGGCAGAGGGCCTGGAAATCTAGGCTTATAGTTATTGAATGGCTGGAAAATTTTCCTCTTTGGCTGGTAAGGTTGTTGAGGCTGTACTGTTGTTGTTGTTGATACTGTGGTGGTGTGGGCAGTGCTTACTGCCCTTGATTGGGTGATTGTCTCTTGAGGATAGTCACCTCATTTGCTACCTTTTGTAGCAGTGGATCTGCTTGTACTTGGACCAGAGGTCTGATAGCGTCATTCTTCATCTTGCCATATGTGATCATGTTGTCCTCCAGTTCGATAGCTCTTTCTTGTGCAACTAGCAAGTCCACTTCGTGGTTTCCTTTTATGAAGAACGCTATCTCCAAGGGAAGGGCGTTGATTAAGCTGCTCATCAGAATCTTGTCTACTGGATTGAGCATATGAGAGAGACGCGTAATGAGGTGATTAAACCTTGCTACGAATTCTCTCATCGGTTCTGTGGGCTCCATCTTTGAGTTTGATAATCGAGCAAACAGTTGATGGCTATCTTTGGCAGGTTTGAACCTTGCCAAGAACTTTTCACTCATGACTTCCTAGCTTGTGATGATACCTGGTTGCAAATGGTTGAACCAGTCGGTAGCATTTTCCTCAAGAGTTTCAACAAAGAGTTGAATGGCGATATCTTCATGAGGTACAAACAAAACGGAGCAAGCCGCTATGAATACTGAGATATGCTCGTCGGGGTGTCTAGCCCCATCGCCATAGAATCTTAGGAAATGTTTCTGCGGTCCTTTGGGAAGTTCATGGTGACCTTGTAGGGCCAATGGGCCTATGTCAGTACCCCATGGTAATGGGGTTGTACGTTTTACATTTCTTGCATTACGACCATTGTTGTTGTTGTTGCCATTGTCGTTGTTACGACCATTGCCGTTATTGTTGTTATCGGCCATTATTTGAGCTTGAGGCTCTTGTTGTAGATCTTCTTGAAAATGCTCAGGAACCTCTTTGAAGACTTGCTCTATGTTGGATGCTTCTCCAACGTTTTCTTGAAATAGAGGATTGGTTCTCCTCCTTGTATATACTTGATAAGCCAAGGTGCTTACTGCCACGCAGGAGGTGGTAATACTGGCCTTCCGGCTGCAAGATCAGCCTTCCATTCTTCCTTGTCCATAGTAATAGCTACGGCCCTCCACTGAGCAGGTGATGTATTTTTCTCGAAGATGAAGGTACGCAGACTACTGATGATGTCCTATTGCTCTCTTCCAATGAATGTAAGATTTGGTTGGAGAGTCGCCAGAGCAAGATCTGGTTGTTCAATTGGGGCCCAAGGATGCCAGATAGTCATTCCTGTGACATAAAAGCGTTAGCTTTTCTTGAAGTTTTATGCCTCGTTGCCTCACGGTGGGTGCTAGAAAACTGTTGGCGTTTCAATTAGCACCTCTAGAGTGCTTATTGGAAACAGATAGCTATGCACAATGCGTGATGATTGCTCTTCAAATTATGGAGGGGAAGCTCCCTTTTGTTTGCTGATGTTTATGTAAAAGTAAATGGGCTTAAAGTTCCTATCTGTTTTTACTCAGCAGGAAAGACACAAGGGTGCATAAACACAATGCGTTGCAGCTAAGGTTTTCTCTGGTTTCTGTAGATCTTAACTACAACTATGCTAACTTTTAATCTATCCTATCTCCTCAAGGTAAACAGAGCATGAGGGCATAGGACTGGGAATGGATTGGTTGGATTACTTGGATTGGCTGTCTCTCAAAATGCATCGGATGCTTTGAACTCTCAGATCTATGCTAGAATAAGGCTTTATGCAAGCAATCACTCTTTACGGTAAGATGGATCTTAGGATTGCCAAGGAGGAGGAACCCCTGTCCAAGGTATACGCTGGGATGCAACTTACTAGAAACAACAAATCATGATGAACTGGCTAACAGGATTCTAGAGGAGGTGACGATGCCTATCCAAAAGTGTAGGCTAAAAAGCACATCATTACACAACATAAAATGACAATCATTAACAACAAAATACCCAAGGAGGTGATGACACCTGTCCAAGGGGGAAATTGAAACAATAGATTGTTAGAACAAGACGATGAAAGAACTTGAATCTTTAGATCAAATTGCATGTGCCTTTTGATTTCTTTCTCCAAACTTTCTCAATGAATTACAAAGATTTGGGACAGCAAAGGTACAAAATCATACACAATTGCTTGTCAAACCAAATAACTCTCATCCAAGAGTGAACAAATATGCACTTGCAAGCTTGTTGGAAACAATGGGGCAACAATTTTGTGTAGTAAATAAAGGTTACAAAATACTGAGCCCAAGGCTCTTATTTATAGAACTCAAAGGAGTAGGCAACCCTAAAATCTCCTTGAGTTAACATAGAGTTCTTACCAATCAATCAACAAGATTTATTCCTAAAAAGTAGGAAACCTATCATTTAACTGGAAGTCTACTTCAGTTAACTGAAACTAAACTAAGAGAGAACTCAAAGTACAAAAGGTGTCTTCAAGATAGACATCCACGATTAGTGGAGATATACATCCATAGTTAGTGGAAGTCAAAGTAGAGATCCACAATTAATGGAAATAGACATGCATGATTTGTGGAATAGTTAGTTAACTTGGAAGGAAGCATCAAGTTAACTATTGTTCGTCATAAATGCTAACTTGGTAAGACATCGCAACTAGGTGTCTTACACCTCACCACCTCCAATCAACAACTCTTCTATCCATTCGTTGACTTCTTCTGCCTCTGGACAGTCAATGCTCTGTAGGATGATGATGATGTTGCGCTTCGACATCTCTTCTCCACTCGCAAGCTGCTGCTGATATTCAATACATTTTGCAGCTGCGTCATCCAGCTTGGCGGACATGTTTGAAATCTTCCTCAACTCGCAACTAGCAGGGTCACTGCAAAAAGTACCACAGATGAGATCTTGGAACTGTTTTTGCACTGCGTCTAGCTCAATGTATGCACCTCCCTCGTGCTGGTAGAGGCAAGGGATGGATATTACCAACGTTCTTACGAAGTTGATAAAACTTGCTACAATCTGTCAATACTCAATCAACTCCACAAAATTGGCATCATAGGCTTTCACCTTGTATGCCAGCTGTTCTTTCCAAGTGAAAAGATGTCACTTATTCTCTACAATGGTAACTGATTGGTACGCCAATTGTAGGTTTGAAACTGTGATCTCATCCCTCGGCCTCTTCTCTGCTGTCCGTTGGTCTAACTGTTGAATTGTAGGTTTGACGAGCTCTGGACCTCAACTGGTACAACTTTGCAAGTACATACTGTCCTTTGATGACAAATTCTTCCACTTGACTTCTCAAGTGTTTTCCATATAGGATCAGTTGGTGATGATTTTGCTCCGCGTGGAGGTCTAGCATCTCTTGTGGCAAAGTAGAGATGTTTGGAGTACCATGCATCAAGCTAGATATGTATAACCTCAGTTGCTGGTTTTCAGCCTTCAAGGCTGCTTTGTCTTTGTCGTCCTTTGCCATTCTTTCTTGGACACTCATTGATGCAATTCCAAGAAGATTTGCCTCCACTTGACGAGTGGTCTTATCGAGGTTGACCTTCAACAAAGTGAAGTCCCCAACCTTTGCCTCATGTATATTCCTGTCTTTTGGTGGTGCAGCTATCTATGACAATTTCATTATCAGCATTCTTTCCTACGTGGACCTGCTTATTCATTTTCTTCGTTGGCATGTCTTGAGGGACATTGTCGAATTCTGTGAAGTCCAACTGGTAGGATGGCCTTTGTCTCTTCCTTCCTGGGAGGTTCTCAAGCCAAGATGAATTATGACTAGCCTCTCTGGAAGGAGGGGCGTTAGGCCCTTGAATGCTTGATGTATGAGATTGCATCGTGATGTCGTGTGGTGGCGAATCCAAGTCAACAAAGACTGGTGACTACTGTAGTGGTGGCGAAGTGGGAGGCTCTATTTCCACTAATGGTACTGTATCAGCTACAATTGCTTCCATCATTGGCTTTGTCTCAGCTGTGATCATCTCAATCATTGGCTCAACTGTAGCTGTTTCCATGACTGGTTCAAGTATTCTTGTGGTTGTCTCCACATGTATCTCTTGCTGATTTGTGTTCTTCCCCTTGTGTGCCCTGACATCCTCATTCCTCTGGGAGGGTTACTCGATTGCTTTAGTCTGGGCTTCTTCCTTGATGTGGAAGGTAGTGAAGGATGAACTGGTGGCGGCTTTGTGTGGAGAATTACTACCTTCCTTGTCTTCTTACTATCCAAGTAGAGTAAACTATTTCTGACAAGCCTACTTGTCCTTTCCTCTATAGATGTACTCTCCTTGGCGTACCAATCCACTTTTCCAAATGGTGTTGACTCCACTTGATCCACGAAGAATGAAGGAAGAATTACTTCCCCATTGTCATCCGGTAGGCCTTCCACATCTTCTGACATGAAGTCAACAATTTGTAGAAGTCTAAACTGGGTGTAGTTACATCTTCGTACATCAAACTCATCTTCACAGTTGACCCAATAATCTTCCATGGAAGACTCGTGTGAAGAGTGCTGCTCAAGGTGTGTTGCATAAAGGCCTCTAGGATCATACAACCGTCTCTCAATGAGATATTTGAGATTAAGTCTCATCGTCTCTTGGCACATGGTTTTGGCATCATCTGCTATCTTACACCTGTAGAGTCCCATATGGAAAGGAAAGCTCGCAGCCGTCTTGCATTTGAGACGCAGATGAGAATGAACTTCGACCAATTGCCGCAAGAACTCCATGAAGACTACCCTATCTGAAGGGTAGTGAGGTAACATGGCAATATGACTGTTGTATCAATATATGCTTATATAGGTGAAGGTGGGGAATTGGATGAACCAATTTGCCTAGTCCACCATTGCCTCCTTGGCCATTGGTGATATACGTATATGCATCTCATGGTTGAGGTCCCTTATGGTGTGCATTGTGAAGAGATCATTTGTTCGCTTGAAGTGTCATTCAACTAGTGTGAACTCAAGTCGCGGAAAATGTTCGTGGACCCTCTGCACACTATAATGTCCCCTTCTCATCAGTGATCAGCTCAGTTGCTCATCAGCCTATTTCGGAGGCCCGTAGGCTCGTTGAGGTAAAATTAGGGTTTCCTTGCTTGGAGGTTTGAGCATTTCTGGGTGTTTACTATTTATAGTAAATACTATTTTTGGCAGTGGTCCTATTGGTAGTGCTTCAGTATGTTTCTAATTTTGTTGGAGCAGTTGGTAATTTTGGTGTAGCTTTCAAAATGCAAAAGTTGATGGCAATTATTTAATAAAAGGCAATTAATGTTATGTTTCTTTGTTGACCCCTTGGCCTAGGAGGATAACTTTAAGTTGTGTTTAAAAGAAGGGCTTGGAGAGGGACGCCTTCATAAAGGTGTTTTAATATTTTTAATAAAGTTTTTATGTTGCCTTGAAGTGGGACGCCATCTTGAGGAATTATGTATTTTGGAAATTTGAAAAGTTTCTTCTATGGCTTTTGGTGTGCCTTGAAGGGAAGTTGATGAGTTTTCTCCTTTCCTATAAAAGTGAAGTTCTGCTCCAGCATTTGTATCCATGAAATTATGCTAAAGTTATGCTGTCGAAATGACATTGTGATTATTTCTTCAAGGGATGCTTACCTCCTAGATTCCAATCAATTTCGTGTTTGAGAGACAACACCTAATTGGTTTTTTATTGTTGCTTTTCATTTAGACTAGTAGATGGAGCAATAGTTGAAGATTTTTGGAGTTTTGTCAAATTCCGAGTTGTTGGTTCATATACAGCTGAAAGTGAATTTTGTATGCAGCTCATTGAATAAATTCAATTTGGTTCTGTGTATGGTTGATATGTGTTTGTCTACCATGGGCCCCCCTTTCCACCAAATTTGAGATTTTATTATTAAGTTTCAGATTTTATATGCCAAAATCGCCCCTCAAGGAGGGTCGTACCATTCATTCATGGTCTTGGGATTCGTGCCAAATAAACAGGGATGATTTGATGCAGTTTTATGATCTGATTTGGGGCGCCATCCTCCTAGAAGACCTTTGCACTTCGTTTCATGCCATTCAGAGGTATTTTGGTGAAGTTATGAGCATTTAATTGATTTTACAGTTGCTGGTTATTCATTTTCAGAATTGCAGATTTACATTAGACTTGTTTCAGTTTGAATTTCCAGTCCTTTCTTCATCAATTATTGTTAATATTTAACATGGAATCATCCAGTATCTCGGTGCTTTGAATTCATTGTAATATTCACGTAATTTGCAACTCTCTTTTCATATTGTAAGACTGTAAATAGTAGTACTATTCTAGTCCTTTATTGCTGCAATTATTTCTTATTTCTCACATTAAGTACCCCTGGATGGTTTACCGCCAGTGTGGAGAATAAATATCTAATCTCTTTTGTACCCACTGTCAAGTGGTGAATCCCCACTCTTGAGTGGATGCCCGACACAGCGGATGGATTAGTAGTTGGAGTTCTTTTCTATGGCTGGTTATCCGCCTTAGTTTCTTTAAATTTGTAATAAGTACTCTGCCATATGTTAGCACCTCGCCCTCAATGGGATGTTGAGTGCACATTCTTGGCATTGAGTTTTATCTTCAGTTTCCAGTTGTATTCTATTTTTGTATCAAGTTTGGATCCTAGGGATCTTCTGACCATATGCCCGCCCCTCTTCCTTAAGTGGTTTTAGGGCGCATTCTTGGTTAGAGTTTCTTTGATAGTGTTTTGGATTTGGTGCTAACGCTAATCAAGTTGGCCAAGTGTTGGTGATTGTGTAAAACTGTGGCAAAAAATTGGTTAGCATATTTCACACACCTAAGGTTCCTGCAGTGTTTAATGCTCTAAACTGGCTTTGGAAGGCAATCAGGTATACAAGATATGAGCACATATGGAACCTGTGAGCCTCTAAGAACTCGGTCATTTGCTGGTGGGGTGTATCACTGATGAGGGTGGGCCAGTCGTAATGCTCTCTGTTGCTTACTATCTTGGCAATGATGTAGTACATCCACGACTGAAATTGGTTTGCTTCCTCATGTCCAATGATATGGTTGAGTAGCGTGATCATCACTGCATACTCATCTCGAAACTCTCCATGCCCCACATTCTTGGGCAAGTTGGCCTTTTTCACTTTTAGCCATTTTTTTGCTATTCTTTGTTGGCACTTATCTTTTGATGCTTCAAATGCCCTTTCGCATTCTCTCACAGATATGACCACATTGGTCGAACATGGTGAAATAACAAAACACTTTTTGACATCCTTAGGTTTAAGGCTGCGAATCACTCGCCCATCCATTGAGCGAATTTCTCGTGTGGTAGGGTTGTACTGCCTAATGCAAGCAATTACAAACTCCACGCTCTGTAATGTGATCGGGATTGATGTAGCCTCAAGCAATTTGGATTGCTTGATGTTCTGTAATGTGATCTGGTCTATGCCCTCCAACCTTTCTGAGTTGACCTCTGGGTGCACTTGATGCAAGTTAGTGTCTGTCGTTTTCAAGAAATCATGATACAAGACTGTTTTGGTCTTGTATTGTACTTGGGAGAACTGCATTTTGAAAAAATTAAAGATCAACTGTGCACACGATGCTATTTAGACAACTTTTGAAAACCCTTAAAAATAGCACCTGTTGAGAAGTATTTTTCCGGAAAAAATTTGACACATGGGTTTTGTTCTTGCTTCAATGCTGAACAAACCCAGTTCGTTTGATTTTCGAATCTTTGACTTTTTGGAAAAATCCCTAAAAATAGGGGCAACAAGTTTGTTGTTTCTGGAAAATTCAACAAGTGGGTTTTGTTGCAAAAGCTGTGCTAGTCATACCCAGTTGGTCAGATCTGTGATTGCCTATTGCTTTCTGGGACATGCAAGAAGATCTAAGACAAGAAAATAGGAAAAAGGCAAGAAGAAGATTGGAAGTTATCAACTGCCTTTATGGAAAAATGATGCCTCTGGATGCAACCTCTGAGAAATTATCCTTGTGTGCAACTGATCTTCAAAAATATGAAGAACGATGAAAACCCCTCTTTCAAATCTTGAAAGGACATCTTGGAGAGAAAATTGTTGTTTTAGCCTTCAACTTGCAAAGAAAGATAATGAAATATGACGCCTAGGCTTGATATATAATGATTCAAGTTTGAATGTATCAAGTTTGGGCGCCAATTCATGATTGAGGAGTGATTTGGCTGATCTGGAGTTCTCAAAACTGATTTCCACTGATTGTGGGACGTTTTAGACATGAAAAGCCTTCAAAATATCTAACTCTAGTCAACATATCTTGCTTTGACTTTTAGGTGTGCTTTTGAGGAGTTTAACACTTTTTCCATGGCGAAGTGCCTCCGTTCAATCCCTGACTCTGGTTATTTAGTTGATCTTGAGCTGTTGCTGATAGATCCATTGTTGAGATGGAACAACTCTAATTGAGTGTGCTTGGGAGCTGCAAAGCTCAAAAACTAAATCTGATGTCTCAAATTCAAGGGTGCCTTTTCCCAGCAAGGGCACTTTTAGCTTCAGACTTAGTCAATTTCTTGACTGTTCTTCAATTCCTCCATTTTGACCCTCCATGCTTTGATCTAAGATCACCACTGACTGATGATCTTGTTGAAACATGGGATGGATAACCAACTTAGTCCTGGAAAGGATGACTGGTTTTGCGGATTCTGAAAGTTGGTTTATGTCCTTCAAAAGCATGGGCGCCCCTGGCCTGCAGGGGTGCTATTGGCTTTTTTGACTCATGATTTTCAAGTTGCAAACCTTCACGAATGGTCTCAGTTTGATCTTTGTTGTCAGATGTATGATTTGTTCATTGTCTTCGCTAATAGTGCCATTGTTGAGATTGATCAAAATGAAGGTCATCTTGGAGGTCACTAAGCTTGTAGACTGCATCTGATTGCCCAAAAAGATGGGTGCCTATTTCTAGCAGGGGCACTTTTCCTTGACACTTGTTCAATTTCTCCATGTTCTTCATCTCACCTTCACCTTTGGTGTTTTTTTCTTGATCTTTATCTATGGATGCTTGACAGGTCCTGTGATTGTGTAGCTGGATTGATCGCGAAGCTGAGAGAGTGCTAAACAGATGCCTTATAGAAAGCAGTGATTGAAAACCTCATCAGGTGACTTAGAATGAAGGGAACCCCTGGCTAGCAAGGGCGCTTTTTCCTTGATGTGTAATGATTTACCTTCCATTTTGCATGCTCTAACGGTCAATGTTTGTTGTTGTTTGATGTGTCTCGTAGGTTGGCGAATAGGTTCATTGCAAAGCTGAGTTGATGCCGATGAGATCACCTGAAGGTAAACTGAAATATACCGAGCCAAATTTTTTCGATTTTCAATTGCAAGTTACAATTAACAAGCACCCGTTAAGGTTAGCTCATAAACCAAAACGATGCTGAAAGCAACTCTAACCAGAATGTACACCAGGATCCCGATGTGGGCAAGGTGTGAGCATTGGTCAGAGGATCTTAAGAAAATGCTGAAACAAGAACTCTAACCAAGAAATGCGTCGGCGAACGACGGGCATATGGTCAGAGGATCCCTATCTATTGCAATACTGAAAAATAACTCAACACCAAGTATGTGCTACTCAATCCATGATGGAGATGAGGCGACCATATGGCGGAGACTTATGCAATTACAATGCAAATCAAGTAAATAGGCGGCAAGCCAGCCTCTTCCACTTATTCAATGGGCAGTTACAAACATGAGATTAACAGAAATAAGGAAGATGCTGACAGTACTACTGTTCAGCTTACAATATCAGAGATTTATCTGTTAAGCACAAGATAAGAGGAGGCTTCAATGTTGCAACAATGTATAATGCTATCCTTAAATCCTCTCAATGTCTTTCCTTTCAAACCAAACTCAAATGAAGTATTCTATGCACGCTGTTATGACAGAGTAAGGACTGAAAACTGTTAACCAGCAGTACAGTAGTTCAATGATATGCTTACAAAACACTCCCTACTCACCCAAAATGCATGAAAACTGATGCAAACAACTCCTATGATGAAGGCGCCTATGATGAAGACACAAAACAGAACCAAAATGCTGTTATTTATTTTCTGCACAAATCCCAGGGCATCAAGAATGGTACGGGTTTATGAGAGGGGCGATTTTCTTCTTAAAATTCAAGTTCTTCAAATAAAAATCTGCAAATTGGTGCAAAGGGGCGCCCACCCTAGACAAGAAGAAATAAACAACACCCAGAATGATATCTTTTTGTATTTTTGAAATATGAATGAAAACTACAATCAGCTATGTTCTCAGCAACTCCATAAAATAACATGAAAATGCAAATAACTGAACTACAAATGCATTAACTCACAACAAAGCAATCCTCACTACAAAATTCACTCAAAACAAGCAAACCTCTCCACTAGGTGCTGTCTCACAAGTACGAAGTTGAGCCTAGCTAGGAGGCATTCATTCCTCGAAGCAATCCTCTCACCATTTCGGCAGCATAACTTTACTCAAGATGTTGGATGATGAAAAAGAAGACCAAGACCTCCTTTTATAAACTTGTGATGACTTTCCAGAAGCTTCTAGAAACCCTAACTTTCAAATTTGAATTTTCACCTTACCCTCCAAAGATGGCGTCCCTTTTGTCTTGATGCAATTTTGACCTTTTAATTTAAAATAATCTTTCACCAAAGATGGGCGTACCTTTTCAAGCAATTGATTTTGAACCTTAAGGAAATATAAAAATACCTTCATGAGGCGCCACCCCTCAAAGTCCCCTTTTTAAGAACAACTTAAGTTGTTTTCACTAGACCAAGGGGTCATAATATTAGAATATAACTTTAAAATATAATATTTTAAATCAACTGGACAAATCTCACCAAAAATGCTTCCCAAGGTCAAGATTGATCAAACCAATTGAAATGTCTGAAAATGAGAGCCAGCCGTGCCGAAGCCAACAGGACCACTGCCAGAAATAGAATTTACTAAAAATAGTAAATTCGTGAAAGTGCTCAGAATGCCAAGAAGAACACATCACCGAAAAGCTCACGAAAAACCCAGAAGGAATCCGCAGTTCAATCACCAATCCGTGAGAACAGGAAACCACCAACCAAGAAACCCTAATTTCACCACCGAGAAGCCTACGGATCTCCAGAATAGGCCAACGGTCAACATAAGAAGTCAAGCACGAGAAGGGGAAATTATAGTCCGTCGTCCCAAAGATTGCTTGTCCTCAAGCAATCGCAAACCCGGATGCTGCAGAATCTCCTCATCCTCCCAAGTCGCATCCTCCATGGGCAAGTTCTTCCACTTCACCAAATACTCTCTGATTGTTCTTTTCCTCAAAGAACGCTCTCTGGAATCAAGAATCTCCTCAAGAATCAAAACTAACTGTCCTTCTTCATCCAAAGGTGGCAATTGTGATGAAGCAATAACGTTGTGTCCAAGTGCCTTCTTGAGGCGAGACAAGTGGAAGACATTGTGCACCTTGCTACTCGAAGGTAGCTCCAACTCATACGCTACTGCTCCCACCTTTCTGATAACCTTGAACGGCCCATAGAAGCGAGGCTTGAGCTTCTCAGCTCCACTTTTCTTGAGAGTAGATTGTCTGTAAGGCTGTAGTCGAAAATAAACCATATCTCCAACCTCAAAAGAGCGCTCAACACGCCGCTGATCAGCGTACATCTTTTGCTGATTCTGTGCAATCTGCAGATTGTTCTTCAAAGATTTCAAGATATCTTGACTCTGCTGTAACATATCCTTGGCTTGAAGGGCTTTGCTATCACCAAACACCAAATCAGCAAAGCTAGGAGCCTCATAACCATAAAGAGCCATGAAAGGTGACATCCTTATTGACATGTGAAAGGAAGAATTGTAGCAATACTCGCCTAAGTGAAGCCATTTCACCCATGCTCTTTGCTGTTCTGAAAAGTTCCTCAAATAACTTTCCAACCACTTGTTTACTATCTCTGTTTGCCCATCAGTTTGAGGGTGATAACTAGTGCTTGGAGTAAGCACTGTACCACTCATTCTGAAGACCTCTTGCCAAAAGGTGCTTAGGAACTTGCTGTCCCTATCACTCACAATGTTTCTTGGCAACCCATGCAATCTAAACACCTCATGAAAAAACAGATCTGCAACTTGAGCTGCTGAAAATGAGCTGGTAATGGCAAAGAAATGAGCAAATTTTGTCAATCTATCTACTACAACATAGATACAATCTCTTCCTTGAACTTTGGGTAAACCAGTGATGAAGTCCATTGAGATGCTTTCCCACTTTTGATTGGGAATGGGAAGAGGTTGCAGCAGACCAGCTAGTAGTGTATGCTCATTTTTATTCATCTGGCAAGTAGGACACTCCTGAATGTAACGTTGAACTTCTCCTTTCAACCCTTTCCAAGAAAATCTTTCCCGGATCTGCCTATATGTCTTGAAGAATCCCTAATAACCAGCAAGTGGAGTGTCATGAAATGTCAACAAAATCTTCTTTTTGAGCTTCGAATCAGCCACCAAAAAGATTCTTCCCTTGTAGTGTATCAGCCCTTCAACCACCTTGTACCTTTCGTCATGAAAAGTACCCTCCATAATGCTGGTTGCAAACTGATCTTTGGCATAATCAGCAAGCAACATGTTCTTCCAATCAGCAGTAAGCTCACATAATGAGCTCAAATGAGGTCTTCTGGATAACGCATCAGCCACTATGTTGTTTTTGCCTTTGACATACTCAGTGTCAAAATCGTAAGCTTGAAGCTTACTCACCCACTTCTGTTGCCTCTTGTTCAAATCTTTCTGATGCATGAAATGCTTGAGACTGTTGTGATCAGTCTTGACCACAAACTTGCTCCCCACCAAGTATTGTCTGAACTTGGCTAATGCATGCATGATTGCAAGCATTTCCTTGTCATAGATAGAGTAGGCCCTCTCAACTCCTCTTAATTTTCTGCTCTCAAACACAATGGGATGTTTATCTTGCATTAAAACAGCCCCAACACCTTCACTGGATGCATCACACTGTAGCTCGAAGGGCTTGGAAAAATCCGGAATAGCAAGAACAGGACAAGAACTCATTATTTTCTTAAACTTGTCAAAAGTACTCTGAGCCTTTTTTGACCAGCAAAAAGCTCCCTTTTTCGTGAGGTCAGTAAGAGGAGCAGCATTCTGTGAGTAACCCTTCACAAACCTTCTGTAAAATCCGCAAAGGCCCAAAAACCCTTTCAAGTGAGTCAGGTTCTCAGGAGGTGGCCAATCAACAATAGCCTTGATCTTTTCTGGATCAACCTTCACACCTTTAGCACTGATTATGTGACCAAGGTAAAGTAGCTCCTTCATTCCAAATTCACATTTGGATTCTTTGGCAAACAAGCTCTCTGATTCCAGAATGTTAAGCACTTCCTCCAAGTGCTTGAGATGTTCTTCCCAAGTCTTGCTGAAAATCAAGATGTCATCAAAAAATATCAGCACAAACTTCCTCAACTGCTTCTGAAAGACTCTGTTCATGCAAGATTGGAAGGTAGCAGGAGCATTAGTCAACCCAAATGGCATGACTAGGAACTCAAAGTGACCATAGTGACATCGGAAGGCTGTCTTCTCAACATCAGATCCTCTCATCCGAATCTGATAGTAGCCCGACCTCAAATCTATCTTCGAAAAGAACTTGGCTCCATGCAGCTCATCAATGAGCTCATCTATCCTTGGAATGGGATATCGATTTTTGATGGTGCTTTGATTCAAGGCACGATAATCTACACACATACGAATGGTACCATCCTTCTTCACTAGAACAACTGCTGAAGCAAAGGGACTCTTACTTGGACGAATGAAGCCCATCTCCAAGAGCTCCCTAATGTTCTTTTCAATCTCATCCTTTTGCTTTTTGGGGTACCGATATGGAGTTGTGATTACTGGCTTAGCTCCTTCCTGTTGATGTGTTTTTTGTGACCGCACCAATGCAGAATAAAGTCGCCAACGGCTACCCTATCCTCTCTTGATCAAAGTATTCCGCATGCTAAGATTGCAAGAAAGTTCATGCGTTCAACTCCAAGGTTCTTTCAGTGTGAATAGGCTCAGTTGGCTCGATGTGATTTTGCTCGTATTTCAAGGGGACTTACGGAATTGTTCAGCAGCAGAGGAAGGGATTTCCACAATTCGACAGATTTATCAATGAAGTACAGATTTCCTATTCTAACTAGAAAGTACTGAATTGAAATGGTGTAAGGTTTAGAGAGCCTAAATCTATTCTAAGTGTGGGATATGGCGATCAATCTTCACAAGCTTCAACCAGGCTCTGCTTTGCCTCGCTTCGGACAACCTCCACAAAACTGGTGCAATCTTCAGAGGAGTAGCTCAAGGTGTTCAGATCATAATTCAATGCGAAGACACCGTCACAACGACGCATACCAACGTGTGAATCACAAACGAAGTTAAGTCCGTGATGTTCCAGTTGACCATGCAAGGCGAACTCAACATCAACGAGCCCACTAGTGGTATGGATAGACGAAGTTTTGCTCAAATTGAAGACCACATTCCACAGCTAACATCTACTTGCATGGAATGAAAATTATACTACTTTGAACTATTTTACGCTACCATTTGAATCGGAAGGACGAAGAAACCTTGCTAGCTACTCACAACAAAGACGAAATTCACCATCAATGAAAAACTCTTGTATTGAGAGAGTGTTCACAACAATTTCTTACAAAGTTTTCAAGGGAAAACTTTCCCTCTTCTTCAAACTACTCTATCAATCTATACTAAGCTACTTCTAAGTTATCACCTAGCTGTCTCTCTATTCTAATCTCTATTGTCTAACTTCTACCTCTATGTCTAATGAGATACAAATGAGGGGGACTCCCCCTTTATATAGCTGGCCAAGTCCAACGGACGGCTCAGATTACAATCGGCTGGATGGCCCAGATCGTGCCACCTCAGCCCTAAACAAGATTCGCCCTAAAAACCGCCACAAAGGAGAGGGGTAATAAATGAGCCATTAATGGCCACCATCTTCTAGAAGATTCCAGCTTTGAAATGCGTTCACACTGCTTTGTTGTTCGCGTTCAGCCAATTCTGTTGATCGCTTGTAGGAGGGTAAAAGAGTCTCTAAGATTGCCTCAGATCAAATTTGATAGAATCTGGAGTTCAACTGCTCTTGATTTTCTTCTTGACGTTGTTCTTCAACCTTGCTTGGACTTCCACTCTTTTCTCCATCTTGAGTTTTGAAAACATTCCTTATTAGTCACTAGGTCTCAACACTTAGCCATTTTCTTGCAACTTTCCTCCCTTCGAAGTTGAAATGTCATCGTGGAATGCTTGCTTCATCACTTTAGGTCATCACCGCCCGGCCTCGACGTTCCTCCTGCAAAACAAGCAAGGAGAAGAGCATTAGAACACTTCATAATATAAATTCATCTTACTTACTTGATTTTCACGCTTTGATCTTCAAGGGCTCATCGTTTTTCCTTAGCCAACTTCGCGTTCAAATTCTTCATGCCTTGGCCAAATTTTCAACCCATCTTGTCTTTTGCCTGGGTGTACTTTACTTCACATGCCTTGGCAATATTTTCTTAAATTTTAGGAAAATTCGTCAACCTGGTGCCCATTTGAAATCTTTATCACATAAACCTCAGCAAGCTGTGGAAGACCTTAAAATCCATTCCTCATTGATAATCTTCAATACCCAGAAGAAAATTTCCTTCAGAGCACGTCAAACTCATGGGTGCACAACGAACGGGTTCATCTAATTTTCTTGAATTTTGAACCTTAGAAAATATTCTTTCATCAAATTTATTCTTGTTCTTCGATCCTGGAGTATTTCTTTGCTCTGACTTGGAAATTTTTTTATTGTCCGTGCACTGCCAACATCTTCTGACTTCATCACTGGCAATCCTGCTCGTGCTCCAAGGAGATCTTCATCACCTTCATGCCCAGGCATATTTTCTAAGGAAGAAAATATTTTGCCTTAGAGAAATTTTAAATCACCTTGCATGCTGAAAATTTTCCTTAGAAAATTTTATTCGTTCGCCAGTGGTGGAAATTTCATCAACTTCACTTAGAATTTTTTTTTATTCATGAAGGCACCTGTCATGGAGGATATTTAATCCCAACGCCTGGCACATCCTTTATTTTATTCACCACCTTGTATTTTATCTTCACCCTTACCTTAGGCGCACCTCACTCTTGGAAGGAATAACTAGCCACGCCTAGCAACACTTTCATCTCCCCCTTCACCTTACCTTGGCGCACTTTATACATGTAGTGGGATATTTTTTTAAACTTCAACGCCTAGGCCATATTTTTCATTACTTAGCACTTTCAACGCCTTACTTATCACTCACCAACCTATACTCTTTAGGCGCACATCACACTTGGAGGGGAGTATTAACCACGCCTTAGCTTATTCATCCCTCACTTGGCATTTTCAACGCCCTCAACTCGTCTTCACATGGCCCCATTTGGGCGCATTTTCCCATGCAAGAAGGATGAAGATTTGTTGACTTGTTGACTAGCTTGAGCGCATTTAGCAAGGTGTGAAGGATAAAACTTTTACCACGCCTCCAACAAGTGACCCTTGGGCTTCCTCATTTTGTCCTTACATGCCTCTATTTGGGCGCATTTTGCACCTCATGCAGGATGAAAACATTTGACTTCTTTGACCCTTTCTTTCCTTGGGCGCATTTTGCCAGTGGAGGAGGATAAAACATTTGAATTTCTTTGACTTGAGTGGGAAGTGGGTGCATTTTCACATAGCTGCAGGATGGGCGCATTTAGGGGGGTGAGGAGGACGAACTTTTAACTTAGAATATTTTTCAATCTTCATCAGCTTCCCTTGGGCGCATTTTGGCTAGGTAGCAGGATGAACATCAACACTTAGAAATTTTCAAGCATGAGACCTTGCCTCTTCATCAAGCAGGGCGCATTTTGCCAAGGCAGGAGGATATCTTTCAGACTTAGAAATTTTTTAGCAACTCCTCAAGGATGGCGCATTTGGAGGTGGCAGGTGGATTTTCCATGCCTTAGAAACTTTTTCAAACACCTGAAGGCAAGCTGGGCGCATTTTTCATGTGGTGAAGGATAAAGTTCCAGACTTAGCTATTTTTCTCGTTTTGCCAGTTTCCCTGTGCCTTACTATTTATAGTAAGTCTCTCGATTTTGCGTCTCTGGAGCTCAGAATGATTTGAAATTTCAAACGCTGCATCCTCACGACCTTGTTACCCTGTTGACACTGCTATTTTTAGTCGGCCTGCTATTTTTAGCCCATTTCTGAAGGTGATTTACTATAAATAGTAACGCTTGCTTCTGATACCTCCACACCAGATTGACTTGAAATTCAAATGAGGCGCTCCTCACCACGTGACCTGCCTGCGACATCGGCGCATGCACCTCATTTGCTATTTTTAGCCTATTTCAAAATGACTTACTATAAATAGTAAGTGCTCCATTTGACTTCAAATTTTACCCAGAAGCTTGAAGGGCTGATTGCGGTGGTATACCTCGATTTTCGAAAATTCTGACTTTTTACCCCTCTTTTTGGGCTCCGAAGCTGGAAACCCTAATTTGTTCTGCATGCATACCAAATGGTCTCCGTTTATTCTCGTTTCGTTGCATTGCGATCACTCATTGATTCTGAAGTCTGGGAGGCGGCGCCGAATGCACCTGCTAAAAATAGTAAGTTCCTTCTGAGTGATTATCTCCATTTGCATGTCATACCACTGCGAAGCTCTCGAAAAACCCATAAGGAATCATTCGACATGCAAAAGAAACCCTGACATGCAAACCCTAAAAATAGCCTCGGAAGACTGAATTCTGAAAGTTGTCTCGTTTTGCATGTTATACCATCGCGAAGGTCTCGAAAAACCCAGAAGGAATATGCCGACATGCAAAGGAAAACTCTGCATCTAAGCCCCGAAATTGGCCCTGGAAGTTGGACTGCTAAAAATAGCAAGTTGTCCGTTTCAGCTCAAATTTTGCAGACGAGTTGCTTGATGTGTTATGAATGCAGTGTGACTGTTGAAACTTTGAAAATGCTGATGAAATGCCCTGAATTATACACTTACTAAAAATAGTAAGTTGTCAGAATCTGATGAAATTTCAGTGGAGACCTGTTGGAAGCAGCTTGATGACAACGTTAATCCTTGATTTCAATTCAAAACTTGATTTGACTTCGAACTGACCAGAAAGATGGAAACCCTAATTTTTAGACTCGGCCAAAACTTCAATTCAAGCTCAATGACGAGCACAATCCCGGAAAGACAGACAGTAGAAAAGAGAGACAATGATGAAACAAACTAACACCAAGCCAAAAGTCCGGAACGAAGCAAAAATTAGGGGGGCCCCCATTTGCAATGGGGCGATGTGTGAAAAAGGTCACAACACTTCCTTGAGCTCTATGACATGTTCTGAACCTCGATCAGGGGGTGGTCCAGGAGGTAAATCAGCAAACACTTTACTCTTCTTGGTGAGTAGAGACTGAATATCTAGAGGATAGTCTTTTTTTGTTTCAACCGGACTAGCCGGAAGAATCATACATTCCGCAACCCACTCCACTTGGTCATGACGTATCAGCCTTGCCATTCTCTTGAATGACACAATCTGAGGACCACCATTAGACATTCCTCTTAACACCACCTTCTTTCCAGCGGATTGAAATTTGAGTTCCATGGTTTGCAGATTTAAAGAGATCTCTCCAAGAGATCGCAGCCACTGAATGCCAAGGACCGCATCCGTATCTCCGATATTAACCACATAGAAGTCATCCTTGACTTCGTAATTGCCCAATTGCATGGACATGTTTGGAATCTTCTTGGTGCATGAGATGTGAAACCCATCAGCAACCATAACTTTGAAGCCTTCAAAATCTTCTGTTTGCAGCCCTTTCTTTGCCACCACAATTTCATCAATGAAGTTATGTGTTGCCCCAGTATCAATCAGAGCAACGATTCGCTGCCCTTTAATCATCCCTCGAACTTTGAAAGACTCATTCTTTTGGAAGGTCGAAAGTTGAGCCAATGCACCTCCACTTCCCTTTTCGTTTTCGGAATCTTTTGGAGCTCTTTCTTCTTCGCTGTCCTCAAAATCAGTCCGCTGATCTGAAAAATCAGAATTGCTTTCTTCAGCTGTATAGAATTCAATTTGATGAATTTTGGCTCCTTTTGGGCAAACATGATCTTGGGACCATTTTTCCTAACAACGGAAACATAATCCCTTTCTTTGGAGTTCATTGATAGTCTCTGGATCCAATCTTGTGCCCTGAGGTTTCTGCTGTTTGAACTCCTTATGGTGAGGTCTTTGATGAGGCCTTTTCCCTCTATCTCCTTTGTGAAATGATGGCTTGGAATGGAACTTCGCTTTGGGAACAGCCCACTCCATGTTTCTTGCTTTCTTCATTGCCTCCTGTAGGGAAGGTGGATCAAAAGCTTTAATCCAACCCTTGAGTGGCTCCATCAATCCTTCACTGAATAGGATCACTAATCTTCTTTCTGTGATTCCAGTGACCATTACTGAAAGTCTTTGGAACTCAGCTATGTAGGCATCAACTGTGCCATACTGCTTTAACTGTGCCA
Source organism: Sequoia sempervirens (assembly GCA_007258455.2). Lineage (NCBI taxonomy): Eukaryota > Viridiplantae > Streptophyta > Pinopsida > Cupressales > Cupressaceae > Sequoia > Sequoia sempervirens. The sequence goes on along the minus strand of VDFB02000008.1, from coordinate 211,196,361 downwards.
ACTCCCTGAAATGTACTTCTGGGTCCTTCTTCTCGAATCTCTCAATGAGTCTATTGGTAAACTCATCATAGGTAGTGATAGACCCATGACCTAAAGTGACTAGGCCATGGTACCACCACTCATGCGCTACCCCATCTAGGTGTAGCGTAGCGAACTTAATCGCTTCTTCTTCAGCCATTGGTCTAAGAGCTAGGTAGTTGTCTAGCTTCTGTATCCAAGCTCGAGCAGAACTGCTATCACTTCCATCAAAGTGGTGAAGCATAACCTTGTTGATAGCTTGATACAAGTCCCCTTGTACTGGTGTTCTCCTTTGTTCATAGTTCCTCCCTTTTCCCCTATTCTTCCTCCTAAGCTCCATGAAATCGTTGAAGGACATGTCTAGCTTGACTTCATCAGGAAGAGTTTCATACTCAGTACGGCCTATTCTCAGCTGCTCCAAAAATGAAGCATTTTCTTCAGGCTCTGGATGTGGGTTTACTGGTGCCAAAAACGTGGGTTTGAATGGTCTAGCAGAGATGTATGTGCTGCTTGCTGAAGGTTGGACAACATGTCCATTGTGCTGGTTGGAAGCACTGTGTTCCCTGGTATGCCTTGGATTGTTCTGTGGAGGGTTCTGACCCAATTTCCCCAACATGAGAGAAACCATATCTAACAAAGCATCCATCTTCCTATCGAACCCTTGTCCTGGATTGGACGTCCCTTCTATACCTTTTCCACTGTCACCTCTGTTGCCAGAACTTCTTTCATTGCCACCTAAAGTCCTTTCATTATCCCCCATTTCTGTTTCCTATGAAGGCTCCCAATTAGCCCTCAAAACCTCTAATGCTGTCTGACCTTCTGGAACCTGATACAACTGTTTCTGAATGGTATCCCTCTTGTATACCCTTGCTAAGTATCTCTGCTCTCTGTCACTCATAGAAGGCTATTTTCACAGGATGGCAGGATGCATGGCTCTGATACCACTGAAATATACCGAGCCAAATTTTTTCGATTTTCAATTGCAAGTTACAATTAACAAGCACCCGTTAAGGTTAGCTCATAAACCAAAACGATGCTGAAAGCAACTCTAACCAGAATGTACACCAGGATCCCGATGTGGGCAAGGTGTGAGCATTGGTCAGAGGATCTTAGGGAAATGCTGAAACAAGAACTCTAACCAAGAAATGCGTCAACGAACGACGGGCATATGGTCAGAGGATCCCTATCTATTGCAATACTGAAAAATAACTCAACACCAAGTATGTGCTACTCAATCCATGATGGAGATGAGGCGACCATATGGCGGAGACTTAGGCGGAGACTTATGCAATTACAATGCAAATCAAGTAAATAGGCGGCAAGCCAGCCTCTTCCACTTATTCAATGGGCAGTTACAAACATGAGATTAACAGAAATAAGGAAGATGCTGACAGTACTACTGTTCAGCTTACAATATCAGAGATTTATCTGTTAAGCACAAGATAAGAGGAGTCTTCAATGTTGCAACAATGTATAATGCTATCCTTAAATCCTCTCAATGTCTTTCCTTTCAAACCAAACTCAAATGAAGTATTCTATGCACGCTGTTATGACAGAGTAAGGACTGAAAACTGTTAACCAGCAGTACAGTAGTTCAATGATATGCTTACAAAACACTCCCTACTCACCCAAAATGCATGAAAACTGATGCAAACAACTCCTATGATGAAGGCGCCTATGATGAAGACACAAAACAGAACCAAAATGCTGTTATTTATTTTCTGCACAAATCCCAAGGCATCAAGAATGATACGGCTTTATGAGAGGGGCGATTTTCTTCTTAAAATTCAAGTTCTTCAAATAAAAATCTGCAAATTGGTGCAAAGGGGCGCCCACCCTAGACAAGAAGAAATAAGCAACACCCAGAATGATATCTTTTTGTATTTTTGAAATATGAATGAAAACTACAATCAGCTATGTTCTCAGCAACTCCAGAAAATAACATGAAAATGCAAATAACTGAACTACAAATGCATTAACTCACAACAAAGCAATCCTCACTACAAAATTCACTCAAAACAAGCAAACCTCTCCACTAGGTGCTGTCTCACAAGCACGAAGTTGAGCTTAGCTAGGAGGCATTCATTCCTCGAAGCAATCCTCTCACCATTTCGACAGCATAACTTTACTCAAGATGTTGGATGATGAAAAAGAAGACCAAGACCTCCTTTTATAAACTTGTGATGACTTTCCAGAAGCTTCTAGAAACCCTAACTTTCAAATTTGAATTTTCACCTTTCGCTCCAAAGATGGCGTCCTTTTGTCTTGATGCAATTTTGACTTTTAATTTAAAATAATCTTTCACCAAAGATGGGCGTACCTTTTCAAGCAATTGATTTTGAACCTTAAGGAAATATAAAAATACCTTCATGAGGCGCCACCCCTCAAAGTCCCCTTTTTAAGAACAACTTAAGTTGTTTTCACTAGACCAAGGGGTCATAATATTAGAATATAACTTTAAAATATAATATTTTAAATCAACTGGACAAATCTCACCAAAAATGCTTCCCAAGGTCAAGATTGATCAAACCAATTGAAATGTTTGAAAATGAGAGCCAACCGTGCCGAAGCCAACAGGGCCATTTGCCAGAAATAGAATTTACTAAAAATAGTAAATTCGTGAAAGTGCTCAGAATGCCAAGAAGAACACATCACTGAAAAGCTCACGAAAAACCCAGAAGGAATCCGCAGTTCAATCACCAATCCGTGAGCACAGGAAACCACCAACCAAGAAACCCTAATTTCACCACCGAGAAGCCTACGGGTCTCCAGAATAGGCCAACGGTCAACAGAAGAAGTCAAGCACGAGAAGGGGACATTACATAAACTTTCTCAAAAATTGACATCTAGATCTTCTTGTCAAGGGCGCCCCTGGTCAGCAGGGGTGCTTTTTCCCATGCTTGATTGCCATTTTTTATAGTACTTGCTTGCAACATCTCTCGACGTCGCTTATGTCTGTCGATGATCGATGAATCAGGTGACCTCGCTTGGCGATGCATTGGAAAGCCAGCAGAAACACGGAAGAGATGACTGCCTTGGTGAAAGTTGATGACCGCATTTGACCCTTGGAATCCAAGGGCGCTCCTGGCCAGCAAGGGCGCTTTTAGCTTGTAGTTTGCATTTCCTTTGAAAATCTTCATATGTTGACGCTTCGTGCTCACCGTGCATCGTGACTGACTTGAGCATTGTTGTTGACAACGCGGGCGCATGCATCTTAGCAATCACCTTCATCGTGTTGCATGTACGAGGGTTGGAAAAATGACTAAGGCATTTGACTGCCTAGCCTCCTCTTGGTAGCAAGGCGTGCATTCTCTAGACTTAGCCAATTTTTTGGCATTTTTCAATTTTGAAAATCCCCTTCGTCGCAGAGCATCTTTTTGAGCATTTTCATCATGGATTCTTTGTTGAAGCTTTTGAGGCTTAGATTTCAGCACTTGCTACTAGCCATTTAGCCATTAATGGTTACAGAGGTATCAACTTTCTTCCTGAAAAATGAAAATAGACCCACTAGAGTAAAACAAACTTTTTGGTGATTTTGACTTGACTAGTGTGATTGTGAAGTCGATTAATCCTATCAAAATCATTTTCAATCATTTCTGGGAAGGTCCTATTTTTAGAGATTTTCCTAAAAATAAGGGTTTGAAACCCTAATCTTCAAATTTTCAGAAATTTGCAAGCATCTTCCTTGACACAAGCCCACAAAAACCTTATGTTTAGTTTGACCTAAATTAGACTTTTGACAACAATTTTACATGAGTTAGATCATCTGAAGTAAAAATGTCTCTTTGAAGCAAAAATTTATTTTGGGTACAACACATATGATCTTAGCAATTGTCCTTTCATTGTAGATGATCCATGACTAACCATAATGAAATCAATAATGTTCCATTCCACACAAATGGATATAACACTTGTGGCTGATCCATCAAAAGTGTGTGACCAATATCATCATTTTTTTGAGCTTTCAAGGGCCTCTCCAAAAGAGGAAAGTCATATGTAGAAACCCCTTGTTTCCTCTGTTTCTCAAATCTGATGATTTTTTGAAAGTTTTCTTAAGTTTTGATTTTTTTGTGGTTTTTTGGTTTTTTGAACATAGAATGCAATATGGCGATTTTGCAATAATTTAAAGATAAATTCTATAAAGTTCATACAACTCCGTAAATAACAAACCCTAGTGCAAATACTGAAATCAGACCATTTATTAACCTTCTGCAATAATTACAATAGAAATCTGATAGCATGCAACGAGAAAAGAACAATGTTATTTGAAAACCTGATTTTTTCTTGCTGCATTAAATGGCTGCTGGTAATGGTACGGCTGCAATGATTGGTCACCTTTCCCTTGCGCCACATAGGAGAATCCTCTGCTGAAAAGATATGCGCCACTGGAAATGAAGTCTGTTTGCTGAAGTTGAAGGCGTTTCTTGCTCTGGAACAAGGTAAGGCCTTTCTTGAGTGGTACGGCCAGCTACAGGAAAGTACGGCCAGATGATGAAGACCAAGCAAGGCGCCCAATGTATATGCTTCCTCCCTCTGTCAGATGCTGGCAAGACTCCTGAAGTGCCTACGCCCTTTTGCAATGAAGTCTCAGAGAAAAAGGGAAGGCGTTTCTCTTGTTGGAAGAAGTACGGTTTCCTACAAGGGTACGGCCCTGTTGTACAAAAGTACGGCTGACAGCAGCAATGATTAAATGGTACGGCTCCCTTCCTGACCCACCAGACCTTAAGAAATGTGTGCCCTTATTAATGAATGCCTTCTGGATAAAACCTAACCAATAACTCTGAAGATTAAATATCTCTGATTGCTCTGTAATGTTCAATGATTTCCTCTGAATGAAGAAATCTCTCAGCTGCAATAAATCAGGTGTTATTTCACACCCTCTGAACTGCTTCCAATGGAGATGGCTCGTTCCCCAAGGAATTCGAACTTGAAACCCTAAAGCTTCCGTTCTCTGATGAAGATTGATCAATTTTCAATTCAACAATGACATAATGGCACAATTCCCAAGGCAAAACCCTTTATTCATTGAAAAGTGCGATTTCCTTAATAATAGGGAATATTAAAATTCAAACTTTTAATTCTTTTATTATTTCCATAGTCTCAGCTCAAATATTAAATCATAAATTTAATTGCCAAATTGGCCCCTCTCTGATGATGGCGACCCCCTCAAACAGAATCACTTAAGTTATAATTTAACATTATAACTTTATATTATAATCTTCAAATAATTAATATTTAATTAATACAATTAAATATTAATATCTCTCTCGTTATTCATCCGATGACTGATCCGTCTGAAGCTGACTGTTTGCCTACGGAATGGGATTCTAATCTGACGTACTACTGGCAAACTTGTAATACGCAGAACATAGGATAAAACAGTACATGGAAAGATATCATAGTAAAATGCCAGAAACTTTATTCATTCTCAGGAAATAACATGTACAAGAGAGTATCACAATGCTTACAGTATAACCATCGGCAACAAAACTCATTCATTATTATCTCCCGACTACACCCACCCGACTACATATAACGCTCGGCGGTGGTTAGACAACCAACCCACACGACGTTTCATAACAACATTACATTAACATTAATCTAAACATATTTTCCCGAAAGTACATGACATTACATGACATTATTATTCTTTACTAACTATTGTTTTATTTGACAATTGGCCTACTACGACCGAGGCCGACTGCGGCCGACAACAAAGTAAAATATCCGACTAACATCATCCCCCCCAAAAAGGAAGTCGTCTTCCAGACGACATACATATAGCAAGATAAGATTACTGAGAAGTAGGGGGAAGGGAGTGCGTCCCTGGATGCACAGATGACGTCGGAGTGGTGGAAGAATGCTTTGCTCTCAGGCGCCTCAGCTCCTCCGTACGTGTGCGAAGCTGCCGATCTGCCAGGATCTCCCTCTCCCTCGCCGCCTTTACCATCCGGGCTGCCTCCATCAGTTGGCTCTTTGCCTGCTCTGCTTCTGCATTCTTGGCCGCCAATTCTACCTCTTTTGCAGCCAACTGATCCTCCAACGCTTTCATTCGCTGCTGCCATGCTGCCTCTTTCTGCTGTGCCTCCTCCTCCAAGGCTGCCACCCGAGGCTCCAAGATGT
>VDFB02000008.1:211102794-211190120 GCA_007258455.2 Sequoia sempervirens | reverse complement strand
TTCTATAACTCTCCATCTCGCTGAAACAGTCCGCCGCTGGAACCGGGTTCCCCATCTTCCGAGCAACTGCCCATCTCCAACACCCCTTCTTCATCTGGTTCCATTGTCTTTCTCTCATCATCGTCTGAGTCTCCTCCGGATTCCGATGCCGAAGACGCCAGATCCTCACTGACGGCCTGGTTCTTCAGATCAATGGTGTATTTTCTCCCCTGATTTTCTATTGAGAGTGTATTCCGCTTCCAGTTGTGGGTTGCCTTGGCAGCAATCAGCCATCCCCGTCCCAAGAGTGCATCGTACGCTTTTTTCTCCATTGGGATGACTACAAAATTCAACAGAAACAGTTGCGTGCCGATCGAGACCTTCTGCTCCATTAGTATACCCAACGGTCTGATGCCATGTTGATCTGCTCCCATGAGGTGGAATGTCGGGGGCCAAAGAGTCGGCTTACCCAGACACTTCCAAGTCTCTTCTGGCAGTACGTTTACTCCTGAACCACCATCGACGATAGTATTAGATAATCTCATGCCCAAGATTTCCATCTCGACGACGGCTGGTTTCCTCCCGATGCGTACTGCTAGGAGCATTGGATCCGAAGTCTCGGCTACCACTTCTGGCGTACGTTCTGGTGAACTCTTCGGAAGATTTTCTCCAATAGCATTGGTAAGTGCTACTTTGAGAGAAGGCATTGTTTGCAAAAGATCAGTTACCTTAATGGGTACGGTTGTGTGAAGCACCTGCCGTACGATATTCTTCTCCGACTCCGACTGTATGTAGCAACGTACTGGTGGCTTTATAGTTCTTGCCTTCATTCGTCATTGCCTCTGCTACTTTTGTCTTGGCCTCCCGAAATCTTTCTTTCTCCGTACGAGGATCTGGATAATTTGCTCGTTTTGACTGTGCTCTCGTAATCGCCAAGACCTCCTCGTCGGCTACCTCCAGCATATTGATACTTCCTTTTTGCTTCGGACAGTCGGTGTCTTCATGATCACCCGGTCCACACCACTTGCACAGTTTTCCCCCGTTGCCTTGGCCGCTCTGACAATCCCTCGCAAAGTGACCCCATTCATTACAGTTCCGGCACTGGATCATCGGTCGTCCTTTGCTGTCGTACTGAATTTTGCTTCTCGGCATATTTCGCCGATTGTTGCGGTAGCCTCCAGGGGATGCATTGTTGTTCTGTGGCTTCGGTGGCGTGGTTGGAGGTGTTGACTGTTCGCCTTGAGTGAAGAATACTTGCGAACTTTTAGTTTTTAAATTGTATGGGCACTCCTTGACGGAGTGTCCCATGACCTGGCAGATGTCACAGAATAACTTTTTTGGGCAACTTGCCTTTGTGTGACGTTCCGATTTACAGTCCGTACACCATAATTCATTGGCCTCTTTGGATCCTTCCCTGTCGGTCTTCAGTTCCTTCATTATCCGCATCATATCCCGCCGAAGGGCTTGTATGGTTGCTGATTCATCGTCACTGTCCTCGGCACTCTCGTCGTCATCCCTCCTCTTCCCCTTCGAGGAGGTCCTATTTTCACTTTCAATATCCATCGCCCGATTGTAGGCTTCGGTGTACGAGGACGGTGGTACTACTTTCATTTTCCGCCGGAGTGAGGGAATCAATCCTTCAATGAACCATCGTTTCTTTAAACCATCGGCCGGCTGTGCCTCCAGCTTCCCGATCAAGTCTTTCAACCTCCTGTTGTAGGTCCGTACGTTTTCATGCTTCCCTTGTTTGGTATGATATATTTCTGTGACGATCTCACTATCGTCCCGTAGAAGTTTGAACTCTGCTTCAAAGTTTTGCTTCAGGACCCTCCATGTGGCTCTCTGCGCTTGATCCAGTTCCGAGTACCAGTCAATGGCACTGTCCCTGAGTGTTGCTGGAAATGCCTTCAGCCACTAGTCGGGGTCATCCTGCCCGCTGGCTATCCAGATAGTCTCGCATGTCTTGCAATGCCGTACGGGATCCTCAGAGCCATTCCCCATGAATTTCGGCAACTTTTGCCGATCCTGGTGAGCCATCTTTACCGGTTGACCTCCTTGTTGACCTCCTTGTGTTTTGGACCCGATTAGACTAGTGGATGCCTCACTACGTCCCTGTGCGTCACCAGCACTCTCGGCCACGTACGAGTCACTGCCACGTTCTCCGTCAGCGTCCGCAACACCGTGGGTCTCCTCAGGATCCCGTCGATGCTCTCTCTGCCCTAGGGTCTTAAGCTCTGGTCTTCCCCTCTTTAACTCTGTGTCGTCGTCCGAGAGTGACAACTCTCGAAATCGTCTGATGCTACTATTCAATTCATCTTCATTGTCATAGAGGTTATATTTTTCTGTATAAGGGGTGCTGCTGAAGGGGTCTTCGTCCCTTCCTTCTATCAAACTGTAGTGTGCTCGTTCAATAGATGTGTCGATTTTTTGCAAATTTTCATATGTTCTTTTTATGCTCTGATTAATTTCAATTAAGTCCTCATCTAGTTCCTTACCGACTTGCCTTAGTCGTCTTCGCCGATTTTCTTGCTCTTGTAGCCTCGAGTATCGCTGAACTGAGCCTTTTCTCCGTCCCAGGTCTGGCTGCACTTATTTGTCTTTGTTCAAATTGTGACATTTATTGTTCGCTGATCATTGTTGCTGTTTGGCGCGGGCGTACCGACTAGTATCCCGTTCTTCCTCTTCCCGTTTGTTTCGGTCTTCACAACGTTGCACGATTTGCTGCCTTCGGCGTTCACGGGCTTCTTCCTCTCGCAAGTCTTGCAGAATAATGAAATGGCGGGCCAGCAACCTGGGCATGCGGTTCAGGAGGTGGTTCACCTCGTCGTTCACTTCCAGCCGATCCCAGATGACTTCCTCAGGGATCTCCCGACGCGGCTCACTTTGTTTGGTGATTTCCTTTTCCTTACCAAATTCTACTTCCAACCTTCCTCACCACCGAGTCTTCGCCCTCTCTATTTAGCATTTTATAGGGTTCTTCCGCCGGGCTGGACCCATTTCATCACGCCATGGTGGATGATGCCCTAGTCCGTTCAGGCAACGGCGCCAAATGTTTGCCTACTGAATGGGATTCTAATCTGACGTACTACTGGCAAACTTGTAATATGCAGAACATAGGATAAAACAGTACACGGAAAGATATCATAGTAAAATGCCAGAAACTTTATTCATTCTCAGGAAAATAACATGTACAAGAGAGTATCACAATGCTTACAGTATAACCATCGGCAACAAAACTCATTCATTATTATCTCCCGACTACACCCACCCGACTACATATAACGCTCGGCGGTGGTTAGACAACCAACCCACACGACGTTTCATAACAACATTACATTAACATTAATCTAAACATATTTTCCCGAAAGTACATGACATTACATGACATTATTATTCTTTACTAACTATTGTTTTATTTGACAATTGGCCGACTACGACCGAGGCCGACTACGGCTGACAACAAAGTAAAATATCCGACTAACACTGACGAACACTGAAGTGATTCTGAACACTGCCAAATCCATATTGCTAAAAATAGCAGGGGTCCCACGCCGACTGCCAAGAACTGCTAAAAATAGCAACTTATGCTAGAAATGTCCGAACGAGCCCGAACGAAAGCCAATTGATCAAAACCTGACAATCTGAAGCTGAGCCAAACTCCCAAACGACCCTCTAACCACTCTATCAGCCTACGAGGGTCTCATGATAGGCTAATCTTATGAACTCTGATGCTCGCCAAAAATGGGGACATTAGAGTCCGCCCTCCCTGAAATTGCTTGTCCCCAAGCAATCTCCACTGCAAAGAAACTCCAATCCTTGGGAGGCCCAAATGAAAAACTGTGAAATGTCCCACACATCACGAACTGTCTCCCATAGCATCAACAAAACTCAACTGCGCAAGCTATCCCTGGATCCCAAACCCAAAGTGAAAATCTGTCATGTCTGTCAACCTCAAGCTGCCACTGAGCTCTACTGCCACCAACTTCACCATGCTGAGAATAGTGAAGTAACCCAATGGGACCCATCTAATACTCGGTGCCAAAACTATCGCCACCGGGATCCCAATACAATATGAATTCACATCCACCTGCCATGCAGAGATAAAAACTTCTAGAAGCATCTGCTACACCGAATCTCTCCCTGTCTTCTGCTAAACACATATGGATGTGATAATTGACCAAGCCATCATGCCAACTAACACCATAGTCGCCCTGTAACCATGTACCCGTATGAAAAATCTGCGACAAAGAAGTAGCAAGCCCTATCAAATACATATCAGCATGATGGATAACTGACTGCTGTCCCTGCAAGTAATTCCCCACAAACAACTGAGTCGAGTACTTGCAGCCGCTAACCCCATCTTTCGAAGATGGTAACTCTGCACACAGTAATGAATTACTCTCCTCGACTGCACCAAGAGAATCACCATGTGCACAAGAATTGTGCATCGAATACGAATCATGTACAGGTGGATTAAAGAAAAAGCTATAAGCACTCCTCACCGTGTACACCCCATTAAACTCCTCTGTGAGTCTTGTTTGGAATCGCGATGCACTGGAACAATCCCAAACACTACGATTATCACCCAACCCAGAACTAGTGTCAAGAGTACGATCAGCTTCCAACTCGAAGAGTGGGTTATCATAGATCAAACCACCATCAAATTCAAATAATGGATTATTCACAAACTGCACAATCACTCCATACTGATCTGAATCATCCATCTCTGAATCGCTAGAATAATAAATTGAATTGTACTCCTGACTTGGCTCAACCAGCTGCCGATCATAATCAACTGCATCGGATAAAATGATTGATTTGCTTCCAGGAGAGGAAAACAAATCAACATAAGAACCAATCTCCCAACTGGATGAGACTCTGAATATCTTCTGTGAAGATGGACAAGTGTCGAGGGTTGTCACACAACTCTCTAGTGAATCAACAACCATGTCACAGGAACTATCAATGATCTGCCCTGCATCACCTATCATGGGACTAATCTCAAGAGAGCCTGGTGCAACGCGTGGCTCACTGCAACTCTCAACCAGTGCACTCATCCCATCTGTATCAACTGCACCTGTGACTGCGATGGATGTAACCACATCCTCAACATATCCCTCACTGCTATGAACCATGGGTGTATGCTCCTCACCAACCGCTGCCATAGAAAACTGAACTATATCCAAAGATGGTGAAGATTGTGCTAAACTCAACGCCACGGTAAGCTTCTCAATCTGTAACTGTGACTCTTGAAGGGCCCACTGGGTGCTCTGCAATGAGTCCATAGTCACCTCGAGCTCATGAGTGAGCTCATCGATCTGCTCCTCCTTTCCCTTCAATGCATCATAACAAATGCAATCCCACTCGAGAAGGAAATCCCTGTCCGCGAGTAATTTTAGGTAGTTTTGTTTCATCATTCCAATTGCTTCTCGAAGTGCATGTATCTCTGCAAGGGAAAAACCACTATCACCGTGCTCACCTGTCATAGGAGTACTCAATCCATAGGTAACCAACATTTGACGTGCAACATCAAAATGCTCAAGGGTTGTGGCAATCATATTGTCATTCACTTGTAGTTGCCCAACCAAATGATGAGGATTCTGTAGCTTACGACCCCCATACAAGTTTTCCGTTTCACAATAAGCGCTATGATATGACGCCGATTCGTCATCACTCACCTCAGGATAAGCAGCATCATGTGTGCTTTCATCCATGCACACCTCAACATCTAAGGTACTGCTGCTTTGTACCTCAAAGGATGGCTCAACTGGCACGGTAGAAGTTGCTGGTATGACAGTATCTTCACACGCTTCTACTCCCAAAGTAACGGCATGCCCATCCAAAACATGATCCTGGGATTCCATATCAACATAAGAATCTTCTAGCTTGTTTTCAAAGGTCTGATCCGGAAAATCAGACTCACCATGACATAACTTCTCAACCCCAAATGCATCACTAGAACCCAACTCTCGAGTCTCTTCATGTGACAACTCAATAGGATTACTTTGCATATGTGAAATCGCTGCTATCTCATGTTCACGCGAAGTTTCATCATCGCTGTCATAAAAATCAGAAGTAGCCTCCATCGTAGAAACTTCTTGAGTCACCTCTTGCAAGGACGATGTAGGTAAATCATTACCCAAAGCTGTGCTAGTGTTTTCTTGTATAGAATCAGCACGTCTATCAAATTCATCACATAAATTTCTGCATACTTCATAGGAATTTGAAGATACCAAATTATTTTGATGAAGAGTTGTATCGTCCCTATGCGTAGATTCTCTATCCTTCTCATGTGTAAACAACTCCTGAGCTATTGTGAGATATTTCTTCCTTGCAAACTCCGTCTTATGGCAAAGACTCAGGTGCAAATCCATGTAACTCATGAAAGGGAGTTCCTTTTTAATTTTCTGAGGTAGAATGCTATACTCCTGGAACATTCTAATCACTTCTCTTTCTGTGTTTTGTGGTGTTCTGTCAATGGTAATCCTTTTGCTAGCCTCAGGTGGTGCTAACTCCCACTCGTCGTTTGCTGCCCTAAGTGTACCAGCGAACAAACCCTCATGCTTCTCACCTGCTATAACCTCATCGGGCTCCTGTCTCATGAAAGTGGGCCTAGTAGGCCTATCTGCTGTCCGTGACACTGTCCTAAGAGCTCCCCGTGAACCTGCATCACTCCTGTCATCGTCACAATGTGGTGACGGTCTCCTCGGAGTACCCAATCTCTGAAGTGCAACTGCCAACTGCTGTAATACACCATTTGACTGCCGTTGACCTGCACGAAGATCTCTGAGTGCATGCAAAACCTCTGCATCGTCCTGATCTTTGTGGTTATGTGGAATCTCTGTTCTACGAATATCTGTTTTGTCAGCCATGTTTTCCGGCTGTTGGATCGAACCCTGTTGCCTGTCAACCAAGGCTCGCCTGCATGTGAAATACCTGTGAGACCCAATCTGTTTCGGCTGCATAAGACTGCTAAACCCTCAAGATGGCAGGATTTAGCTCTGATACCATTGTAGAAACCCCTTGTTTCCTCTGTTTCTCAAATCTGATGATTTTTTGAAAGTTTTTTGAAGTTTTGATTTTTTTGTGGTTTTTTGGTTTTTTGAGCATAGAATGCAATATGGCGATTTTGCAATAATTTAAAGATAAATTATATAAAGTTCATACAACTCCGTAAATAACAAACCCTAGTGCAAATACTGTAATCAGACCATTTATTAACCTTCTGCAATAATTACAATAGAGATCTGATAGCATGCAACGAGAAAAGAACAATGTTATTTGAAAACCTGATTTTTTCTTGCTGCATTAAATGGCTGCTGGTAATGGTACGGCTGCAATGATTGGTCACCTTTCCCTTGCGCCACATAAGAGAATCCTCTGCTGAAAAGATATGCGCCACTGGAAATGAAGTCTGTTTGCTGAAGTTGAAGGCGTTTCTTGCTCTGGAACAAGGTAAGGCCTTTCTTGAGTGGTACGGCCAGCTACAGGAAAGTACGGCCAGATGATGAAGACCAAGCAAGGCTTCCACGTATATGCTTCTCCCTCTCACCGATAGCGTCGGGTAAGACTGGCGCCTACTTTGGTAATGAAGTCTCGAGAAAAGGGAAGGTACATTTCTCTTGTTGGAAGAAGCACGGTTTCTTACAAGGGCACGGCCCCGCTGTACAAAAGCACGGGCCGACAGCAAAGAATGACAATGGTACGCTCCCTTCCTCAATTCACCACCTTTAAGAAATGTGTACTTTATTAATGAATGCCTTCGATAAAACCCAAACCAATAACTCAAGATTAAATATCTCTCGACATTGCTCAGAATGTTCAATGATTTCTCCAATGAAGAAATCTCACTGCACAATCGTGTAAGAGCCCCACACCCTCTGAACTGCTTCAATGGAGATGGCTCGTTCCCCAATGAATTTCGAGACTCAAACCCTAAGGTTTTGTGCTCAGACAAAACTGGACCAATTTTCAAAATCAATAATCACATAATGGCACAATTCCCAAGGCAAAACCCTTTATTCATTGAAAAGTGCAATTTCCTCAATAATAGGGAATATTAAAATTCGAACTTTTAATTCTTTTATTATTTCCATAGTCTCAGCTCAAATATTAAATCATAAATTTAATTGCCAAATTGGCCCCTCTGATGATGGCGACCCCCTCAAACAGAATCACTTAAGTTATAATTTAATATTATAACTTTATATTATAATCTTCAAATAATTAATATTTAATTATTACAATTAAATATTAATATCTCTCTCGTTATTCATCCGATGACTGATCCGTCTGAAGCTGATGAACACTGAAGTGATTCTGAACACTGCCAAATCCATCTGCTAAAAATAGCAGGGGTCCCACGCCGACTGCCAAGAACTGCTAAAAATAGCAACTTATGCTAGAAATGTCCGAACGAGCCCGAACGAAAAGCCAATTGTCTTTTGTAGCTTCCGGATTTGATTGTACAAGAGATTTTGCATCAACGTTTCGGATCGCACTATGTGATCCATCATCAGGATGAGAGAGAGCAAGAAGAGAATAAATGGATAATTGTAGACTTAGACAAGATAAAAAGCAGAGAGGAGGGAGGAGGAAAGGTTACACGCAAACCAAGGCCAAGAAAAGAGATCGTGAAGGAACCACATCACTCTTAAAAATAATGGGAAAGAGACCACCAGTGGAAAAGAGAGAAAAATAAAAATAAAAATGAAAAATCACCAACCTCAAACTAGAAGATAAATAAAAACCAAGTTTGGAATGAATAAAGAAAGAAAGGAGAGATAAGGGAAAAAAGAAAAAAAAAAGGAACACCTACTTGGAATACACCTACATATACATCCAAAAAAATAAATAAATAAATAAATAAATAAAATAACATTAATAAATAAAGAGAATAAGAGAACCTCAAAACTTGGAGAGAAAACAAAAAACAACAAGACCACACTAAAAATGAAGAAAAATGAAAGAAATGAGGAGAACTGAAAGGAAAGAAGACACAAGATACCAAAGAAGAAATAAATAGGAAAAGAATAAAATATGAAAGCGGACTATCAAATATATATATAAATATGTTCAAAGACATTAAAAAAATGTAAATGAAGAAAAAAGAGACGAAAACTATTCAGAAGAATAGAGATAAAAGAAGGAAAGAGAAAATAAGAATATGAATAGAGAGACCGCAATTAACAAAGAAATATAAATGGAGACCATGAATAAATAAAATTTAAATGGGTCAAAGACCCAATATAGATACAAGAAAAATACAAAAGGAGCGAAAGAAGAAAAATTAAAGAACGTCAAAACGACAAAATACTAAAGAAGAACCAAACATAAAAGAAATAAATATACATAAAAACATATAAAGAAACACGAACCAAGAACAAATAAAAGAATATATATATATATATATATATATATATATATATATATATATATATATATATATATATATATATATATATATATATATATAGAAGAAATAAGCATCCCACTAAATCTAAAAGCAATTAAGCAAAATGCAAATAAACGACTAAGAGAAGATCAAGAAAAATTAAGAGAGAGAAAGATGACAAGAAAGGCACGAATTAGATGAAACAAATAAAATAAAACCACCTAGAAAGAGAAAATACATACAAACATACATACAACAAAACACACACACCTACACCTACACATACACGCGCACACACACACCCACATATATATGTATGTATGTGTATGTCTGTATGTATGCATGTAAATAGAACCGAAAATTGAGAAAGCACAAGAAAGAAAATAGAAGAGGAAAGAACATAAGAGGAGAAGTGGATGTGTAAACAAAAGAAGATAGAACTCACGAATAAATGAAGGGTCAAGTTCAAAAATTAACAACCATAAAAGAAATAAAGACCCCAAAAGAAAAAGGAAGAGGGAGGATGCAAAGGGGGGAAGGAAAAAGAGAGACAAGGGGGGGAAGGAAAAAGGAGGGGCCCAGGAAGCTAGGAACTAACCTAATTGCGAAGGTTAGAAAGTAAGGGATGCCAGGCAATACTAACACCCCAACCTTCATCACGGTTAAGGTTTGAGGGGTGGTTGCTAATGTGAATGGCTTCCTTGAGTTTCCGTTTGAAAAAGTTATCTTCTTTGCACAAGATCTGGGTGTTCTCCAAGCATATGTGGTGCTTAGTTGAAGAGGAGTGATCTGCAAGTGCTGATTTGACAACACGATCATGTTCGATATCTGCACTATGCTCCTTAATTCTTGTGCTAAAAGAACGACCTGTTTCACCTATATATGTGATGCCACAAGAACAAACTATCTTGTAGACCCCAGACTCAAGCAATATGTCCCTTGAGTCCTTGAGAGAGGGGAGACGGTATTTCATGGTTGAGAAAGGTTTGAAAGCACAATGAAGCCCTTTCTTCAAAAGGATCTTGGAGATTTTTTGGGAAAGGCCTTCAATATAAGGAAGAGAAACACCAGGGAGGAATTCAGGTTTGGAGGTTGGGGAATTGGAATGGAACCTCTCCCTAGCATGGCTAAATGCTCTAGAGATCTGCCTATTTTTGTATCCATTAAGGATGAAGACTTTACGAAGATGGGCTAATTCTTGGTCCAAGTAATCTTCATCGCATATGCGAAAGGCCCTCAAGGCGAGGGTTTTGAGGATGCCACTTTTTTGACAGGGGTGGTGATGAGAAGACGAGTGGAGATAGAGGTCGGTGTGGGTGGCCTTGCGAAAAACCTGCCGACCTAAGGAGCCATCCGATTTTTTCACGAGCAGGATGTCGAGGAAAGGGAGTTGTCCATTGGATTCAATCTCCTTAGTAAAGGAGATGCAATGGGCTACGCTATTGAGGTGGGCATGGAAATTTTCCAACTGGTCAAGCCCATGTGGCCAACACACATTGGTGTCATCCACATAGCGTTTCCACCATTTGGGCTTAAGGGGGGAGGAAAAAAGGTCCGACTCTTCAAACTGCTCCATGTAGAGGTTAGCAATGACAGGAGAGAGAGGGGAACCCATGGCCACGCCATCCACCTGCTCATAGATGACATTTTGGAAAGAAAAGAAAGTGGATTCTAAGCATAACTCCACAAGAGCGGAAACTTCCTCATTAGTTTTGCGCCTAATGATCTCAATGGCATCGGGGATGGGGACCTTGGTGAAGAGAGAAACAACATCAAAGCTCACTAAAATGTCATTATTATCTAGCTTGACGTTCTTGATAAAATCAACGAAATGGGTGGAATCTTTGATGTGGGAATCAGAATTGCCAACAAGAGGAGAGATAAGTTTAGCCAAGAAGGGGGCTAGCTTGTAGGTGGGAGAGTCTATCGTATCCACAATGGGTCTTAACGGAATATCCTTTTTGTGAATTTTAGGGACCCCGTAGATGCGCGGTGTCACTTCTTTGGAGGGAAGCAGACGCTTTTTGGTAGCATCATCAAAGGACGAGAGGGAGATCGCCTGTTTGACTTTATTGAGAATTTTAAGACAGGGGTTGCGAGATAAAATTTTGTAGCTAGAGCGATCGGACAACAAGTCAAACATTTTGGAATGGTAATCTTGCTTATTCATAATGACCGTGGCATTCCCTTTATCCGCTTTGCAAATTATTATGTCTTTGTTGCACAACAAATTGTTGAACGCCATAAGCTCAGCTTTAGGAATGTTGCTTTCCGGAGGTTTGGCATGACGAAGGGCAACAGCACAGTCTTGCCTGATTTCTTCCGCAATGTTCGAAGGAAGCCCTCGAACAATATTTTCAATTTCAATGATAAAGTCTACTTGGGGGATTGAGCTAGGAGAAATGGCAAAGTTAGAGCCACGTTTTAAGAATTTAATGGCAAGAGGGTCAAGGGTGGCATTCGAGAGATTAACCACTAACTTTGACTCCCAATCTTGAATGATATTAACATCAGGGAGGTTGGGCTCACGAGACGGCAAAGCAAGCCCTCGAGGAGAAGAAAGGGAAGGCTGACACCGTCTATAATTAGACATGACAGCATTAATGGGGGCTGCGGCGCACAGAGTAAGGTTGGCCGGTCGGGGAGCCGACGCCACGACCTCACAAGGCGCGATAGGATGAGAGGGAGACAGGACATGGCAAGAGCGGTCGCAGGCAGAAGACATGATTGGAGGGCTGGAAGTCTCGGGATTCGAGCTAGGACGACTAAGATTAGAGAGGAATTCAGAACAATTAATGCAAGAAGAGGAATGAAAAATATGAGGACAGGAAATGTCGGAGCTCGTACCTGCATTACCGTTGGGATGAGCCGGCGAGTTGACAGGGTGCTGAGAGCCGTTGAGCCAGGAACTGTGCGCAGGGGGGCATTCCGCGTCATTGTCTGAGTCACACGCAGGAGCTTGAGAGGTAGTCAAACCACCATTGTTCGCACAGCGCGATGTTCTACCATTCCTACCAGCAAAGTGCACCGAGAGAGACGAACCCAATGAAGGCGCATAAGATTGGAGGGAACGAGCAAGACCTGCATTACCGTTGGGATGAGCTGGCGAGTTGACAGGGTGCTGAGAGCCGTTGAGCCAGGAACTGTGCGCAGGGGGGCATTCCGCGTCATTGTCTAAGTCACGCAGGAGCTTGAGAGGTAGTCAGACCACCATTGTTCGCACGGCGCGATGTTCTACCGTTCTTACCAGCAAAGTGCACCGAGAGACGAACCCAATGAAGGCGCATAAGATTGGAGGGAACGAGCAAGACCTGGCGACGGACAACAAAGGGAAGATGAACGTAAACTATTGGATGACGAAGGGTGAACAGGATGGCTCGCTGATGGGAGCGGCAGAGAAATGGTGGCGGGGGGTGAGTTGACCGAGGTGGAACTTAGAGTGCGAGCGGAAGGACAAGGGCGGACCACGGACGTCGATGGAGGGGGAAGGCACGGGGTAGGGGAACGGTAAGAAGACTGGTTGGCGGTTGGAGGTAGAATTTCCATGCCCGGTTGGAGGTCGGAGGAAGGACGAGAAACACAGCTCAAGGGCGAGGAAACCTCCATCATCGACCGACGAGCCAGATTGGTTTGACCCTGGGGATTGGCATCAGGGGTTGATGGGATAGAGGAGGCCAAAGATCGAGAGGGAGGATAAGGAGGGGATGAAGAAATGAGAGGAGGGGAAAGGTGCGAGCCAAGATCACGAATGGTATACCTGGCATGATCAGTATTAGACAGAGAACGGGAAGAGGAAATGGTTGGGTAGGGAGAGCAGGCCTAGCTCGGTTGAAGGCAGGAGGTGGAATATTTTTGAAGCAACGTCGAAAATTTCTTTTGCTGCCTCCTAACACATTCTTCCTGACGACCCATGGCTCTCATATGTGAAGCAACGTCCAACCGGATCCAAATATCTGGGCGCAAGGCGTTGGCAAGTTCAAGGTGAAGCGGGAATAACCTCGAGTTCAGATGGTTGATGGATGACCTGGTAGCTTGGATGACTGATCTGAGGAGAGCTAGACTAGTTCGAAAGAAAATGCATTTAGTCCGCTGGCTCCAAAGATGATGACAAACTTTGACGAAGGAAGGGATCAGTCTGGAGTCTCTGCATCTTTTTAGAAAGGCTAAGTCTGCAATTTTCTTTGCAAGCTTAATTCTCAGCATCTCAAATTGTTTAGCTTTGAACCAAATTTCCCTCCCATGAAGGGTATTAATTAATGATAATAAGTTTCCACAATCCATATCATTTATCTTTGTAGCTTCTGGATTTGATTGTGTCAAGAGATTTTACATCAACGTTTCGGATCACACTCTGTGATCCATCATCAGGATGAGAGAGATGAGAATAAATGAATGAATGCAAACTTAGACAGACTAAAAAGAGAGGAGGGGGAGGAAAGGTTACACGCAAACCAAGGCCAAGAAAAGAGATCAGAAAGGGAACCACATCACTTAAAATAATGGGAAAAGAGACCACCAGGGAAAAGAGAGAAAAAAAATAAATTAAAAAAAAATGAAAAATCACCAACCTCAAACTAGAAGATAAATAAAAACCAAGTTTGGAATGAATAAAGAAAGAAAGGAGAGATAAGGGAAAGGAAAAGGAACACCTACTTGGAATACACCTACATATACATCCAAAAAAAAAAAAAAATAAATAAATAAAATAACATTAATAAATAAAGAGAATAAGAGAACCTCAAAACTTGGAGAGAAAACAAAAAACAACAAGACCACACTAAAAATGAAGAAAAAAGAAAGAAATGAGGAGAACTAAAAGGAAAGAAGACACAAGAGACCAAAGAAGAAATAAATAGGAAAAGAATAAAAATATGAAAGCGACAATCAAATATATATATATATAAAATAGAAATTAAAGACATTAAAAAAATGTGAAATGAAGAAAAAAGAGACGAAAAACTATTCCTCGTAAGAATAGAGATAATAGAAGGAAAGAGAAATAAGAATATGAATAGAGGACCAAGAATTAACAAAAGAAATATAAATGGAGACTATGAATAAATAAAATTTAAATGGGTCAAAGACCCAATATAGATACAAGAAAAATACAAAAGGAGCGAAAGAAGAAAAATTAAAGAACGTCAAAACGACAAAATACTAAAGAAGAACCAAACATAAAAGAAATAAATATACATAAAAACATATAAAGAAACACGAACCAAGAACAAATAAAAGAATATATATATATATATATATATATATATATATATATATATATATAAGCATCCCACTAAATCTAAAAGCAATTAAGCAAAATGCAAATAAACGACTAAGAGAAGATCAAGAAAAATTAAGAGAGAGAAAGATGACAAGAAAGCCAATTGATCAAAACCTGACAATCTGAAGCTGAGCCAAGCTCCCAAACGACCCTCTAACCACTCTATCAGCCTACGAGGGTCTCATGATAGGCTAATCTTACGAACTCTGATGCTCGCCAAAAATGGGGACATTACATCATAAACTTCATGATGC
Organism: Sequoia sempervirens; assembly: GCA_007258455.2. Classification (NCBI taxonomy): domain Eukaryota; kingdom Viridiplantae; phylum Streptophyta; class Pinopsida; order Cupressales; family Cupressaceae; genus Sequoia; species Sequoia sempervirens. The sequence continues at coordinate 211,175,215 of VDFB02000008.1, read as the reverse complement.
CAACTAGACCAACACAACTCAGCATGCTCTTCTTGTGGGCTTACCTCAAGAAACTGTTCCCTTGTATATTCAACATCCACACATTCTTCCTTTGAAATAAATAAGGATCTAATGTGTGATTCTCTTTGTCTTCTTGTATTATCTATTAGATTTCAACTTTCCTTAACCACTTGTACGTGTTGTCTTGCGTGGGCAGCAAGCATCTTGGCTTTGTTAGCTCTTATAGACCACCCATCACACAACCGTTGTGCCCTTTTAACATCTTCCACAGTATGGTGAAGAAAATCAGGACCTTTGTGGCTTGAATCCCTAACATATATCTCATGTGTAACATTCTCAACTTGAGTGCCAACATTGAAAGATTTAGAAACATTATTATTACCTTCATGTGAAATGCATGCTACCTCATGATTATAACTGTAGTTGCAAAAGTCAAAATAGGTGTCATACCTAGGTATCATGTTTACAACATCTCTAAAGGGCTGGTCCATGACTGCAATCTCTTCCACTTTGTGATCACAATGAAGATTCAATGGTGCAATAGGGGACTTCTCATGAACCAAAGTTTTAACTTCTTTAGGATTCTCACATAATGATTGATTTTTGCAATGATCATGATCACTAGTAGGCTGTAGATCACAAGCAAGTGATTCCTTTCTCTTTCCTTGTTCTTGCACGTTTAGCTCTTCATTTTTCCCAATGCTTTCTTTGCTATCTTTTGATTTTTCTTCCTTTCTTTGCTGTTGATATGGACTTGTAAGCATCAAGTCAGCTTCATCTTCATCTGGTATACCCAAAAATTGTGTGAATGATAACATATCTTGTATCTTTTGAGGAAGAGAACGATACTTGTTATAGCTGGCCATGATGGCTTTATTTGTTAGCGAGGCATGATAACTCTTAGTTGTTCTTGTAGATGGAAATGAACCATTAGAGTACCTAATTTTCCTTGAAAGTAAATCTTTTAAATGCTGCATTTTCCGAAGGATCTTATATTGTGTTTGTTCAAACTCTTCCCATGCCTGTTTATTGTTAAACAACTTCGCCATGATGACCTTTTTCGCTGTCACTACTGAAAATCAAATCCAAATTGACTTGTGCACAACCAATTTCACACCAATTGAATGCAATCATTACCCAACAGGCTGGCAGGAATATGGCTCTGATACCACTAAAGTATCCCTTGCTAGATATAACCCAAAAACTCAGTTTTGAACATTTAACATTTCGTCAAATAGTTGGCATGTAATCTGGTCTGAGACTGATTTCTGAGTGTGTATGTGCTGTTTGAAGCCTTGTTGGAGTGCTTAATGTTGCCAAATTAAAAAGAACATGTATAGAAATGGTAAACAAAGATTGCATAAACATATAACATGAATTCCACTTCAAAAGTTGCCTTTATTCAATCTATATCCAGTCTGATTTACAATAATGACAGGTCTGATATAAAGTTATTAGAGCTGTAACAACACTATTACACCCCATACAAATGAAAGATTTATATTCCCAACATGCTAAGAACATATCCGATGACAGTTTGATGATTTCCTTGACAATACAGCTCCAAATAAACTTGATGTGGCTGATCCAGACCTTGAAACAAGACCAATATGAACTTCAGTAACCAACTACAGGCATGTCAACAATGGCCAAACTGAATTTGCTCCTTAGTGATCTAAAAACCCTAATTTCTAGTTAGGGTTTGACTGAAAATGACACCCAAAAAGGATGGCCAGTGGGTGAATGCATTGAAATGATGATATTTGCTAATAAGAAGCCCCAATCTGGAATTATATTCTGATAACTCACTACTGCAATCAATTTTGAATGCAAATTAACCTGTGATGAAGACCAATGATGCCCAAATGGAAACCCTAGGTAGATTTCCCTGTTTCGTGAATTGGGTTTTCGTCTATGTTCCACGCCTTGTTGGGGACGGGGACGGGGGGACGGCAGGGGACGCGTTTCCGGGACGTTTCCTAAGGGGCAATTTTTAGGGGACGGCAGGGGACGGCGACATACAAAATACATATATATATATGATTTTTTCAAAATTTATTAATATATTAGAGAGAGAGAGAGGGAAAGAGAGATAGATATGTCAATACATTAATAATTGATAACAACAATATCAATATGTAAGTAAATAGCGAGAGTAGTACTATAATAGCATAAGAAATGTCATTAAAGCATTATAAAATTTATCACAGCAGTATCAAACATCAATAAAACCATGGTCTATCAATATCCAAATGTCTCAAACATGTATCCAGAAGTCTCAAAGTTCAAACATGAAAATCAAAATATTAAATACAAGTCTATGAAATTAAGCCTCATTTGGGCTATGAATATCCAAAGACTCAGAACTATCTGAGTCACTATCATCCTCTGGCAAGAGTGGATCATCCAATGGTAGCCCGACCAATCCTGATTGCGTCTCCTCCTCATCAATTTGCCTAACATCCTCAGGATCAACATCCCATCGTGCTGCTGGAGTCTGCCGATACTCAGTAGTCTGTCGGTCCTGAAGTCTCAAGGCACTGTGAACTGCAACTAATTTCTCAGCTCGTTTTGAAGTAAGCCTGTTTCTCTTAATGGAGTGGATGAAGCCATAGGTGGACCAATTCCTCTCTGCAGCAGAGGAACTAGCAATCTGTGAGAGCAAACGAATGGCAAGTTGTTTCAAATCCGGTGTGTCCTTCCCATGGAATTTCCACCATCCAATGGGGTTGTTCTGTGCAATGGTGGCCCTATCCGTCCTAGCCTCTGGTTTGCTGAATGTAGGACCCTGAAGATCAGAAAACATAAGCCACTGCTCTCTAAGAATGGTTGCCTCCTCGCTGGTATACATTTTACGAAGGGCTGCTATAAGCCCCTCTATCACCTCGTCATCCTCAGAAGGAAGCATTCGGCCAGGTCTAGGTACATACCACTTCGGATTAAGAGCATAGGCAAGCATATGAAGAGGGGTATTCATTGTGTTCCACCTCTTTGTCACAATAGGCCTAATATGGTCCTCATAAAAACTCATCTCAGGATCATTTTTACGAATAGCTTGCTTCATTTGGTCAAGCATGCTATCAAAAGTCTCATATATCTCTCCCAAGCTAGGAGAGTCTGTATCTGCATACCGGATTACCGCAACAGCTGGTGATATGAAAGAGCAAATATACCTACAAAAAAACAAATTAAAAATTAGAACTTTTAAAATACAAAGACTAAAGTAAGACAAAGTGTAAGTGTAACAAATTCAAAAACAATTTAAATTTTCAGATTTCTTACTTGATATTGGCCCACCAAGTTTCATTAAGTACTCTATCTCTCACTTCCTTGCCTTCACTTGTCTTCGATAGAGTCCACCTTTTCCATTCTGCACAAACAACCATGGCTTGTAGAGCATCTTGGACCTCCAACATCCTCTCCAACAAAATATAGTAGCTAGCATATCTAGTCTCAACTAGTTTGAGGAATTCTTTCTTTGAATAAGATCGGAATAAGGCAAGTGAAGTTTGATGGTTACATACAAACATTTGTACGTTTCTAGCCTCTGAAACTGCTGCCTTCACCCAATCTATTTTGCCAATGTCTTTCAAAGCATTATTCAAAGCATGTACGCAACATGGAGTCCAGAAAATATGTTTGTAAGCACTCTCAATCATCAAACCAGCTAGCTTACAAACACGAGCTGAATCTGTCACAACCTGCACAACATTAGAAGGCCCAACCTCCTCTATGGCCTCCCTCAAAATGCCAAACTGAAAATCAGCATCCTTAAGCTTCCCAGAACAATCAATAGCTCGAAGAAAGTATGAACCAGCAGGGCATGTAACAATAACATTAATAAGTGGCCTATGTCGAATATCACTCCACCCATCCATGACAATGGAACAGCCAGTCCTAATCCATGTTTGCCTCATCTCCTCCATCATCATGGTAGCTTTTGAATATTGTTTGTCAAGGAGGGAGGTACGCAATCTATGTTCTCCAGGGGGGCATAAGAGGATCCAACTGCCAATATTTCTCTCACCATTGTTTTGTAATAAGGTGACCTTGCCAAATGAAATGGAATAGCATGTGCATAAAAGAATTTGGCCACTGCATCATCAGCTTGCTCACGTTTTTGCGCATTCATTAACCCCATGACTGAAGCTTTCTCACTTGCTTTCCTCTTCCCTCTATCACAACTCTCTCCAACTGATACATTGGAAGAGGCTTGCAAATCAGCTAATGACCGTTTTTTGTTTTGAATGGTAATCATTTGTGCCTCACTTACTCCAGCCAACTTTGCAAATAGAAGTTGTTGCTCCAATGTTATTGCTGTACAAACTCTAACACCCTTTCCACAGTCACCCACTAGATGGCCTCTAATCCTTGTATAGCTCCCATGGTATTCAGTTTTACAAACATGACAAAACCATTTCCTGCTGCCCCCTAAATTTTTCTTCTTGTTGGTGGTCACATCTGTGGCAAACTGATGCAATGGTTTATTCTTGTTGAAAGGGCCTTTTGCAAACCTTTGAAGAGTGGGTATAGGGCATGCAAAATGGTCTGAAGAAGCATGGGTTGGAACTTCAGAGGTAGAAGAAGGGTTTTCTGCTGGCATTTCTATAGCTTCATTTTCACTATCACTAATCTCAGTCTCATGGTCATTGCCACTATTGCTATTGCTGCTCATTTTGGATGCTTTTTTTTTGTTGAAACCCTGAAAATTAGTAAAACTAAATATTAAAATAATAAATTATTAAAGCTTAAAACTTTAAAATTTTAAATGCTTGCATTCTTTGTTATTTTGAGCATAAAATTAAAAAAGCCCTATGGCTATTTTTTAATTTTATGCTCAGAATAACAGAGAATGCAATTTTTAAAATAATAAATTATTAAAGCTTAAAACAATAAAACTTTAAAATTTTAAATGCTTGCATTCTTTGTTATTTTGAGCATAAAATTAAAAAAGCCCTATGGCTTTTTTTTAATTTTATGCTCAGAAATTCAAAATAGAATAAGAGTTCAAAACTTTAATAAATATAATTTCATTTAAAAAAAATTTAAAAACTAAAAAGAGATTAAAAATTTAAAAATTGAAAAATGAAAAACAAAACAAAATAATTAATTTTAAAGCTAAACTACCTGTATTGCAACTACAAAAGGTTGCTGGAGATGACTGCATCGCTCCTAGTTTGAGTATCCAAACAAAAATATTTAATATAATAAATACTCTCAAAACTTTGCCCTAGCCATTGCCAGATTTTTTATTTCTCCAGTCGCCGTCGCCATATTTCACTTCAGTCACTCGCGCGGATGAGATGCTTGCATGGCTGGAAGGATGCGTGGATGAAAGGCGCCAGATTTTAGGGTTGCAAATGGTCGTCAGCTCCCTCAAGGCTTAGACTCTGCTTCGTCGCTGTGAATGAATGCCCGATAAAATGTTGTCGTGAAAAGAGTGAGTTCGATTCAATAAAAAATATAATATTTTTAATGTTTTCAAACTTCAGCCGAAACAAATAAAACATTTACATTTTGGTGGGCCCTGCGCATAGTGAAAAAACCTTTAAAAAATTGTTTTTTTATTGTTTTTTAACGTTTTTCAACTTTGGCCCGCGAGGGACGGCTAGGTGTCCCCAATCCGTTTCGGGGATGGGGGAACGTTCCCAGTGTTTAGGAAACATTTCCTAGCGTTCCAAAGGTTTTGCAATTTTCGGGGACGGCAGGGGGACGTCCCCTTTGCGTCCCCCCGTCCCCAGGACGGCAGGGGACGGGGACAGGGGGTTTTGGAGCAGGGGACACGTCCCCATGTAACACAGGTTTTCGTCCAATTCACTATCCTCCAAGGGATTAAATCCTCAGAAGACCTGTATGTTGCTGAAACCCTCTTCTAGAACTCAAACTTGCAATTTGCTTTTGTCAAAATGAGAATAGAATACCAAAAAATGAGCTCAACATATTATTTTATAACCCCCATAAGCTTTTTTTAATAAAAAGCAATAAAATAATCTTCTTGAGGGTCTTTCCTCATCAAAAGAAAGAGCCACTTTCTAAAAACAACATTGAGTTACTAGGATGGGGGCACTTTTCACTATTCCTCTTATAATTTTTTGTTACTATTCACTTTTTACTATTCCATTAAAGCAAACTTTAATATTTCCAATTTATCCCTGGTTTCATCAATTGAACTCCAAACTGAAAGGCTCGTAAAGCTCCCAACTAAACTCCATAGCCCTCGGTTGGGTCCCCTCGCCATTCTGCTGACCTACGAGAACCCTTACAGTAGGCCAACCTCCGCTATAGTTTGAATTGCCTAAGGAAGGGACATTACATGTGCTTCAGTCCTCGGTGAGCCCTTTCGAGCTCCTTAGTTTCTCTCTGGCTCGAGTTTTAGGGTGCAACTTACTATTTTAAGGACTTTCTAAAAATAGTAGGTCATCATGGGTAGGCGAGACCCAGTTAAGGTTATCTCTCAGCAGCATCTTTCAGTGGAGGCATCAGTTTCTATGGTTGAGACATTTTAATATTTAATCTCCCCTTCGAAATTAGATTTTAATAAAGTACCTTTATATTTTAGTGTTGAGGGGTCATAAGGCGACATATTTGTACCATGATGCCTAGTGCAATGACTTTAAGTCATTTTAAAGAGAATTAAAAAGTATTTTATAATGCACTTTATTGGTAGACGCCTAAGGTGAGAATGAAGTTAATTTTTAATAAAGCTAATTTTGAAAATAAAATATGAAATTATATCATTTAAAATGCTTATTTAATCTTGGGCACTCAAGCATGGAGGTGATTAAAAATATTAAAAGGGGAAAAAAGCTAATATTTGGACGAGCTGTATTTTAAATCAAAATTTAATTACTTCAAAAGTGGTGTTGGTTTCCAAGTAGCCCTAATCTCATATTGAAACTTTTATAAGTCTTTTTTGAAGCTTTCTTTTGGTATGGATGAGTTTGTCGACAAAGGAAGATACTGCCAGTATTGTACCAGAAGGTCTGAAGAACAAGTTTGAGGATGAAAACCCTCAGATTCGAAGACCAGTTTCGGTAGTGAAAGACTTGCTAAGGCTGGTGGAGTGATTTCATTCAGAGGTCACCATTTGAGCTTCAAAGTTGCAGATTACAGATTTAAAGATGAAGATTTTTTATCATTGTTTGATTTAGGGTTGTGTGTTTTTGTCTTATGAAGGAGTTGCTTCGATTTGGATAGGGTTAAGTTACATTCTGGTGATTATTTTCTGGTTCCTGGGCACTTTGCTTCAATACCTAAAACCCTTATATTTGCTCATATCTTGGAGATGGATTTGAAATTCAAAATGGGCATTGATTCTTGAGCTTCCTCTCACCATGGTGTTTCTACCAAGCACAAGAAAGTATTTTTTTAAGAGGTTTTTGGAATTTATAGAGAAGGTCGAGCTGCTCAAGTAGGGACGGCTTGTGGGGTGTGAAGGAAACAGAGTTTAGAAATTGCTGGTAATGCCTAGTTTCAGTTCGGCCCTTGGCGAAGGGGGTTATTCAGTGTTTTGGAGATAAAATGAGATGCCAAGCGCCAGCCAGCATTGCTTCTTATGGTAACATTTATTGATGATGGTTGTGCCCTTAAAGAAGATGGCATTCTGCTGCTAAGCACTTACAGTCAGGTCTGTAAATGCCTTATATCTGAGTTGTTAATTTTGTTGTATGACTGAAATATTTCTGCAAACAATCAGAATTAAATAGCTTCTGAAAGTGTTCTTTTTAATTATGTTTCCCTTCATTTTATGCTACTGTTTGTAAACCTCATGAATTATCATAAACACATGCAAACTCTATAAAAAAACTATAGCAAAAACATTACATATACGCACAGTCAGCAAGCAGCAAACTCAGAGAAAAACAGAAAAGAAAAATTTGGGGTTGGTCATTACAGTCCAACTTGCCAATAGCTCATGAATGCAAGTTGCAAATTGCCAAAAGGTAGTTATCTGGTGCTATAAAATGAAGTTGTCTTTAGATGGATTGGATGCAGTTTATGGAGATTCATATGTTCTCATCCGTGATTCTGTAGCAATGTCTGCTTTGTCTGTAAACTTAAGCATTACTAGATTTTCAGACATTCTATATGGAAACATATTCAACATCTTCTATTTTGAGAGAAACTTCTACAGTACACGTGAATAAATGAAATATCGTACATAAGAAAAAAGTGTGCCATATACTTAATTGCATACCTACTGGCTGTCGACTAGGAATCACATACCACCTTCTTTTGACTTCACCTTTGTCTAGTCTTGGAGACCATGAGTTTGATGGAAAATTAGCAAAACTAGGTAACATCCAAGGTTACTCTGATGTGAGGGTGAGAGGATATGCGTCACCTGGTTTGAGCCCTCAAAATTGTGTCAGAAGGTGGGGTGTATTTGTATGTTTTCACAAAATTTACTTATAATACACTTGAATTATACACAGATTTACTTATATACACTTGAATTATACACAAAATTCTAGGAAACTCAAAGAAAATATACGAGACAAAATTCTATAATTAAGTTTGTTAGTATGCCAGTGCTTGCCTAACCTGTCAGAATTGTGAAATATGAGAAAATAGGAAGTTTCTATAATTTTTACATTTTCATGTGCATCCTGTGTTTATTTTTCAATCTTTTGAAATTCTGGGGATAGGCATGTAAAAAAAAGCTGAAGCTTTTAACATTGTGATGGACATGGATATAAACTCAAAATTTATTCTCGCAGGCCATCATACTGACCTGGTTTCCTTTAATCTTCTGCAGGGGATTTCCTATTATTCCTTTCTGGGACGATGAGTAAGGTGGCACCAAAAGTGGGGTTAAAGTCAATTCTTGTATAATTCCATATTTAAGCTCCTTTTTTTCCATCCATTGAATTGCCCCATACATGTGTGGGAGCAGAGATGCACAATATTAATCTAAAACAACCTCTCAAATTCTGAAGGCATAATGGTTTTGATGGATTGGAATGTTGCTAGTGAATTGTAAAACTATACGTGTCATGCAGTTTTTGTTGTTAGTTTCATGTTTGAAATTAACCTCTTGAACACTATAAGAGCATGATGTGACTTAAAAGATTCCAAGACTTTCTCAACTCCTTTTTTCAAAAAGCTGAGAAGTAATCCCAGAAGCACATTTCACAGAAGAAAAGCTGGAAATGTCAATATGGGTGATGCTGTCGTTGACTTGAAGCATTCTATCGTGTTTAATGTAAGAGAGTTGCAAGTCTTGTGAATATCTGGTCATGTTAACTCTTTACATGTTAATATTTAATTTAATTTTTATTTTTTTGTAGATTATGTACTGTAGCTGCAATCCATCAGTTATTATTATTGATTGAGAAAATATGCTAAAGTGATTTGAAACTTAACAATATAAATTAAAATGAGTATTTATTTATTTTATTTTTCTTTTTAATATTATTAATATCATACAGGCCTTACCTTGTGCTTTTTCTTTCTCTTATTGTGAAGTTCTGCATAATGTGCAATCTCTAAGGGCAGCTCCCCATGCGGCTGCTTAGCTTATTTTGGCTAGCAGCCACTGCTCAACCTATTTAGGAGTTATTTGTAGAGCTGATGGCCCTATGAATGTTTCATTTTTTTGCTTATTTTTATGCAGCCAGCTTAAATTTGTATTGTATAATAAAAAATTAGAAAAAAAAATGAAAACAAATATTAAAAAAGAGGGAAAGAAATTTGTGGAGCCATGTGGATTTTTAACAATATGCAGTTGCTGCTTATTTCCAGCCCACCTCTTTTTTTCACAGCTTATTAGTACTCGCCTTTAGCAATATTATTGCAATGAGTTTTGTTTTTCTTAATTAATTAGTTATTAATAAGTTAGCTTTCAACCAATCAAAAACAGTAATTTTTTTGAAAAAAAAATAAATTCAATTTTATAAAGTGGACTTGCAAAATATGCAAAATTTTTAATTTTATATATTATAAAAAATATTTTTCATGAATATGATTGGCTAAAAAGTTTTGTGTGTTATTGACGGATTTTGAGGAAAAATGAAAGTTAACTATTATTTTTCCTATTAATGAGGTGAGAGTTGGAAGATAGCTTTTCCAAAGAGAATGCGAAATCTACATTATAGAGACAAAGTTGCTTGATGTGGAGCGAAATTGAAGCAACCACCTCCAAATGACTTAGGCTCTCCCTAGCGCACCAAACTCCTAGCACATTGTAGAATGTTTGAAGGAGTCTTATCACACCTCCTATCTGCCTCACAACACAGGCTCTTGGCACAGGTTTGCTATATTGGTGGAAGACATTCATTGCAATTAACTGCAATTGTGGCATGGAAGTTTGACTTTGTCGGCTCAACCACAATGCTCGTGGACTTGGCAAATTACTCCATGCAAACTACTGCTTGAAATGTTCTAATTTGGATTGTTATTTCCTAGTTGATTTCTTGCAGATTTGTAACTCTCCAATGTAGCACTTCACACTTGGCATAAAGGCTAGGTCAACTCATAACATGGTTTGCATTTATTAAAAAAAAAAAGAAAATTACTATAGTTTGTTTCGTTTTTCAAAAATTACGTGCACTAATGGACGTCCACTATGATAAAATTAGGCATTTTCACTTGATCCATTCGAATCATTGAATATGAGTATGAAAACATTGTTTTCTTCGAACTCCGTAAACATCGACATGCTTTGTGAATATAACCGTTATTACCATTTCAACATTCATCATTCAACTTACTAAGCAAGAAAATTGTATTTTATGGATTGGACATGATTGTACAGGTAGTATTTGTTTCAATAAATTAAAGTATTTGTTTCAAGTTTTAATTATTTTCAATGGATTTTGATTTATTTTTTAATGTAATTTTTAATTTTATTTTTTAAAATTTATTATTTTTATAATTTTAAATATTATATGTTTAGTATTTTTTTTTAATTTTTATTGAACTAAAAATAATAATTATTAATATTAATTTGTCATACAATAATTATATCAAGTTTTTTTATTATTAATATTCAAATGACAATTAATAGATTTGATTGTTTTTTAATACATATTGAACTATTATATAAATTTTATGTTTAAATAATAATTATTTAATTCTTTCTTATAATTACATTATATAATCATTTCATTTTATTTATATTTTATTTAATATAAAATAATTTAAAAAATTATTATTTAAATTTATATTATATAATCAATAAATATTATTTAATATAATATAATAAATTTATATTATATTATACATATTATTATCTATAAATTTTATATTTATGTAATTATCCTTTTTTTTCAATTATATTATACTATCATTTTATTTTATTTTTATTTTGTTTGATATTTATAATATTTAAAATTTTAAAATACAATTATTTGTATATAACATAATTGATTTTTATATAATATAATTAAGATAAAATTATTAATTATTAATATAAATATAAATGAATGTAACCATCTTTTATTCCATTACATTAGAATATAGACATTCCTTATCCTACAATTTACTTTATAATGATTAATATATTATTTACATAATTTTAATAAAAATTAACATTTATGTAACATTTTTCAATATTATGTTAATACTATAATTAACAAAATGAATATTTAATTTTATGCACATTAAACATACCTTTATTTTTATTAAATTTAAAATAATATAATTAAAATACTATAAAGGCAAGTACTAGCCACTACGTGGCACTTGTTTTCAATTCCTAAATAGTAGCTACTCCATTAAAATATGAAAAGATTCCAAATTGTCCTTTCCCAACAATCAAATTTATGCATGGGAACAATCACGCTGCATAAATTTAAACAGAAAATAGAATTGAGCAGTCGCATGGGGACATGAGGTAAATGTATCACCCTCCTAGTACTACTATCTAAAATACACAAAACAAGGGCAAATAAATCTTGAATAATTTTTCTTGACATAAAACTTATAAATATGCATTATTAGTTAATTTGGGATTCTCCATACCTAGGAAACAATTATTTAAAAAAAAAAAGACTTCAACTACTCACAAGCAATGTGCTCAATTTTTTTTATAACCTAGGAAACAACTATTTACTTTTTTAAAAGAGACTTCAGCTCTTGAAGTTTGTACACTTATGATCAATATGCTCGATTTTTTTACTTAATTATTGGTTCATTGTTAAAGTTGAAATGAGTTTTAGAAATATTTATTTGGTACAACATTTTGGAATTTGAGAATTGAGATTAGTTGCAAATATCATGAAATGATTTTGTTTCCCTTACTTAGAAGGAAAATTTGGAGTAACTTATATTTAAATGTTTAGTCTTATAAATAATAGTAACATTGGAAATAATATTAAAATGTTCCCATGATTTTCATAGTATGCAAAATTATGGCAAACATATTTTGAAATATTAATTTGCTATGTAACTTGGGGATGCATCCTTAACAAAATTAGGAATGTCCCTAGTAGGAGATGTTTTAGGAAGAAGGGACGGGTCAGAAACATCTCTATGCCATTCCCAAATTATCAAAAAAGTCAAAAATGTCTCAAGGATGTTTGCAAAAAACTCAAAAATGTCAAGGGGTGGCTAGGGGATGTCCTTGATCAATCCAACAACTTTTCATTTGATTTAAAAAAATACAAAAGTAATCAAATATAATTTGAGCCCTCACACCCCTTTACATAAAACCTAAACCTAAAAGAAAAATTATAATATTCAAAATCAAAAGAAAACTCATTTGTGTCATTTTGCAAATTATGAAGAGAAGAAAAAAGAAAAGCACAACTATGAGAAACCAAGTGAAAGAAGGGAAGAGAAGGAAGCAAAGGGAAACACAAGATCAAGTCTCAATCCTTTGAGGTAAGTTCAATATTTTTTGTTTATTTTTATAAATTTCTTTTTTTTTTCAACTTCTACATTTTTTATTTTTATTTTTGTCAAAATTTCAAATACTTTGGAGATTTCAAATACTTTGGAGGGTTTTTGTTTGTTTGTTTGTGTTCTATGTTTGCACTTGTAGTTATTTATATTTTCAACCAATAAGATGATGAGCACTAGCAATAATGAGGGTAGTGAGGGTCAAGAAATCAAAATTGAACAAGCATGCTATGGAAGTTCTTTAAGGAGTGAGTGTTTCAGGGACACCTAGTCCAGAAAATCCATTTCAACTTCTTGAAAATTTATGCAAAGGGTACATTTAACCTAAAAAAGTCTCTTTTACAATTTGCAACAACTATTGATATTAAGAAAAAAAATTAGGGAGGGGTAGAGTATGGTTGTCATATTTGCAAGCAAGACTATAGGGGTAGCTACACAAGAGTTTACTTCCATCTTTTAGGCATACCTTGTTAAGTGATAAAAGCATGTAAAACCATAACATTAGTGAAGAAGGTTGAGGTGATTAGGTTGCACATCGAGGGTGAAGAAAAAAAAAAAAAGGAATGTCGATGGAATTTTTGCAACCTAGTGGGTCATTGTTTAGTGCTATTGCTATTGAATCTAGAAGTGTTGAGCCTAAGAGTCAGAGATGAAAGAAAAGGTCCACTAGTATTGCAAGCATGTTTAACATGCAATCACGAGATGTAGCCAATGGTTTTGTTGCAAAACTTTTCTATGCTAATACCATACCATTTCATGTGGCACACTCTCCATATTTTAAACAAATGTTCAAAGATGCACTTGTTCTTGGCCCTTGATGCAAGAACATCTTGTTCCACGAGCAATCTTGTGTCAACAAAAAATATTTTATTGTTATGTTGTTTGGTTCTTCCTTGTAGGAGTTGGTGATCAAATTCTAGAGAATTCTAGTTGGTTCATGGCCAAGTAATAACTTTACCTTGAAGGAGGGTCAAATGGGTATCTACATTTCAAATTTGGTGAAAATCTAAGCAAAATTAAGTTGTGTAGCTGCGGAACTTTTGCCTGACATAGGATATTGCAGAACTTTCTTGATGTCTTGGATGCCCTGATTATCCCACTAAATTGCTTGGCGAAGCTTTCATGATGTTTTGTGTGCCTTGATTTTCCCACTAAATCCATGCTTGGTGGGACTTTCTTATGCTTTAGGATATATCTTGTTTACCCTTGATTTTTTGCCAATGTCCCTAACTACTTGATTTCTCCACATGAATTGAAATGGTGGAACTTCCCTAATCTTTAGAACATATCCAAAACCTCCTTGAACTTTCGCCAACATCTAGAAGGTCTTGCTTTTTCTACTAGAATGTCAAAAGGTGGAAAAAAACAACAAAATGATGGTTTTAACAACCAACAAAGTGATTTCCTAAGTGCTCTAAATGGATGACACATCATCCTTCATATTAGATTGTGGGGTGGTCGACTTCTCTCCAATTTTTGTGCTTTAAATAGTGATCTTAAGCTCTTTTGGAAGGAGTAGTTGAATTAGAGATAGCTTTTGTAGAGTACAAAAAGGTTGAAGTTGTCTGGTTAGAATGAATGTTGTTGAAGGCATGTATATAAGGGCATGTAGGAATGCATGTTGAATTGTAATGCATTGTAACATCTTTACTCCTACTATAATGTTCTAGTTGCAAGTGAATAAAGGGAAATTCAATAGTGTTATTTGTAATTTCTATTTTGTTGCCTTGTTTGGTAGCTTGCTAAAGCCCCTTGAATCTTGACTTGCATTAGTCCTTCATATGTTCCCCATAGAGATCATAAGGTACACTTCTCCCTCCTTGATAATGAGTATTTTGAGATGAGTATAATGATGGAGTTGAGACATGTTTGAATGAGGGATGGCTACTCTATCATGATGGATGGGTGGATTGATATTAGACATCGACCATCATCAATGTCATTGTCACATGTTCAAACTTATTTTCTTAGAGCTATTGATTGTTCAAAGAAGAGGAGGGATGCAAGCTTCCAATTTCATATTTTGAAGGATGTCATAGAAGAGATTGGACCTTCTAATGTTGAATAAGTAGTGATTGATTCGACCCATGTATGGAAGTTGGCTAGCTTGATGGTGAAGGGTGCTTACAAGCACATTTTTGGAACCCATGTCTCTATGTGTTGAACAATGCATTGAAAGACACTAGAAAAATATGTTGAGTAAAGGTAGTGGTGTCAAAAACTAGAGGCATTTAGATGTTCATTTGCAATCATCACACATCACTTGTTTTGCTTAGGAATTTTATGAGGAAGGAGTTCCCTAAGCCTATGGATACCATATATGCTAGGTACTTTATTTTATTGGAGAGGATGATTGAGGTGCAAGAGCCTCTATAACTAATGGTGTTGAATTCAGAGTGGGCTAAATGGGTAGAGGAAAACACAATTGAAGGAAAAGTGTTGAAACAAAAAATCCTCAAAGATGATTTGTGGTCCACAATGAGAATTGCTGTTTTTTAATGAATTGTTGATTTTACTATCAACTTTTTTATTTTAATATTAAATTTTTAATTTTATTATTACCTAATACATTGATGATTTTAGTATTAAAATTTGTGGTTTTCATTTTATTATTGGAATAAAATTAATAAATTGTCAATTTAATTATTAAATTTTTTATTTTATAATTTTAATTGTTTCTAAGTTTCTAACTTGTAAATTTACTAAATCATTTTCATTCTTTGCAGATATATTTGCTCCACCATCTCACCTATTGAATGGGTCATAAGAGATTTTGATACAAACTCTCCTAGCCTTGGAGAGGTTTATGAGACATTTGACAATATGCTTGGACAAATGAAACAAACAATTTACAATAGAGACCCTAATTTGGGATTTTATGGGGAGCACATTAGGGCCCATTGTGACACAACGGAACACTATGAACACCTCACTTTGTGTGACAACCTACGTTCTAAATCTCAAATGGTATGCAACAAAACTCGAGGGAATGTCTCCATTTGATAATGAAGAGGTGAAAGTGGGCTTCATGAAGGCCCTTGGAGAAATGGATACTAAGGAGTCTAGCAAACTTAGAGCACAATGGCTAGCCTTTGTAAATCCTCATGACCCCACATTAGTAGACTAGAGGTGAGCATGGATAAAGCTACACTAGCTCAAACAAACCCCATTGGATGGTGGACATGGCTTGGCAAGGATGCTCAAAGTTGAGGATGCTTGCCACTCATCTTCTTTCACAAGTTGTTTGTTTCTTTGCTATTGAGAGGAATTAGTCTACATATAATTTCATCTAGTCAATCAAGAGGAATAGGCTTACCTTTTTATGGTCAAAGAATTTGGTGGCTATGCATAGTACCTTGTGGCTTCAAGATTGATGAACATCGAAGTATTGTTAAAACTCTAGCTGCATGTTGGGATGTTGATCCCAAAGATACTACATAGGTTGATGATGAGGAGGGACATGTTCTATTGCTTAGGTTTCCATTAGATTAGGATAAGACAACCTCTCATAGTGGTAGTGACTTAGATTTTGATTTTGATGCAGTGTCAAGAGATGTTGATTAGGGATAGTTGCATATTTTTATATTTATCATTTTGTAGTTGAAACTTGTAACCTTTGAGCATTTTGTTATAATTTTTATATAATATATATGCACATTGTCGATGAATGCAATTGAATTTTGTTAAAAGTTAATTTATTTGTCGCTTTCTATGAAATGAAAATCTCAATTGAACTCTAATATTATGTGTTAAGGTTCTATGATGTATATGATGATTTCCTCATGAATGCTGTGAATATTTGAATATTTCTATATTTTTAGAAATTTTGCTATTTTTAATAGGCATCCCCTAAAAATGGCCTGTGTCATCCCCATTCCCACAATGCACCCCCTTGTTTTGTGTCAAAACTTGGGGGTGACATAGCTAATTTGTAATTCAAGTTCATTGTTCTCAATTTGACTTGAATAATATCGAGACATTGAGAAGCCTAGATATGCATTTTGAATTTTGAATATCCTTATTATTACAAATCCAACTGTAAACTAAGTTCTTGAGGCAGCAACAACTAACATAGAAAAATCGTAGAAAACATATCACATGGTATAATAACATTACGTGTATGGAGAACAACAAATGATTAAATAGAATATTTATATCTTTGATAGCATATACAACATAATATTAAGATCACTTATTGTTATAGTGGAAGTAACAATGAATAAGATAAATCCCATTCAAGGAAAACTTATCAATAGTTCAAGAGAACCACTTGTCAATGAAAAAATGATTAGCCCCATATGCAACTACTATTAAAGTACATTGATCAATGGCTTATTACTCCTAAGTACATAATTAGGCTTAGTACATTTTTATGGTTTATATATTCACCCCTTGGAAGACAAGAATGCCAATGTTGATGAAACATTCTTTATTTTGATGTAAAATAAATAAAGTGAGTGTGGCACTTGGTCCTTGTGATAAGGAAGGTGTAATGCTCTTTCCCTTATTCTTCTCAAGTTTTCTTTTTCAATTTCTTTGCTTCATAGACAATAGTCTTTGTGATTTAGTCTTGAACTTTGCACTTTATTTGCAACTCCTTTTGTGTCTTTACCTTATTTTCCCATCAAGTGCCCTTGTACAATGCAATTTCTAACTTACACAAAGTTTGAAAATGCCTTAGATTGTTGTTTATACATTATTTTCTTGTGAAAATATGTTCTTGACTTTTGTGTCCTAAGCCCTTAATTGACATTGTAAATCCCATCATTTGCAATCTACAACTTGTACTTGTAACTTTATTAAATATGTGAGGAAATTTGATTGAGTTTGCATAGATATCATCTAATCTAATAGTTATATCACCATGTGCAATGTGAATACAAGACCTTTTTGCTATCTCTTGGATGTATAGGTCATCACCATGTGGTATATGTCAAACTCTTCCACATATACCAATTTATCTACAAACTTTAAGTGTTAATCCACCAACTTGCTCTCTCTTAATGTTTTAATGTTTCAAGGATATGGAAATCATTTTCCACATTGATGTCTATTTTTCTTATTTTTGCATAAATGATTATGTTTCCTTATTCTTGCATGATGATTAATGCTAGGATTTTGGAGGCTTTAATATACAAATTTGGATCTTCTATCTAGTTGGAACTTTCAAGCTTGAAATTTTTTAGCATTTCCATGTGCATCTTAATCAACTATTTTGAAAAAGGATCTATGCCCATACATTTATCTTACATGCCTTCTTCCCCTAAAAAAAACTATGACAAAACTACATATTGCAAGTATTACTCTTAATGTATACGCATCCTTGGACTCTAGAATCATGTTGATACTCATAATTATTGTTGTGTTAAAGTTGTGATTTTATGAATGTATGGAATGCTCAAGTGTATCTTTGTGTTATTACACATGACCTCTTTGTGATATCTGATCATTATTATCTTTTTCAATATTATAGTTTCATTATATACTAGATCAACTGTTATATCACCATATTACTTGTTAAGCAATGATATTGATTTCATCCACTTTATGTAAGCTCAACATTTAAATAGTCTACACTGTGACTTTTGTTGAAAACCCTCCAAGCAATTTTAGAGTTAAGATTCCTTTCATCATATTTTCTTTTGAGCCAATGATCTTTGGAATCAATTGAGAACCATTATTGCTTCTTGCAAATTGGATTGGGGTGCTAATCACCTTCTATGTGAGGATTGCAACTCTTCCTCATCACCACATCACCTATTTAGATAATCTTGATTACAACTATTTTTTGTTTGTCATATCTATTGTCAAACACAACATAGCGAGTCTCCCTCATTTGATTCTTGAACACAATGTCTTGTGTATTCAAATTCATCATTTTACACTTCACACATCCCTTTTGGTTTGTATGCCAATTCTCTCTTACCTTATTGATCCCATGCATCTACTTAAGCTTAGACTTTGTGGTATATTTCTATCTTCTTATGAAAATGACTCTCCCCTTCTCAATTTTATCTAATTATATATCTGGAATAAAGATTGGTTGTGGAATTTCCAATCTTAAAATACCTAGTAAAACACTAAATGTATGCTCATCTTGGGTAGAGTTGAGGAAAATACAAGTTTGTTGCCTTCTACATAAATTTAGGTAATCCCTATTGGCGCTATAGATATCCAAGTGGAAATAGAACTATATGCAGAGTGAGACCAAAGGAAATTTTGTTAAGGCTATGGATGCTTGGATAAAAATTGAACTATGTTCAAGTAATCACAAAGGGTGTCTCTAAATGGTACCCATTGTTATATCTAAAGATCTCTACACAATATATAATAATAATGTTTAAAAAACCTAATACTCAAGTTGTACTAGCTAGCTTATTTAGACAAAAGGAAGGGAAAAAATGCATTTGCACACACTTCGGTAAATGTTATGAAATATGCCCCTTAATTTTTTTCCAAGAAATTTCCACAACAGAATCAAAACTACGCCAAATGAACTAGTGTTAGCTCCAATATTGAAATCCAAATTTAAAAGATCTCAATGCCAAGAATGCACACTCAATCCCAAGGAAGGAGAGGTGTTGTCATATGGCAAAAAAAACTAAGCAATAACTAAAATAAAATTACAATTGAATGGAGCTAGGCGGTGAACCAGCCATGGAAGTTTTCCACACTTCCACTAATACAGTGGGGGGAAGAAATTACAAAACAAACTAATTCATCCATTGCAGCGGGGCATCCACTTGGGAGTGGGAATTCACCACTTTTCAGTGGGTGAGAAAGAGAGATACAATTTGTTTATTCTCCACATTGACAATAAACCATCTAGGGGTTAGAGTGTTTTGCATTAGAATTCACAAGTAAATGCAATAATAACAATGGTTGGATTAGTACTACTAATTCACAACCTTACAATTAAAGAAATTTGTAATTTGCTAGTGTTATAATGATAGAATCAATGCAAATATGTGAAAGATGAATCTTTCAAGTTTTAAACCTCTCAAGGACTGAAATTGAAGCCAAAAATTGAGCTTATTGAAGTCTGATAACAAAAACCAACATACTGAAAATGTTAACCAGCAAACTGTACATCAATGAATTACTCATAACTCTTTCAAATTACCTATGAATGAGCTGAAATGAAGTGCAATGACTCTCAAGAAGGATGGTTCCCAACTTGCAATGATTAAACAACATCAAAACTCCCTTGTTTATTTGGCATGAACTCTAATGCCTTTTAAAATGGTACAGCTTGGCTGAGAGGGGTGATTTTGCAAAATAAAATAAACTACTTCAAATTAAATTATGATCTTTTGTGGGAAGGGGCACCCATGTACTAGGAATCAATTTCTTCAAAACCCAAAAGCACATAAAAATCATACAAAAAGTTGTTAATGAAAACCTCCTTCAACCATGATATGACCAATAAACGCAATTTTGAAAATTATTATCAAAAACTACAAAATCTTCAACTTGAATCTCAATGTGCACTTTTGGATGAAGTACACTCTCAATCCACCATCTAGGGAACCATCGTTTCAGGCTCGAAGAATGGAATCAAATTGTTAAGCTTCCCTTTAGTCTAGTTCTAAATTCAATCCAACAACATTTTGTTATAATTTTTCAAAGATGCCAAATGAGAGAACAAAAGCCTATTTTTATAGAACTTGAGGTGACTGTTGAATTTCCATCCTTTTCACTCCAAAGGACGCCTAAGCAAAATAAATATTTAAATTTTCAAAATCATCTTCTCCCTTCTCATTTTGGCATCCAAATACCAAGGAGATATTATAACATTTGAAATATATTTGTTACTCCTTAAATGAGGCATCCAAACCCAAGGAAAATAATAAACTTTAGAAATATTAAATATTTCCTTTATGAGACATCCTCCCTTTTTTTACCACCTTTTAAAACAACTTCAAGTTATTATGTTAGGCAAAGGGGTCATAAACACTTTTTTAATAATTAAATGATTTAAATAAATCATTTATTCAAAAATGCACCTTAGAAAGCCAAATTTAGGAATACTTAGCTACTCTGCTCAAAGTGGAAAACTTGTTGTGTTGTTGCCAACCAGAGTGCTACTAAAAATAGAACTTACTAAAAATAGTAAATTCAGAAAAGTTGCTAAACTCATTTTGCATGTTAAATCATTACGAAGCTCTCTAAAAACCCATAGAGAATCTACAATCCAGAACTCAAAACTCCAATGTACTAGCTAAAAATAGCAAGTTCTAGAAAAGGTTGTTCGATAGAGATGCATGCCACACCATTCTGAAGCTCTCCAAAAACCTTGAAAACTTCACCAGACATGCGTCAGAAACTCAAACATGAAAACCTTCAAAAATGCTTTAGAACCCCAACAAGATAGGAAACCCTAATTTTACCTTTAACAAGCCTACGGGCTTCCGGAAATGGGCTATCAATCATCGAAGGGTGTATAGCTAAAACAGGGACATTAAATGCTAATATTATTATAAAATTTACCTATCTTAACATTGGTATGAATATAATTTTACATATCTAGATACATTGATTGTTGAAAATAATCATGTAGTTCTCTTGTTCTAAATTCATTTAGAGTGGACTGTTGAGGATTATTTATTTGAAAGAGAAATTGGAACATGATCTTTCTTTTAATAAAAGGGTCTCCCCACTTTTTGGATTGAGTTTAGCAATACTACATTTCATTCATAACTTGATCCTAGGAAATTTTCTCCAACAAGCGAGGGCCATTTGTTGTGGCCTCCCACAACATGCCCTTATTTTAATTTGGGGACCCCTACTTTGAACTTGTATGTCAGCCTCTATTCTATTTAAATGCATCTTTTTTTCGTTCATGTTTTCATGCTCGTGCTTATTTCTTTTTTTTTTAAGTCCAAAATATTTGTAATTGAATATTAAAGGGATCTTATGGAATTTTTTAGCATGCACAAGTGCATTTGGAAGCATGTAATTAAAACTTTAAGTTGCAAGATCAAGATTGATTCTCTTTGAAAATTTGGAACTTGATTGTGTTTTTACGAGTTTATAATTTTGATTCAAAGTTCAAGCATTGAAGTAAGGGTGCATTAGGCCTTTTTGTGAAATTTTGAGAAGTTGAAGTGTTTTGTCTGATTCTAAAACCCCTTGTATCTCAAATTCTGGACCCCAAGCTATTGGTTAACCCATTGTATATTTTGGCCTTTGATTTTATTAGTTATTAAACTCTAGTGGGATGTTGCTTGAAGGTTTGAATTTTTCCAAATTGTAAACTTGGACTTCAAGTTTAGAGTTCTAAATTTTGAAACAAAGATTGTGATGATGCTAAAGTTTGAGGATTTGAATCTCTTGAAGTTTGAGCATCTTAGTGTCTAGGTCTTGAGCTAGCAGTTAACCAATTTAGACTTTTGAACCTTATTTTATTATTTATTTAACTCTACTAGGATGTCAAATCTCCAAAGGTTAAACCTAAAAATTCTCTAAATTGTAGTTTCAAATTTTGACATAAATATGAAGGAAAGCTTACCTAATTTCATGAATTGACCTTTAGTTGTCCCTTGCTTGATCGTAAGTGCTTGAAGTTGGCATTCCCTAGGCTTGTATTTAGGTGTGCCTCAAATTTGGGGAGCCTACAAATTTGAGTGCTAATAAGCATGATGGTGAATTTAATGGAACACAATCTTGGTTCAACAACAATGGAAGCTAGCATTCAACATTAAATGTGCATCTTGATCCTTCTAAAGAGAATCAATAAAATAAAGCAAAAATTTGGGTGCATACTCTCCCAACCTTTTTTGTATTTATAATTTTGTAATGAATTTATTTTATAAAAACTTATGTGTACATATATGTGAGGCCATAAGAATGGTAGTTTAAAAAAAAAATCATTTCTTGACTACCGCGATGCCATCCCTACGCTCGCCTTCGGCTGCTGCGGCTAGGGTTTCCTGCGGTGGGGCTGGGCGAAGGATTTCTGATGGTCATTTTGTTGGATGGGGATATCTGAACCATGCGAAGGTCAATGACGGACATCCTTTTTTGTTACAGGACGGGGGGATTGCCTTGGCGAGGTAGAATGTTGGGTTTGGGCGCTTTTAGAAACGCCCTACCTCGGATCGTTATGGCTGGCCTTCAGCACCGATGGGGGAATGAAGGATGGGGGTCCGACGAGGAGATTGGGCATGGTATGACGGTTCCTGGAGTGGAGAAGGTTACACGGCCTTTGCGTTGTGCCAGAATGACCCCTTCTGTTTCCTTCGATCGGGATATTGCATGTGAAGTGGCAGAAAATACATTGTATTTTGCTGAGTTGGGTTTGATCAGCTGATTTTGAGGGTTTTTCTTGCTGATTTGCACCATTGGATTGTAGATACTTGGCACCCTATATTGGACGGGAATTCCAAATTTATCTCAATGCTAGGGGGTTTTTCGTGGTGGTGTTCCATAATGTTAAGGATATGAACACTGTCCTCTATGATTACTAGTGGAGTTGGGAGGAGCAACATTTGTTGATGCTGAAATCGTGGCACCCCGCTTTCAACCCAATCACTGGCCTCTTCGGAATCTCCCTCTCACTTTTAATTTGAATCTTGCTTTGAAGCCGTTGGCAACTCGATGAAGAAATTTTTGGTGGTGGATGAGGATTCTCTAAACTTTATGCATACCACTTATGTTCACATTTTGGTGGAAATGGATATTACAAAAGATCTTTCGGTAGAAATTTGCTGGTGAGGATTGGAAACAATTGCTTGACTACAAAGGTTTACCGATTCAGTGTTGTATATGTTTCAACACTCTTCATATTTCTGTTCAATGTTCATATTGTAAGCTGGTTAACCAAGCAACTTGGTGTAAAGAGGATTTCCCCCACCATTATTTGGTGGAAAAGGATTGCCAAAGATGGCAATGACCCAGATGTGGCTCCAAAGTCTATTGTTGAAGCCACCAGCAAGGAATCAACATGTAAATCTCAAGCCTCTTTGAAGACTTTGGGTGAATCATCTTATGTGCTTTTGGACAATGCTAAAGCTGCTTGTGGCCTTATATCGAAAGAAGAGTTGTGTAGCCAGTCAGAGTGTTTGAACGTTGCTCCCTTTGGAAGTAGGTGCTCCCTAGTTGAGGAATTTAGAGAGCCTTAAAGGACAGGTGAACAGGAGGAAAACTGGTAAACAGTTCAAAGGAGCTTTCAACATACTTCTTCACTCCCATGACAAGTTCTGAGAAAAATCTTAGCGTTGGTCTTTGTTTCTCGTTCATGGGACCCTTTGCACAGGCTGGGAGAGGTGTTGCTTTTAGAGAAGAGGTCCCTTCTTGTGGCCTCTCTTGGTTTGGGTCAAGCTAAAAATCCCACATTCACCAATCAAAAAACAGAGTTTGAGGTCATAAAATTTATGTCATTTCGCTCAAGATAGAATGTATTTAGCCAAAACAATTAAATATATCATCTTAAGTTTATTACCCAAACATAATTAATATATATTTTAAGAAAAAACATAATGTTTATTATATCACACTATCTCTTCAAATTAAATAAAATATTTCTTTCTTTAAAAAACTAGATTTAATGAATGTAACAAGCCATAAAATCCAATCAACAACTTAATTTAGGGTTATGACAAATGTGATAAAATTCGGAAATTTGAGAGGAGTGAAAATAATTAGTTGATTTTGATAGTCGATAGATAGTTGTCTAAAATTGTGATCATAATTTTTGAATTGTAACTCAAAATCACTTAAACATGGTTGCACTGGAAGTAAAACAAAAAAAATGAATTAGGTTATTCTCATAATTCCTAGGAGGGTAATTCTACAACTGTAGATCTTTTTGTGAGGAAACAATAGTCTTTCATAGATTCAATTTTTTTATGCAAATTGGACCCTAATGTCTTCAAACCTTCGATGCATGCAAACAAGTTCAACTTGATGTCAATAACTTGTAGTAAGAGTTGGTTGTACATGGGTGTACAATTGAATTTAAGCTTGATGATGTTGAGAAATACTAAAGGAGTTTACTATGCAGGGATATTTGCCTTAGATAAATCCCATTGATCAATTCAATGATTTTCATTAATGTTTGAAGACAAGAAGCAAAAATACAAATGTTATGATGATGACAACAATAATCTAAAATTTAAACAAAGTGTAAAAGTGTGATGCAATGACCTAGTACAAGAACTAGGGTTTTGAAACATGCTAAAGAGGTTATGCAAATAATAATAGTTGTAGAGTGGTGCTAGCAAGTACATGAGTGATTTTGAGTGGCATAATGCTAGTAGGGAGTGATTCTATATGAGAAGGAATATCTTAGACCTATAATGATTATTCAAATGACTTAGGGTGATGCCTTTTTATATTTGTCTTAGGTACACAATTTGAAATTTTTCGTGCAAGAATTGACACATAAAGGCTAGATGGAGTGGCTAAGCTTGGGCCCAATAAAATTTGAATTTTAAAAGCTTGAATTAATCTTTTTGTTAAAACTTTGAAGCTAACAAAGGAACTTTGAATTAAGTTTTATTTGTAATGGAAATTTTGAGAAAGGGCATCAAATTAACCAAAATGATGTGCTAATGCTAAGTAATTATGATACTCACAAAAGTGGTGTAAAAGACACCCACAAAAGGTGCAAAGTATACATTTTCACCCTTACATTTTCCCCCCAATTTGGTGTGCATGTGAATCTATAGGAACAAGTATAACAAATTAAAAAGGAAAAAACAAACACAACTAGAAGGAAGATAGCTAGAGCATTGATCCAAAGTCTAAAATGATTAGTGATAGTATTCCTCCTTGATTTTGTGTGCCACAAAGATGTTCACACAAATTTAGAGAGCAATTGGATAAACATAGAACATGATAACATAATAATGTGTATAGAAATAGATCAGAAATACAATAAATTAAGAATGTAGCACAAACATGAAAAAATTTAACATGTTCTTTTTATATAAAATAAACAAAAATGTTATCAATAGTGGCTTTTTATATAAAATAAACAAAAATGTTGTCAATAGTGGCATTGTGTGATGGTTAAGTAGTTGTTATTATTTCCATCAAGTTTCAAACCCCATTGGGGTGTAATTGTTGAGAATTTATATTGGGGATGAGGTCCCCCATTTGAACCTCATCGGTTCATAGCTTTGAGTCAAAGCATTTACCTCTCTTTAATAAAAAAATAAAAAAAAAGTAGAGATGCATACTTGAGATACTTACCTTTTTGTATATGAAACATAAAATATCAAATATGACTCCATTTTCCCCCAATTAGCACAATCATAAATGCATTAAACTTGCAAAAAATGAACAAGAACCTTACCCTCCACATGGCAAGAGTAGGTGAAAAACACGAAAGACTATAGAATAACATTATGTAAATAAAAAATATAAAGAGATCGAGATCAAATAGAACCAAAAAATATATTTCTTGAATTTTTGCCCCCAATGGTGTTAGAATTGTGAAAAACACAAGCCACAAGATCAAACAATGAACACAGACACCTTCCACTCAAAAGATTTGGAAACAAAATATGCAATATTCCTCCACAAGAAAAAGTTACAAAATACAAGAGATCAAGAGAAGAAAATCTCAAGAGCAGAAGTATTACAAGGCATCCAAGGTAAAGAAAGGGATTAGATCATGACAAGTGTCAACATCTCATGTAATGAGATAGAAAGATCTAATAATAGCTCTCTAGTTAACATAGTAAATCACTTCTAAAGTATCTCAAGTATGCATCTCAAACATCTCAAAAACTAGAAGTCCAAACTAGAAACCACCTACACCACTACAAAGAGCATGAAATTCTACCTCATTTCAAAAAAAAAAAGCATTGAAAAATACCACCATATGATTGAGATATGGTTGTTGGAAGATGAGGTGCAAAATTGAAAAGCCCAATAGAGAGGGGTTGAGTAGGGGAAAAGAGCATCTATGCCAAATTTAGCAAAAATACCCCCAAATGTGAAAGTCCACACATTTTAGAGTCTGAAAAAATCTCCTCCAAGGACATGGATAGTTTGGTTTTATTGCAAAAACAAATTGCAAGGAAAAAAACATGTTTTTATTTTTAAAGTTTAAAAAAAAACATTAAAAAAAATATATATTTTTATTTAAAAAATATTTTTAAAATATGGTGGGCCATGGGTCACTGCCCCTAGATTTTTTTTGAAGTCATGCACAATATGAACGTACAGGGGGTATGACTTGTATAAAAAAAAATTGTCTTAGAAACACCTGACTTTAAGATAGGGTAGGTATAGAGTCAAAATTCATCAAATCGGCCTTATGAATCCAACGATGAGGCCCTTTTTGTGCCAAAATGCACCTAAAAACCACCCACATCCAAAAATTACAACAAAAAAAATGTAGAATCCAGATATGATGTCTATAACCCTTGTTGAAGAAAAAGCTTCATAAATCAAGAAGGGGTTCACTGAATCCACGCCCTGATACCATGTTAGAATTGTGAAAAATACGAGCCATAGAATCAAACAACAAACAAAGACACTTTCCATGCAAAAGATTTGCAAACAAAATATGCAATATTCCTCAACAAGAAAAAACTACATAATACACCAATTCAAGAGAATAGAAAATCTCATGAGAAGTATTATAAGGCATCCAAGGTATGATAATACAATAAGAGTTGAGTGTTATATAGAAGCAACCCCAAATGAGAAAGGGATTAGATAATGACAAGTGTCAACATTTCATGTAATAAGACATAATGATCTAATACTAGCTCTCTAGTTAGCATAATAAAACACTCCTAAGTACATGAGAATAAATTAGATTAATAATTAATTAAATATGCATGATTACTCTAACAAATGGGGCCTCTTTTTTCATATCATGATATACAAATGAAGCATGAACCACTAAAGTCTTTTTTTTTTAATAAAGGTGTCAAGCAATAAAATAACTTTTGGAGAATTCATATTTTCTTGCTCTTGAGAAGTATCTTAACAGCTATATTTTGTAATTTATTTACCTCATATTGATTATGTATTATATTTATTTGTAAGCATGCCACTAGAAATTGTTTCATTGATGTATACCTACATGTAGACCTCGTCTTGATGTTCTTTATGTGTAAGATAATGGGCTAGATTGAAATGTATTATTTCTTGCTACTATTATTTGAATTGCCACTAGCCTTAGAATCCTCTTTAGCATGAGGTGCTAAAGATATGCCCATAACCATTAATGTCTTCAACTTCTACCACCTTGTCAACAAGATCTCGAATTGTATGCTTGAGTGAAACAACTTTACCCATGGTTTGTCCATGTCTCCTATGAAGGTCATAAAAACTATTAGCATTAAAGTACTATGGAAAATTTTTAGGTGTAGCAACACGCTTTGATAGGAGGCAACTTGAAAAGTTGTGCTTGCAAAAGTTGTTTCAATATCATGGGGAGGATCTCCCAATCTTGTAAACTTCATTTGACACCTTGTAGCTTTTTCACATGATCAAAATACTAACATAATGCATAACCTCACTAATATTGCTACTCGTATTGAATAGTTGGATAATTTTATGGCATTTCTTAACAATCTCTTGATGTTAAAAAATGAGTATAATCCTCCAAGCACTCATTAAGACTAAGAGTGGAATATTTATGATAACATGTACAAAATTCAAAAGTGAAGTGTAAGAAATGTGATGCAAATCAAACAATAATAGCTTCATTAACTAAAATCTTTCTAAATGCATGTAGGGTGAACATATCGTCATTGGGATAGGTATAATATGTGAGACATTTTTTTTTTAATTTTTATACACACCTCATTGATAACTAATTCTATCATAACTAAATCCATTGGTCCATGGATCTCTAATAATATGAGAACTATAAAGAATACAATCCAAAACATCATTAGATATTAAAAAAATTCAACTTATATATCAATAACATTTGTTAGTTGAGAAACATGATCAACATTTGCAACATCACGTGATAAAAAGGTAAAACATCATCATCAAACAAACAAGCATCATAAAAATCCCCATTAGAAAGATTATCAAGAGATGAGGAAACATCATTATATGAATTAGAAACCCTGGATGTGTCGGATATAGAACTTAAGCATGAACTATACTATCATAATATAATAAAGTGTCATTTACATTCAATATTGTCATCATGAAATAAAGTGTTATAAATCTCAACATGAGAAGATAATGAACAAGCATGATCATGTAGAGTACGTCACTAGTGATAGGACTATAATCATCATAAAAATCATCACTAGGATATTTTTTGTAGATAGGTAATCCCCAATCAACAAACACATCACTAGGCTCCTTAAGGATGTCACAAAAGAGGTACATGTAGGAGAGTCCATTGAATCAATAGGAGAACTAACATGAGATGTTGAAAAAATCTATTCACTAGGTATAATAATATTACATGAAGCAAGATCCCTAGATGTAACTTGAAAAGGTTGGGCATTGCCATTTATCACACAAGGTGTATAAAATTATTAGTAATCATGTAGACAAATGAAAAAAAGTCCTCTAAAATGGGTGAAAAAAGCTAAAAAATTTCATGTGAGATAGAAAATGAGATTTACTATGAACCAATATATGCATAGAGCATGAAGCACCCTCTATGTAAAACAAAGCAATGTCCTAAAAAACCCATGGTTAAGATGCAAGAAACAATGAAAACACATTAGGATCCTTGATATATGAATGGACCTAGAACAAAAAAGGGACTTATACAAGTCATAATGAGAGATCTAACAATGAAGCACAATCATAATAAGTAGCAAGTGAAGAAGTGGCATTCAATGAAAGCTCAAACCCTACACAATATATAGCAATGAAGCATGAGTGAGGATTGATCCAAACCCTAATTATATATGAAACCAAAAAGAAAAGAAATAAAATAATTCGTTGCAATAAATTAAGTTAAATAAATATAACAAGCAATACAATTGAATTAACTTAATTCAAAGTTGCAACAAATTATGCGTTTAAATTTAGAAATTGAGGAATGAAAAAGATAACTAACCTTGACAATTGATAATGGTTGTCTACTATCTTGGTCATATGGCACATAATCAATTAATCATGAATGTGGAGGGATGAACAATGAAATCTAACTATGGGTATGTGCACGAAGTTGAGTCCACGAAACGTGGAAGTTTTTTGCCTTAGCCAAAAAATTGAAATCGGCATGGAAGAAACGGGATCCCGATTTTAATAAACGGGATCCGATTACAAAGTCGTTACGGTTACGGGGACTTCGGGATCCAGATTCTGTGACCCGGGGATTAGCAGGATCCGCTTTAAAAATCGGGATCCGTTCCCGTCGGGCTCAACAACACACGGAACGGGATCCAGACTTTTAAAAAGCGGGATCCGATTTGCATCACGGGATCCCGATTTATAGAGAACGGGATCCCGAGTTATATAATCGGGATCCCGTTTTATAGTGTTATTTATTTTAAAAAAAAACAGCAGTTTTCACTGCTGCGAACGGGACCCCGAATAGCTTGGCGACAGCGACATCAACATCAGCTACAGGTACGCCATTTCTCCACTTTTTTTTAGTTTGAATTGAAATTTAAAAAAAAATACGTTAATTTACATGTTTTTTTTTCAATTTATGTCACGTTTTAATGTTTTTTTTAATTGTTATATTAAAATTCAATAGTTGCAAATTAGATGAAAATTTTCAATGAAATTTAAACGTTTTTTAATAAAATTGAGAAAAAAAACATTGAATTGTGTGTTAGAAACAAATTTTAACTTTTAAATCTTAAATTGATCAATTAAACCCAAAAAAAATTGATTTTGAAAACCTTAATTGAAACAAAACAAAAAAATTTGCATTTCAAAACCCTAGAGATCGAAATGAAATAAAACATCACATTTACAAATCCAAATCGAGCTTTTTGAAACCCTAAATTCAAATCAAACGAAAAAAACTGAATTTGAAAACCCTAGTTTGAATTGAAACGAAAAAAAATCATTAAAAACCCTAATTGTTTAAAACTGAAACCCTAAATTGAATTGGAACAAAAAAAATCGTTAAAACCCTAAATTTGCTAAACCCTAGACCCTAAACTGTAAAATCTAAACCCATAATACTAAAGCATTTGAAATTTATGAACCCTAGACCGTAATCTTTCATTGGACATACCTAAAATTATGTAGGTTCAATATCAAGAATGGGTCTATTTGGTAGATTTATGAAAACTATTTTGAATATCTAGAATGCCATAAAAGTATAATTATAGCAATTCCAATTGGAAACACTTCCAGATACATATATATCCTAGATAATAATCCACCCATCCTCAATCATAATGGATTATTTGACAATTAAGAGAGATTCAATTTAACCATAAAATTACCTATATTTTGATACTATATAGATTTATGTGGAAGGATAGAAATGCATCAATATGCTTTGTGCCATATTTTATGAATATTAATATTTAAGAAAAATCTAGATAAGATTGACCTAAGTAGATGATTTATGTAAGGGCTTTTTAGTGAACAAGTGACACACCATGGAGATAGGGATGGTATTTAAATTCTTATTTATAAATATAGTGTACCCCCTTTAAATTTGTATTTGGTTTTTATAATGAGTTGAAATTATCAATGTGTTACATAAAAGAAATTTGTGCTTAGATATATTTAAATTAGATAATAAAGATATAGTTATATAAAATAGGGAATCCAACATGAGGAATAAACCTTTAATGTGCCATTGTGTTCATCTAATTTATGCCAATGATTTAGTAAGAGTGATCGTCTAAGAGGATGAAATTTAAGCCTTGAAAAATTGTAAGATCTAACACTATTTTAATGTAGTTTTATATGTGTGTACATGTCCACTATGTTTTTTGAGTTTATGTTAATGTAAGATAAGGAGGATTGGTGGATATATTTGAAATCTAAAGAAAAAACAAAAATGATGTGAATATATAGATATATATTTGTAAAATGATTCTTTAACTTATCTATATTAAACATTGTGGCTATATTATAAGCAGTTAAATCCGAAAATCCGGAACTATCAAAATCGACATCAAATATCAAATCTTTTCAATCTCCTGTCGTTGGTCATCCGTCCTTTGGTCAGGTCGTTTTCTTTATCTATTAGGTTGAAAACCCAAAAGTGTAGCTTAATAAACTTACAAGTGGTGAAAACTCACAAAAGCACTAGAAACTAATATTTGCAAAACTACCCTTGACATATCAAAAAAAGCCAAAGGTCACCATATGTCATACCTATATAGGTTGTATAGTTATATTGGATACCTTATAGTATCTCCTATTGGTTATATATGTTTGAAGATGACATTAGCAACACATCCCTACATTTATATGAGATATATTATTAACATGTCGTGTTACACATATGCTAAGATACTCAAATATGGATAAGGAGAACTAGGAAATATATATTAGAAGAGAAAGATATATACTAAGCTATCCAATATTATATTTTTGTACTTAGTGCAGAAGAGAAATTCTAGACCAAGAATGCAAGTGCAAACTCAATACTCTACTTCTAATGAAAGGTAAATAAAATAATGAAAGATTAGAGAAGCATAATATGTTCCATAACATTCTTTTATGGCTCTAAATGTATGTGTTGAAGTTGCTCTTTGGTTCTCTAATGTGATAACATATACATACAAATTTTATCATATGGAAACATTTGGGGATGTCATTATTTTATAGAGTTGAGGGGAAAGGAATGGAGGACTAGAATTTCATGAGAGAATTTTTGAATTTGAATTTGAGAGGGAAGAGAGAATTAAATGTAGGTGGTTAGGTTGATGGAGGGCTTGTGTTGACTTGATTAGGTAGATGGGAATAATTGAATGCTAATTTGAATTTGGATTGAAGGTCTAAGTTGGAAATGAATGGCTATGATTAGTCTAATTGATTTGATGGCTAGGATAGATTATTAATTTCATTTTAGATTTGATGAAGTGGAAGTAAGTTACATTAGTTTGAGTTTGGATTGGTGATTTGGAATTATTTTAATTTTAAGCTATGGATGTGACATGATTATCCCCTTAATGGTTGATTAAAAGTTATGATTTGGGGATTTTAGCTAATTAAATAATAAACTCTAAAGTCTAAACCGTAAACCCTAAAGCCATCATTTTTTCTTAGGCTCTTAATGAAATTTGGTTGTCTTAGGCAACTCCACCAAATTTCATTACCTTATGCCATGTAATTGTTTCCTAGGATCTTGCGGCATGTAGATCCCCTTAAGCTATCCTATTATTAAATATTTTTGGTACAATTTTATTATTAAATTCACTCATAGATGCATGCACACTAACTTTTTCTGTAACTAAATCACAACGCTTTCCTATTTTTCCATCTTTTAAAGAATAGTGAACATTCCTAAATCTTTTGGCGTCTACTAATTGTTGTCCAACATCATGATCAACACTTTCATGCAAACAATTTCTTAAAAATGAAAGATTTCCGCAGTTAATGCATTGTCCAGAAATACAAGAACTTAAATAAAATAATCTATCATTAGATTTTTCACAAAACAAACCTGAAATAAACTCTCTTATTGATTCAGGTGGCATATCAATACCACATTCTTGTATAATCATGTTAGAATGCAAGGTACAATGTATATATCGAAAAACATCATGAAAATAACGAAATTGAACATGTATTTTACAACAACAAGATATTCGTTGCTTATTAATTTTTACATACCAGGGTTTACATTTTCAAAAGACCTTTGACTTATTTTAATATTACTAGGTAACACTGAATCGCTACAAAATTTTCTATAAAATTTAGTTTGTGTTGTATCTAATAGGTGTTTTGGGCGAGGATCCGCAGGACTTGGACCCCCACCCTTAATTTAAAACATCTCTAGCATTATAGCTTCAGAAACCCTAGTATTTTGTCATGCCAAAATTTTACTGATCAAAGGAATTTAATTTCAGCACGCTCAATTTTATAATAAACCTTGGTAATTAGATCCTTTGAAACTCAACATTGATTGATAGGATCATTTTCTATGCTGCTCTTCTTTTGCTACTCTTGTATGTTTTGGGATGAAATTTTAAAACTTCACTAATATTGCTTACCATTCTTTTATTCAAAGTTGTTTTTATTGACTATAGCAGTAGTTATAGCTCTTCTTGCTGCGTTTTTATCTTTAGATCGACTATTTTTTCCAATAGATTGAATGGCACTAGCAACAGTAGACATAGCATGTTTTAATGATTGATCTTTTCTTTTTGGTTTAATATAAAAGCCTAACCTTTTCATTACTTTCCTCATTTTTTGCATTCTCATCAATTGCATCATTAGTTGACATTGAAATGCAATATTTCTACGATAAAAGAATTCGGTGTATATTCTATTCGCATGCGTTCTTATTTGCCTCCAAGAAATTTGATCAGGAAGATTATCTAAAACACCACTTCAAATTTAAAAAAAAGTATTTTCATTAAATTCAACATCACATTCTAAATTTTCATCTTCATTTTCATCAACAAAACAGTTTTCATTTTCATTTTCATTTTCATCAACAAAATGGTTTTCATTTTCATTTTCATCTTCATTTTCATTAACAAAGCGGTTCTCATTTTCATTTTCATCAACAAAACGGTTTTCATTTTCATTTTCATTTTCATCAAAAATATGGGTTTTGTTTTCATTTTCAAGAAAATGATCATTTTGATTTTCATTTGCAACAAAAGATTTTTTCTTTTTGTTTTCAACAAATTCTATAGTTTCATTTTTTGAATATAGTCAATGTCAACATCATTATATCGACTTCTTGTAAAACTTCTACATACAAATTTACCATTTCACTAACATGTGGATTTGAAGACGTACCTGGATTTGTGCATATTGAAACATTCTCCATGGCATTCAAAGAGGGATTTGAAGACATAGTAGGACTTGTTTGTATAATCATATTCTTCTCCAAATTGACTCCTTGCAAATTAGCTTCATGTACAACTATGGTATCTTCAATGTTTTCATCTTCAATAGTTGTTGAATTGGTTGCTCCACCATCGTTCATTGATTTTATTCTCATTCTTCTTTCTCTTTGTCTTTGTCTCTCTTTTTCTTTATTTGCTTCAACTTCTTGAGGAGTCAATGTCTTTCTTCTCTTATTACGAAATTTATCTCCCATAATTATAAAATTCTCAAGCACAGATGAATGTTAATAGTGAAATACTTCAAAATATTGAATCCAAATTGGAAGTTGAATACCTATTATGCCAAAATTCTTCTTCTTGTGTTCCTCAAAACAAATAGAAAACTACCACAATTCCACTTTAAAAATTGTTCTCTTTATGCTTCCTTTGAAAAATTCAATCCATATTGCAAATTTCACTTCAAAAATGGTGTAGACGATGCTCCCTCTGATAAAATTAACAAAAAATCAAGTTGACCACCTGTAAATACAATAACATATGAAAAATAATTGATTTTCAGTGCTCTCGGCCGTACATGTCAAGTTGCAAAGTTGCAGAGTTGACAGTAATTGTCAACAGTGTTTTTAAATAATATAAAACGGGATCCCGTCTATAAAACGCGATCCCGTTTATAATAAAACGGGATCCCGATTACTAAACGGGATCCCGTTTACTAATAAACGGGATCCCGCTCCATAATCGAGATCCCGTTTATTAGAATTCACTCCGCGAGCCGTTGTAAGGGTAACGGGATCCCGTGTTATAAACGGGATCCCGTTACTTTTTCAACGGTCGAAAACAGAACGGGATCCCGATTATAACACGGGATCCCGTTTATTACTAAACGGGATCCCGTGTTATAATCGGGATCCCGTTTTTTGAAATTTGAATTTGGTTTTGCATCGTGGGCGGGTTTTTGCCATGGTTTTAGGTTCGGGAATAGCTTTGGAAGTCCGAACCTAAGCCTTCAACCTGGTTTGACCTGCAAATTGAAAGCCCTAACAATGTCAAAGCAAAATATCGACTTTGGACATATGGCTGACGACCTTTTTTTGAAAATTTTCTGAAAAAATGAAAACCCATTTTAGATCAAACAATGCAGATTCTAAATATATAATTTGTTTTGCAATTGAATTATTTTTTGCATTTTTCAATTAATTTCTAATAAAATTGGTCCATAAACTTTAAATATCAGAGTTTTTTACTATTTGAATAACTTTTGATCAACATAACATTTTGACAAACGGATTGCACGAGAGCAAACTTCAGACAATTCTTTTGAATTTGAAAAAAAAAATCAAAAATGATAAGTTTAGGTCATCTTATGCATGTAGTACATGACGATTTTTCAAAACAACAAATCTGCCTAATAAAAAATTAAAAAAATATTCAATAAAAAATTACAAAAAAATATCAAGAGCAAGGTTCAATGAGTCATAAAACTTTTCCCAAAAGGATTTAGAAAAATACGATAATTTAAGTCAAAATATGGATGTCGTACACGTGCATGGTATGGTACAAAAAATGACTTTTAAACAGTGGTTTTGAAATGCCTATTGAAACTCAATTTGTACAATCTGGGTATTGAAATAAATTACATATTTGGAAACTAGACTCCGAGCACTACATTTTATGATTAGTGACTTTTTTAAAGATTTCATCTCTAAGTGCTTCAAATTTTAAGGTCAAATGTGTCAAATACTGAAAATCAGGGAAAACACTTCCACTTTTTGGCCAAAAAGTGGACTCAACTTTTTGTACACACCCCTATGTTGTTATCAAAATTACTATGCATTCAAGTTTGCAAAGCTGCATATTTGACCATTTTTGCATGGAAATGACCCTTTCTTTGTGAAGCTTTGACCTTTCTATGCAATTTGACCTTTGTGCCTTCAAATTTTTACACTTCAAAAAAATTTATGTGATCTCTATAGCCTATAATAATACTTGGTTGTGCTTGCACTTGTAATTTAAAAAATAGTGGTGTCAAGGAACACCAAAGGAGTTTGCTATGCAAGAATCTTCGCCTTAAACTTTGTTGATTGATTACAATGAGTTGATGCAAATCAAAACAATTAATGTAGAGTGGTGCTATGACTAACAAGAATAATTATGAGTCTCACAATGCTAATAGTAAGTGATTACCAATAAGGAGGGGTAATTTTTGACCTACAATGATGATTCTATAATGTCCCCATTATTTTAGCTTAGTTAAGGAGCATGTTGAGTTAGCCTATCTCTTGGACCCTTGTAGGCTAACGGGATCTGGTTAGAGGGTCAATGGCCATTTTGGTGAGTTTGTCATTCTCACCCTTTCAGCTTCAATATGGGATTCAATACGAGCATTTGGTGTTCAGTGTTCGCCAACTTCTGACGGTACAGAAAGATACTGAGTTTGGAGGTAGTTACAATATATTTTGTGGTTAAGTTAAA
The DNA here is from genome assembly GCA_007258455.2 of Sequoia sempervirens. Lineage (NCBI taxonomy): Eukaryota > Viridiplantae > Streptophyta > Pinopsida > Cupressales > Cupressaceae > Sequoia > Sequoia sempervirens. Next base: position 211,138,013 of record VDFB02000008.1, on the reverse strand, counting down.
TATTAATATTTAACTTAAATGGACTATTATTATAAAGTCAAATTGACTTTATAAAATTAAAAGCCACTTAAATTTATCATAAAGTAATGAAGTATTACTTTATAAATTTCATAAAGTGATTAATTAAAATCACTTGAGTGGGCGCCCAAGTATTTAAGTGAATACTATTGAAAAAGCAACTTAAATATATTTCAATTTATTTAAATGACACAAAAGGGGTGTATCTTCTTGGGAGCCGTGCATTTTGGCTTATAAAGAAAATGCAAGCAAATCAAACTCATTCATTCATGATTATTTGACTTTGCTATTTTACTTCTCTTTGTTATTCTTTGAGACAAGGGTTTGAGCATTTTTCTACTATTGGAGAGTGAGATCTTCTTTAGTGTTGAGCATTTTGAGACTGTGAGAGACCAATTGAATTAGTGCATCTGTGAGGGCTTCATTCAGAGGTTCTATTGAGCTTTATCAAAGTTTACTTGTTGGTTGTTTCAAATCTTACAATAAATGGAGGGAGTTTGATCATCTAGACGTCTTCCTCTGCTTCAGTTAGCTTCATACTATTGGTTGTACCCTTCTTTGTAGGAACCTTACTTTCTTCCTTGAAAAACGTGCTTCTCTGGGTCAATGCATGTGAAGTATCTTCCAAAGTGCCCAACTGCCCAACTTCTGGGGGCTTTCAAACTTGCATTCTCTTTGCTATACCTTTTGCAGTCGTTTGCTCCATTTTCTGCTTGGGGAAAGGACCAGTTCAGACTTCTGGTGTGGCTATTTGTCAAATCCAGCACATCTTGCCTACCAAGCTCTGTAATTTATTATTTAATTATTCTGGAGCATTTTGGGTATGTGATTCGTTTGCAATCTCATTGTACGTATTGCAATATAACATCTATTAAATATGTTGCTCAAAATATTATTGTATTTCAATTTTATATGCATTTATATGCTTGGCGCCCCTTCTCTTCTCTCTAGAAAATTTCTCTAAAAAACTTAAAACACAAAAATATAAGCAAAATATTATAGGGGTTTAGTTGAAGCTTGTTGGGCTCATCTCAGTGGTATCAAAGCTCAATAATCCTGCTAGCCTGAGGGGTTATCTTCATATGCATCCTTCTCAAGGCAGGTATAACAGGCATTATTCACACAGGAGGCCTGGTAATAATAGAAATCAGTTTGAGGAGTATCCCTTTGACAATCCATTCGAAGAAATGGGTGACAGAGTAGAGATAGGGGAACCTCACAATCGAACTTAGAATGAGGACACAGAGGCCCAAGACATTTTGAGAGGCGTGGTAGTAGGATAGGAACAAGTGGCTACCACACTAGCAACAGGTCAAGCACAGATAGCTATTGCATTGCAGCAGTGCAAAATATGGCTGGCCAAAGGATACCACAAGAGGAAGATGGTAGTGTGCATGGACAACCACACTAGAGAATTACTCCTACACACACCTATGAGAGACCCACACATCCTACCTTGCCAAACGTGATCCAGTTGAGGACAACGTGGAGGAGGGAGAAGGTGACGTAGTCTTCACAAACAACATCATGACCTTACATGATGAATGGGAGGCTTTACCCCAACAAGTTCAGGATCACCTGAACTTTTCCAAATTCATGAGTCAAAAAAGAGAACATGGTAGGAATAGAGTTGACAGGAGGCTTTGGGAAAACAAGAACAATGATCTCAGATATGCGACTAACAAACTCACTCTTCCCACTTTTGATGGCAGTGGTAGAGTCACAGCAAGAGCTTGGATTAGCAAGCTTAACACTTTTTTGACTCTACGACCAATGGCGGAAGATGATGCCATTAAATTGTCAACTTTGCACTTAGACGGTGTAGCCCATGATTGGTGGCACCATGGAATGATCACACTACAACATGACCGGATAACAACATATCAAGAATTCACAAATAGACTTGTGGAGAGATTTGACAAAAAGGACCCTAAATTGTACTTCAAATACTTAGCATAACTCAAACAATTGGGTCGTTTGGAGTCTTCTATTGGAGAGTTCTGGAGAATTTCAGTTATGGTCACAAGAGTATTAGAGAGAGAAGGCTGGTCATCCTCTTTGTGGAAGGGCTTTTTGAGCCAATGAAGGGCTGGATTAAAGCCTTTGATCCTCCCATGTTACAGGAAGCCATGAGAAAGGCTCGAAGTATGGAACTTACTACACCTCAGAGTAAGTTCAACTCAAATGCTTCCTCATCCAATAGGGAAGGAAAATCTAATTTTTCATCAAATAGGGACAACAGACCTGATTTTAAGAAATTAAAAAAAAAATGATCAAAAGAAGAAGTTTCCAACCCCTCTAGATTGTGAAACAATGAATGGTCTAAGAAGGAGGAAGCTTTGCTTCTATTGCAAAGGGCCCTATGACTTCAACCATGATTGTCCCCTCAAGCCTAAGGGACAAAATAGACAATTAGAATGGTATTATGATGAAGAAGACAATTCTAATTTTTTAGACCAACAAGCTAATGAAGATGGTTTTGAAGAAGAAAACTCAGAAATTGTGGTAGAAAAAGAGGTGGAAAAAGAGCTACAAGAAGCTCACATGTCAAGTATGCAAAGGGAAGGTTCATTTCGTTTGCGAGGACTCTTAGCAGGACAAAGAGTCATATCATTACTTGGCACAAGTGCAACCCACAACTTCATTGATGCTCGTTTAGTGGAGAGAAGAGGGATTCAAACTCAACAGTTTGAAGGCATCAAGGTTAAGGTTGCAGATGGTTATACTCTCAAATGTGAGAGAATGATTCTGAATTTTCCCATGAAGCTCAACAATTTTGAGTTCAAGGTAGATTTTTATGTGGTTTCAATAGGTGACACTGATGTTGTTCTTGGCATGAAGTGGCTTCATGCAATCGGTGAGTTCACTCAGAACCTTCAAGAGATGGAAATGAAATTTCAAGTTGATGGAACAAATCACATTTTAAAAGCCATCAAGGATAGCAATTTGAAGGTTATCACATTGAGAAGAATGGAAAGACTAATTCGTAATGAAATGGTAGAGTGGGTGGCAGAATGCAAGATGATGCCCTCTTATGAAGAGCAGCATAAAACTCCATACCATTCTAATGTGCAGGCTCTCAAGGACAAACATGCAAAGGTATTCAGTGATATACCTCATGGTACACCTCCTGACAAGGGAATTGAGCACATTATCAAGTTAGAGGAGGGCACTAAGCCCATCATGATAACTCCTTACCGACACCTGAAGTGATTAAAGGATGAGATAGAAAAGACCATCAATGAATTACTCGCTATGGGACACATTAGGCCAAGTATGTCACCCTTTGCTTCTTCAGTAGTTTTGGTGAAGAAGGACGGTACACTTAGAATGTGTATCAATTACAGGATGCTAAACAGGAAAACCATCAAGAATAGGTATCCTATTTCGTGCATTGATGAGTTGTTAGATGAGCTTCATGGGGCTTGCTACTTCTCAAAGATAGATTTGAGCATAGGGTATCATCATATTAGAGTCCGAGTAGAGGACATTGAGAAGACTGCCTTCAGATGTCATTATGGACATTTTGACTTCTTGGTTATGCCTTTTGGTTTAACCAATGCACCAGCTACCTTTTAGCCCACAATGAATAGGGTTTTCCAACGACAGTTGAGGAATTCAATGTTGGTGTTCTTCAATGATATTTTGGTTTATAGCAGGACTTGGGAAGAGCATTTGGCTCATTTAGATGTCGTGTTGAGCATACTAGATAGGGAGTCCTTGTACTCCAAGGAATCCAAATGTACATTGGGAATGGACGAGTTGCTTTATCTGGGTCACATCATCAGCAGAGAGGGTGTTAGCATGGATCCTAAAAAGATTTGTGCCATTGTTGAGTGGCTTGTTCCAGAGACCTTGACACAACTCAGGGGATTTGTTGGTTTGTGTGCTTTCTACCATTGATTTGTTAGTGGGTTTTCATGACATGCAACACTCCTTATAGATTTGACAAAGAAGGGGGCCTTCATTTGGAAGCCTCAAGCACAAGAGTGTTTTGAGCAGTTCAAACATTTGATGACAACATGCCTAGTGTTAGCGTTGCCAGAATTCGCCAAACCATTTGAGCTTCACTATGATGCTAGTGGAGAAGGTATTGGTGTAGTAATCATGCAGGACCGTCATCTAATTGCTTTCGAGAGTAGGAAGCTCAGTGGTCCTGAGAGGAGTTTCAACATCTATGATAAGGAGATGTTGGCTATTATACACGCTATGGCCAAATTTAGGAAATATCTAGTTGGTAGCAAATTTTGTGTCAAAATGGATCATAACAGCCTGAAACATTTCATTGGGCAACGGGACCTGAATGAGAGACAACAGAAGTGGGTTAGTAAACTACAATCATATGATTTTGACATTGCATATGCCAAAGGGACACAAAACGTAGTTGTTGATGCATTATCTCGCCGGCCTCACTTGAGCTCCATTGTAGTGATTTCAAAGGATTGGAGTCACTTGATACTTACAAAGTATGCCAAGAATCCTTGGGCTTCTAGCATAGTTGATGGGACTATACAGGATGGCAAGTACTCTCTTGTGAGTGATCTTATCATTTACAAAGAGAGGATATTTCTAGTCCCAGGGTCTGAGGTGAAGAACAAGGTTTTGCAAACTCTTCATAATTCACAAATGGCTAGTCATCCCGGGTACTTTAAGACCTACAGGCAGGTACAGGAGAGATTCACGTGGAAGGGTCTCAAATCGAATGTTCTTCAGTTTGTTAGGGAGTGCTTTGTTTGTCAACAGAACAAACAAGAGCATACTTACCCTACAGGGTTATTACAGCTGCTTCCTATTCCTGAGGGGAAGTGGGAATGCTTGTCGATGGATTTCATTACGGGTTTGTTGAAAGTTCAGGGTAGAGACAACATTTTTGTGGTAGTTGATCGTTTGACGACATATGCTCATTTCTTTCTGATCACTACTACTTACTCAACTATTCAGGTGGCATACTTGTTCTTCAGAGAGGTATTCAGGGTACATGGGTTACCTCGGAGTATAGTCAATGATAGAGACAACAAGTTCATGGGTAATTTTTGGCAGGAGTTATTTAGACTTTGTGGAGCTAAGCTTACTTCGAGTACTAGCTACCACCCTTAGATAGATGGACAGTCTGAGATTGTCAATAAATGGGTGGAAGGATATCTGCGGAATTATATCTCTAGACAACATAAGGGTTGGATGAAGTGGTTATACCTTTGCAAATACTATTACAATTCTACCTACCACATGTCCATCCAGATGTCACCTTTCTGAGCATTATATGCCTATGATGCTCTGAGTTTCATTGATTTGTTGTTGAGCGACTGTAGGGTACCGAGTGTTGGTGATCTGTTACATGAGAACCAAGATATTATGAGAGCTCTTAGAGAGAATATTCAGAGGGCTCAGAAGCAGTATGCAAATTAGAGGAGGGTTGAGCGGTCTTTTGAGGTTCGTGATTTGGTATATCTCATGCTACAACCCTACAGGCAGTCCACTTTTAAGAAGAGGGGCTCTAAGAAACTCAAGCCACGCTACTACAAGCCATTTGCCATTATCAGGTGAGTAGGCGAGGTGGCTTATGAGTTACAATTACCGGAAAATAGCAAGGTACATAATGTGTTTCATGTATCACACCTCAAAAAGGGGTTGGGACAACACATAGTTCCTTCTATAGATTTACCACCCTTGGATGATGAGGGAAGATTGATTTTAGTACCTAAGGCCATTCTGGAGTTCAGAGAGTGTCCTTTATGGGGGCGGGTTCTTGGGGAGTATTTGGTTAAGTGGAAAGATCTACCCGCAGAGGATGCAACTTGGGAGGGTGACAGTATTTTACAACATCCAACTTTGAGTTTTCTTGTGGACAAGCAAATTCGGGGAGGGCGGACTGTAATGTCCCCATTATTTTAGCTCGGTGAAGGAGCATGTTGAGTTAGCCTATCTATTGGACCCTGTAGGCTAACGAGAACCGGTTAGAGGGTCAATGGCCATTTTGGTGAGTTTATCATTCTCACCCCTTGAGCTTCAGTATGGGATTCAGTACGAGCATTTGGTGTTCAGTGTTTGCCAGCTTTTGACAGTACAGAAAGATACTGAGTTTGGAGGTAGTTACGATATATTTTGTGGTTAAGTTAAATATTAAATGGACTATTATTATAAAGCCAAATTGACTTTATAAAATTAAAAGCCACTTAAATTTATCATAAAGTAATGAAATATTATTTTATAAAATTCATAAAGTGATTAATTAAAATCACTTGAGTGGGCGCCCAAGTATTTAAGTGAGTACTATTGAAAAAGCAACTTAAATATATTTCAATATACTTAAATGACACAAAAGGGGCGTATCTTCTTGGGGAGTCGTGCATTTTGGCTTATAAAGCAAATGCAAGCAAATCAAACTCATTCATTCATGATTATTTGACTTTGCTATTTTACTTCTCTGTGCTATTCTCTGAGACAAGGGTTTGAGCATTTTTTTGCCATTGGAGAGCGAGATCTTCTTTAGTGTTGAGCATTTTTGAGATTGTGAGAGACTAGTTGAATTATTGCATCTGTGAGGGCTTCATTCAAAGGTTCTATTGAGCTTTATCAGAGTTTACTTGTTGGTTATTTCAGATCTTAAAATAAATGGAGGGGGTTTGATCATCTGGATGTCTTCCTCTGCTTCAGTCAGCTTCATACTATTGGTCGTACCCTTCCTTGCAGCAACCATACTTTCTTCCTTGGAAAATGTGCTTCTCTGGGTCAAGGCGCGTGAAGTATCTTCCAAAGCACCTAGCTTCTAGGCACTTTCAAACTTGCATTCTCTTTGCTATACCTTTTGCAATCATTTGCTCCATTTTCTGCTTGGGGAAAGGACTAGTTTAGGCTTTTGGTGTGGCTATTTGTTAGATCCAGCACATCTTGCCTGCCAAGCTCTATAATTTCTTATTTAATTATTCTGGAGCATTTTGGGTATGTGATTCGTTTGCAATCTCATTGTACGTACTGCAATATAACATCTATTTTAAATCTGTTGCTCAAAATATCACTGTATTTCAATTTTATATGCTTGGCGCCCCTTCTCTTTTGTCTAGAATATTTCTCTAAAAAACTTAAAACACAAAAAGATAAGCAAAATATTACAGGGGTTTAGTTGGAGTGAGTTGGGCTCATCTCATATTCAAATGACTTAAAATTGATGTCCTTTTATAGTTGTTATAAGTGCACAATTTGAAATTTTTGATAGAAGAATTAACATTGTCAAATATATATGTACAATTTCAAACTTGACAAAAAAAAGCCTACAAATTTAAAATCAAAGAATCATCTAAACAAAGAATAATTTCTGTTTCTAATAAAATAAATGCTAGAATAAACAAATCTAATATTAATAAAAATACAATATGTATATGTAATAGATATCAAACAAAGAATTAGCATCTAATTGAGAAGGAAAGGCATCTTGGGAAGGTGGAAACCATACTTAAAAACTCCAAAAGATCTTTGAATATGAACTCCAATATAAATAATTTACACTTGCCTATCTATGAAATGAGCAGCATTTGTTAAAGGGCTATTCATTGTGAAAAAGACAACATTAACTTTCCAAATGGAGCTCGAAGAAAGATTCAAATACAAAATCTTCAGGTAAATAAAATAATATTCAAATTTTGGGGATATTATGCAGTGATAGAAATTTTCACAGCCATTCACGGAGAAGCAGTCTAGATTCTTGGAACACAATATTTCTATCTCTGCAGTACAATTTTTTAGGATTTTGCAACCAAAAATATCCGTAAAACAAAATACTAAAACATTCATTACACATGGGCTATCAATTGGTATAAATACTACTGAACTAAATTACTAGATGTTACAAATTTCTCGTTTTTCATTTCATCCCCAAAAAATATAGCACTTGCAGCTTAAAAATTGAAGGGAGCAGTGGTCATCATGTTCATGGAACCAACTTCATTTGTATTTTGAAGCACCATAGTCTAACTTCTTAGAGATGCTCACCATCCACGTGGGCTGCTCTGCCACTAAACTACTTGCTCTCTTCATTAATTTTCAAGCGAGGATTGTTATCTCCAACACTCTCCATCAGACTACATTCACATTTCACTTGAGATGCCGTGGTCAACATGGTTTCTGATACCCATGTTGAAAACAGGGGACAGTAAAAAATAGAACAACCCAATTGTGAGATAATCAGCAGTTAGGAAATAAATCAAGAACCACAGTTCACTCTACTGTTATTGCTGTATTCTTTTCTTGGTGAATAGTGGCATAGTATGATGGATAAGTTGTTGTGATGTTTTTGTCATTAAGGTTCAACCCCATTAGAATGTAATGAGGTTGTAATTGTTGAATGTTTAAATTGGAAATGAAGTTCCCCGTTTGTGACTTCGACGATTCATAACTCCAGCTCAAAAATGTTTACCATTAAGACTGTTACTGGTGTACAGAATTACTTATCCTCCCTTGTTTTGTCTATCCAAAGTGTGGATTCAGATGGTTATCCCTAACAGCTGCCACTATCCATAGAGAGTTACATAACTAAAAGTTTGGAATTATGTTTAACGGGCAAGACACAACCATAATATTGAGACTCTTCAAGTCTGTCAAGAGTGCGGAGCCGCGCCGCCAGCAGTAAGTTTTGGTGGCTAGACCCTGATCAAATCTCAATACTATAATTCTTCTTCAGAGCTTCACATTTTTAATGAGAAATTTTTGCAACCAAAACTAAAGGATTGGTTGCTTAATAGCAGGCGTTATAAAATAAGAAACTGCAATGAATTTGTTTAAAACTTAGGCAAAAGAACTTTAGTTCCTGTTGTTTTTTGTCACAGCTAAATAAATCACTGCCATTGTCGGCATCCAGATTGGATTCACTGCTTCAATGTATGCATAAAATGTCTTTTCTGTAGCTTTTTTAAACCAAGGGGCTCCTCTAGTAGTTCTCTTCGAACAAGATACCTCATACCATGGTACATATTGATCATCATAGAAAGCTCTTTGTTTAATAGAAAATTGCATTTTCCTTTTGGCTTGGAGGATGACAGTTGATACTAGGTGAGTGCGCCGGTCTGTTCACCGATGTTCTGGCTGTTACCTAAAGTAACAATTAAAATGCCTTCTACAATTATTTTTCTGTTTCTGTGGTGAATATGGCAAAGTTCAAGCCTCCTTCCTGGATCACGGTAAAAATACAAAAAATTGCTGGAAATCAAAATAATGAAAAATAGAAGCAGTATTGCCAACATTTTTGAGTCGCTTTAGTGTGTAGTTGCCCTGGTCAGATAGTTTGATCTAGAAAATAATGAGCTGTTGATCTGCAAATTACAAAAGTTTTGTAAATTTATCTTTAAAAAGTCCATGTCGAATCTGCCTGAAGTTCCAGCTAGATTGGCAAACGATAGGAAAGAAGAAATGTGAGCGATTTATCCTGCTATTCCTTGGAACAGACAACTAGGGTTTACAGTAGTTGAATGAGGAGAAAAAAGAAACACTCTACTGACAGAAACACAAATATTTAATAAAACAGTATATAATAAGTTTAACACGGGCGTGGAGATCTCCACGAAGCAGCACACAAAGATCCAAATCTTAGTTTAGATTACAAGAAGAAAGCATTAGGTTTTATTTCACATATGAAACTCGATTAATAGGTTTTGTTCCACAGATATGAAATACAGACTAATGGGTTTTAGAAGATTCAAACTGGACGGCTTCTTTGAGGAGGCTGTCATCGTCGACAACAAGCTGAATGGGAGCGGTGCCTAGGCCGTCGGCAATGGCGAGCATAATCTTCTTCATTTCAGAGCGGAACTCGGGCATATCGACCTGGTTGTCATGGTCTTGGTCAAAGCGATCGAAGACGGAGTTGTAAAGGGCGTTGAGTTGTTCGGGAGTCTGCTTAACTTCGACCCCGAGGTGGGACTCGAGCAGGCGGAGGCTCTCGAAGGCCTTGCGCAGCTCGGAGCGGGAGAGAACGCCATCGTCGTTCACGTCCGCCATTTTGAACTTTTCGTCGATGGTATTGTTGAAAACCGTCTCGTCTGCGACAAAATCCCTCACTGTCGAACCGTCCAGAATTACCACACTCATCTTAGCTGAAATTGATTCTCCTTATCCTCTCTTGACTGGAATGGATTGCTGATGCTCCCCCAATTTGGACACTGGGTCCTTTATGTACTCCATTCTATTCCATTCCTAATCAAGCCTCTGGATTTAGATAAACCCACTGCACGGAACTTGGTTCGTGGCACGCTGTGGTTTCTACAAGTGGACGGACCGTGGGAGTGCTCAGATTAGAGAATCCATAGTTTTCAACATATCCATTATGCTTAGTGAAGGTGTTACCTTGATATGGGGGTTTGGATGAAACGTGAAGTATCTTTCAAGGCTAATAAATTAGTTAAAGCAATTAATTTGGTTTGAAAAGATTTGTTTACAAGCGTATTTGAAATAAATGATTTTGGGTTTGAAATAAAAATAATAATAATTGAAATAAATACGTACTTTGAAATTGGAGGGCATTTGATTTGATAGTGTATTGTTATCAGGATTCAATCGTGTAGTTATACGAGTCAAATTCATTGACCCATGTTTGATGAGTAGTGGTTTATAAGAACCCATTTCACATGATAATGAATGGTCCACTTAGCACTCATTGCATCTAGGTGATGCTCTCAAGGGTGAAGCACTGGGCCTTCTCATGATTTGGTTCTAACTGTGACAAATGTATTATGTAAAAATTAAAGTTGTGCAATTGAGTTTGTAAGGGTAGCCTTGATCTTTATGTGTAGCTTTAGCCTCTAAATCTTCAAATCTTCAATATTTGTTGAAAAATGTTTGCACATGTTTGTATCTATATAAATAGAAAATTCAATAATACTAAGAAATGCAATTGGAATTTGTTATGACAATAGAAAATCCTTAAGGCTTCCTCAATTGTAGTCAAGTCATATTAATTGATTCAACAATTTCTTGTGATAGGTTTGAAAATACATCAAGCATCGTATTCAACATATGTATAAATAGTCAATAATGATATTGTAGAATTGTAATAAATATTTTAGGCAATAATGGAATGGATGCCTATGACCAAAGTGTAGTAAATGTCAATAGTAAACTAAGTACATGAATGTTGGGTTATTTTATATTGTACATACACGAGCTAATGTAATTGGTGTGATTGATGGAAAGACAAACCAATGGAAGTGTATTCAATCACACATGACAATGGTTATGATGGATCTTTCAATAATTTATTGATGAATTAAATGATAGGGATTATATCCTTTTATAAAATTCCTAAGCGCACAATTTAAACTTTTTTGTATGTACTTCAATAAATAAGGATAACATTAGGTTGAGTTGGCTTGGGGCCACAATAAATTTGAATTTGCAAGAAGGTCAAGGTTACCCTAGTAGTCCTAAACTAGGATCAAGGTCACCCAAGCAATTTCAACCTAGGTAGAGAAAATATTGATCCAAGAATTGGGTCTAATCTAAGCAGAGGTAAAATGGTACTTTTGAGTGATAAACAAAGTCAAGGGTTAGTAATTCAAAATCATGTGCTAGGAATATGTACTTGGAACCTTCGTGCAAAGTGCATAAAATGAGAGGAAAGTGTAATGGTTTACATTTTCCACCTCTAAAATTTACCCCCACCTTTGTGTGCATGTGAGTCTATTGCAACTTGATAAGCTTGGTTTTCATTAACATCAAAAATATGTTTGAGATTGATGTAGGTTGGTTGCCATTGATGTAAGAGAGTTGTTGTCAAAAGAGTGTTGTAGTCTGGCTATTTGGTTGTTAGAGTCTCTAAGAAATGCTCTGCATTTCTCCACTTGTGATGCTTTGCTCCTGCAGGTTGGAAGATAGCTTCTTAGTGTGTCAAGGCATATGTGATCCAAGTTTCAATTCATTTGGGTCCCAGAAAGACATGTTTGTGAGTGTCATTTTGAAGAATGTATTGATTATATGAAGGTGTTTTTAGAGGTGTAAAAAACGGAACTACATTCTTCCATGTTTGCAAATACGGTTATGCGGTTCAGTAGTTAAATTCATAGTGTTGTGAAGGTGCTATATCCAAAGTTTCATATCATTAGCCCTTCCATAGAGAAAGTTGAAGGTGACAAAGTTCAAGATTGTGTTGTCTAGTGACTGGTTTCGATGTTTGTTGGCTTGCGCCAACTTGTTGCTACATGAAGTTGTAAAATGGCTATATGTGAGTGTTCTTGAACATCACGCGTGTTGGAAGTATGTGTAGTTGGTGTTGTCATTGATGTCAACAAGCTCATTGTCTTGTCATTGATGTCAACTAGTGATGGTTGAGAAGTTGTGATGATGCTTTTATTAGTTTCATTATGTTGTCATTAGTTGATTCTTACTAGAGTCAACCTCTAATGTTATTTTGATAAGCTTTTGTTTGTGGCTATTGTGTGGTTGAGTTGTCGTATTGTTGTTGGTTTGGTGGTGATGAGGAAGTGTTGAAGATGACGAGAATGTATTTATGGTGCTTGGTTTTCAAGTGCTTTTGAAAAAAAATGAATAAAAGAGGAAACAGTGTGTTGTAGAGGTGTTCTAGCATACAAAGTGGTGTTATGCTTTTGATCTGTGTTTCCTTCATTAAAGATTTGCTTGTGTGGTTCAAATATGTTGATCATATGTATTCATAGTTGTTATATTTAGAGTTTCTTGGTCTAGATTGTTGTGCAAAAGTTGTGTTCACTAGTGTGAATTTTGTTGCAATGTTGTCTAGGAGAAATGGTTTTGCTCCACATTTCTCCACAATTTGTGTTCTAGTCTTGTAGTTCTAGAAGTGTGTTGATAAGGTTAGTATCTACCTTTAATTGAAGTTGTTCATGGTTTAGTGCTCCACAAGATGATTTCTTAAGTTACACTGTGTGGAAGTTTATTTGGGTGAATAGGATGAGTTTGTTCTTCAAGTGAAAGTTTTTGCGAAAGCATTTGGTGGATTTTAGGGTATTTGTGGAATATTCCAAATTGTGTTGAAGTGTTGTGTGTGGTATGAGAATCATCTTTGGATTTGAGGAAGCATGTACTTAAATGTTAATGGTGTTTACACATGTTCAATCGACCTTGGGTGTTTACACTAATTGCATATTTGCTTCAATGATTGTGGAAGCATGGTGTAGCCTGTATGAGTGGAGTTTGGTCCGAGATAAGGTGTGATATGGTCCACCTTCATTACTTTCCACTGCGAGAATGCTTTGGAGCCAACTTTATTTTAATTTGTATGGTTGAGGTGCATAGCCAACCTTGGTGGATGTTTTTAAGGTTGAAGGAGGTATAAATAAGTGTTGTGTTGATGGAAGATTGGTCTGTAGAGTGTATGGTGCAAATTGCAAAGTTTTGAAGTGCAGTGTGAGCTTTAATGAGTTAGACTACTAGAAGCAGTGAGAAAAAAGTGTCTACAATATTTAAAAAGGTTGTGAATGTGTTGGTGATGTTGTGGTGGACTTTTTTGTTGCATTGAGATGGATTTCTCACTATAATATTCTTCTTTCTTCTTTTCTATATTTGGTAGTGAGCCATCGGTAGTGAGTCCTTTCTTTTGGGTAGTTAGCCCTCTGATAATGAGCCTTTTGTATCCAATGTTGCAATTACTTTATATTGTGAGCTAATCCTCACCATGGTTTTTCCCTTCTTGGGTTTTTCATATAAATCTAGTTTTCTATTGTGCATAGTGTTGATGTGTTTCAGTTTCAGTTATTTTCTTTCATGTTAAACCATTCTAACAATTTAAAGGTTATTAAAATTGATGCGAATCTAAATATTAATGAGGGTTTTGATATTTTAATGTGCAACTAATGCACCCCCCCTCTTAGTTGTCTTTTGCATTCAACAATTGGTATTAGAGTAAGGTTCCTTGGAAGAAAGCTTAACTGCTTGAGGTAGATCTGGGATGGTGCACAAGGGAGATGCTCCTTTGTTTGATGGATTATATTATCATTCTAGAAGACAGGAATGGAAGGTTTTTTGGTATCCCTTGGATATAGAGTTTGGAAGTCTGTTGTGACTAGATACACTGTTCCTACAAATGGTTTGAGCACTGATGATGAGATCAAGGCTAATGAGAATGTTGGTGTTTCAATTAGCACCTTTGGAGTTCTTATCGGAAATAGACAGCTATGCACAATATTAACCGCTCTTCAAATTAGGAGGGTAAGCTCCCTCTTTTGTTGATGGTTGCGTAAAAAGTAAAATAAACTAAGTTCCTATCTTTTCACTCAATGGCAGAGCAAAAGGTTATAAAACACAGTGTGTTACATAGCTAAGGTTTTTCTTTGGTTTCACAAATCTTAACTACAACTAGGCTAACTTTTAATCTATCCTATCTCCTCAAGAAAAACAAAGCAAGAGGATCTAGGAGAAAATTGGGAATGATTTGATCACTTAGACAAATTGTCTCTTAGAATGCATCTGAAGGCTCTAAGCTTCTAGATTTATGCTGAAATAGAACTCATGCAAGTAATCATCAAATGGTAGACTAGATCTCAGGATTCCCAAGGAGGTGTGGTGCTCTTTCCAAGGTGTAGGCTGAAATGTAGACTACTAGAAACAACATATAATGATAATCCTACTCTCTAAATTCCCAAGGAGGCGAGGTGCTCTTTCCAAGATGTAGATTGAAACAAAGATTATTTGGAACAACATACTTAATGAAAAATCTTGAGAATTTTGGATCAAAGGCATGTGGCTCCCCTAATTTATTATCTCAACTTTGATCAAAGATTACACTTTGGGACAACTTGTATGAAAGAGAAAATCACACCAAAAGTGATCAACCAATAACACATGAACATAGATTGAACACACCTTCTGAATAGAAAAAACACAAGTTGTTCTCGGCATTTAGCTATAACAAATATGATTCAAGAACATATACTAAGTGAACAAAGTTGAAGGCTTTTTAGCTCAATGTATTGCTACTATGAAGTAAAGTTACAAAATAATGAGCAAAGACTCTTATTTATAGAAGCTCAAAGGAGTAGGAAACCCTAAAGTCTCCTTGAGTTAACAATGAGTTCTTTCCAATTTGAAAATTTTATTTCTATGTCTAAAAGTAGGTAACCTAACAGTTAACTGGAAAGTCTACTTCAGTTAACTGATTCTAAACTAAACGAGAACTCTAATATACAAAAGTGTCTCCAAAATAGACATGCACAATTAGTGGGACAGTGAGTTATCTTGGAAAGAGGCATCAAGTTAACTCATGTGTCATAAATGTTATCTTGGAGGGGTAGGACGTCCTAACTAACAGTTTACAACTCATCAACTCGAGTTATCATTTCCTCTAATCAGTCGTTGACTTTCTTTTCCTTTGGACAACTAATACTTCGCATGATGATGTGTCGTCGCAACATCTCTTCGCCACTCACAATATGCTCTTGGTATTCAATCTTCTTCATAGTTGTGTCATCCAACCTTGTTGACATGACTGCAATCTGACTTAGCCTACAGTCAGCAGGGTCACCGCAGAAATTGTTATGGATGAGGTCTTGAAGCTATGTTTCTACTTCAGCTAGCTCAATGTATGCACCTCTTTCATGTTGGTATTGGCAAGGGATGGATGTTACTAATGTTCTCATGAATTTGATAACACTTTCCATGATTTGTCTATACTCAATCAATTCCACAAAGTTTGTATCATAGGCTTTCACTTTGTATGCAAGCTATTTTTTCCATGTGTAAAGATGTTGTTTGTTCTCCTCTGTAGCAACTAAATAGTACGCCATCTGCAAGTCTGAGATAGTGATCTCATCTTTAGGCCTTCTCTCTACTATGCCTTGTTTTGATTCCTAGATCTCCACGCGAAGGTCATGGGCTATGTACCTTAGCTGGTATAGCTCTGCAAGTATATATCGGCCCTTGATAACGAACTCTTCCACTTGATCTCTCAAGTGCTTTCCATATAGGATCAACTAACTTAAAGATGATTTTGTTATGTGGGGAGCTCCAACATCCACAGAAGCAAGGCAGTGATGTTTGATGTATCATGCATCAAGTTGGAGATATATAGTTGCAACTATTGGTTTTCAGCCTTTAGGGTTGCTTTGTCTTCACCGTCATTCACCACTCTTTCTTTGATTCTCATTGATACAAACGCAAAGAGATCCACCTCCACCTGACATGTGCTTTTACCAAGTTTGATTATCAATAGGGTGAAATCATCAACCTTTACCTCGTCTGCATTTCTATCATCATGTGGTGTGGCGATCTCAATAATAATCTCATTGTCAGTGTTCTTTCCCACATGGACTTGCTTCTTAAGCTTCTTCTCATATGTGTCTTGATAGACATGGTCAAATTCTAAGAAGTCCAGTTGGTAGGACAACCTTTTTCTCTTCCTTCCTAGGAGATCCTCAAGCCAAGACGAGTTTTGACTAACCTCACTGGAAGGATGAGTGCTAGTCCGGTGAACTCCTAACGAGTGGGATTGTGTTGTAATGTTGTGTGGTGACGAATTTGGCTCTAAGTCTATGGATTATTGACAACTGCAGTGGTGGCGAAATGAGACTTGGCTTTGCTTCCATTACTGGTATTGTCTCAATTGTAATTGTCTCCATTTTTTATACTATTTCAACGATTTTTGTGGTTGTCTCCACATGTTGTTCTTGTTGATTTGTATCAACAATCAACATTTTTCCCCTTGTATGCCCTGACATTTTGGCTCCTTTAGGAGGGTTACTTCATGTCTTTTGTTTGGGTTTTGTTCTTGACGTGGAAGGTAGTGAAGTATTAACTGGTAGCGGCTCTATGTCAGCAATAACTACCTTGTCCTTTTACTGTCCAAGTAGAGTCGGTTGTTCTTGACAACTCTACTTGTTATTTCCTCAATAGACGCACCTTCCTTGGCATACCAATCCACGGCTCGAAGTGGTTGCAATTCAACTTGATCTACGAAGAATGAGGGAAGAATGACTTCCCCATCATCATCGGATAACCCTTCCACATTCTCTAACAAGAAGTCAACAATCTGTGGAAGCGTGAACCTGTTGTAGTTACATCTTTTCACTTCAAACTCATCTCCACAGTTGAACCAATAGTCTTCCATGGAAGACTTTTGTGAAGAGTGTTGACCAAGGCATGTTGAATAGTGACCCCAAGGATCAAATGACCATCTTTCGATGAGATACTTAAGTATCGTCATCTCATGACTCATAACCTTGGCATCAACTGTTGATCTACACTTGTAAAGTCCCATCTGAAAAGGAAAGTTTGCAGCCAGCTTACGTTTGATATGTAGAAGAGAATGTACTTCGTGCAACTATCATAAGAACTTCATGAAACCACCCTATTTGATGAATAGTAGGGTAACATGGCAGGATGATCTGAGTACCCATACATGTAGATGTAGGTAAAAGTGGGGAACTAGATGAGCCAATCCACCCAATCTATCATTGCCTCCTTGGTTGCTGGTGAGATGTGTATATGTGATTCATGATCAAGGAATTTCACAATGTACATTATGAACTGATCATTTACTCACTTGAACCTTCTTTTTTATTGTGTGAACTCAAGTTGCAAGAAATGCTCATGAACCTTTTGCACACCCAAAGTTCCCACAATGTTCAACGCTCTAAACTGGCCTTGGAAAGCAATCAAATATATGAGGTATGAACACATGTGGAATTCATGAGTCTCTAAAAAATTAGTCATCTATTTGTGGAGAGTATCACTAATCAAGGCAGACCAATCATAATGTTCTCTATTGCTCACAATTTGAGTGATGGCATAGTACATCCATGATTGGAATTTGTTTGCCTCTTCTTGACTGACAACACGATTGAGTAGAGTGATCATTACTGTATATTCATCTTTGAATTCTCCATGTCCTACATTGTTTGGCAAGTTGCCTCTTTTCTCTTTAAGCCATTTTTCTACCATTCTCTTCTGGCATTTTTCTTTTGATGCATTGAACACATTTTCAAATTCTCCCATAGATACAACCAAGTCTTTCGCACATGGTGGAATGGTAAACCACCTTTCAATATCCCTAGGTTTGAGGTTGCATATCACTCTTCTATCTACTGATCAAATATCTCGTGCAGTAGAGTGAAGCCACAATAGTGGTTTACAATTCAAGTGAGGAAGGAAAACTCACCAAAAAATGACCTCAAAACAAAAAAAGTGATTTTGGGGGTTCGTATGAACTTACTGGTTCGATCGAACGCATTAGGCTTTGAACAAACCCCTTTAAATTTTGGCCGCAAAAAAAAAACAAATGCATAGAAAAGGGAGTTCAAGCGAACCCCCTTGAAGAGGTTAAGCTCAAACTGGTTCGGCCCCAAACCCCTAGGGGTTCGCTCAAACCCCCCTTGCCCCTCATCCCCCTCCTGAACACAAAAAAGTCTATTTTTTACACTTAGAGTTCAAATTGAAGATGAAAATGGAGAAGTCTTCCTAAACTTTCTGGGAATCCAAATAGTCCTCGGAACGAGCTATCCAACGAATATAATTTTTATATGTTTTGATTTTTATATATATTTGTTTTTAGTTTTATTAAACATGGGTTCTTAAAATGAAGGTTTTTATTTTGCACATGTGGGAAAATAGTAGATTATCAAAAAGAATTGAAAAAATATGAGTGCACTAGATATTGAAGTCTTTGATCCAACAAAAAAATTAAATTGATTTTAATATATAAAAAAAAATTAGCGTTATACGGTCACTATCTGAATTATAATTGGTTTGACTTGAAAACAGTTAAAGAAAAAAATCAATAAAAAACTATTTAACCAAGTGGAAGCACTATATATGAGATTACAAATCTAGAAAAAGAGGTAAAATTTTATTCTTCATGAAAAAAAAGTTATGCGTTATACGGTGTGCATCACTTTTTAAAAATGTTGTTTTTTGAAAAAAACCAGTTTTCGTGGAAGATGGAAAAAGAAGTGCAATTTGATTCCAAAAATTTTGAAAAAAATATTTTTAGAATATATAGACAAAATGTGACAAGACTTTAGTTTGCATCATCTTCAAATTCTTCACGGTTTAGCCGTTATAGGTGCTCGAATGTGAAGATTTAGTTAAAAATAATAATTTTAGTGTCCAGTTTAACCAAAAATTGTAAAGCACTATTGTAGGATCACCCACTAGAGTTGTAATGCTTTACACAAGCTATTACAAATTCTACAATTCTACCCCTTATGTTGAGAAGGAGGATGACGCTCCTTCAAGCAATCCGGATTGCTCAATGTTCTAAAGTGTGT
Organism: Sequoia sempervirens; assembly: GCA_007258455.2. Taxonomy (NCBI): domain Eukaryota; kingdom Viridiplantae; phylum Streptophyta; class Pinopsida; order Cupressales; family Cupressaceae; genus Sequoia; species Sequoia sempervirens. Next base: position 211,118,778 of record VDFB02000008.1, on the reverse strand, counting down.
TGGAAATCAAAATAATGAAAACTAGAAGCAATTTTGCCCAACATTTTTGAGTCGCCTTAGTGTGTAGTTGCCCTGGTCAGATAGTTTGATCTAGAAAATAATGAGCTGTTGATCTGCAAACTACAAATGTTTTGTAATTTTATCTTTAAAAAGTCCATGTCGAGTCTCCCTGAAGTTCCAGCTAGATAGACAAACGATAGAAAAGAAGAAATGTGAGTAATTTATCTTGTTTTGCCTTGGAACAGACAACTAGGGTTTCCTGTAGTAGAATGAGGGGAAAAAGAAAACTCTTACTGACAAATACACAAATATTTAATAAAACAGAATATAATAAGCTTAACACAGGCGTGGAGATCTCCACGAAGCAGCACACAAAGATCCAACTCTTAGTTTAGATTACAAGAAGAAAGAATTAGGTTTTATTGCACTTATGAAACTCAATTAGGTTAAAAGGTTTTGTTGCACAGATATGAAATACAGACTAATGGGTTTTGGAAGATTCAAACTGGACGGCTTCTTTGAGAAGGCTGTCGTCGTCGACAACAAGCTGAATGGGAGCGGTGCCTAGGCCGTCGGCAATGGCGAGCATAATCTTCTTCATCTCAGAGCGGAACTCGGACATATCGACATGGTTGTTATGGTCTTGGTCGAAGCGATCGAAGACGGAGTTGTAAAGGGCGTTGAGTTGTTCGGGAGTCTGCTTGACTTCGACGCCGAGGTGGGACTCGAGCAGGCGGAGGCTCTCGAAGGCCTTGCGCAACTCGGAGCGGGAGAGAACGCCATCGTCGTTCACGTCCGCCATTTTGAACTTTTGGTCGATGGTCTTGTTGAAGACCACCTCGTCTGCGACAAACTCCCTCACCGTTGAACTGTCCAGAATTACCACACTCATCTTGGCTGAAATTGATTCTCCTTATCCTGTCTTGACTGGGATGGATTGCTGATGCTTCCCCAATTGGAAATTGGCTCCTTTAAGTACTCCAGTCTATTCCATTCCTTATCAAGCCTCTGGATTTAGATAAACCCACTGCACGGAACTTGGTTAGTAGCATGCTGTGGTTTGTACAAGTGGACGGACCGTGGGAGCGCTCAGATTACAGGATCCATAGTATTCAACATATCCACTATGCTTGAAAAAGGTGCCATCTCTATACATGTGCGGGTTTGAATAAAACAGTGAAGTATATTTCAAGGCTAATAAATTAGTTAAAGCAATAAATTTGGTTTAAAAGGATTTATTTACAAGGGTAATTGAAATAAATAAATGATTTTGGATTTGAAATAAAGATAAAACTAGCAATTGCACCTTCGGTGTGCAATGGGTACGCCGAAGAGTTGTGGAAGGTTAATTATGAATAAAATAGATCCATTTTTTGTATACATTTGTGTAATACATGAGATCTAATGGTAGATCATTTAGCAATTATGCATTCAGTTAGAAGGATTGAAACACAACTAAAATAGAACCTTTGAACTAGGGAGATAATTAGGCTCCATTATCAATAGGCTAATGTTATGCTTGCAATAGGGAGAGAGGGAGAAATAGAGAGCAAGAAATTTGGATTTGGATTTAAACCTGACAATTGCATTTGCTTGGAAATTTCTAAAGTCTTTTCAACAAATCCATTTTGTGCAAGCCTCTGCAGTCCACAAGACCACATCTCTTTGAGGTATCTTGTCAAACACCGGAACAATTGTAACTATTGACAAAATTCCTCTATTCCAAAGTGCCCATTTTTTGCACAAGCAAAGAGTGTTTACAATATAATTAGACGTTATAAAACATAATTAAGATCACATCTTACAGTTGTTATCATGCCCCTGCAATCTGAAGAAATTCAAACTCAGACATTCATATCATGTATAGCATGTGTAGAATTTCCGTTGAAAAATGTTTACATAGTTCTATTCATACAACACTCTGAAGTCTAAACCCATAAAGCAACTCAATAAAAAGCCAAGAGAACTCTGTTTTATATTTTACATAGAAGAAAATGGCCTTATACAAGTTGATGTTGCAAGTGCTTGATGCATATAATAATCAGGACTCCCAGTTATTAAACATAAACGAACAATGACATGATTCAGTTGCTTATTACATTGGTGGCATTTGAAGGAAGTCAAACCTAGAATTTTCAATTATGTACATCTACGAATGAAATTTCACCCACACGGGACTTGACAAAACTCTATGTATACATTATCCTGAACGGGAGATAGTAAGTTGAAGAAATCCCAACACTTTACTTTTATATTATATGCAAAACACACAGCTCTAGATTTATAGATGTTATAGGACCTTGATGCATATAATATTTAGAATTTACAGGGAAGGCTATATGGTTAAAATTTATTCAACAAAAACTAAAATCACAAAATCCAGTGTTTATCGTACTCCAAACCTTTAACACAATTCAAAGGCTATACTCTCCCAAGCTGCAAATCTAAAATCACATAATCCAATGTTTATTATACCCTCACATTTGATGCAATTCAAAGGCTATACTCTCCCAAGCTGCTTAACAAAAATCACATGATCCAGTATTTATTATACTCCCAACCTTTGATGCAATTTAGAGGCTGTACTCCCCAGGCTAAAGATCTAGACTCCCCCAGGCTGAAGATCTAAAATCACATAATCCACTTACATACACTTACATTTGATGCAATTCAGAGGCTGTACTCTCCCAAGCTGAAAATGTGGATCGATGTGTGCATCGATATCATCAACCAATCCATTTTGGTCACAGTGCGGTATGGTGAGCATCCTCACTGGTAACCCTCCTATCAGGGTTCTACCTAACCTTTGATGCAATTGAAAGGCTAAACTCTCCCAGGCTGAAAATGTGGATCGATGTGTGCATCGATATCATCAACCAATCCATTTTGGTCATAGTGCGGTATGGTGAGCATCCTCGCTGGTAACCCTCCTATCAGGGTTCTACCACCCAGCCTAACCCTGCCTCCAGTGCCATCTCCTCCAAACAAACTTCCACCACCTATTGCAGGAAATCGATCAAAATCTTCTCCTCTGATCCCATATCCGGGAACTCCATAAGGAAGTGGCAATCTCCTTAGCAATGGGCGAGAAGGATACCTAAAAGGTCCATCTCTCCTCTGAGTTTGCCTCTTCTTCTCTTTCCAATTCCTAGCATAAGCATCCTTCCATCTTTGCACACCCTGTGTTCTATGAGATCCAAATTTATCTAGATACTTTTGCTTCCACAATTCATCATTTGAAGCCAGAAACAGAAACTCTATGCACACACAACCCAGCCTAGCAAGATGCACAATAGGTAGGTTTTCCAAAATCAACACTTTCACCTCTATAGGCAACAAGATAAGCGACGAGGGAGTGGCAAGCCAGCTTTTTCACACAAAGCACTGAGCAAAGGCAATGGAAATCGTATCCTTTACAAATTTCCAAAAAAAAAAACCCCTCGTCTCGAAGAGAATCTTGCACCTCCCCAATTTCAGGCTTTCTTTCCAGGGAACACTTTTAGAGACAATATTTGAATTTCCTATTAACTACTGGCACGTTCAATGCAAGGCAAAAACTTCCCCACGTCAAGACTAAAGCCTACAAGACTGTGAACTCTTCGCACCAGCCAAAGCGCCACAAACAACTAAAAAATTACCCATCACCGAAAACCTAAGCTGAACATTTTCTACGTATTTACCATCGCCATTGTAAACAATTAGTTCAAGAAGCATGTAACAAAGACTCACCAGTGGCCTTTTCACCTAGCCATGAGGAAGCCGAAATCCTAAAGAAGCTTATGAGCTCTGCACATTAAACCCGACAAATCTTGAATCTAGCATCACCGCATGCACGACAATTATCAACGAACCATGTTCGCCCTTTCCATTTTCATTTTCTCTAGACAAAACCCCCTCTAGAAAATACGGTATGAAAAAAATTTCATGAAAAATATATAATGCCAACAACTTCAAATAACACATATCTTCAGATGGCCGAGGGGCGAAAACCATTATCGCCTTGCAAGCGCACCAGAAGCTCTGCAAATTTTCGATCTTCTGTGAAGCCTTATACGGTTATTTTGTAGCCGGCGCCAGAGGATTTATTGATGCACAACACTATATAAATCTAGGGTTTGCAAATTTAAAAGAACGTGTTTAGAAAACCATATAAACATAGGGTTTGAGCCCATTAGATGCAGTATTCTCCGACATAGCAACAAATTTATCAGGTGCACTCGTTACAGTAGCCCAACTTTCTGTGACAGTAGCGGACGCTTCTTCAGCAACAACAGACGCTTCTGTTGCTCCGTGAGCACTTCAAGAGCGACGGCCAAAGCCTCCCTCGCTCACAACCCCCGCCAAAATGAAAGCCATTTTTTTGTATTCACATTGAAACAGTACTGAATATGGTCGGTATTTTGAAGGCATTAATACGGGCGACAGAAAAAGGAGAAAGGACCGGACAAGACAAATGCATGGATACGATCGATTCGATCATCTCCAGAGGGCTCTCTATCGTTGATGTAAATTTTTAGTTTGGCTTCTTTCAAATATAAAAAAAAAATATAAAATAAACGAGAAAGTAAAGCGGATTGGTTCAACGGCTGCGATCATTACAATAGTCTCCAGGATGATCTCAACTGTAGGGCGTAAAAAATAGTTTCGCTCACTTCATAGTAGGATACGCCTTCGGCGTAAATAAATATGTATTTTGAAGTTGAAGGACTCTAGTTTGATTGTGTATTGCTATTAGGTTTCAACCGTGTAGTTTATGAATCAAACTCACAGACTCATGTTTCATGAGTAGTGGTTCATAAGAACCCATTTCTCATGATAATGAATGGTCCACTTAGCACTCATTGCATCTAGGTGATTTTCTCGGAGGTGAAGCACTAGGCCTTCTCATGATTTGATTCTAATTGTGACAAATGTATTATGTAAAAATTAAAGTTGTGCAATTGAGTTTGTAAGGGTAGCCTTGATCTTTATGTGTAGCTTTGGCCTCTAAATCTTCAAATCTTTAATGTTTGTCAAAAAGTGTTTGCATGTGTTTGTATCTATATAAATAGAAAGTTCAATAGTACTAAGAAGTGCAATTGAAATTTGTTATGGCAATATGAAATCCTCAAGGCTTCCTGAATTGTAGTCAAGTCATATTAATTGATTCAATGGTTTTTTGTGATAAGTTTGAAAATACATGAAGCATTTTATTCAACATATGTATAAATAGTCAATAATGACATTGTAGAATTGTAATAAATATTTGAGACAATAATGCAATGGATGCCTATGGCCAAAGTGTAGTAAATGCCAATAGTAGACTAAGAATATGAATGTTGGGTTATTTTATATTACGCATACATGAGCTAATATAATTGGTGTGATTGATGCAAAGAAAAACCAATGGAAGTGTATTTAATTGCATGACAATGATTGTGATGGATTTTTCAATGATTTGTTGTTTAACTAATAGCATAGGGATTATGTCTCTATATACAATTCTTAAGTGCATAATTTGAACTTTTTGGCATGCACTGCAATAGATAAGTATAGCATTAGGTTGAGTCAACATGAAACCACAATAAATTTGAATTTGCAAGAAGGCCAAGGTTACCCTAGTAGTCCTAAACTAGGATCAAGGTCACCCAAGCATTTTTGACCTAGGTAGAGAAAGTATTGATCTAAGAATTTGTAATGTCCCCTTTTTCATGAGCAATAGAGTTTTGAGGAATTAGCCTATTCCTGATCCTTGTAGGCTAATGGGGCTTGATCAGAGGGTCGTTTGGTAGATACCCAGTTGATTGGTTGGCTTATTTCTTGGTCATATGAGGGTTTTCCTATTATCACCGTGGATGTTTCTAATTTTGGAAACCTTATTTTATGTTATAATATTATATTGCACTTTAGGAGTTGGGTTATATTTTATATTATTATAAAGTGCAATATTAAAATAATAAAATAATATTCCTTCTAGAAGGTGACTTGGGAAAGTTCTAGAAGGAGGCCGACCTCTTGAGGAAAAAGTATAAATTGACATCATGGGCTTCATTCTCATCATGCAGATTTGTTGTTGTTGTTGATGTTTGTTGTTGATATGCATTGTGGAGCCTAGGGTTTCTACAGCTGTCATAGTTGGCCATTGAAAACGAAAACTCTCAATTGGTGGGCAATTTTGAGGGTGTGAAATATCACTTGAATTATTGCAGCTGGGAGAAAGTTACTTCAGACTTTCTATTTGTGCTTCATTGTGGAAAACATTTGAGTACAATAGCTGATGTATTATTGTACTTTCTGAATAAGGGTTTGGATTCAACACATCAGTTGAGGTATTGTTGGGTTGATCATTTTATTGATCAAATTTTTCTTAGTTCGATTTGGTGTCTACATTGAAGACAATTTGGAGATCGTTGATTTCATCGATTTGCATAAGGGAGCTTCATCTTGCATCGAATTTTGATAGAGACTTGGAGCATTATTGAAGACATTTTGGTGATTGGAGTCTTCACCATTTTGGGATCAATTTGCAACATTAATCATTCTCAGTCATTGTTGATTTATTATTACAGTAGTCTGCAGCAAGAGCCACGATTTTGCATGAAGGAGTCTCTTTTTGGTTCGGTTTGGCATGATAGTAAAGGCACTTCATCCATGGAGTCTAGGCAGCATTGTTAGAGGTGAATGGAGAATGTTTGGAGGTCAATATTAATTTATATTTGCATCATGCCAGCATTCTGATATTCGTTATCAGTCACCATTACCAGCTTGTGAAGGCCACGAATCTGCTTGTAATCCCTCTAGATCTTGGTTTGATTCCTCATCCTACCTTGGGCACACTACATAGGAGGGTTTGGAGCTGAATATAGATGCATGTTGGAGGGCATAGAGGCTGGGAACTATTTGATTTATACCAGAACAGGGGCAGCTGAGTCTGAGGTACGATTTGGAGCTGAAAGGTCATGAATCATATCAGATATTGCTTGCTTCTTCATCAATAACATAAGGTGACTTCACAAATCAGGTTCCTTGGTAATTGCATGCATTTTCATGGTCATATAGGTGCATTTTATAGAACTGTTGTCGATGTTTTGTATCAGACCTGATTATAAAAAAAGTATTAGATGTAAGCCAAGAGTCTTGGCATTCTCTTTGTCAATATTATTAAGGAGATTACATTGAAATAGAGATATCATCAGTTGGGAGTTACATATGGTTGTAATGATCATTTGAATATTGTATGAGGATGTATGCCAATTGTTTGACATAATGTCAATTGGTTGTAGGTGCACATTTTGCATGTAGAAGTCATGTATGAGCATTGTAAACATGAAATTAAGTCATTGATGCATCTAAGTTATAGTTTATGCATTGTAGCTTTGATTTCCAAGCATTTAGATTACTTTGATATCATTTTCAAGCATTTATATCAGTCTGATAACTCAAACCAGCAAGCTGCAAGTTTGCATGTGAATTGTTTGATGAAATTCCATGAGCCTTCAATTAGCATTTTGAGATCAGATTTGAGCAGGGTCATTACAGAATTAGGTTTAATCTAAGTAGAGGTAAAATGGTACTTTTGAGTGATAAAAAAAGTCAAGGGTTAGTAATTCAAAATCATGTGGTAGGACTATGTACTTGGAACCTTTGTGCAAAGTGCATAAAATGACAGGAAAAAATGTAATGGTTTGCATTTTCCAGCTCTAAAATTTACCCCCACCTTTGTGTGCATGTGAATCTACATGAGAAAACATACTAAAATAAAATGATAAAATATAAGCATGACTAAAGCAAGAATGGTTGGAGCAAAAATCATAGTAAACTTATGAACTATGCATAAACTAGGAGTATAATTAATAATAATATGCCACCTTGATTTTTTGTAACACAAAGGGTTGCACACAAATCAATGAGAGAAAGAAAGGGATTTTTTTTTTGAGAAGGGTAATATTTTTTTAAATAAAAAATGGTAAGAAACATAATCATGATAAATTTAGTATGTGTGATAGTTTGAGCAAAAATGTCCTAAAGAAAGTAGAGGAAAATAAGAGATGTATTCCTAATATACTTGCCTTTGTGATTATTGTGTATGTAAGATAAAGATGAAAGATTCCACCACTTTGAATGATATCAAGTTTTTTACAATCCATAATGTTGCTCATTGTTATTTTTGGATTTGAATGTGAAGTTTTTACATCAACATTTCATATCATACTCTATGATCCATCATCAAGATAATATCTAGAGCTAGAGGATAATTTATTTTTTATCCTCTAGCACTCTATTATATTGATGATTGATCACAAAGTATGGTCCAAAATGTTGAAGCAAAAACTATAACACAATTGAATCCAAAAATAACAATGAACAACCCCCACTTTTGTCACTCAATTGGAGTGTCATGAATGCATGTAATATGTGAAAAAATCAAAGAACCTTGTTCTCTTAGTAACAAGATAAATGAAACATAGAAGAACATAAATAGCACAAGTAGTAAGAAATATAAATAATTTATTCCTAGAGGGAACTACAAGATGTATCACTTAAATTAGTGCCCCCAAAGAGACCATCCTCTTTTATAGCATGATTCACATGTCAATTAGGATCCAATAATATCTCTATGAACAAAGATGTCATGTAGTGATGGTAATTTTGATGGTCTTTGGAGAAATCACCTTTGTTTACTCTTGAGATATATTCTTAATATTTTTTTTGTAATTTTTGTCCCATTATGATTTTCATTTTGTACCTTTATTTCTATTTTGATATCCAATGGAAAGCTAAGAACCATAGTCATACCACCACATTGTATTCCATTTATGCTCACTTGTATGTATACATTGCCTTGATTGTCACCATGTTTCTTAAATGTAAATACAATGTTGTCCACACAACCACTAGTTTTGTTATTATTGCTACCATGTAAGAATCCTCCCTATCATGATGATGTGCTAGATGTATGTCCATAACTATCAATATCCTCGACTTGTATCACTTGCTTATCAGTAAGATTGCATATTTTACACTTGAATCTATTGCATCTACTTGTAGAATGTCCATGTAAGTGATGATAGTCACAAAAACAATGTGCATTAAAGTACTTTGGAACATGTGTACAAATATATTGAAATATTTATGGAGATAACTTGATAAGTTCTTGAAAATTTTACTTCAATACCAAATGCAAAGGATGTCCCAATCTATTAAACTTCCTTTTATTCTTTTCTTGTGGCTGAATGATGTGCTCATGATGAATTCCATTAACATAATGTGTCAACTCATGCTCATATGATTACTTATGTTTCATAGTTCGATAAGTATATAGAATCACATGATAATTAAGTACAAGGTGATGCTTCACAAGAAGATATACAATTTTCTATAGAGGACTTACCTTGAATATCTAAAATTGTAGTATCAAAACCACTTGATGCTAAAATATTAGATCATCCTACAAACACTCATTAGGGATAAAATTAAAATACCCAATAAAGTTGTTCAAATGAAATGAATGAATCATATAAGTAATATGAGATAAATCAAACCATAATAATCTCTCATCAATTAAAGAATTTCTAAATTCACATTAAAAATAGATAATAATCTATGTACTTATAGGGCAAAAGGAAGAATGACTTAACACTTATGGTGCATCACTATTACTATTAAATTTATTAAACATGAATACTAAACTCATCAAAAAGTAATGAAGTGTCTGCAAATCCATGAAGGAAACATGAGTTAGTAAAGTGATATCATCACAAAAGATAGAAGCATCATGCTTCTCAATATCACTAGCCTTCTCATTAGCTAAATCATCAAACAAGAAGGAACAAGCAACATCATCATTAAGTTTAATAGCATCATCACATTTGAATAAAAAATACCATAACCATGGAGCAAAGAAATACTAAACAAGTAACGCATATCACATGATTAATCATCACATATTCCATTATTCAGCCTCTTATGAATTAAAGAAAAAGTGCTCAAAGATGAAACATTTCCACTGGTTCTAGAAATGCCATCATTATGGGTAAAAGTGAAATGTTTAATAAAGTTGTGTAAATGGAATGAATGAACCATATAAGTAATGTGAAATAAATCAAACCATAATAATGTCTCATCAACTAAAGTACTCATTGAAAATAGATCACCATCTATAGACTTCTTGGGAAAAAGGATGAATAAATTAACACTTATGATGCATCATTGGTACCATTAAAGCTATTAAGCATGAATTTTAAATTAAGTATAAATGCCACTTATAGACACGTAAAATATTCCTTAGTCATCCATCACCTAATTTTAGTTAGTCAATTCCATCATCTAGGTCTAATCATCTTTACCTAGTCCTAATCAATCAATTCCATCATCTAGGCCTAATCATCTTCACCTAACTATCCTAATCAATCAACCCCATCACCTATTTTTAATCGAGCAATATCATCACCTATTCTAAGTTTAATTAGCCAACTTTTTCCATATCCTCACAATAAATAAATAGATAATTATCATTTCCACCTATTATTCATCTCATGCATGTAGCTAAAATAATTAAATAATAATATTATTTAACTAGGCATGTATTCCCTCAACACATTCTAAGAATAATGGGAACCTAAGAACACTTGTCCTTATGGTCCCATTAGTATCTTAACACATTCCAAGAATAAAGGGAACCTAAAAATAATTTTCCTTATGTTCCCCTTATTCTCTCAACACAACCCAAAGTTATGGCTTTCTTAGGTGCACATGTCACTAATTTCCCTCATGCTCACAACTAATTACTGTATTTGGTAAGTTAATCCTATCCATTCACAATATAACCACTTTCATCTCCACCCTCCATTTTCTACTTGATCCTAGGGAACTCCTCTCAACCATTCTTCTGACAATCAAATTTTGACCATCCATTCCTTTTTCCAAAAGCCTATAAATTTAGGAACTCTCTCATTCAAAATTCATTATATCTTATGCTAGGTATATGTTGTCAAATTGGCAATTTTCAAGCAAGGAACATCCACATCCCAAAGTCATTGGAGAAAATCAAGTCACAAAGGAGGTTATGGTAACATTTCAAGTTGATTTTGATGTTGTTGCTTTGTTTTGCTATCTTTTGTGAGATCTATCTAGAGGTTTTATTTGATTTGGATATGAAGTTTGCATACTAGTTTTCTTTTATTTCAGTTTTAAATCTTGGCATTACACCACTATAATGCATCAAAAATTAATGAATTGTCAACAAATCCATAGAGACAACATGAGTCAATACAAAAAAGATCATCACAAAAGATAGTAACATCATACTTCTCAATATCGCTAGCCTCCTCATTAGTTAAATCATCAAATAAGAAGGAATAAGAAACATCATCATTAAGTGTAATAGCATTATCACATAAATAAAAAACCTAGTTGTATCCATAGAATTTAGGGCTAAATCACTATATCTATGTAGCATATGTTCACAAATAGTGTGTGCATTAGAAATATAAACTATTCTATCATCACCCAATAGAGAATCATTAGTGTCAATGGATTCACCATGTGTTGCTTGAAAAATATCACAATCATGAAGCAGTTAAGCAATTGTTAACTGTAAGATCTTCCATTGCACATCACGGTTAAGGTTTGGTTGCTATGAGTGAAAATAACAATGCGAAAGGTTTATGTGATGCACACTAACCGTCAACCTAAAGTACTAGGATGAGGTGGCCAATCACCCAACGAACTCAATGACTTAAGTGATCAATAACTTAAGTAACCAATGATCGATACACAGTCAATGACAAATTATAAGTTGTGTTCATCCACCAAGACTACAACTCATAGGGTTTTATTTGAAAACCCTAATTCAAACCGAGAGCACAAATAACTCATTCTTGAGCATAGCATACTACTTTTGATCCTGCAAAACACATCTTTGAGAAGCTCTTGAAAAACCCATATCCAATTTGCATTCTAATTTTACCTCTACAACATTGTGAGCAACTCTGTGACATTTCCAAAACCTACTCACCTTTCCAACATATTTCTCCAAATGTTTTAGAAAATGATGCTCTGTTCTCCATGACATAGCAACAATATCCCTCTTGGGATATCACATAAATATCCCCTTTTGACATCAATGAAAAAATTATGCTAGCATGGCAAGGGTTGTTGGGTTGAAAATATATTGAAGATTATGTTGGTGGTTGTAACCCAAAATAATATTTGTTAAATGGAGGTTCATGTACTTCAAGGATTTCCTCACTTTTGTGAGGTGGTGACTTTTTTTCCAAGAACAAAGTTTTTGTCGTTGATGTTCATGTTTCATGAACACATATCAAGTGACCGTAGCTAAGGACAAGGTACTCTATTTTCCTCTCTTTTCTATCCCACATTATGTTTCATGAACACATATCAAGTGACCGTAGCTAAGGACAAGGTACTCTAATTTCCTCTCTTTTCTACCCCTCATTATTAATTGTAATCAACCATAAATAAGTAGAATGGAATCATATACCTAAGGGATATAGAAAATGTAACATATAATTCAAACCCTAAATGTTATTATAGAGAAAATTTCTAAGAGTATAATGAGGATGACCCCCCATGCTATTCATACAGCCCAACACAAAATAAAAAATTCCATTCAAAACTACAAGCATCCATACTTGAAAACATGTCAAGGATAGATGACCTCAATGATCTCAAAAGGGAATGTGAAGAAAAAATAAATGCCATAAGATCACAAGGACACCTTGCTATTATAGGAAAACATGTTTCTTAGTCCCTTGTTGTTCCACTTGAACCCATTTACATGTAACTTGACCTTTCGTAGGTCAATTATGAAATACAAACAATATGATCTTTAATTTATAAATTGATGCTAAGGTTTGATGGGCATGATAGTTGTAAAGGGGGTGACATGTCAAGGCATTTCATATTTCATGGAGAAATAGCAGCTTGAAGATGAGGACATGTGTATGAGATTCTTTGTTAGGTCATTGATGGGAAAGGCAAAGAATTGGTATGATGGTTTCCTGGAGCATTCCATTGCCTTTTGGAATTATTTTTTGATTGCATATGAAGAGGAATTCACTTTAGACCCTATTTCTCTTGTTGAAGAACTAGAAGGTATCAAATGGAAAGAGGGAAAGTCTAGCATGGAGTTCAATCACAAGTTTTTTTTTTCCCTTTCCCAAATCCCAAATGATTTCAAACCTAACACCTCTCCTTGTATTGATATGTTCATTGTAACTTATAAAGCTTATATGATTTGAATATGGGGAAAATTTAATTTGGTAAACATGTAGGAGGCATATTGGTGCCTTGGTTTCATTGATGATTTGAGAAAGGATATTATTACAAAATATTTATCCTCAAGAAAAAAAAATTGGTGGTGAACATGTTTATGACACTGATTGTATGAAGGTGGCATTAAGTTAAAACACAATATCAAGTGATGATTGTGTTTGTAGGTGGGTAGAAGAAGGTTTATGTGCATTGAATGACAACAATACATATCAAGATAACAATGCGTGCACCTACTTCAGTTGGATCGGTCATCTGTGGATGATTTCAATGAAGAAATCAATGATGAAATCCAATCTGTGAATGAGAGAAATGACCCAGTTGTTTGTTGCAGTAGTGTGGACAATGAGGAAGATGTGTATGCAAATGAGCATAGATGAATCAACATTAGTAGTTGATTATCCAAAGCATGCACATGTTGCTGATACAAATCATGAACAAGAAGATGCCTTAATTTTTTTATCATATTACATTCTTTTGTCCCTTTTCCTAATTTTGAATTTTCCATTGATTGTTTGTATGAGGATAGCATAGGTGTAGTTGTACATGAAGAGACAACTATAGAGATAAATGTTTGTACAACAGATGATTTGCAATATGAAGAGTTTGCACTTAAATATTGTGAAGTGGGTGATCATATGGATGTTTATGAGAGCCTCTTTGTTTGGTGTGCAACATGGTGTCTTCCTCATATGCAATACACTTCAAATGTGTCATAGGAAAATATTGTTGCAGAGTTGAATGTGGAACAAGAAGTGTGTCATAGGTCTAATTCTAGTAGCTCACATATGTCACAAGTTTTTGAGAGAAGATTGAAACAGAGACACAATTTGAAGACTGTAGTTCTTCACTCGAAGTGTCTTGATCCAAATGGTTGTGCTAATGAAGATTGCATCAACATAGATGATAGTGAGGTATGTTGGTTACCTATTGTTCAAGAGCTGAACAAAATTGAATATGAGGATTTTCATGATGAAGGTGTAGCATCTCATAGTATGGACAACAATGTGCCTGAGTTGGAGTATTTAAATTGGTCCCAACATACATCTTGCAATGGTGTTGAGTAGCAACAAAGATTCTATGTTGATGATCAGTTGGATGCTCTTTTTTATGTCTAAGCTTCAATTTTTTCATTTTGAGTTGTTAGAGGATGATTTTCCCTCTACAAGTCAACAAGAAGAGGTGGCATATTTTTTAACAATAAAAATTTAAGGTATTCTCTATTTACCTCAATCCACTCAAGGAGGTTAGTAGGTATGAAAATATCAAATTTATTTTGGTGTCGATCTAAGCTTTCTTGCAATTTCTATAAAAATAAATGATGAGATATATGGCAGTGTAGCGGCATATTTTTTATGGTTTCCATATAAAAGAAAAGTAAATGGTGAGGCATGTCTTCACTTTTTCAAAGGAAACCACAAGGTTATGCTTGAAGGAAGAAGACTGCACTTGCTGTAACTATGTGAAGAAAAAAACTATGAATTAAGGGAAATCGGTTATTTCAATTGGATGGTATTTGACAGAGGCAAGTAAATTTATCCATCCTCTATAGGCCTTGCCTACATGGTGTTAAAATTTTGTTTAACATTATTTTGTTGTCCTTGTGTTGTCATTGTTAATTGGTTGTGAGCTTCATTATGTACATACATTGTTACCCTTCATGGTTTATTCCCATTATTTTGTTCCTCATTTTGGTCTATCCAAAGATTTGGATTCTCATTGTGCTTTCAAGAGGCACACATCCCCAACCAAATCCAATGTTGGAGTTCTCAATTATGCCGTGTCAAATTTGGCTTGAGTTCCTTCCATTTGTGTCATAGTAGCATGATCACCTTGTCAATAATCAATTTAAAAAATTCCATAAGGGTCATCATGTCGAAGTATGTTGTTTACTCCATGTTCCCCTCCCATGTATTTCAGTCAATCCCTCAAACTCAAAAAATTAGAAAATTGGCTAAGTATAAGGTGGTTAGAGCTTTCATAGGCACCAGGAACCAATGGTTCCTATTTTTTATAAACCTTTGATGGTTTTTTTATAGTTTTTTGGCCTATTTCCCAAGGTCAAAGTCAAAAGTGGCTAAGTGCAATGGTTGTAGGTTCCATAAGAACCAAGAACCATTGGTTCCCAATTCCCATGGAACCCTTGATAAAGGAATATGTAGGTGGCGATAAGGCAAAAGGAAAGTGACTAAAGGGATGTGATTGAGGGTTCTATAGGAACCAAGAACCAAGAACCATTTGATCCTAGTTCCTAGTTTCATCCAAGGCTCCAGTGAAGTAAACATGTTGAAATTGTGCAAGTGGTGGTGGTTTACGACAGGCAAAAAAGAGTGTTAATCATGCTAGAGAAAGCAATAAAGTGAATACAAAAAATTTGGGGTGTTTGGATATGTCTTGATGGGGGGGCAATTTCTACAAGATGAGGTATTCTTAAGGTTTTGAGGGCTTCAAGATAGATCTTGATGTTGATATTTTCCTTGCCAGATTAGGATACAAGGAAAATTTTTGCATATCTTATTTTGGCTTGGAGTTTTGCAAAATGTTGAAAATGGTAGAAATGAGTAGATTTTTTGTAATAATTTTGGAGGCATCTAGATATAGTTGAGTGGGTGTTTATTCTCTACAAAAAGGTAATTTTGACATCCAAATATGACTCAAATTTTCATAAAAGGTGAGTTGATAGAGGTAAAGCATTGCACACCTTTCTTTTCA
>VDFB02000008.1:210942404-211102694 GCA_007258455.2 Sequoia sempervirens | reverse complement strand
AAGAAAAGTGTGATGAGCATTTACTTCAAGGAAGTGCAGATTATTACAGAGAATCAACTTGATGATATGTCTTCCCTTTTGACCTTCATGGAGAACTTTCAGAAGCAGGAGGCTAGATGGGAAGGAACTTTTACTCAGCGCCTGGAGACCTTGGACGTGATTGGAATGCAACTGGATTCTGTGCCGAATATCTCAATGGAGGAACTTGATTCTGTGTTAGCCAAATTTCTTGCATTTGCAGCTAGGGAGCGATCCAAAGGGAATTGCATTCTGGATTCCTACTTGCTCGAATGAAGTGCAAGGTGTCATCATTTCCATCCTCCAAATGGCGTGTTCTGCTTGTGCCACGTGTCTTTGAGTTTGTTATGCTTTTAGGGTTAGGGTTTGTCAAGATTGATCTTGGCCGTTGATTTCAAATTTAATCTTGGCCGTTGCTTTGTAATTGGGGTGCCTATATAAACCCCATTCATTTCATTTATTCAGGGAGAGACTGATGAGATTGTTGCAATATTGCTGTTTAAATAATAAGTGGATTCAGAGTTGAGCATTTATTATTTCTATGAGCCCGCATGGTTTCATTGATTTCTTCAAAATAGAGTAAATTTGTTTTCAAGTATTTTAGATGAATGAAAGATTGATAGTGTTGGAAAGTGGAATTAGTTCATACCTTTTTCAATTGGATGATTTTCAATTTGATGTGTAAGGTTAGTCTGAACATTAAAATTGCTTAATTTGAGTTCTATTATCTATATGCATTGGTCGAATTGATGGTGATATAGTGTAATAGGATATCTTTCGTAAACCCTTGAAGATTGCACCGTCTTTGTCTAGTTGTAGTGCCGTGCTTGGCGAAGCAAAGATTGGTTTAAATTCCATTATCTAGCATTTGTCTCCGAAGTTCGTAGGATTAGTTCTGCATAAATCTAGTTCCTTTACCCCCCATTCCCTTTTTATTTATTTTTATCCTAAACTGAAAATTCCAAAAAACATAAGAGCGTTCAACGTTACATCAATCCAACTCCCTACTTTGAGTAAGTTCCTCATTTCAAGGTCCCTTTGTGAAACCAGCATATCACATGATCCATTGAGCTTGTCCATCCCCCAAACCGGAACATTGGAATTACCGTATGATCTTTCTGGCAATCTTAGCATAAGAGGTAATTTTTCAAGAGAGGATAAAGCTGCCTTTGGGCATTCTTTTTTTATTCTAAAAGTGTTGGGTGTGTCACAAAATGCATGAGCAGTCTCTCGAGGAGATTTCCACAACAGTAGGAGCGGCCATATTCCCCAAACAATCTTGAATAAGCTTAACAAAAAGTTCCTTCAACTTTAGAATCCATAGAATTCAAATAACAGAGAATACCTTTTTTGCTTGTCAAGAACTATGGTTTCGATGTACGATGCTCTAAATCGCCTTCAATCTCACTTCAGCTTGCACTGTTTCTTCCAAATTTTGCAAATGTGTTTTACCTTAACTTAGTCTCTTTCTTTATTGCTTACAAATTTTTCCCTAATTCACATTTATTGCTTTTCAGCTTTAAAGTTGCCAACCACTTTATGAAGCACACTATAAGCCAAGAAAAGTTTTGCAATTCTCCAAATCTACCTCTTTTCTACTAGAAATTTCTTCAATTCTTCAGAATGATGACTCACATCACATATCCTTGTGTCACTGCTTGACACATCATATATCGGGGGATTTTTAGATTTTTCTGTAGCTGCTCCCCCTGAAACCATTACTAGGTTTAGTTCTTGGAAGAGGTATTTGCACCAGATGCAGATACAGATGTATTTGACTCATCCTTTTCTCAGTTTCTTCCTTTTTCCTCCAAATTTTTTCCATTTCTTTTCTTACTTTGGTAGGATCTACTTTGTTCACAGACTTGTTCTTCGGTTTTGGATTAGGTTTCTTCCTAATTTTGCTTCTACAAAATTTTGAGATATGTCCTGGTTTGTTGCAAGTGTAGCATACAACATATCTTTGATCAAACTGATTTACATTCATCCTTGATCTACACTGATTATCCTTTTGTCTGAAGATATTGTATGTGTAACAGTAGCCTTGAAAAGATTGAATCCTTCTACCAACATTAAATTTGTTCATCATTATCGGGCTTCTACATTCGGCAGCTCTATGTCCAAACTTATTGCAAACATAGCATTGTCCAGTAAAGAATCCAACATTCTAACTCATTCTATTCTGGTTCATTCTACTTCTGCATTTTGTTGCTCTATGACCAAATTTATTGCATGAGAAACAAAAGCCATTAAAAGATGGGTACCTTTGAGCATTAGGCTGTCAAATGGGACTCCTTCCGGTATTGTTCCTTTGGTTCTTGATTTGATGAATATTGTCTTGAAATTTCCTTTGATTGTCCACTTTGTTGGGAATAGGTTTTGTCTTTGATCTATGTCCTTCTTCAAGTCCTAGACCACCTTTATCCTTATAGGGTTTCTAAGAGGTAAGCAACTCATCAAGCCTTGTAGAGCTCTAGTCTTGAATCTTTCTTCATGAGCTTTTGTTTTTTCCAGATCAGCTCTTAGGGTTACTACTTCTTGTTCAAGCTTTGTACATTCATCAATTTTGTTTTGAATCTCAACTTTTTGACACTGCTTAATTCGCTTCTTCTCTTCTACTTACACCTTCAATCTGGTAATGTCTTCATTAGCCTTTTTCAACTGATCACTAACCTCTCTATGCATTTCTTTGAACTTTTTGATCTACTTTCTTAATTTTCTAATGCATTCATTTGCTTCCTTTAGGTTTCCTTTCAAAGTTTCTTTCTCGTCTTCGCTTCCGTCCAATTCTTCAAGATCAGCATTGATTTCCTCAAATACAGAGCTTTCTTCTGGAGCAACAAGATAACTTTTGTTAGCCATGTATTCAAATTCCAGGACCTTCGTCAAGCTGTAAGACTTTTTCAAAGGAACCAAGCTCTGATACCAATTTTTGAATACACCGAATACTGAGAGGGGGGGTGAATCAGTATTCTGCTAACAAAATTAATTATTAACCATCCAATTATCAATCCACATCTAGCTGCAATAGTGAACTAAAACATAAAGAGATCATAACACATTGACAACAAGATTTTTACATGGAAAACTCAAAGTGGGAAAAACCACGGTGAGGATTAGCTCATAATATATTATAACTAGTCATAAGATATTACAAGGCTCATTGCTAGGATGCACTGTCCTTGAAAAGACTCACAACCTAAATACAAAAGATGGCTTATAGCCAAGATACAAAAAGAGATATGGCTCACTGCCAAAAGTGAACTGGAGAAGTGCACCTACAAAGTGTAGAAATCAGTTCGGTTAAGCTCTAGAAACACCAAAATTCTACTCTAGTTGCAGATATACAATCATTATCAGTCACTTCGCACTATTTCATTTGTCACATCACTTGCATATATATTCTATGTATATGTCTATTCTTTTGTCCATCATACACACATATAAACACGGTCATGTCTTCCTTCATCAATTAGGTCGACCTAATTGAATGTGAACATACAAAATTCAAAATGACTTGTCGGCCTAATTCAAAATTCCTTTTGGTGCACAAAACAAAACATGTCTTCCATACATTAGGTCGGTTCGGACCTAATAAGGAACACACATAGGAAAAATAGTTCTTAACCTTGTCAACCAAAAGAATACTGAACTTTTGTCACTTGGATTACACAGTCGGATCAACGAAGATTATTGAAGGCTTGTTTATACCTGTAACTGAAACTCCTGAGCAACATATCTGAAACTTATAGAGTTTCCTTTTTACTGAGAGGATTTCCAGACCAAAATACCGGATCAATGTAGACACACAGTTTACTTAGCCAGTTACCAACCAATGTTAGCCTCAATGACAACAAACCCGCAGGTCACCTTCTTCATTCTTCCAACACATATTCATCATAATGATAGGATAAATTTTCCCTTCTACTTGCTTTCTTCCCTACAACAAAACATTGAGAATGGGGCCTCACCTCCTTTACACCAAGGCCTAATTCTAGCTCTGTATAAGTTTGCCCTTGCGAATAACCCCCATGGGAACCTGTTAATCATTACATAGGATAATCCCCCCTATAATGATGATGAGGAGGTTGGTATACCCCAAAATTTTGTGCATCCAAACCCTATGCCTAAACCTAGGCCCCCAGCTCCTCATATTGAACGTCAGGAGAGCAGCCCCTCAAATGTTGCTCTCTTGGCTACCCCTAGTTCCAAATCCTTTGCCTCTAATTCTAATCCAACCTCTACTAAAAATTCTCTTGAGCTCTAATATCTCAAAGCCACCTCAGAGAAAAGGAAACACTCCCCGCTACTTCTGGAACCCCCCAAAGTTAAGAATTTGAAAAAAGACCAGCAAAACCCGAAGCAAGGTAATGCCATCACCATTACTGAAGACCCTGAAGGTCTTCAAAAGGAGGAAATGGATGAAGGGAATGTGGGCATGTTGCATGGTGGCCGAAGATCGGCGAGATTGGCTAAGGTTGCTTCCTCTAATAAAAAATCTATAGGTAAAAAGAAGGAAATTGACGAAGAGGAAGAGGAACAACTAACAATGGAAGAATTTGAAGCCTAAATGGAAGAGGAAAGTGAAGGCATGGATTGTGATGAATGTGACTACGAGATGGATGAAGAAGAATTGGAGGAGGAGGAGGATGATAAGGAGGAGGAAGTACATGTGGGGAGGAGGATCGTGAGGTTGTTGAGAGGGAGGTTAGGAGGTTAGGGAAGAGGAGGACAATGCCCATGGTGCTACTCTTTCTGGGATACTAACATTCAATTTTTGAAAAGAAGAATCACTGTTTTGCAGGTTCAGGTGGAGGACATGGAAAAAGTTATCATTACCTTGATGAAGGTCGCTAATGGGTTGATACGTCGAGCCATGGTCCATTTGAACTTCTTTGTGCTCACAGGCTTAGATAAAGAATCAGAAACATTCATCAATGTCTCTACCTTAACTAGCTTCACCCTACCATCGTCGACCATATCTCTAACAAAATGATATTGTACATCAATGTGCTTGGTCCTAGCATGTAATATCAGGTTCTTAGCTAGACAGATCACACTTTGACTATCATAATAAATTGTCACTACACCTTGTTTTATTCTAATATCTGAACATAATTTCTTAAGTCGAATGGCTTCTTTACAAGTATGAGTGGCTTTCATATACTCAACTTCAATAGTGGACAAAGCAACCATAACCTGTCACTTACTCATCCAACTAATTGCACCACCAAATAAAGTAAATACATAAGAACTGGTGGATCGTCTATTATCAATATCACCTGCCCAGTCTAAATCCACATAACCATGAATATCTTTAGTGAAATTACTATGATAACACAAAGAATGTTCTAAGGTGCAGCACAAAGAATGTGTCTACTACACCAAGGTCTTTCATTTCAAATTTAGCAGCAAGTTGAGATTTCAGTTCTGAAATCATACCTTTCCCTTTGCCAATAAATAACATATCATCAACATATAATGCAATAAATAGGAGACGACCACCATTAGTTTTATAATAAACACAATGATTTGATTTAGAACACTCAAATCCCAAACTCAACACATATGTATCAATTTTTTGGTACCAAATCCTAGGACTTTGTTTTAGGCCATACAACGATTTCTTCAATTTGCAAACCAAATTATTTTTACCTTTCACCAAGTAGTGCTTTGGTTGTGTCATATAAATATCCTCCTCCAGGTCACCATGAAGCAAATTAGTTTTCACATCCATTTGTTCAACCTCTAAATCATAAGCAACAACAATAGAAAGCAAAAATCTAATGGATGTCATTTTTGCAATAGGAAAAAATGTCTCATCATAATCAACACCCTCAACTTGAGACTAACCTTTCGCAACCAACCTTTCTTTGCGTTTCTCCATACCTTCATTTGAACCAATCTTTTTATTGAACAACCATTTGCAACCAACAGGTTTTTGTCCTTTAGGCAATGGTACAAGATCCCATATATCATTCTTTTTCAAAATTTTCATTTCTTCATCTATAACAATCTTCTAGGATTTTGTATTATTCATACCTTATGCCTCTTCTACAAATCTGGGTTCAGCCATGTTAGTATTCAAAGTAAAAATACATCTCCAATCATTAGGTGAATACCTTTCAGGTAGTTGTCTATGCCTTGTAGACCTACGAATAGGTTGAGTTGGAGGTTCTTCCTCCTCTTCTGAAGATTCAGATTTAGATAAGCTCTCAACTTCTTAACTATCCATGGGCCTCAATTCAACTTTCTTAGCTGTAGAAGGAAGTTGAATCACATCTTCCTATTTACTTTGTTTTGGCTGCAATGTAACAAAAGAAGGCTCAACTTCTCTAAAATAACACTTCTACTATATATTACCTTATGTGCAACAGGATCCCAAAGCTTGTATCCTTTCACACCATAATTGTATCCAATGAAGATACATTTCATAGCCTTGTTCTCCAACTTTTTTCGCTTCTCCTTTGGCACATGTGCAAATGCCTCACAAGTAAAAACTCTAAGATGTCTTAATGAAGGCTTGCAACCGACCATGCCTCTATAGGAATCTTATCAACAAAGTTGACGTAGGGAGACTGTTAATCAGGTAAAGCAATGGCAAAGCTTCAACCCAAAACCTTTGTTCTATACAACGCAATCAAATATACAAAGCCCTTCTCATCAGTCATGTTCATTCTTTCTGCAACTCTATTCTGTTGTGGACAATACGGAGTTGTCTTTTGTTTATGAATACCACAATCTTTACATAATCTATCAAAATCATTAGAGAAAAATTCACTACCATTATTAGTCCTCAAACATTTTATTTTCTTTCAAGTCTACAACTCAACCATTGCTTAAAATTATTTAAATTGACTGAAAATTCAGATTTACTCTTTATAAAGTATACCTATGCTCCACGGGGACGCGTCCCCCCTATTTTGTTTCCCGTACCAGGTACAAAATGGGGATGCAGGGACGAGACTGACTACGTACCCTGGAAGTCCCCTTTTGACCACCAACCAAGTAACCTTTTAGGGGGCGTTTTGCAGAAATGGGGACTTTGCCCAAAAAGGGGACTTAGGGTATGACTAGGAGTACCCAGCACAGCCCAGCCGTCCCTCGTCCGTACCGGGTACAACTAGCCGTACCCTATGGCCCAGCAGCAAGTAAAGCGCTTATTTTTAAAAAAATAAAGTTTTTAAAATTAAAATAAAGGTATGGGGGGTCCCACAAGGGGCGCCCCATGCCACTTAACCTAAGTTTCACCTTTTATGTGGCCTAAAATGTGAAAAACAATTCATTCTTATTTCTTGCCATGTGAAGTGAAGGAGAGCAAAAGAAGAGCAGCTGAGTGAAAGAGAGAAGAGCAGCTTGAAGAGGAGCTTAGGGCATCATTGCCAACATATTAGAGGTATGTTTCTCATCTTTGTTTTGTATTTGCTATTTGTTTCTAATTTTTGCAAGATTTTTTTAAGTTTTTCAACACATAGGAAGGGCATTTAGGGTGTTTTTTTTTTGTTTTGAATTTGCAGCTCTTTGAAATCAAGAACTTCATAAATTTTTTGAAAACAACCATGAGTAACAGCAGTGATAGTGAAAGTCATGATATTGAAATCCAAATGGAGGAAAGAACTCAAACTCAAAGAACTAGAAATAGACCTAGAGGTGGTTCAACTCCAAACATTAGGGGGTCTTCAGAGACTAGGAGTGGAGTAGGGTCAGCAAGTTCAAACCCCTTTGAATGTCCATCTGAAATCCTCAAAAAATGGGCAAGAGGCCCATTTAACCCCAAAAAACCTCTACTACAATTTGCAACAAGAGTTGATAAAGACAAGCAAAAAAATTCGGGGGGTAGTAGAGTATGGGAGTGCCATTTGTGCCAAAAACAATATAGGGGCAGCTATACGAGAGTTTATTGCCATCTTTTGTGGATTGGTGGTCAAGGGGTGAAAGGGTGTAGAAAAATAACCCAACAAGAAAAAATTGAGGCAACTAGATTGCATATGGAGGGGGAGGCATTATCAAAAGGGGTTTCAATTGAGAGTTTGCAGCCTAGTTCGAGAATGTCTACACCATCAGTGGATGTTGCTTCAACTTCTCATTCTCATGTGGGGGAGGATTCTACTAGAGGAAAAAAAAGGAGTATGAATGTTGCTGATATGTTTAATGTTACAGCAAAAGATGGGGCTGATTCTTCTATTGCCAAGTTTTTTTATGCTAATGCCATACCATTTCATGTCTCACGTTCACCATATTTTAAACAAATGTGCAAAGATATTGTAGTTGCTGGTCCCTCATATGTTCCACCTGGAGAAACTAAGCTACGCACCACCCTTCTTGATAAAGAGTACTCCAAGGTGAGTGTTTTGATGGAGGATATGAGACAAACATGGTTGACAGATGGCTGCTCCATAATCATGGATGGGTGGACCGATATCAAACATCGGCCACTCATCAATCTTATTGTCACTAGTGTAGCAGGCTCTTATTTTCTTAGAGCTATAGATTGTTCAGGCAAAAGGAAGGATGCAACCTTCCAATTTCAGATTTTGAGAGATGCTATAGAGGAGGTTGGAGCCTCTAATGTTGTGCAGGTATGATTTTCTATTTTTCTTTCTTTCTTATTTTTTATTTTGATTTTCTTATTAGTTATTTAAATTTTTTGATATCTATATTCTAAGTTCTTAGATTCTATACTAATCTCATATCAACTTGATGATATGCCATTGCCAGGTAGTGACTGATTCAGCCCGTGTGTGTAAATTAGCTGGATTGATGGTGGAGAGTGCTTATAAGCACATTTTTTGGACCCCTTGTTGCGTGCATGCATTGAACAATACTTTGAAGGACATTGGGAAGATAGATTGGGTGAAGGCAGTGGTTGCAGAGGCTAGAGAGGTGCAAATGTTCATTTGCAACCATCAGACTTCACTTGCTTTGTTTAGAACATTTTCGAGGAAGGAATTCCTCAAGCCCGTGGAGACTAGATATGCCAGCTACTTCATTTTATTGGAGAGGATGCTTGAGGTCCAAGAGGCTCTACAATTAATGATGGTCAATGCAGAGTGGGGTAGATGGCATGAGTCAAGCACAGCGGAGGGAAAAAGGGTGAAACAAAAAATCCTTGATGATGACTGGTGGTCCACAATGAGGTAAGAAAATTGGCATTGCTGATTTTATTATTTATTTGAATTATTAATTTATTTCTTAATTTTATTATTGCTGATTTTCATTGTATTATTTAATATTTATAGGCTAGCTGATTTTAATTTTTGTAACTTGTTTGCACTTGCAGATATGTATGCTCCTTCATCCAGCCTATTGTGCAAGTGATTAGATTTGCTGATACTGACTCTCCTAGCCTTGGAGAGATTTATGAGACCTTTGATAGTATGCTTGGACAGGTCAAGCAAGCAATTTATAGCAAGGACCCTTCTTTGACATTTTATGAGGAGCATCTTAGGCCCATTGTGACGCGACGGTGGGACATCATGAACACCCCGCTTCATATGGCAGCCTATGCTCTCAATCCGAAATGGTATGCACCGAGGCCTGGGAGAGTGGCTCCATCTCGTGATGAAGAGGTGAAAGAAGGCTTCATGAAGGCCCTTACAAAAATGTATAATTCAGAGGAATCTACCATACTTCGCACACAGTGGCTTGCATTTGTCAATCTTCGTGGTCCAACCTTCAGCAAACCAGAGGCGAGGTCGGATAGAGCTACATTGGCTCAAACCGACCCTATTGGATGGTGGACGTGGCATGGGAAGGATGCACCAGAGTTGAGATTACTTGCCGTTCGCCTTCTTTCACAGGTTGCCAGTTCCTCTGCTGCAGAGAGGAATTGGTCCACATATAGCTTTATCCAATCGGTCAAGAGGAACTGCCTTACCTCTAGACGATCGGAAAAGTTGGTGGCAGTACACAGTGCTTTGCGGCTACAGGATCGCCAGTCTAGTGAGTATCGTCAGACTCCAGCCTTACGTTGGGATGTTAATCCCGAAGATGCTATGCAGATTGAGGACGAGGATACACATGAGGGATTAGTTGGGGTTCCATTGGTTGAGGCAGATCCTTCTATTGGCATGGACACTGACACTGACTTAGACTCGAGCTCTGATGGCGAGGGCAATGCTGATTTAGACCTACCTTTTGCTGATTAGGGACCTTGGACAGCGATATATTTTCTTAGTTTTATGTTTATCATGTCATTTCATAGTTGAGACTTGGAGCCTTTGGGCATTTTGGTTATAATTATCAGACTTTTATATGATATGTATGCACATTTATAATGAAAAGCATTTGAACTTTGTTAATTTGTTCGCCAATTCTCATGTGAAATCTCAATTCAAGTCTAATGATATGTATTAAGCTTATACAATGTCTAGAATGAATGCTTTATCAATGTTATGCTATGAACATTTGAAATTTCTCTATATTTTTAAAAATTTCCCTATTTTTTTGTTAGCCGTCCCTTGCAATCCCCTAAAAAATGACCCAAAAGTACCCCCGTACTGAAAACTCGTCCCGGCGTACCGGGTACTCCCCGTCCCCGAAACCCCATGGAGCATAGAAGTATACCCATGTCCTACTATAATCATCAATAAATGAAACATAATATGTGGATTTTTCAATTGAAGGAACATATATAGGACCAAATACATCAGAATGAATAAGATCCAATACACCATAAGATTTATGAGAACTTGAGTAAAACTAAATGCAGTATTATTTTCCATAAATGCAATGCTCACAAAAATCAAATTCAAGATTACAATCTAACAAACCTTCAACAAGGTTTTTATTTTTCAAGGTCTTAAACCTTTTCTCCAATGTGGCCAAGTCTCTAGTGTCATGACATAGTTTTCTTCATAGGTAACTTTGATTCAGAAGACAGAGCATCCTTGGGTACCTAGAAGCCATGACCATCTATTGAAGATGAAACCCTCACCTCTTCCACAAACTTGCTCTTCATAGAAGTATTATTACACTAAATAGTGAATGCATCAAGCTTATACAATGTGCCATATCTTACACCTCTAGCAATCACCATAGCACCTCTAACCATCTTGTATCTTGCATCAGAAAATACTACCTGCACACTTGCATCTATTATTTTTCTCACATATAACAAATTTCATGCTAATCTAGGGATATGCAACACACCATTAATCTATTTTATTCTACCATCAGGAAACTTGGTTTTAACTTTACCACAACCAACAATAATTAAATAAGAATCATCACCCAAGTACACCTTTCCTCCATCAAATTCTCCATATTCAGAAAACCAATCTCTATTAAAGGTCACATGGAAAGATGCACCTAAGTCAATTAACCATGCATCATTACCTGCATAAGTTTCCAAAGTTGTAATAAATCCATCACCATCTTCTTTCTCAGAATCAGAATCAAAATCAAATCTCTTCTTTTTCTTCTTCTTTTCTTCTTTGTAGTCCTTACGAACATGTATAGGCTTACTATAGTTCCTGAAAATAACTTTGGACTTTTCAGGAGATTTAGATCGCCCCTTAGACTTGGATTTATCATGCTTCACATTCTTCGTGCCTTTTTCCTTAGGTCTTCCACAAACATTTAGGTCCTCCTTGGCAGTGATGGATACCTTCCTTCTCATTTCTTTAGAAAGCAAAGAACCTACCACATCTTCAATCTTTAATATAACATAAGTACTCCCAATAACCATAACAAGAGAATCCCACAAATTAGATAAAGAACAAGGCAAGATCTGACATTTCTCCTCCTTGTCTATTTTGACACCAACTGATTCCAATTGAGCCACCAACATATTGAATGCTTCCAGGTGGTCTGTGATTTGTCCACCCTCTTCCATTCTCAAGGAATATAATTTCTTCCAAAAAGGGTGTCTTGTTCACAAAATATTTGGCTTGATACATCTTATCAAGCTTCTTCCATAGTTTATGTGTAGAGGTCTCCTCACGAACATTGATTAAAATGGAGTTTGTCAAGCATAATTTGATTAAACCCTTATCTTTGCGGTCCATAACATCATATTGAGCAACCAAAGTAATATCCGCAGGCATTAAAACTTTCTCATCAACAACATCCCACAAATCTCGATCAATCAACAAATCCTCCATCTTTAGCTTTCACATCTCAAAATTATTTCCAAAAAAATTATCCACCTTTATTCTCACTGATGAACTTGCCATCTGAAAATTATTGCAACAAGATCACAAAGTATCTTTTGCACAAGCTCCCACTCAAATATGGATTAGTTCAAAAAACCCAACAACCCACAATTGAAACCAAACTTGTGATCAGGCTCCAATACCACTTGTAAGGAAGTTGAGGTAGTGGAACAATTTAGATGTTCTGATTTTCACTTTTAGGATCATCCTCATCAATGTCTTCCATCTTGAAATACTTCTCCAATTCTTGGATCCAATTTAGGAATAAATATGGGTTGAACTCGCCCTTTATCAACTTTTATCTTGGAGTTGTGTTTGGTCATAGCTTCAATCAATCTCTTCATAGGGTCTACTACCCTAGCAACATTTCTCTTCTCATGTTCCTCTTCAGAATCATCCAGATGTAATTTGGCCTGACTATCTTCCAATCTCCTGTTGTGACCATTTCACACATCGCCCCATTGCAAATGGGGACCCCCTGTTTTCGCTTTTTGCCTCGGTGTTGCAACTGCTTATCACTTGTCTTTTTACAATGAGGTCATCATTTTGAGGGTTCCAAGTCAGTCAGTTTGTCGAGAGTTACCTGAGCCAAGTCAGTAATCCATGCTTGAATTAGTGCGTAGACGTCATGGAAGCGCTCAGAAGGCCCAGGAAACGAAGATCGCCTGTGAATTCGGCCAATTATGAGACTTCCTACTTTTTAGGAAATTTTGCTTTTTCGCTTTTTCATTTTTGGCATTTTTGGACCAAACAGGGTTCCCTATTTTTTAGGGTTTTTCTTTTTCTATTTTTAGAAAGTTTCTATATTTGGAAAGGTCTCAAATTCCAAAAACTCCACTTAGAAGTTCAAAAAAATCAAAAAATCACTCAGAAAATCAAAGAGAAATTGAAAAATCATTGAAAAATCTGAAAAAAAAATCAGTAAAAAGCATGAGAAAATCAGACTGAAAAACATTAAATTCTGGAAAAATCATTCAAAACCAGTTAGATTTGAAGCACAAAATTAGAGAAAATTAACTCAAAAAAGAAGATGAAATTCATGAGAAATCTGGTTAAGTCTGAAGAAATTCGCCATGAAGGAGGTCCTTGAAATGTGGGACGAAAGGAAGGAGTGTCTGGAAGTCTTCAAAGTCCGCCCAGCACTAAGGAGAGGATGGCAAGGACTAAGGAAAGTCCACCCAACACTCAAGAAGGAATGTCCAAGACCAAGATGAAGTCCGCTAGCCTCAAGAGGGATGATGCCAAAATCTTTGGAAGTCCGCCATACCTGTCCTAGCCTCCTTCAAAGTCCGCCAAGCATGTCCAAAGAGCATAGAAAGTTCGCCATGCACTTGAGGGGAAGTGGCAAGAGGTCAAGGAAGTCCGCCATACACTTTCCAAGAGGTTGGAAAGTCCGCCTAGGCACATGGGAAAGAGAAAAATCAAAAATTTCACTAAGTATTGGTGCATAGTAAGGAAAATTTCAAAAATTTGCCTAAGTGTAAGGGCCTAAAAAGGTGGAGAATCATTTCCAAAGGATAAAGTGTTAAGGCAAGTGCTAAAATCTTTGGAAGTCCGCCATGTTCAAAGAAGGAATGTCCAAGACCATAGAAAGTCCGCCCTCACCTTGTCCAAATGCTTGGAAAGTCCGCCATGGTCTATGAAGAGGAAAAAAATTTTTTTGCCAAGTGTTTGGTGCCTAGTCAAGAGAAATTCGAAAATTTGCTAAGTATAGAGGCTAAAGGATGAATAATTGAGATTTTTGGCTAAGTGTTATGGCATTTTCAAGAGGTTAAGTGCTAAGTTTGAAAGGACAAATGCTAAAGAAATTAGGCTATGGCAAAGAAAAAAATGAAGTGTGCCTAGCACAAAAGTGAAAGAGAAACTTAAATTTTGCCTAAAGTCTTGGATGTCTAGAGGAAAAGTTGGCCGAGTATACAGAGAAAAATGCACAAGACAAAGAGAGGAAGAACTCGCCCTTGGCCAAGAAGGAATAAGAATTTGTCAAGTGTCAAGGAAGTTTGCCTGACAAAGACATCCAGACCAAGACTTTGCCTAAATTCGCCCGAGCAAGAAAAAATTGACTTTGGCAGAAGAAAATGTGCTCAGTGCAATTTAAAATTCGCCATGGCAAAAGAAAATAGGGATCTGGCATAACATTTATCGACGAAATGGCTAAAATTTTGGCTTGGCTAGACGAAATTGGGAATAAAATTGGAAAATAAACTTTTGGCCAAAGAAAATGAAGAGGAGATTGGATAAAAAAATAAATGACAAAAGTCTTGAAAGTTTTCCTTGATAAAATAAATAAAACAAGTCTCAAAGAGTTCAACTTCTAGAGAGAGAGTATGGCAAATCAGTGAGAATTCCGACTTCGGGAGATTAAAATGAAGAATTAAAATATGCCCGTGCCAAGATGAAAATTGCAAAGAGAGTATGGAATTCGCTTTGAAATGATAAATTCGACACAAAATTCACCATGACTTCAGGAGAGAGAGTGTTAAAAATTTAACTTCGGAGCTAGAATTCAGGAGGGAGAAAATCTGAATTTGTTTATTTTATTTCTTGCAAGTGGATGACGACACGAGGCGAATCTTCAAAGAAGAAGCAATGGCGTGGAATGGTGGCAAGTCTGCTTCAAGCCAAATGGAGTGAGGGAAAAAGGATGGTAAGCACTAGGGAAAGTCCGACTTTTCCCTAGAGATCTTTGTCCAAAGTGGCTTGAAGTCTGACTTAGGTCGAGAGAGAAAACGTCCAAACTCATGTGAAGTCCGCCCAAGGAGAGGATGAGAAAATTGGCTAAAACTCAAAAAATTGGCTAGTGTTGATACCTTGGGGAGAAGAATTCACTAAGTCTTGGACAGAAAATAGGAAGGATGAAGAGGAGTAAAGAGGAAATGGATAAAATCCTTGTCCAAAGATGGAATTTGTCAAGCCAAATTCAAAATTGAAGGCAAATCCACAGGAAAAGTTCGTTTGAGCATGGAGATGGCCAAAACCTTGGCTAAATGTTGAATGGTCCACATGAAGGTGTTACAAAATATCCAAAATTTGGTTAAGTCTGGGAAATACTTCACAGAGGAAATTCCAATTTCTCCATTATGGCGAAAGCACAGGGGCATTCTTCTCCAAATTCAAGACACTTGAACGGATATCCAGACATCTTGGAAGGATTTCATCTACAATCCCAAACTGTTGAAGCAATCAGGGAAACTTCTTGAGGGATTTGATCTCCTGAAGAATTAAAAACAAACTTCCAATCAGAATCAGATGGTGACAAGAAGAGTGTTCCAAACAGATCTCCATACTTAGACAATTTCTCGGCACAAATTGGAGAATTCAAAGGGGAAATCCAAAGGAATAACATCAACCCAGTTCAAGCAGGAGGAAGTTCAAAGCAACCAACTTCAAGTCCAGACACCTGCTCCAAGGGGAGACTTCCAGACCTCAAAGATTCCAGTACAGGTAAGAAGAAGAAATCAAAGTCTCAAAAGGAATCCAAGATCAAAGCTAGGAAGGAACAAGCACACAAAGTCATCGGCAGGGAAAATATTCTAAGGCAAGCACGTGGAAGAAAAACGAAGCAACCAAGGAAGGCATCCAGCACGCTGAGGTGGCGCCTCGTCATCTTCCAACCAATCAAATTCTTCCAAATCAACATACAACAACTTTCTATTTTATTGTTGGTTTATATTTAGCAAAAGGACAAGTGTCCTCAAATGAAATTTTCTCATTGGTCGAAAGTGACAAACCCTAATTAGGGTTTTATTTTGTAATCTCGGTCGTTGATTTGAAATCAATCTTGGCCATTGAATTGTAATTGGGGAGCCTATAAATTGAGCTCGCCCCCTCATTTGTAATTTGTGTGGAGACAGTATATGAAATTGTTGCACTGAGACTATTTCTGATAATAAAAGCTCTTATGCATGATTTGCTTTGAATAACTTTTATTGTCAAGTAGTAAGCGAGGTTGCATATCTTCTTCCGCCATAGAGTAAAGTTAGCATTAAGTTAAGTAGAATTTGCTTTAAGTATTGGTTAAGTGAATGAGAGATTGATCGTATCGATTCAATGGTAAAGTATTGCTCATACTTTCTTCGAATGGATGATTTGCATTCGATGCGTAAAGTTAGCCTAAGCTCGTAATCGTGGACGCCTAACTTCGGTCTCATGCGAGATTTGAAAATTATAATCACACACCCTTGAAGATTGCACCCACTTTGCGTATGTTGTCCAACAGGAGGCGAAACAAAGTGTGGTTTATCCCTTTCACCGGATCCGTACTGTCTCTTAAATTCTTAGGCGTAGAATAGACCCCCTCAACCCTTATCCTTTTGCTATTTTTTGAGATCCAAAGTGAAGTCCCAATTGAAGAGAGCCTTTAATGATAAATTCCCTAAGTCCTAAACTTGTGAAGATTTCCTTAACGTAAGTCCCCTTGTTTATTACCAGCATATCACAACGCCCATTGAGCTTATCCACACGTCGAGACCTGACAAAAGAAACCTTGGAATCGCCATATGATCTTCTCGCAATCTTAGCATACGCGGTGGTTTTTCAAGAGAGGATAGAGTGTCTTTGGACATTTTATTCTGTGTGTTCGGTGGATGATAAAACGTACACCAACATCTCCTAAGCCATTCATCAACATTTCTTTGAGGGCTTGCATTCCTCTTCCCCACCCTTCCCCAGTTCATGGGGACTTCCCTCTGGGTCATCACAGACTGCAATGATAGAAAAACTGATGTGGATTAATTTTTGCTTCTGCAAATCAATCTCAAGAAAATAAATACTCTATTCTGAAAATCAACTCCAACAAAAGGTCCTATACCTATGGTTCATGCTTAGGGCAATAAACAATAACAAGACCAAATGCAAAAATTAGAAATTGAAGAAAACATGCTCAGGCTATTCCAAGAAAAAAATAGTTACGACACTATTTCCTTTATTCAAGAAAAAAAGAAACAAACACTGGACTGAACACACAGAATAGCAGGCCTTAAATAAGCCAGAGGAAAACAACAACAACGCTCAATACCATCACCAACTCTAAGGGTGGGGTCCTGTTGTGACCTTTTCACAACATCACCCCATTGTAAATGGGGACCTTCTTGTTTTTTCTTTTTGCTTTTTGGGTTTTTGCCTTGGCATCGCAACTGCTAATGGCTAGTCTTTTTACAATGACAAGTTTGAAGTTAGAGTTTGAGTAATCACCCGAGCCAAGTAGAGAATTCAAGCCCGAAACTGTGCATAGACATCACCAAAGTGCTTAGAAGACCTGGTCGATGAAGAACGCAATTGCTTTCACTCAATTTTAACAATTCCTATTTTTTAGGGATTTTTGCTTTTTTTACTTTTTCTCTTTTTGGTACTTTTGGACCAATCTAGGATTTACTATTTTTAGAAAGTTTCTTTTTAGCTTTTTCCTATTTATAGTAATTTCTATTTTTGGAAAGTGTCAGGGTCCCCCAGGTCATGGAGATAACGTTTCCATCTTCAAAAGCAAAAATCACGAAAAATCAAGAAAAACCAAGAAAAAGCCATATGGCGAGGGTTTTGATGATCCAGAAGAAGGGCAAAGAAAATGTCATACACTTCAAGAACTCCGCTTGGAAGGAGAAATGGACATGGCAAGGCATCAAGGAAGTCTGCCATGCCTTGGTCAAGATGGCTCGACAAAGTCCGCCATGCATTTGGAAAGGCACTAATGAAGTCCGCCCTTGCACTTGTCCAGACAGAGATGAAGTCCGCCCTAGCATCATGGAAGCTTAGCAAAAAGACTTAGAAGTCTGCCCTACCTTGGAATCAACAATGTCAAGCTAGCTACAAAGTCTGACCTAGGTGAAAGGAAAATGTCCAAGATGTCATGAAGTCCGACCTAGGTTGTGAAAGAAAAATTTCCAAGTGCTAGCAAAGTCCGCCATGTCAAAAGAGGATATGGAAAAGAAGCTAAGTCTACTAAGCCTTGGCAAGAAACAATCAAAGTCCGCCCTTACAATGGAAAGACGGAGAGAAAGTCCGCTTAGCCAAGAAGACTCAAAAATTGGCAAGGCATCAGGAAAGTCCGACCTCCCTCAAGAAAGTCCGACCTAGGAATGTCCAAAGCATGCCAAAGTCCGACTTGGGCTAGAAAAGCACATCCAAGACTCAAGAAAGTCCACTCATTCACTTGTCAATAAGTTCCCCCAAGCTAGAAGGCACAATGGAAAGGAAGTCTTAAACTCTGACATGGCCTAAGAAGTAAAATGTCCAAACATTAATGAATTCTGACTTTGGCACAACGGAGAGAAAGTCCAACCTAGATCAAGATAGAAGCAATGTCCAAGCTCAAGTGAAGTCTTCCCAATGAGAAAAACTCAAAAAATTGACTAAGTGTTGGTACCTTGAGGAGGGAAATTCAAAAAATTGGCTAAGTCTTGGAAAGAAAACAAGAGGAATGAAGAGGAAAATAAAGAGGAAGTGAATAAAATCGTTGTCCAAGGATGGAATTTTTCCTACATAGCACAAGCCAAATTCAAAATTGAAGACAAATCCACAGGCAAAGTTCATCCGAAACCTTGGCTAAATGTTGAATGGTCCACATGAAGGTATTACAAAATTAAATTGAATAGCCAAAACTTGTCTAAGTATGGGAAATACTTCACACAAAAAGTTCCAATTTCCTCCATTGTGGTGAAAGCATAGGGGAGTTCTTCTCCAAATTCAAGGTGCTTGTAGGAATTTCAAAGCAATCAAGAAAGAAAACCTTAATGACTTCAAGTCTAAACATCTGCTCCAAGGGGAGACTTCCAGATCTCAAGCGCAAGTGAGAAGAAGAAATCAAAAGGAATTCAAGACCAAAGCTAGGAAGAAACACGCACAAAGGATAGAGTCATCAACAAGGAAAATATTCTAAGGCAAGAACATGGAAAAATGAGCAAAGTGACCAAGGAGGACATCCAACCTGCTAAAGTGGCGCCTCGACCAATCAAATTGTTCCAAGTCAGCACGTCCAGATTCAACAACTTTCTATTTTATTGTTGGTTCATATTTAGCAAAAGGACAAGTGTCCTCGAATGTAATTTTCTCATTGGTCAAGAGGGAGTTAGTTATGACAAGCCCTAATTAGGGTTTTATTTTAATCTCGGTCATTGATCCTAAATCAATCTTAGCCATTGAATTGTAATTGGGAAGCCTATAAATTGAGCTCATCCCTCATTTGTAAAGAATGGGAGCATGTTGCAAAACATGTTGAGATAAGTAAATTGTTGCATATGACTGCCAAAGTAATAAGTAATACATTGTTTAAATTGATGGTGATTACTTCTTTATTTTGGAGTTCGCATGGTTCTTATCCCTCATCATAGTTTAGATTTTATTTCATGTATGTTAGATGAATGAAAGATTTGATAAGTATTGATTTATGGTGAAAATTTTGCTCATCCTTTCTTTGAATAGATGATTTTCGTTCAATGTGTAAAGTTAGCCTGAGCTTACTTTGTGGATGCTTAACTTTTGTCTGGATAAATATTGTTCAATTTGATGGTAGTTATTCATGACATGAAAATCATAAGCACACTCCCTTGAAGATTGCACCCACTTTGTGTAGTTGTCCTAAGCGTGGCAAAGCAAAGCGTGGTTATTGGTTTCACCAAGTCAATACTGTCTCTTGAATTCTTAGGAAGTAAATTAGAGCTTCTAAACCCTTATCTCCTTTTTTTCAATTTGTTTGAAGGACCCAAGCAATAGAACTTCATTGTCTAAACCTCCATTTTGAATTGAACAAGTCTAGCGTAAGTCCCTTTGTGTTACCAACATATCACAACAACCATTGAGCTTTTCCACATGTCAAGACCTGACAAAAGAAACCTTGGAATTGCCATATGATCTTCTCACAATCTTAGCATATGTGGTGGTTTTTCAAGAGAGGATAAGGTTTCTTTGGACATTTTATTCTGATGTTCGGTGTGTCACAATACGCACATCAACATGAATTGGTGCTAGAAGGAGGTCGAACATTAGGTTGTTTATTTTCACAAGTGGAGAAATTCAGCTGGATGGAACCAGTATGAACTTTGAAGTGCCAAATCAGAGATATGTTAGATCTCTCTTATGTCAAAAAATCCAAACAAAAGTGAAAAATTAAAAAAAATCCGAAAAAAAAAAAAATCAAATTGGAAAATCAAAAAAGAGATTTCTCAATGGATGGTCATCCATTCCATGTTTCTTGCTCTAAAGACACACTTGTGGATATTGCTCAAATCCAAGAAAATTAGAATGCACAGCTACATCCCAAAAATTTGTCTTAGTTTGCTTTGCTAGGAAGATGTCGAATTCATGAGACTTCCAAGCACGAAGAAATCAGTTGCTTGACATTCCTTTCAAGGGTAGAGCTTGTTCTCCAAGGGAAAATTTTCTTTTGGGATGTTCCCAAGCCAGGAGTGTTGGATGTTGAACTTGATGATTATGGCATTCTAGAAGTTACAAATGAGGCCTTCACGAGGTTCATACTTAGAATCCAAAATCAGATGGAACTAGGTAATGTTCACTTGAAAGGTGTTTTGCTCCCTCGTTGGTGTCGGATTCACAACGCACCTCATCCAAAGTTCACTTGCACAACATGTGAAGAGGTCATCAACTATGCCAGATGTCACCTCGGATTACCAGAGCTACCATATGGATGCTTCAAGGACAAAGGATGGATTGAATATGTCAAGAGAATATTTTTAGTACCAAATGAAGAATGTACCTCAATATCATTTAACAGCAGGGAAACTAAGTCACAACAGGACAATGTGGTCAAGCTTAGGGATCAAGTGGGTGAAAATATTCCAAACATCGCAACGCCAAAGGAGGCTATTGGAGTAAAGGTCAGGGAAGTAATAGCATACATTCAAGCAAGACAGGAAATCTAATGTCAACACGTTGAACTGTGTGAAAATGAAGAACTACAAGTTGGAGAGAGTCCTCAAGTGGATGATGTGACACAAGAAACAACTGGTTCTAGTGCACTTCAAGAAGGAATGGTCCTTGATGAAAAAGTTCAATCATGCATGAACAAGATGGAAGAAATGATAAGCGGCTTGAGGCAAGATGATATGTTTGATGATCAATGGGCTACCAAGATGGAAGGAAAATATGAAATACATTTTGCGTCGGCGCTTGATCCATTGTTCACAGTCAGAGAGGAATTGCTTGATGAAATTGAAGCAAATGAAAGGCTACTTGATAAACAAGCAACTGTGACAGATATCGAAAATGAAGAACAATTCAGGTTGGGGCTTGATCCATTGTTAGGGATTCAAAAGGAGCCATTGCATGAAATACTCCAAATTTCAAAATTCTCTTTTGAATCGAATTCCCGCCCCACTCCACCCAATTTGGAATGGGATGTTGACCTCCATGTTTCAGATGCAAATGGTATGGTTCACCATCAACTTCGACCTCCTGATGAAGCAATGGATGACGAGCAAGAATTCATGTTTGCGAATGAAGACCACCAGGTTATATCTTTCCCTATTGTTGATTACAAGGAATATCATTTTGATTATGGAGATTTAGGAAGGATAACTTGTTTATGGATCAATCATGGTCTGGGTGAGTTGCCCCAGTTACTAATCTTTCCTGAAGTTTTGCTTGAGTTTCAGATTTGTCCTTTGAAAGATTATTTTTCTGAGTTTAAAGATAAGTTTGCAAAACTTCGCACTGTGACCGTTGCTTTGCTATTCCTGCACATCCTGAGAAATCATACTAGGAGTTGTATATACTTAGGTCTTTTGACTGTTGTTCACTTAAAATTTTCGTTTTTTTTTAAGAGTAGGGTTTTCTTTCTACTTTGTTTGCTTTAGATTAGTTGCTTTGCTTTCTTAGTTTAGTTTGCTTGCCCGTTTTGTTTTGTTTTCAATAAAAGGGGCTCCCATTTAAGAAGGGTGTTGTACCATAAGAACTCTAGCATCTATGCTAGATTATGTTCAGTCCATTTCTTGGATAGTTATTTTATTAAGTACTTTTGAATCCAAGGTTTCTCTTTTTCAACTTCATCATTTGGTTAAGGTTAGTACTTAACTGGAAAGGGAATCATCTATTGTATCTTGACATTGAGTCTTACAGTTATTATATCTCTCCCACTTAAGGAATTCTCTAAGTCATTATGGTTTCCTAGGCGAAGTCATGACTAAATAATAGAAAATAATCAAAAGTCTTACTTCAGCGCCACTATAATGCTCAAACCCATGTGAGCTTCATTACTTACAAGCGAAAGTGTGGAAACGTGTGAAAAGAAAAGAATATCAAAATGAACAAAAGGAAAAGGAAAAAAAATGAAAGATCAAAACACTTGGCTTTGGGTGTGCGGGCATCTCTACAAGCGTACACTCAATCAACAAAGGAGAAAATAAAAATATAAATCGTCAGAAGTAGAGCAATCTCCGTGAGATTATAGAGATAACCTCGTCGGGGCTATGGATGCTCCCTAGCAGCGAGGCTCTATCCAAGGATGCTTTTGGAGTTAAGACAAACTACATAGCCTGCCATGATGGAACCAAAGAGTCATATTGATCTTACGAGATGGAAATGAATGCATCTGCACACACTTGTAATTGGAGGATAAAAGGTCTTGATACAGTCTAGGATTCCTCTTCCCTTTTGAGTACTCTTCTTAGCCAAAGGGTAAGTTAGTTAGAATTAATCTAAGATTTTGGGTTTGAAGTAGATTCTATCTTTGAAATGTTCAGGAACATTTATTCAGGTTGGCGCTAGATGTTGTGACCTTTTCACAACATCACCCCATTGCAAATGGGGACCCTCTTGTTTTTTCTTTTTTGTTTTTTGGGTTTTTGCCTTGGCATCGCAACTACTAATTGCTAGTCTTTTTACAATGAGGAGTTTGAAGTTAGAGTTTGAGTAATCACCTGAGCCAAGTAGAGAATTCAAGCCCGAAACTATGCATAGACATCACCAAAGTGCTCAGAAGACCTGGTCGATGAAGAACGCAATTGGTTTCACTCAATTCTAACACTTCCTATTTTTTAGGGATTTTTGTTTTTTTGCTTTTTCTATTTGGTACTTTTGGACCAATCCAAGATTTACTATTTTTAGAAAGTTGTTTTTCTACTTTTTCCTATTTTTAATAATTTCTATTTTTAGAAAGTGTCAGGGTCCCGTAGGTCATGGAGATAATGTTTCCATCTTCAGAAGCGAAAATCAAGCAAAAATCAAGAAAAAGTCATATGGGGAGGGTTTTGATGATCCAGAAGAAGGGCAAAGAAAATGTCAAAAACTTCAAGAAGTCCGCTTGGAAGGAGAAATGGACATGGAAAGGCATCAAGGAAGTCCGCCATGCCTTGGTCAAGATGGAGACAAAGTTCGCCATGCATTTGGAAAGGCACTAATGAAGTCCACCCTTGCACTTGTCCAAACAAAGATGAAGTCTGCCCTTGCATCATGGAAGCTTGGAAAAAAGACTAAGAAGTCTGCCCTACCTTGGAATCAACAATGGAAAGCTAGCTACAAAGTCCAACCTAGGTGAAAGGAAAATGTCCAAGATGTTATGAAGTCCGACCTAGGTTGTGAAAGAAAAATTTATGAGTGCTAGCAAAGTCCGCCATGTCAAAAGAGGATATGGAAAAGAAGCCAAGTCCGCCAAGCCTTGGCAAGAAGCAAGCAAAGTCCGCCCTTGCAATAGAAAGACAGAGAGAAAGTCCGCCTAGCCAAGAAGACTCAAAAATTGGAAAGGCATCAGGAAACTCCGACCTCCCTCAAGAAAGTCCGACCTAGGAATGTCCAAAGCATGCCAAAGTCCGACTTGGGCTAGAAAAGCACGTCCAAGACTCAGGAAAGTCCACTCATGCACTTGTCAAGAAGTTCGCCCAAGCTAGAAGGCACAATGGCAAGGAAGTCTTAAACTCCGACATGGCCTAAGAAGTAACATGTCCAAACATTAATGAAGTCCAATTTTGGCACAAGGGAAAGAAAGTCCGACCTAGGTCAAGATAGAAGCAATGTCCAAGCTCAAGTGAAGTCCGCTCAATGAGAAAAACTCAAAAAATTGACTAAGTGTTGGTACCTTGAGGAGGGAAACTTAGAAAATTGGCTAAGTGTTGGAAAGAAAACAAGAGGAATGAAGAGGAAAATAAAGAGGAAGTGAATAAAATCATTGTCCAAGGATGGAATTTTTCCTACATAGCACAAGCCAAATTCAAACTTGAAGACAAATCCATAGGCAAAGTTCATCATAAACCTTGGCTAAATGTTGAATGGTCCACATGAAGGTATTACAAAATGAAATTGAATAGCCAAAATTTGGCTAAGTATGGGAAATACTTCACAGAGAAAGTTCCCATTTCCTCCATTGTGGCGAAAGCATAGAGGAGTTCTTCTCCAAATTCAAGGCGCTTGTAGGAATTTCAAAGCAATCAGGAAAGAATTTAACCTTAATGACTTCAAGTCTAAACATTTGCTCCAAGGGGAGACTTCCAAACCTCAAGCGCAAGTGAGAAGAAGAAATCAAAAGGAATCCAAGATCAAAGCTAGGAAGAAACAAGCACAAAGGACAGAGTCATCGGCAAGGAAAATATTCTAAGGCAAGAAAATGGAAAAACGAACAAAGTGACCAAGGAGGACATCCAACCTACTAAAGTGGCGCCTCGACCAATCAAATTGTTCCAAGTCAACACGTCCAAATTCAACAACTTTCTATTTTATTGTTGGTTCATATTTAGCAAAAGGACAAGTGTCCTCGAATGTAATTTTCTCATTGGTCGAGAGGGAGTTAGTTATGACAAGCCCTAATTAGGGTTTTATTTTAATCTCGGTCATTGATCCTAAATCAATCTTGTCCATTGAATTGTAATTGGGGAGCCTATAAATTGAGCTCATCTCTCATTTGTAAAGCATGGGAGCATGTTGCAAAACATGTTGAGATAAGTAAATTATTGCATATGACTGCCAAAGTAATAAGTAATACATTGTTCGAATTGATGGTGATTACTTCTTTATTTTGGAGTTCGCATGGTTCTTATCCCTCATCATAGTTTAGATTTTATTTCATGTATGTTAGATGAATGAAAGATTTGATAAGTATTGATTTATGGTGAAACTTTTGCTCATACTTTCTTTGAATGGATAATTTTTGTTCAATGCGTAAAGTTAGCCTGAGGTTACTTTGTGGATGGTTAACTTTTGTCTGGATAAATATTGTTCGATTTTGATGGTAGTTATTCATGACGTGAAAATCATAAACACACTCCCTTGAAGATTGCACCCACTTTGTGTAGTTGTCCTAAGCGTGGCAAAGCAAAGCGTGGTTATTGGTTTCACCAAGTCAATACCGTCTCTTGAATTCTTAGGAAGTAGATTAGAGCTTCTAAACCCTTATCTCCTTTTTTTCAATTTGTTTGAAGGACCCAAGCAATAGAACTTCATTGTCTAAACCTCCATTTTGAATTGAACAAGTCTAGCGTAAGTCCCTTTGTGTTACCAACATATCACAACAGCCATTGAGCTTTTCCACATGTCAAGACCTAACAAAAGAAACCTTGGAATTGCCATATGATCTTCTCACAATCTTAGCATATGTGGTGGTTTTTCAAGAGAGGATAAGGTTTCTTTGGACATTTTATTCTGATGTTCGGTGTGTCACAATACGCACATCAACAAGTCCCATGGGGGGCTTCAAGATCTACTTTTAAGGAGTAGGATGTCTCGTGAAATCAAAAAAAAATTGCTGCAGTATTAATTGGAATCATTTCATGAAGAATAGCAGCTCCTACCTTTTAGGACTGCAGATTTGAGGGGGTGAAAATAGAGTGGGGCTGGAGATTGCCCCTACAGTTTAGAAATTTTATCTGCCATTTGTCAATCATCTCAACTTTTTGATTCCCGCCAAAAAACAATTGAAGGGAAAATGTGTGCAGCATAGAACAGTGCGCGCACAGCAGCAACTAAGTTCATAGGAGCACCAGCTTCCTTAAAATTTGGAGCTTAATATTTTAAGCTGAACTGTGCTACTAAGTTTAGTTCATGGGACCACCAGCTTTAAAAAATTCTTAAAAATTCTCAACAGCACCCACTTGAAACTTTTCAAAAAGCCCCCCTCCATGAGACTCCACCCTAAATTCTAATACCTCAAACCCTCTATTATTCCTAGATCGATTGTCACTTTCTTCAAAAGAAAAACTACCCAAAACAACAAAAACTCTTACCGAAAACCAAAGACTAGAAGCTACGAAGGGAAAACCCCCTCAAAAGACCGCAACAGCTATCACAACAGCCGTTACAAACCAAAATTTAACACAGAAAATATGGGAAACTGATGAAAGAGTGGGGTACCCTGCCTTAAAGAGGGCGGTTACATCAAAGAAGAATTATTCTACATAAATAATTCGTTTAACTGTCCAAATATATCAGAAAATACACAAATTCCCAGTGCAGTAAAACAGGAGCAATTCAATGATCCGAAAATCTTAAGTGGGCATTGGTATGGCTGAGATCTCAAATGCAATAAAAAGGAAAAAGATGTTTAGAGAAATTCTAAATAAAACAATTAAATGGAAGAACTCAATTTGCGTTGTCTGTTAAGATTCAGAATGCAATATAAAGGTGGAAAAGCATCATCGAAAAAGCATACCAACTCCTAATGAAATTACATAGCAGAAAGAAAGTCAATACTCTGGAAAAATCAACTGGGCGCTGATATGTATGACCCATTATGAAGTAGAAGGGCTAATTACTCAAAGAAATCTATAAATTCTAAATGAGATAACACACATTTAACATCCTTTAGGCCGAATTGGTCTGTAAATCAATCAAGGTATGTGCTTACTTTTATGGTTATCCAGTTTTCAAATTAATTATCTATGTTTGGCTTCATTATCTTGATTTCAGAGTTCGTGTATTGAGTGATAATTGCAAATGCCTATTTTATTGTGCCTAATAATATTATATTAAGGATTAATGAAAAAAAAAAAGTGTATCATTCTCCACTTATAGTGTCTTCATAGAACACAAAATCCCAATTAAATAACTGAGCTAAAAAGTTTAAGATTTCATACTGAAGGAATAGATCCCCATGCGGTGCAGAAATCTGTAAGTAAACACATACATTTTCAAGGGTGTCCCACGAGAGCCAAACAGTAGAAAAATGACCCCATCCAAGCTTGGACCGAACTATATAACGATTATCCTTGAAGCCATCTCCAATACAAACATGATGCTATCCACCCATTTTGTAGCCATCCTGTCCCTCGTCTTTAGACCATGCCTCAGCCATTTCTGGATCTGCCAAGCCAAATGCTATTTGACTGCAAAAATGGCAAAATCAGTGAATTGAGAAAGGGCTAAAACAAAATAGAGGAGGAGGATTGGAACCGAAGGATTTGGTTGGTCGTCCTATCTTCCTTTTCCTACCCTCCTCCTCCTTCCTATGATCCTTCTTCCGTCTTTGCTTCTATTTCTTCTATTGTGAAGAAATATCAATTAGTTTAAAATACAGTTACTTGTTAACTCCTTCCCGGAATGCCAAACGCCTATAAAATCTTGCCGTTGTTATATACTAATCAAGATTGTTATTGTTTCTGGGTATACGTTGCTTTTGTTGCGAGTTTTGAATTCAAATTTTGTTGCTGTTGGTTGCCGATGCAGTTTTCTTAATTTAATTGATTGGAATAGTTTTGTGGGTTGTGTTCGGATATTTTTCAGAAGGGAAGGTGGTATAGGGCTCCTCATGGTACTCTTACTCTTGGTTTACCTTGGTGGATGGGCAATGTTTAATTTTGCAATCGTGAATGAATGAAGGAATGAATTTTAATGACTCCCACGAGATCAAGCGGTCTAAAGGATCAAGGAACACAACATTAACATATTTTCAGAGGATAATTGCTTATCCATTCTCCTTTTAATCCTTTGTTTTCGGCAAGTTTCAATTTAGTATTTTTCTGAAATGATAAGTGTATGAGTAATGCGGGCTTTAGTGTTATTTATTTTAGTTTTTATTATTTTTTAAAAATTGATCTTGATTTTTAATTTAATATTTTTAGTATTTTAGTTTAGATTTTCGAT
The DNA here is from genome assembly GCA_007258455.2 of Sequoia sempervirens. NCBI lineage: Eukaryota > Viridiplantae > Streptophyta > Pinopsida > Cupressales > Cupressaceae > Sequoia > Sequoia sempervirens. The sequence continues at coordinate 211,074,507 of VDFB02000008.1, read as the reverse complement.
CATGGAAATGATTTAGATTATATTTTCAATTGTGGGAATGACCATTTTATTTTTAAATTTTGAATTCTAGTTTATGACGAATCTATCATTATGATCATTGTGTGTTGATTCAAAGTGGAAAACATTTTTTGTGACTTGTAAGATTATATTTAAAAGGGTAACCCTAGATCATTTTAAACAACACACACCATGTTAGATCACTAATTCTATGAATCATTCTTAGAGCTATCAATACTATTTTTATGCATTTTTACCAAATTTAAATCCCACAAGCATCTAGAGCATTTTAGATGCTTGAAAATGTTGTCTATAATGTCCTTACTAGATAATAGTAGGTTGTAGGCTTCACTCACCTATTTTGCGAAGGATGCAATGGTGAGTGGATAATTCTACATAGTAAGAATAAGTACAAGATATGATATGTAGTTTTCTAGTGAATAAAACTAAAATTCATATATTCTAAGAACCGCTCTATTTTTTTGAGGTGGGATTGAGTTTTAAGTGGCCATGGTGATCTCTTTAGATGTGTTTCACTCTACTTTGATTTTTATTTCATGTAATTTAGAGTCAAATTGAATATTTTAATGGGTGATTATGATTAAATTATGTCTCTAAGATGTCTAGTCCTATTTTCTAGGTTGCATTTGAGGAGGATCGACACTTTCAATTGTGGTTGCATATAATCGTTGAATTTAACTTCAAGTCTTCTAATTTGGATTTTAGATACTTAAAGTATCCAAGATGTTAATCATTGATTTATGATCTGATCTTTTTGCAAAGTTCTAGTATTTCTAAACTTGTGAATCTAAATAAATTTTATATCATTTTGGATATATTAGAAATTTGACCTAAGACCAAAGGAAAGACTTTAATGTTTAAAATTGTGACATTAAATATTAAAAGGTCGGTTTTAATAAATTAGACTATTTTTCTGAAGTGAAAGTTTCCAAACTAATTATGATCTTAATCTAGGGTTGACAACTAAGTGGATAAAAAGGATTTTTGGGATCTATAGCAACATCTTTTGCATTTTTTAAAAAGTTTATTCAAATCTATTTGGGAATAGTTGTGTAAAAATGAAAGCTAACAAATTCAAGGATGAAAACCTTCATATCTCAAATTTAGAGGGCACAAATCTTTTGTTTTGGTGAATATATTCATATAAGATCTATATTTTATAAAGTTGTTTCAATCTTGCATCTTAATGTTAAGAAGAAAAAAAGAATATAATTTTATTTTGGACCCAAAAAATATTAAATTTGGCCTTACTCAAAATAAGTCAATTACAATGATATGGAGCTCTATGAAACCTTCAATTTAAAAAAAAAGAAGCTCAATCAACTTCTTAAATCAAAATTTATGACCTCTAGAAGTTAAGTCTTCCACATTAAAAATGTAAAAGCATCTAGAATGCACAAGCAAGCTTTATAAGGAGTTACACCTGTTGATTGACTTATGAGATATGTTATGACATGTCATAGTATCTTATTTAAAATGGAAATAATAGAATCAAAATTGTACACTCAAGTTGATGAGTGGATTATGATTGTTGGAAAATTTGTTGTTAATGTTCTGTTGATTACACTAAATCTAAAACTAGCAATTGCACCTTCGGTGTGCAATGGGTACGCCGAAGAGCTGTGGAAGGTTAATTATGAATAAAATAGATCCATTTTTTGTATACATTTGTGTAATACATGAGATCTAATGGTAGATCATTTAGCAATTATGCATTCAGTTAGAAGGATTGAAACACAACTAAAATAGAACCTTTGAACTAGGGAGATAATTAGGCTCCATTATCAATAGGCTAATGTTATGCTTGCAATAGGGAGAGAGGGAGAAATAGAGAGCAAGAAATTTGGATTTGGATTTAAACCTGACAATTGCATTTGCTTGGAAATTTCTAAAGTCTTTTCAACAAATCCATTTTGTGCAAGCCTCTGCAGTCCACAAGACCACATCTCTTTGAGGTATCTTGTCAAACACCGGAACAATTGTAACTATTGACAAAATTCCTCTATTCCAAAGTGCCCATTTTTTGCACAAGCAAAGAGTGTTTACAATATAATTAGACGTTATAGAACATAATTAAGATCACATCTTACAGTTGTTATCATGCCCCTGCAATCTGAAGAAATTCAAACTCAGACATTCATATCATGTATAGCATGTGTAGAATTTCCGTTGAAAAATGTTTACATAGTTCTATTCATACAACACTCTAAAGTCTAAACCCATAAAGCAACTCAATAAAAAGCCAAGAGAACTCTGTTTTATATTTTACACAGAAGAAAATGGCCTTATACAAGTTGTTTTATATTTTACACAGAAGAAAATGGCCTTATACAAGTTGATGTTGCAAGTGCTTGATGCATATAATAATCAGGACTCCCAGTTATTAAACATAAACGAACAATGACATGATTCAGTTGCTTATTACACTGGTGGCATTTGAAGGAAGTCAAACCCAGAATTTTCAATTATGTACATCTACGAATGAAATTTCACCCACACGGGACTTGACAAAACTCTATGTATACATTATCCTGAACGGGAGATAGTAAGCTGAAGAAATCCCAACACTTTACTTTTATATTATATGCAAAACACACAGCTCTAGATTTATAGATGTTATAGGACCTTGATGCATATAATATTTAGAATTTACAGGGAAGGCTATATGGTTAAAATTTATTCAACAAAAACTAAAATCACAAAATCCAGTGTTTATCGTACTCCAAACCTTTAACACAATTCAAAGGCTATACTCTCCCAAGCTGCAAATCTAAAATCACATAATCCAATGTTTATTATACCCTCACATTTGATGCAATTCAAAGGCTGTACTCTCCCAAGCTGCTTAACAAAAATCACATGATCCAGTATTTATTATACTCCCAACCTTTGATGCAATTTAGAGGTTGTACTCCCCAGGCTAAAGATCTAGACTCCCCCAGGCTAAAGATCTAAAATCACATAATCCACTGAAAAACACTTACATTTGATGCAATTCAGAGGCTGTACTCTCCCAAGCTGCAAACCAAAAATCACATGATCCAGTATTTATTCTCCTAACCTTTGATGCAATTGAAAGGCTAAACTCTCCCAGGCTGAAAATGTGGATCGATGTGTGCATCGATATCATCAACCAATCCATTTTGGTCACAGTGCGGTATGGTGAGCATCCTCGCTGGTAACCCTCCTATCAGGGTTCTACCACCCAGCCTAACCCTGCCTCCAGTGCCACCTCCTCCAAACAAACTTCCACCACCTATTGTAGGAAATCGATCAAAATCTTCTCCTCTGATCCCATATCCGGGAACTCCATAAGGAAGTGGCAATCTCCTTAGCAATGGGCGAGAAGGATACCTGAAAGGTCCATCTCTCCTCTGAGTTTCCCTCTTCTTCTCTTTCCAATTCCTAGCATAAGCATCCTTCCATCTTTGCACACCCTGTGTTCTATGAGATCCAAATTTATCTAGATACTTTTGCTTCCACAATTCATCATTTGAAGCCAGAAACAGAAACTCTATGCACACACAACCCAGCCTAGCAAGATGCACAACAGGTAGGTTTTCCAAAATCAACACTTTCACCTCTATAGGCAACAAGATAAGCGACGGGGGAGTGGCAAGCCAGCTTTTTCACACAAAGCACTGAGCAAAGGCAATGGAAATCGTATCCTTTACAAATTTCCAAAAACAAAAACCCCTCGTCCCGAAGAGAATCTTGCACCTCCCCAATTTCAGGCTTTCTTTCCAGGGAACACTTTTAGAGACAATATTTGAATTTCCTATTAACTACTGGCACGTTCAATGCAAGGCAAAAACTTCCCCACGTCAAGACTAAAGCCTACAAGACTGTGAACTCTTCGCACCAGCCAAAGCGCCACAAACAACTAAAAAATTACCCATCACCGAAAACCTAAGCTGAACATTTTCTACGTATTTACCATCGCCATTGTAAACAATTAGTTCAAGAAGCATGTAACAAAGACTCACCAGTGGCCTTTTCACCTAGCCATGAGGAAGCTGAAATCCTGAAGAAGCTTATGAGCTCTGCACATTAAACCCGACAAATCCTGAATCCAGCATCACCGCATGCACGACAATTATCAACGAACCATGTTCGCCTTTTCCATTTTCATTTTCTCTAGACAAAACCCTCTCTAGAAAATACGGTATGAAAAAAAATTCATGAAAAATATATAATGCCAACGACTTCAAATAGCACATATCTTCAAATGGCCGAGGGGCGAAAACCATTATCGCCTTGCAAGCGCACCAGAAGCTTTGCAAATTTTCGATCTTCTGTGAAGCCTTATACGGTTATTCCGTAGCCGGCGCCAGAGGATTTATTGATGCACAACACTATATAAATCTAGGGTTTGCAAATTTAAAAGAACGTATTTAGAAAACCATATAAACATAGGGTTTGAGCCCATTAGATGCAGTATTCTCCGACATAGCAACAAATTTATCAGGTGCACTCGTTACAGTAGCCCAACTTTCTGTGACAGTAGCGGACGCTTCTTCAGCAACAACAGACGCTTCTGTTGCTCCGTGAGCACTTCAAGAGCGACGGCCAAAGCCTCCCTCGCTCACAACCCCCGCCAAAATGAAAGCCATTTTTTTGTATTCACATTGAAACAGTACTGAATATGGTCGGTATTTTGAAGGCATTAATACGGGCGACAGAAAAAGGAGAAAGGACCGGACAAGACAAATGCATGGATACGATCGATTCGATCATCTCCAGAGGGCTCTCTATCGTTGATGTAAATTTTTAGTTTGGCTTCTTTCAAATATAAAAAAAAAATATAAAATAAACGAGAAAGTAAAGCGGATTGGTTCAACGGCTGCGATCATTACAATAGTCTCCAGGATGATCTCAACTGTAGGGCGTAAAAAATAGTTTCGCTCACTTCATAGTAGGATACGCCTTCGGCGTAAATAAATATGTATTTTGAAGTTGAAGGACTCTAGTTTGATTGTGTATTGCTATTAGGTTTCAACCGTGTAGTTTATGAATCAAACTCACAGACTCATGTTTCATGAGTAGTGGTTCATAAGAACCCATTTCTCATGATAATGAATGGTCCACTTAGCACTCATTGCATCTAGGTGATTTTCTCGGAGGTGAAGCACTAGGCCTTCTCATGATTTGATTCTAATTGTGACAAATGTATTATGTAAAAATTAAAGTTGTGCAATTGAGTTTGTAAGGGTAGCCTTGATCTTTATGTGTAGCTTTGGCCTCTAAATCTTCAAATCTTTAATGTTTGTCAAAAAGTGTTTGCATGTGTTTGTATCTATATAAATAGAAAGTTCAATAGTACTAAGAAGTGCAATTGAAATTTGTTATGGCAATATGAAATCCTCAAGGCTTCCTGAATTGTAGTCAAGTCATATTAATTGATTCAATGGTTTTTTGTGATAAGTTTGAAAATACATGAAGCATTTTATTCAACATATGTATAAATAGTCAATAATGACATTGTAGAATTGTAATAAATATTTGAGACAATAATGCAATGGATGCCTATGGCCAAAGTGTAGTAAATGCCAATAGTAGACTAAGAATATGAATGTTGGGTTATTTTATATTACGCATACATGAGCTAATATAATTGGTGTGATTGATGCAAAGAAAAACCAATGGAAGTGTATTTAATTGCATGACAATGATTGTGATGGATTTTTCAATGATTTGTTGTTTAACTAATAGCATAGGGATTATGTCTCTATATACAATTCTTAAGTGCATAATTTGAACTTTTTGGCATGCACTGCAATAGATAAGTATAGCATTAGGTTGAGTCAACATGAAACCACAATAAATTTGAATTTGCAAGAAGGCCAAGGTTACCCTAGTAGTCCTAAACTAGGATCAAGGTCACCCAAGCATTTTTGACCTAGGTAGAGAAAGTATTGATCTAAGAATTTGTAATGTCCCCTTTTTCATGAGCAATAGAGTTTTGAGGAATTAGCCTATTCCTGATCCTTGTAGGCTAATGGGGCTTGATCAGAGGGTCGTTTGGTAGATACCCAGTTGATTGGTTGGCTTATTTCTTGGTCATATGAGGGTTTTCCTATTATCACCGTGGATGTTTCTAATTTTGGAAACCTTATTTTATGTTATAATATTATATTGCACTTTAGGAGTTGGGTTATATTTTATATTATTATAAAGTGCAATATTAAAATAATAAAATAATATTCCTTCTAGAAGGTGACTTGGGAAAGTTCTAGAAGGAGGCCGACCTCTTGAGGAAAAAGTATAAATTGACATCATGGGCTTCATTCTCATCATGCAGATTTGTTGTTGTTGTTGATGTTTGTTGTTGATATGCATTGTGGAGCCTAGGGTTTCTACAGCTGTCATAGTTGGCCATTGAAAACGAAAACTCTCAATTGGTGGGCAATTTTGAGGGTGTGAAATATCACTTGAATTATTGCAGCTGGGAGAAAGTTACTTCAGACTTTCTATTTGTGCTTCATTGTGGAAAACATTTGAGTACAATAGCTGATGTATTATTGTACTTTCTGAATAAGGGTTTGGATTCAACACATCAGTTGAGGTATTGTTGGGTTGATCATTTTATTGATCAAATTTTTCTTAGTTCGATTTGGTGTCTACATTGAAGACAATTTGGAGATCGTTGATTTCATCGATTTGCATAAGGGAGCTTCATCTTGCATCGAATTTTGATAGAGACTTGGAGCATTATTGAAGACATTTTGGTGATTGGAGTCTTCACCATTTTGGGATCAATTTGCAACATTAATCATTCTCAGTCATTGTTGATTTATTATTACAGTAGTCTGCAGCAAGAGCCACGATTTTGCATGAAGGAGTCTCTTTTTGGTTCGGTTTGGCATGATAGTAAAGGCACTTCATCCATGGAGTCTAGGCAGCATTGTTAGAGGTGAATGGAGAATGTTTGGAGGTCAATATTAATTTATATTTGCATCATGCCAGCATTCTGATATTCGTTATCAGTCACCATTACCAGCTTGTGAAGGCCACGAATCTGCTTGTAATCCCTCTAGATCTTGGTTTGATTCCTCATCCTACCTTGGGCACACTACATAGGAGGGTTTGGAGCTGAATATAGATGCATGTTGGAGGGCATAGAGGCTGGGAACTATTTGATTTATACCAGAACAGGGGCAGCTGAGTCTGAGGTACGATTTGGAGCTGAAAGGTCATGAATCATATCAGATATTGCTTGCTTCTTCATCAATAACATAAGGTGACTTCACAAATCAGGTTCCTTGGTAATTGCATGCATTTTCATGGTCATATAGGTGCATTTTATAGAACTGTTGTCGATGTTTTGTATCAGACCTGATTATAAAAAAAGTATTAGATGTAAGCCAAGAGTCTTGGCATTCTCTTTGTCAATATTATTAAGGAGATTACATTGAAATAGAGATATCATCAGTTGGGAGTTACATATGGTTGTAATGATCATTTGAATATTGTATGAGGATGTATGCCAATTGTTTGACATAATGTCAATTGGTTGTAGGTGCACATTTTGCATGTAGAAGTCATGTATGAGCATTGTAAACATGAAATTAAGTCATTGATGCATCTAAGTTATAGTTTATGCATTGTAGCTTTGATTTCCAAGCATTTAGATTACTTTGATATCATTTTCAAGCATTTATATCAGTCTGATAACTCAAACCAGCAAGCTGCAAGTTTGCATGTGAATTGTTTGATGAAATTCCATGAGCCTTCAATTAGCATTTTGAGATCAGATTTGAGCAGGGTCATTACAGAATTAGGTTTAATCTAAGTAGAGGTAAAATGGTACTTTTGAGTGATAAAAAAAGTCAAGGGTTAGTAATTCAAAATCATGTGGTAGGACTATGTACTTGGAACCTTTGTGCAAAGTGCATAAAATGACAGGAAAAAATGTAATGGTTTGCATTTTCCAGCTCTAAAATTTACCCCCACCTTTGTGTGCATGTGAATCTACATGAGAAAACATACTAAAATAAAATGATAAAATATAAGCATGACTAAAGCAAGAATGGTTGGAGCAAAAATCATAGTAAACTTATGAACTATGCATAAACTAGGAGTATAATTAATAATAATATGCCACCTTGATTTTTTGTAACACAAAGGGTTGCACACAAATCAATGAGAGAAAGAAAGGGATTTTTTTTTTGAGAAGGGTAATATTTTTTTAAATAAAAAATGGTAAGAAACATAATCATGATAAATTTAGTATGTGTGATAGTTTGAGCAAAAATGTCCTAAAGAAAGTAGAGGAAAATAAGAGATGTATTCCTAATATACTTGCCTTTGTGATTATTGTGTATGTAAGATAAAGATGAAAGATTCCACCACTTTGAATGATATCAAGTTTTTTACAATCCATAATGTTGCTCATTGTTATTTTTGGATTTGAATGTGAAGTTTTTACATCAACATTTCATATCATACTCTATGATCCATCATCAAGATAATATCTAGAGCTAGAGGATAATTTATTTTTTATCCTCTAGCACTCTATTATATTGATGATTGATCACAAAGTATGGTCCAAAATGTTGAAGCAAAAACTATAACACAATTGAATCCAAAAATAACAATGAACAACCCCCACTTTTGTCACTCAATTGGAGTGTCATGAATGCATGTAATATGTGAAAAAATCAAAGAACCTTGTTCTCTTAGTAACAAGATAAATGAAACATAGAAGAACATAAATAGCACAAGTAGTAAGAAATATAAATAATTTATTCCTAGAGGGAACTACAAGATGTATCACTTAAATTAGTGCCCCCAAAGAGACCATCCTCTTTTATAGCATGATTCACATGTCAATTAGGATCCAATAATATCTCTATGAACAAAGATGTCATGTAGTGATGGTAATTTTGATGGTCTTTGGAGAAATCACCTTTGTTTACTCTTGAGATATATTCTTAATATTTTTTTTGTAATTTTTGTCCCATTATGATTTTCATTTTGTACCTTTATTTCTATTTTGATATCCAATGGAAAGCTAAGAACCATAGTCATACCACCACATTGTATTCCATTTATGCTCACTTGTATGTATACATTGCCTTGATTGTCACCATGTTTCTTAAATGTAAATACAATGTTGTCCACACAACCACTAGTTTTGTTATTATTGCTACCATGTAAGAATCCTCCCTATCATGATGATGTGCTAGATGTATGTCCATAACTATCAATATCCTCGACTTGTATCACTTGCTTATCAGTAAGATTGCATATTTTACACTTGAATCTATTGCATCTACTTGTAGAATGTCCATGTAAGTGATGATAGTCACAAAAACAATGTGCATTAAAGTACTTTGGAACATGTGTACAAATATATTGAAATATTTATGGAGATAACTTGATAAGTTCTTGAAAATTTTACTTCAATACCAAATGCAAAGGATGTCCCAATCTATTAAACTTCCTTTTATTCTTTTCTTGTGGCTGAATGATGTGCTCATGATGAATTCCATTAACATAATGTGTCAACTCATGCTCATATGATTACTTATGTTTCATAGTTCGATAAGTATATAGAATCACATGATAATTAAGTACAAGGTGATGCTTCACAAGAAGATATACAATTTTCTATAGAGGACTTACCTTGAATATCTAAAATTGTAGTATCAAAACCACTTGATGCTAAAATATTAGATCATCCTACAAACACTCATTAGGGATAAAATTAAAATACCCAATAAAGTTGTTCAAATGAAATGAATGAATCATATAAGTAATATGAGATAAATCAAACCATAATAATCTCTCATCAATTAAAGAATTTCTAAATTCACATTAAAAATAGATAATAATCTATGTACTTATAGGGCAAAAGGAAGAATGACTTAACACTTATGGTGCATCACTATTACTATTAAATTTATTAAACATGAATACTAAACTCATCAAAAAGTAATGAAGTGTCTGCAAATCCATGAAGGAAACATGAGTTAGTAAAGTGATATCATCACAAAAGATAGAAGCATCATGCTTCTCAATATCACTAGCCTTCTCATTAGCTAAATCATCAAACAAGAAGGAACAAGCAACATCATCATTAAGTTTAATAGCATCATCACATTTGAATAAAAAATACCATAACCATGGAGCAAAGAAATACTAAACAAGTAACGCATATCACATGATTAATCATCACATATTCCATTATTCAGCCTCTTATGAATTAAAGAAAAAGTGCTCAAAGATGAAACATTTCCACTGGTTCTAGAAATGCCATCATTATGGGTAAAAGTGAAATGTTTAATAAAGTTGTGTAAATGGAATGAATGAACCATATAAGTAATGTGAAATAAATCAAACCATAATAATGTCTCATCAACTAAAGTACTCATTGAAAATAGATCACCATCTATAGACTTCTTGGGAAAAAGGATGAATAAATTAACACTTATGATGCATCATTGGTACCATTAAAGCTATTAAGCATGAATTTTAAATTAAGTATAAATGCCACTTATAGACACGTAAAATATTCCTTAGTCATCCATCACCTAATTTTAGTTAGTCAATTCCATCATCTAGGTCTAATCATCTTTACCTAGTCCTAATCAATCAATTCCATCATCTAGGCCTAATCATCTTCACCTAACTATCCTAATCAATCAACCCCATCACCTATTTTTAATCGAGCAATATCATCACCTATTCTAAGTTTAATTAGCCAACTTTTTCCATATCCTCACAATAAATAAATAGATAATTATCATTTCCACCTATTATTCATCTCATGCATGTAGCTAAAATAATTAAATAATAATATTATTTAACTAGGCATGTATTCCCTCAACACATTCTAAGAATAATGGGAACCTAAGAACACTTGTCCTTATGGTCCCATTAGTATCTTAACACATTCCAAGAATAAAGGGAACCTAAAAATAATTTTCCTTATGTTCCCCTTATTCTCTCAACACAACCCAAAGTTATGGCTTTCTTAGGTGCACATGTCACTAATTTCCCTCATGCTCACAACTAATTACTGTATTTGGTAAGTTAATCCTATCCATTCACAATATAACCACTTTCATCTCCACCCTCCATTTTCTACTTGATCCTAGGGAACTCCTCTCAACCATTCTTCTGACAATCAAATTTTGACCATCCATTCCTTTTTCCAAAAGCCTATAAATTTAGGAACTCTCTCATTCAAAATTCATTATATCTTATGCTAGGTATATGTTGTCAAATTGGCAATTTTCAAGCAAGGAACATCCACATCCCAAAGTCATTGGAGAAAATCAAGTCACAAAGGAGGTTATGGTAACATTTCAAGTTGATTTTGATGTTGTTGCTTTGTTTTGCTATCTTTTGTGAGATCTATCTAGAGGTTTTATTTGATTTGGATATGAAGTTTGCATACTAGTTTTCTTTTATTTCAGTTTTAAATCTTGGCATTACACCACTATAATGCATCAAAAATTAATGAATTGTCAACAAATCCATAGAGACAACATGAGTCAATACAAAAAAGATCATCACAAAAGATAGTAACATCATACTTCTCAATATCGCTAGCCTCCTCATTAGTTAAATCATCAAATAAGAAGGAATAAGAAACATCATCATTAAGTGTAATAGCATTATCACATAAATAAAAAACCTAGTTGTATCCATAGAATTTAGGGCTAAATCACTATATCTATGTAGCATATGTTCACAAATAGTGTGTGCATTAGAAATATAAACTATTCTATCATCACCCAATAGAGAATCATTAGTGTCAATGGATTCACCATGTGTTGCTTGAAAAATATCACAATCATGAAGCAGTTAAGCAATTGTTAACTGTAAGATCTTCCATTGCACATCACGGTTAAGGTTTGGTTGCTATGAGTGAAAATAACAATGCGAAAGGTTTATGTGATGCACACTAACCGTCAACCTAAAGTACTAGGATGAGGTGGCCAATCACCCAACGAACTCAATGACTTAAGTGATCAATAACTTAAGTAACCAATGATCGATACACAGTCAATGACAAATTATAAGTTGTGTTCATCCACCAAGACTACAACTCATAGGGTTTTATTTGAAAACCCTAATTCAAACCGAGAGCACAAATAACTCATTCTTGAGCATAGCATACTACTTTTGATCCTGCAAAACACATCTTTGAGAAGCTCTTGAAAAACCCATATCCAATTTGCATTCTAATTTTACCTCTACAACATTGTGAGCAACTCTGTGACATTTCCAAAACCTACTCACCTTTCCAACATATTTCTCCAAATGTTTTAGAAAATGATGCTCTGTTCTCCATGACATAGCAACAATATCCCTCTTGGGATATCACATAAATATCCCCTTTTGACATCAATGAAAAAATTATGCTAGCATGGCAAGGGTTGTTGGGTTGAAAATATATTGAAGATTATGTTGGTGGTTGTAACCCAAAATAATATTTGTTAAATGGAGGTTCATGTACTTCAAGGATTTCCTCACTTTTGTGAGGTGGTGACTTTTTTTCCAAGAACAAAGTTTTTGTCGTTGATGTTCATGTTTCATGAACACATATCAAGTGACCGTAGCTAAGGACAAGGTACTCTATTTTCCTCTCTTTTCTATCCCACATTATGTTTCATGAACACATATCAAGTGACCGTAGCTAAGGACAAGGTACTCTAATTTCCTCTCTTTTCTACCCCTCATTATTAATTGTAATCAACCATAAATAAGTAGAATGGAATCATATACCTAAGGGATATAGAAAATGTAACATATAATTCAAACCCTAAATGTTATTATAGAGAAAATTTCTAAGAGTATAATGAGGATGACCCCCCATGCTATTCATACAGCCCAACACAAAATAAAAAATTCCATTCAAAACTACAAGCATCCATACTTGAAAACATGTCAAGGATAGATGACCTCAATGATCTCAAAAGGGAATGTGAAGAAAAAATAAATGCCATAAGATCACAAGGACACCTTGCTATTATAGGAAAACATGTTTCTTAGTCCCTTGTTGTTCCACTTGAACCCATTTACATGTAACTTGACCTTTCGTAGGTCAATTATGAAATACAAACAATATGATCTTTAATTTATAAATTGATGCTAAGGTTTGATGGGCATGATAGTTGTAAAGGGGGTGACATGTCAAGGCATTTCATATTTCATGGAGAAATAGCAGCTTGAAGATGAGGACATGTGTATGAGATTCTTTGTTAGGTCATTGATGGGAAAGGCAAAGAATTGGTATGATGGTTTCCTGGAGCATTCCATTGCCTTTTGGAATTATTTTTTGATTGCATATGAAGAGGAATTCACTTTAGACCCTATTTCTCTTGTTGAAGAACTAGAAGGTATCAAATGGAAAGAGGGAAAGTCTAGCATGGAGTTCAATCACAAGTTTTTTTTTTCCCTTTCCCAAATCCCAAATGATTTCAAACCTAACACCTCTCCTTGTATTGATATGTTCATTGTAACTTATAAAGCTTATATGATTTGAATATGGGGAAAATTTAATTTGGTAAACATGTAGGAGGCATATTGGTGCCTTGGTTTCATTGATGATTTGAGAAAGGATATTATTACAAAATATTTATCCTCAAGAAAAAAAAATTGGTGGTGAACATGTTTATGACACTGATTGTATGAAGGTGGCATTAAGTTAAAACACAATATCAAGTGATGATTGTGTTTGTAGGTGGGTAGAAGAAGGTTTATGTGCATTGAATGACAACAATACATATCAAGATAACAATGCGTGCACCTACTTCAGTTGGATCGGTCATCTGTGGATGATTTCAATGAAGAAATCAATGATGAAATCCAATCTGTGAATGAGAGAAATGACCCAGTTGTTTGTTGCAGTAGTGTGGACAATGAGGAAGATGTGTATGCAAATGAGCATAGATGAATCAACATTAGTAGTTGATTATCCAAAGCATGCACATGTTGCTGATACAAATCATGAACAAGAAGATGCCTTAATTTTTTTATCATATTACATTCTTTTGTCCCTTTTCCTAATTTTGAATTTTCCATTGATTGTTTGTATGAGGATAGCATAGGTGTAGTTGTACATGAAGAGACAACTATAGAGATAAATGTTTGTACAACAGATGATTTGCAATATGAAGAGTTTGCACTTAAATATTGTGAAGTGGGTGATCATATGGATGTTTATGAGAGCCTCTTTGTTTGGTGTGCAACATGGTGTCTTCCTCATATGCAATACACTTCAAATGTGTCATAGGAAAATATTGTTGCAGAGTTGAATGTGGAACAAGAAGTGTGTCATAGGTCTAATTCTAGTAGCTCACATATGTCACAAGTTTTTGAGAGAAGATTGAAACAGAGACACAATTTGAAGACTGTAGTTCTTCACTCGAAGTGTCTTGATCCAAATGGTTGTGCTAATGAAGATTGCATCAACATAGATGATAGTGAGGTATGTTGGTTACCTATTGTTCAAGAGCTGAACAAAATTGAATATGAGGATTTTCATGATGAAGGTGTAGCATCTCATAGTATGGACAACAATGTGCCTGAGTTGGAGTATTTAAATTGGTCCCAACATACATCTTGCAATGGTGTTGAGTAGCAACAAAGATTCTATGTTGATGATCAGTTGGATGCTCTTTTTTATGTCTAAGCTTCAATTTTTTCATTTTGAGTTGTTAGAGGATGATTTTCCCTCTACAAGTCAACAAGAAGAGGTGGCATATTTTTTAACAATAAAAATTTAAGGTATTCTCTATTTACCTCAATCCACTCAAGGAGGTTAGTAGGTATGAAAATATCAAATTTATTTTGGTGTCGATCTAAGCTTTCTTGCAATTTCTATAAAAATAAATGATGAGATATATGGCAGTGTAGCGGCATATTTTTTATGGTTTCCATATAAAAGAAAAGTAAATGGTGAGGCATGTCTTCACTTTTTCAAAGGAAACCACAAGGTTATGCTTGAAGGAAGAAGACTGCACTTGCTGTAACTATGTGAAGAAAAAAACTATGAATTAAGGGAAATCGGTTATTTCAATTGGATGGTATTTGACAGAGGCAAGTAAATTTATCCATCCTCTATAGGCCTTGCCTACATGGTGTTAAAATTTTGTTTAACATTATTTTGTTGTCCTTGTGTTGTCATTGTTAATTGGTTGTGAGCTTCATTATGTACATACATTGTTACCCTTCATGGTTTATTCCCATTATTTTGTTCCTCATTTTGGTCTATCCAAAGATTTGGATTCTCATTGTGCTTTCAAGAGGCACACATCCCCAACCAAATCCAATGTTGGAGTTCTCAATTATGCCGTGTCAAATTTGGCTTGAGTTCCTTCCATTTGTGTCATAGTAGCATGATCACCTTGTCAATAATCAATTTAAAAAATTCCATAAGGGTCATCATGTCGAAGTATGTTGTTTACTCCATGTTCCCCTCCCATGTATTTCAGTCAATCCCTCAAACTCAAAAAATTAGAAAATTGGCTAAGTATAAGGTGGTTAGAGCTTTCATAGGCACCAGGAACCAATGGTTCCTATTTTTTATAAACCTTTGATGGTTTTTTTATAGTTTTTTGGCCTATTTCCCAAGGTCAAAGTCAAAAGTGGCTAAGTGCAATGGTTGTAGGTTCCATAAGAACCAAGAACCATTGGTTCCCAATTCCCATGGAACCCTTGATAAAGGAATATGTAGGTGGCGATAAGGCAAAAGGAAAGTGACTAAAGGGATGTGATTGAGGGTTCTATAGGAACCAAGAACCAAGAACCATTTGATCCTAGTTCCTAGTTTCATCCAAGGCTCCAGTGAAGTAAACATGTTGAAATTGTGCAAGTGGTGGTGGTTTACGACAGGCAAAAAAGAGTGTTAATCATGCTAGAGAAAGCAATAAAGTGAATACAAAAAATTTGGGGTGTTTGGATATGTCTTGATGGGGGGGCAATTTCTACAAGATGAGGTATTCTTAAGGTTTTGAGGGCTTCAAGATAGATCTTGATGTTGATATTTTCCTTGCCAGATTAGGATACAAGGAAAATTTTTGCATATCTTATTTTGGCTTGGAGTTTTGCAAAATGTTGAAAATGGTAGAAATGAGTAGATTTTTTGTAATAATTTTGGAGGCATCTAGATATAGTTGAGTGGGTGTTTATTCTCTACAAAAAGGTAATTTTGACATCCAAATATGACTCAAATTTTCATAAAAGGTGAGTTGATAGAGGTAAAGCATTGCACACCTTTCTTTTCACACTCCACCTACCAGCATTCACGACACCATGTCACCCACCTACTAGAAGTAATTCTAAATGTTTTCCATCCTAAAGCATTTATTTTGGGCAAGAGAAGGATCTAGGCCTTACATTTTGAATTGCTATAGTGTGCAACAACTAGGGTTACACCTAGTTGCTATTATATGCATGATTTTGATCATTTTAGAGAGAGATTTGTGTTGTTTAGAGGCTACACTACTACAAGGATTTTTCTATGGTTTCAACAATAACATGTACAATTGTAGAAGGGTAGTGAATCCATGAGGCATTTGAAGTATTAAATATATTTTCATTGTGCAATGAATGTTTTCATGTTTGTTTTTCTTTAAGAAAACCATCATTGTTGGGTAGGTTTTCTCTTGTCACACTTGTTGACATGATTGTAATGGATATTTGATAATTTGACAATATTTTAAAATATTATAGGCTTGTAATAATTATTTGTGTAATACATATAAATTCATCCATTTCAATATGGATTACTAAGTAGGCTCACTATATAATATTTGTAATTTGATGATATTTGTGCCTAGATAAAATCTTATGTCTTTCCTTCCTTGTTTTCTTTTATGTTATATGTCACTATGTAGCCCAATGAATAAGGCATTGATCTCTAGCCTACCTCGCCAATTTCACACCATTGAATCAAACACAAACTAGAAGTGTAGGAGTAGTAGTTTATGTGCATTCATTACCTTAAATATAACTAGGGATTTATCTTCATTGAGCTGCAAATGAATAATCTATCTCATGTGGGTTATGCTTGCACTTTTATATCAACTACATAGGGGTTTTGAGACAGTCAATTGGTCTTGGTTCAGTGACAATGTTTGGGAACAAGACAACAAGTTGGGTTTAGCTGTCTACATTTTACTATTTTTCATTTTATGTGATTTTAATACCTATTAAGGTATACCCTTGGGAATACCCTCCCAAGTCTCAATTGAGCTTAAAGTGTAGGAGATATAATCCACTCTCATAACATAGAGTTAGCTTAGAGTTCTTCATTGTTCTATTGATGAGTTGATTTAACTTGCATGATGAAAACCCTAGCCTTGTGAGTGAGATTTGGTTCTAGGAAGTGGAGCAGTCATTTTGAGACCTAATATACCCAACTAGATAAAAATTCCTAAACATAGATTCTTTGAAGTCTTCCTCACTAGACACAATTGGTTTATTCTTTTTAAAAGATGCAAAATAACTTTCCTACCATACAAGAGCATGACCAAACATCTTAATACATGCAAAAAAAACTTTTCTGACCCACTCACATTATGCACACTAAAATAAACCTCCATTTTTATCCAACTACCTAAAAACTTTACATTTACTTATTCCCTCAAAAGATCTAATTTTAATTTATGTTTTAACTTTAAATGAAGTTTGCTCATAATTTACCTTAACCATTTTCCATTTTCTTCTCTTACAAGAATGAATCTCTATCAAATTTGTTTTCTCCATCATCCTCGATACCAAATTTTATTGGCTAGCATGCACATCATGGTGCTAATGTAGGATTATTCTTGGTTCAATTTCTCTTACTAGTGATTTATGTTCTCTCATTTGTGGTTAACCTAGTTTTGATTTTGCATCATTTTTTCCGTGTTTCTTTGCAAGGTTGATTCAACATATGCATTCTCACTTCAGTAATCCACTCTCACATAGACATTTTAGGGTTGCATCAAAGAAAAAAAATATCTCATAATGTTTTTACTATCATTCACCTTTCCCCAATTTGAAGGGTTTGAAATATATTTTTATACCAAAATTATCCATAATTTCCTCAAGTTAATTTTAGAAATTAGTAAATCATATAATTAGATTACTATTCTACTTGAATTACACAAATTACAATCCAAAAAGATTGAATGTTGTGCAAATAGAAATTAAAATGTTGAAAACAAGTAGAAATTTGACTCAAACACCAACTTCTTGTCCTTGAAAAATTTTGGGTGGAGAAAAACTAATTATTAGAAACAATTTTATATCTACCAAATCTCATTTGATGAATGATAATCAACTATAGAGAATCAATACAACCAAGATGTTCATATTCACACTATCAAGTTACAATTCCTTCTTATAATTAAGTCCCTTTAATTTTATCACAACACTCTCACAAGCCTCCAATGATGTTTTCTTCCTTATTCATGTCTTCTTACAGTTGCTAGAAGAACCTCACCATGCACTTCTAGCCTAGAATTTTGAAGAAATAGGATCATTTTGGTCATTTTACATTCTTTCTTCTATTGTTTAGAGAAAATTTCCCCTTTCAACAATCTACAATGAAAAATTTCCCCCTAATGGAACCATCATTTTTGCTATATTGGTTACGAGGGTGTATTTCAAAACTTGGGAAAACTACATTTTTTGGGAATATTCTTCTCCAAGCCCTTATCAATCATATATCCACCTTAGAATCCTCTCAAATGTTATAAATTTTAGAATATATCTTCACTCAACCTTTATCCAGTTCTATAATCATTTCAATCAAACTTGTGATGCCTTACTTTGGGAATACCACCATGTAGGCAATATTATCCACTTTCTTGTTTTATTTTTAAAATTGAAATTCAATTGCCAATAGATTAAGTTTGGATACAATATATATGTAGCTACAAGTAGCTACATCAACAATCCCAACAAGATAAATATTAGAATTAACAAAAGATATAGCAATCTTAGTCAAAGATACGATAGAGTTTCAAATATCATCTTATGTAAAATCAACAGCTCAAGATCTATCACCAACCAACTATGGATCAACCTCATTAACATGACTCCAGTTTTGGATATTTGCATGTCTTTTTTTAGCTTTATATGAGTCCAAACCAGGTATTATCCCCTAAGGAGGAGACACTATTTCCTAACCATTGTTGTCACAATTCTGGAAAGACACCTCCATATCTCTAACTTTGGCGTTTTCATTTATCTCATACTAGTGCGGCTTGCTATATTGATTTTGAAAATCAATAAAACTTGATATCAATCTTTCTTAGATCTTGCGGCCAAAAGTCTACATTTGAATATCACCTCTAAAGATTAGTGTGGATCTTTCTTCCAAAATCTTCATGAACCTATTTGTTGGCATCTTTAGGGTCAAAGTAACTTGCTCAACAATAAAAAGAGTAGTGAGTCTAATACTAGACTCAGTAAAGTATCTCTTCTTCCCTGGTACAAACTCTCATTTCTCATTTTCCAAATAAACCACGAAATCTCAGTAGAAAGAGCAATCCAAAAAACATTAAGATTAGCATTCAAACCTTTTCAAACCAATTAAAATTATTTCTACTATCCCACCCTTGGATATTACCCATAAAATTAGACCAAATAAAACAAGCAAACTTACAATTAAAAAAAAAATCCTTATATCTTCAAGACAATTACAAACAAAACAAGCAATCTGAGGAGTACCAATAACAAGCTTTTTTAACAACAAAAGTAATCTAAAACAACCTTTTTTAGGGTCAACTTTTTTAAGCCAACAAAATTTAAGAAAAACAAACCAATCCTTCTTATCAAAACTTAAATTCCAAACTTGGTTGACATGGTGGACCACATCTTGGGTGTCAGTCAACAAGTTATATAGGTTTTGTGACTTGATTTTATGGAGGGGAGTAACATCTTTCCATTTGAAATTATCACAAATTTTTGTATTTTATTTGGGTTTGTATAACCCATTCATTGTTGATACTATTTCTATCCTTGCCTTTGGTATGACTATTCTCATTTTGATTATTTGGCTCAACCCTACTCTTGTGCCCCATGAGAGCTTCCATCTAATTTGAGATAGCATTCAATGTAGAATAGATTCCACTAGTCTATTGTGCAACTAAAATTCTCATTCTTGGGAAAGTCCTAAGGGATTCTTTTACCCAAATCATTTCTTAGTAAATAGAGTGATTATCTTTATATCTTCTAACTCCTTTTCCTCGGTCTTTTAGATCTTTTATATGAAGAATTTAATTATCCTTAAAAATTAGACCTAGTTGCTACTTCAAAAGCTTTATTTGAAAGTCCTTTAGGCTTTGTTGGTCAACTAAAAGGTGTATCCCCTACTAGTCTTCATAGTTTGTCTTAAATTAGTGTTGTAATAATGATTTACAAGACCCAAATGTTTGAAGGGAAAAAATAGGAGCTAAAATTTTAGGGTTGATTAAATAGTGTAGAATATTTTATGGACGTGAGATTTGAGGGGTGCAACAAACAAGGTGTGCAATTTAGTGGCAAAAAAATAGTATCTAAAATCTCAAAAGTGAAAAGATAATTTGAACAATTTTAGTTGTGAAAAACATGGTACAAGATTTTAGGGAATACAAAATAGGTCATGAGTGTCATAGGGTCAAAGAAATGATGTGCAATAGAAATATTCTTGCTCCTTGCTCAAATCATTCATATGATACAATATGAAACAATTCTCCTATTTTAAACTGGTAGAAAAATGTGCAGAACTAGCAATATATGTAACATATCAACAGAAAGTTGTATAGTTACAAGGTAATTTCAAGTTTTGTGTGGTTCAAAGCCCCAAAAGTAAAGTCAATCTCCAAATCATATGTTTAGAAGAGGCTATATAGTTCCAGTACTTGAAGAATGTCAACATGCCTTTTGTTTATAGGTATGATTAGGTTAAGACAATTCCAAAGTTTCCAGTTATGCAAACCTACAATTATACAAGATCTATCAAAAGAAGTAAGAAAGGATTATGTATGCATGAACCATCCTCTCCATAGTCCAAATATAAGCTTAACTAAGAAGATTCACATGGGCCTAATAGTGCTCAATTATTGTATCTAGTAGAAGTTGAGATGTGCAAATCACTAATGACACAATTTGATTAAGTCATCAACATGAGCAATAAGTACATTAGGGAAGGTTCAATGGTTAAAGCGATAATCTAGTAGCATCATTAACTATTCTTGAAACAATGACCATTTCAAGGTTTTTCCATTCTCTAACACCATTATATAAAGAAATTTCCACAAACCTACCCTACAAAGTGATGTATTTGAAATATTTAAAGAAATTTTACTACAAGAATAGGAACACACAAAACATCATTAGCTCACCATCTTTCATGTCAATATTGTTGAATCCAAACATTTCTAAAGGAGAAGAATCACCCAGAAAAAATTGTTTAGCCTTAAATTAATTAGTGGAAGATAATGCATGTTTTGAGCTTGTCATATGATAGGAAGCTCCAATCTAGAATCTATTTTTTATTTGAAGTGATTGTTGCAATTAAAGCATATAATATTTTTTTTATTTTAAGAGAAAGATGAGGTTGCAAAAGAATCTTGTGCTTATTTGTCCCTTCTTCAATAATTATTATCTTGTTTGACTAATGCAATTGCAAGTTAACCACAAGATGTGCAATTCTTAGTATAGTTGTTTCTTTATGAAGGATTGAAGAGGAGGAATCTTGCTTTCCTCATATGGCTCCTTGCAAAACCCTTAAGAAGTTGCTTGCTTTTCTTTAGATCCTTCAAAAATATTTACAATAAATGCTTGGTTCTTTCTTGGTCTAAATTGCCATAATGTGATTGAGTTTATCTTGCTTCCTCAAAACATGCACACAAAAATGATCTAAAGATGGCATTGGAACTATTGTTCCCAAAACAATAATGGTAGAGTAAAAAGTGGATATAAGCCTTTAAAAAGGTCCCTTGAACTTGGTAAATAGTTGGGACTACTTTTTTTCCATCTTTCTTTATTGTACAATCTTGAAATTGCAAACTTAAATACTTAAACTTTCAAAGGTAAATCCTCAATGCTTGAGAAGACACCTAGGTAATTTTCCAAAAGCCCTTACGTCATAAGTATTCCTTAGAAATATTTTGAAGTCTAGCTCTAGTCTTTTGAGGTGCGTCCAAGCTCTGAATGTGTAACTTGATTCCTTTTGAAATGTTCATGCCAATGAGGCCTTAACCTTCATCATGTCAATTCAACAATCTAACCTTTTATGCTTTTTTCACAAAGGTCGCATTGTAAAGGCCCTTGATCCAAAGAAAACTGAACATGTAATTCCTTTGTTATGAATATTTGTGTGGAGTCAAGGGTATAGGTATCTCCAAACTAGCCATAATAGGCAAGAATTGTATAAAATGTCATAGAGTTTTATTAAAAAAGATACAATCGAGACTAGTTGCAAACAACTATGAAAATAAGTGAGTTTGTAGATTGTAATGTATTTCTTGCTAGAGTGAAAACTAAGAGAAAATAAAGTGTTGCATCCAATGAGAAATGAAAGGTATTTAGTATTGTAGCAAGAGCATAGTGATGCACAAAACAAAAAATAAATCCACAAGTGTGCCCCCAAAAATGTTTACAAAGTAAAGAGAACCCTTGGCAGAAATAATTATGCCTTACATTTCCCTTTCAATTAAAATTCATGCTAGCTACCATGTGCATTACACCTAAAATCAATGCCACATTGTACATATTGGTAAGTAGCCTTTCGTGTTTGACTTGTACTCCTTGTAATGCCTCAATCCAACACGCTTAGAACAAAACTTGATGAAACAACATTTCTTTTAAACAAAGACAACATCGATAATGTAACAATGACATGTGCACTTGCACAACAACGTGCACACAAGTGTTACATGAACACAACACAACAAAAAGAAAGCTTCACCATTGCATAAGCAAGGTGGCAACATCAGAATACTAACCACTCGTGGGATAAATCCACCATGATGAACATACGAGAGAGAGAGAGAGATAGAGAACACCTACATGACAATTGGTTACTAAACCATGATCACATTCTCTCACAACACCACACCAGGATAGGATAAGGGAAACATCAAGCTCCAATCCGCATCCAGACACACTTTACAACTCTAAACACAAGGGAAACCCTTCAAAAGAGGTTTCCTAACCAAGAGGCACAAACACTCCACTAATTGGAATGATGACAAGTCACTTCTAGATAACCACACACTTCCCAAAACATCTTGTCGTAACATGGCATCACACAAGGGAAGAGCTACACAACACCCCATGACCTCTGAGTGTGAAGGATTACAACCTTCCCATGACTTCACAAGAGCAAGTGCATAATCTCTCTAACCCTAGGTTTGACAACTAGGCAACTTTGAAAGAAGGTATGCAAAACGAGGTAAGAGAAGCCACAAGTTCTCAATGACAACCTAAAGGGAAATCACACAACACCACTAGACCCTTGGGACCATGAGTAACAACTTCTATTTACATTGTTTTCTTATATGAGGTTTCGAAACAACAAATAATATTAAGTCCTAGAATAGAGAAACTTGACTAGGTTTTGGAAGGGTTTTGACGACTAAAACAACCAAAACGAGAAAAACTATAAAGCATAAAAATTATTTTTGAATGGCATTAGGCTTAGAAAACCACTAGCTAGCCATGGTTAAGAAGGTTAACATTTTTCTTTTTGTATGGATAACCAAGCTGCCCAACCACAAGACCGGGTCACCCCAACAGTGCTAGACAAAATTTTGAACTTTTTACCCTACAAACTAGTCTACCCCACTGAGAACCAAGCCACCCAAGTAGACTTAGATAGTTTTTGAGCACTCCAAGTCAATTTTGGGTGAAACAAGACCACCTAGGTATAGTACCAAGCTACCCAACTATGAAAGAAAGCATCTAAATTCATTTTAAACACCAATTTAAATGTTCTTAAGTTCATCTTATCATTTACATAGTACAATTAGGAAGGACATAAAGCAATCGCACTTGGTACCAACACCGAGACATGTAATTAAACCAATACACTTTTTCCATTATCAAATGTTACAAATTACATCAAAATTTACACTAAGTATGTTTATATGTGTATGTATATTGGTGTTCTTAAGTATTGATGTCTTGAACATCACAAATCTAGGCACTGCCTCTCACCAGCAAAAAAAAATATAGGATTTTAATGAAGCCTTGTAATGGGATCTAAATTAAGGAGTCAATATTAGAACATTTAAAAGAAAGTTTTGGGGGCTAGGTCCAATTGCATTGTAGTAAATCATGAATTGTTTTGTATCCCATTGTAGGCAATTCCTTATATCTTGTAAGACTGGAATGGTTTTGTTAGATCTTAGATTTTAATAAAGGTAGTAACGAGAAAACCAATACAGTATTTCACTTCATTCAACCATGTGTGTGTCACCATGTATTTTACATGGGCTTAGTGCTATATGTGTGCATTAACAAATGGGATGTTATAGTATGTTCTTAGAACAAGCATTCTAAATTATCGATTAAAGAAATTTGAAATTGTACTTAAATAGACAAAAAAAAATTATTACATTCCTTTTGATTTATTTGTATCTTGAAATTTGGGGCATTATATTTTACATTTGAATGAAGTACTTAATAACATAAATTAAACTTATTACAACATGGTATTGAACTCAAGCTCGATCCAAAAACTTTTGGTCCCTAATGGTGGTTACCACGCTACCTGACCTCATGGAATAGAAAGGATCCACTCTCACCATGCTAGGAGATGGTCACATGAGCCACAAGCACAACACACATTCCAAACAATAGGGAGAGAGTTTATACACACCATACATGATGGAAACATTGCATATATCATATATCAAGCAGTCATCCAAATTACATAAAGACTCCAATACAGGTCATCACTTAGTACAAGCACAAATGGCATAACACAATCCACATTAGGGTAACTCACGAATGTCATATCATAGATCTGCATTGGGCCAACTCACCAATACCATACAAAGAATCATCCTTGGGCAAACTCACCAAGGGCATAACAAAATCACATGGAAGTGAATACATCACCCTTTGGTTGCCACTCAACTACACAAAAGTTAGATATTAGAGAGAAAGAGAGGGAATGTCATCACGGACACTCACATGGGGCCCAATGTGGAATCGAATATCCTCTCATACAAACAAGGGTATTTGATCTTACAAGTCTTATGCTCTTTGAGCGGCTTGTCTTCCTCCATCATTCTTAGCCTGTACAAGCACTTAAGGCATGATAGGGATATCCATTAGATTGGTTAATTAATATAGGAGTAAATGGTGACTCCCCAACACCCCCAAGATTAGTTGCGACCAAAACCACTTCCACAAGATAGAGAATGGCAAGAAAGCTTGCTTCACAATGCAAGATTGATTAATCGTTGAATTGCTATTGCTTGCTATGCAAATGTACATGAGATGCCTTGATTATAAAGGCAAGGTTGAAATGTAGTAATGAACATGATGTTGAAAATTGTCATAATCTTATGACATGAGATAACCAACAACCTAATCACCTAGGAAATGATGCATCATAGCTAGATAAGATAAGTTCTAGAAAAGCCAACTAAGACTTCTAGAAAGAATCTTTTATCCTAAGTAAACCATGTGAATATGTCCCCTAATTACCTAGTGAATGAATAATCTAGGTACAAGACAATTATTCACATCAACACCCCCCCTTAAGTGCAACTTAGGGAGAAGATTATTATGCACACTATGCAAAGACTATGACTATGGGTCCCAACTACTAGGCCATGTTAGGTACCCATTTACAATGCAAATGCAAACAATCTCTCACAAGCGGAGAAAAGGAGAAAACCCAGTGGGACAAAAATTCTCTCCAAAAGAGAGAAAACAAAACAAAACAAACATGATGTATGGAGGACTCACCCCCCAAGGACAACATGCATCATTACAATAATTTACCCCCCCATAAGAGGGAAGTAGAGAGATAAGATATCCCCCCCATGATGAAGAAGCTCCAAAGCCGATGAAGAATGCCTAAAAACAAAAGATGACCCAATTTCTACAAGCAACACATCTTCCCTTAAGAAGAAACAAGTTCATAAGCTAATGATGAAGCCACTCCATGTTTGACTGAAAGGAGGAAGCATGAATGCTCAACATGTATGCCTTTGAAAACTGAGTAGGAGTCTCCAAGCTTGAATGAGTCACAACATAATCATGGTCAAACTCAACCAAGAAACATGACAAATCAAGTGAAGGAGGAGACTCATGAATTTCAATCTCCAAAGACAAAGTAGATGGTGTAACAGTTGTGCTGAAACTATCATCAAAGAGGAGAGAAATCCCCTTAAGTGTGTCCTCCAAATCTGCAGTATGAGACTCCATGAACAAGCTAGAAATCCATATCAAATATTCATCCCACAAAGCAAGATCTGAAAGACTATGATCATCCTGCTGAATAGAAGCATCAATGGTTGAAGCAGCAGGAGGTGGAGGAGTAGGAAGCTCAACACTGGTCTGTAGAATACCAAGGTGTAGATGACCAAACTTCTCCTCACTAACAGGGTTCACACTCAATGGAGTGTGTGATGCAGTCAAAGGAACATTATCATCTTATGAAGCAAAATGTGAAAAGGAATATACTAAAGATGAATGATCAACCATCCCGATAGCAACAATATCCCTAGTCTCCAAGTCCCTTATGTACACTCTATCTGGAGTGAACTCAACTATTTTACCTAGACCCCCATGAGTAATTTGATAAATAGAAAGGAGATTAGTGGACAAGGAAGGAAAACAAAGTACATCATTGAAGGTCCCTTCCCCCATATCAATAGAACCCTTCCCACTTACCTTCATATATGTATTGTTACCCATCAATATATGAGGTGAATTACAAGGCTCAAAAGAAGAGAACATATCCATAGAAGATGCCATATGATGTGATGCCCCTAAATCAAGAAGCCATCTATGTGATTCAGGACTTGTAGAGGCTAGGAGTGCTTGTCCTTTCATCTTGTGTAGCCCAGATGTAGATCTTGTGTCCTATGACTGAGATGATGATGAGGGAGCTGCCGATTGAGATGTTGAAGAAGTAGAAGACATTGATGAGGGCAGCTTAATGTTATTCTTTTGAAGAAGGTGTGTGAGTTCATCAATCTTCTTATTGTAACATCTATGCTCATCATGTCCTAATCTTTTGCAATATGCACATTTTGACTTCTTTTTAGATGATTCCTCTTTTGAAGAGGATGTGGACTCAGGAGTGCTATGTGAAGGAGAATCTTTACCTTTCTCATTAGACTTGGGAGCCTTGTTTTGCTTCTTACCTTTTCCACTTGAAGCCTTTGTATCCTTTGCAACAAGAGCATGAGATGTGGAAGACTTCAATGTGCCCATGTGAACCAACATTGCTTGTTCTCTTGTGAGATGAGCTACAAATTCATCAAGAGAAGGCATTTTGTATGCATTTCCAAGAGCATCCATTGTAGCATAGAATGTAGAAACAAACACTGAATAATCAGGACCAAGCTTAGCAAGAATAGAAAGTATCAACTGTTCATCCTCTTTAGTAACCCCACAATTAGATAACTGGAATCTAAGAGAATTGAGCTTAGAGAAGAAGTCTTGAATATTGTCAAAATCTGAAGGATTAAGACCCATTACTTCATTCTCCAACTTAAATTTCCTCATCTTATCTGGCTTACCAAAGAGACTCTCTAAAGTAGTCCAAGCTTCATTAGGATGAGTGCAAGATGCAACATGATATCTAAGATCTGGAGAAATGGACAACTTCAAAGTACCAAGAGCTTCATCCCTTCTATCAAGCCATTTTCTTTTCTCTTTTGCTCCTGTGGGTTTTGGATCTTGACCAAATGTTATTCTTTGCAACTTCGATTTTAACAATAACAACTCCATTTGAGATTTCCACTCATGATAGTTATATGGAGTTAGAAGTACAATTTTTGGAAAATCCATAATACAATCAGATATTACAAGTGAAGAACAAAAAATTTCCCTCACAATACAAGAAATCAACTCCTTTGTCCCAAACAAGATTACACTTTTTTACAAATTTACAACAAAGTATTCCAAACTATCAAATCAACACCAAACTAAAAATATGAAAATCTAGAAAAAAACTACAAAAAGTGCATGAATACAACTAAAGTACTCCTGAATACCTTCCTAATGCCACAAATTTGGAGAAAATTGGAGATCGGAGCACAAAGATATGAGCTCGAAGGTAGAAAACGATGATCGTGCTTCAACCTAGAAAAAGAGGCACAAAACTACAAAATCTCTGCAAAATATCTGCACCACTGAAAAATTCAAACTTCCAACTTTCCATTGATATATCGTTTGAAAATTTTTGCCTCTGTCAGCCAAAGTTATGATAAAATGAAAAAAAGGCCCATAAAAGGGCACTTGGGGGCAAATACACAACATAGTTAATGCTAAGCTAGTGCAAAAGTCGGGCACCCGGGGGCTAATGTACGGTCATTCATGTGACCATTGAACTATGCAGGAGCAAAAATTAAAGCTACGGTGGGCTTACAATACCATTTCGGCCTCAATATATATAACCTTTATACAAAGCTTTTAATACGGTGACCAAATGCTTAGTCGGTCAAAAACTTTACAAAAGGTTTACATATAAAGTACAAAAAAAAATGTGCGTATCATGACAGTGGATATACAATGGTACTGCCTTGTTGACTGAGGTACCCGCCAATGATGGGACTGGCGAACAGATCTGCCTATGCCTGCAGACAATTTATGAGGCTTGCAAAGTACACAGACCCTTTACAATGACGATGGAGATTTGACCACCGTGAAAAGACAATGGGGTCGTCAATGATGCGTACCCAGCTGCCGTGTAAAAAAATCCAATTTTATAATTTTGATGGATGTGACGTCGACCAGCATACAAATCTCAGTCACCAAATGTTCCACCGATGGGAGGGTACCAAGTATGCCAACGACGTTCGATTAGTGATAGTACCTGGCTGACAAGGCAACTTAATGCCTTCATACGCCAATGAGCCATCTATGACCGCCAATAATAAAGACTCTGCCGATGAAAGAGCCAGAATAGAGAGCTCGTACCCCGCGGATGTTGATGTGACATCAGATCTCACCGATGCCGACGAAAGTTGATGGAAATTGCCGATGAAACTATAACCAGAACTGACCATGATATGACCAGCGATATGAGATCCGACGTGGATTTTGCCGAGTATGATGACACAAGGTGAGATGACCTTTGATGTACCCTTGTACAAACCCCAGTGTGATAGGGAGTTGGGTTGGAGGAACCAATCACTAGTTCCTGCTCTAGGTCTTTCCTTATAAGACCTCCTTGGTGGTTGGCTTCACCAATCTAACCTATAGGCCCCTACTCATGATTGGGTGCCCTTGGTTTGTCTGACCAACCTCTCTCCTACCAACATGTTGTCCTTCTACCAAGCTAACCTTGGTGCTTCACCACATTCTCTCCATTGGCCTTTATTCTTCCTTAAAGACCAAACATCCTCAACCTTATGTTAGTTTCTTGCAGGGGTGTGTAGATGCTATGATGGCTTCCAAATGATCAAACTAAGGTTATTGTTCCATCCCAAGACTCCAACTAACCAACGCTTTCACAAAATGCTCTCCTAGGGTTTGGAAAGGCTACAAGCCTTGAGCCCCCAATTAGGCCTCTAAACAGAGGTAAAATGCTTTTCCCTACTAAACCCACCAAAGGACTTAGGTTCTTTGTTTAGTGTTTAATTTTCTCATGCCTATGCCTCAAAGATTCCTAGGTTTTTAGCCCTGTGTAGGTCGTACACTGTCCAAATACAAAAGTGGTCAAGAACCCTAGGGTTTTAAGCTACTCAAAATTGTTTTAGGACTGTCAAAAATTTCTCCTATCAAATGAGTTGCTAGAACCCCCCCTGACCACCATGCATTGCTAAGACCTCCAACAAAATTCTGCAAAAATAATTTCTTCAAGATCTCACGTCCCCTGCAAGTTATAAGTCTTTTTCTCCAAGTCTGCCCCAACTGGACCTGCACTGGCTCGCCTAGGGAAAAGCTTTACAAGCATCTCCTACACTGCCACAAACTCTACTAACTACCATATTTACAAGGAGGGAGCCTAGACACTATTCCCAAGAGGCCGTACAATTTGTACAGTGGGAAGGTGCTCTAGGACTCCATTATTTCAAAATTGCCTGTTACAGGGCAGAAAATACAGGAAACATAAATATTTACAAATACAAGATGAATATGATTTACAAAACCAAAAAGATAGCACACAAAGCTTTCTCAATGTCAATACTATGTTCTACAAGCAAGATGACAGTGAGTTTACTCCATTAAAGCTCAAAAAGAATGCAAAATACAGAAAAAACTGTCTCCAAACGTTGTTTCCTTCAACTTGCAAAAATGTCACACTAACAAAAATGCCTCCAACCCTAGCTCATGGTCGAAGCATGCCTTAAATAGGCCATCAAAACAACTTAGATGCTTGGGTCGAGCTCCTAGGTGACCTAATGGTGAGTGTTATAAAACCCACTGTGTTTTCTAACCCCTTGTCAACTTTTGACAACTTAGCAAATTTATATTGCAAAACTATTTAACACTTGTCACCTTCTTTCCCACAATTCAAAAACATTCCCAAACACCCAACACAATGGTCAACATGACCTTATGAAAACAAAAAGCCAAAATTGAGCCTCTAGGTTTCTTCTTTACCTAGGAAACTGCCTGTTGCTTCTTAGGTGCTCCTGCACCATTCTCCCCCTCTCAACACAAACAACTAAGGAATTTTATGAGAGATCAGAGACATATCAATGCCTTGCTTCTTAAATTCTACTTCTTCTACCTAGGTAGCTTCTGATTCATGCTTATCCTTCCATTTGACAAGATGCTCCATGTACACCTTGTGCCTTGTAGTCTTCTTCACTCTTGACTCCAAGATTTTCTCTGCTTGTAGCTTGTCTGGAGTTGGTATGGACATGTTGCTGACATCCTTGAATATCTCCTTACTATCCTGATTCAAATCCTTAACTGTCCCCTTATACTTGATCAAATCAGCAACATTGAATACTGGTGAGATGCCTAGATCTGCTGGTAATTCCACCTTGTATGCATTCTACCCATACTTGTCAAATATCTTGTAGGGACCTACTCTCTTCATCTGCAACTTGGTTGAAATTCCCTTTTGAAAACTTGATTTGTTGAGGTGGACCATAACATAGTCCCCAACTGCAAATTGTACATCCTTCCTTGACAAATCAACTTTCTCCTTCAACTTTTGGGTTGTTGATGTGATTGTTTTCTTGACCTGCTCTTGAATCTCTTTCATGGTCTGAGTGAAGTCTTCTGCATGCCCACTCCTGTTCTCCATAGATCCAAGGTCTCTGAGTTCACAAATGCCTCTTGGGTGCATTCCATACACAACTTCAAAAAGACTTTTCCCTGTAGTTTTGTTGGCACTATCATTATAGGCATATTCAGCTTGGGAAATAACCATATCCCATGTCTGTCAATACTCCTTGGTTAGACACCTTAAAAAATTACCCAACACTCTGTTAACCACCTTTGTTTGACCATCGGTCTGAGGATGGTAAGCTGATCCAAATGACAGATTTGTTCCCAATCTGCTCCATAGAGTCTTCCAAAAATGACTCATGAACTTCACATCTCTGTCAAAAACTATGCTTAAAGGTAAGCCATGGATCCTCACAACCTCCTTGAAGAAAAGGTGAGCTATGTAGCTTGCATCATGAGTAGTTTTGCAAGGAATAAAATGAATCATCTTGCTAAATTTGTCTACCACAACATAAACACTGTCAAAACCAGTCTTGGTCTTAGGAAGACCTACCACACAATCCATGCTCACACACTCCCATGGTCTATTAGGAATGGGCAGGGGTTGATATAAACCAGCATTGCTAGCTCCTCTCTTAGCTTTCATGCACACAACACACTGTTCCACATACCTTCTAACATCTCTTGCCAACTCTGGCCAGTAATAGAATCTTTGTACCAGCTCTAAGGTCTTATTGATGCCAAAATGCCCACTAAGACTGCCATTATGATTTTTTTGAATCATATTTTCCCTCATTGACCCTCTTGGAACACAACTAATTGCCCTTAAACAACAACCCACTTTGCAATGTATACTCAGAATACTGGCTATGAAAATGATTCTCAAAATCAGAACATACCTTGTAAGCTTCTGAGAAGTCTTCATCTTCTCCATAGAGGTCTTTGAAACTCTCTAATCCAATGCTCTTTAGCTATATCTCCTGTACTGTCAACAACCTTCTGCTTAATGCATCTGCAACCTTATTCATTTTCCCTTTCTTGTGCTTGATGGTAAAAGTAAAGGCTTGGATGTATTCCATCCATTTCGAATGCCTATTACTTAACTTCTCTTGGGTGTTGATATAACTAAGTGCCTGGTTATCAGTAAAGACCACAAACTCTTTGGGTAACAAATAATGCCTCCACTTCCTAAGGGACTGCACTAAAGCATATAACTCTAAATCATAGGTAGAGTACTTTTGCTTGGCTTCATTGAGCTTTTCAATAAAGAAGGCCACAGGCCTACCTTCTTGACTAAGTACTCCTCCTACTGCTACTCCACTTGCATCACACTCAACTGTGAACAACTTGTCAAAACTAGGCAATAATAGAATAGGTTGAGTTGCCACTTCTTGTTTCAGTTTCTCAAACCCTTTCTCAGCCTCTAGAGTCCACTTAAACTTTGTTTTCAGACAAAATTTGATAGTATCTAGGACTGGTGCACATATACCACTAAAATTCCTTATAAATTTCCTATAGTATTGAGCCAAACCATGAAAACTCCTTACCTTTGTTGTTGTGGTTGGTGTAGGCCAGTTTAGGATGGCTTCCACCTTGCTTGGATCCATCTTTAATGAGCCTTTGGATACTACAAACCCCAAGTAAACAAGCTCTTGCTTGAAGAACTCACATTTCTCTAGGTTGATTGCCAACTTCTCCTCTTGCAACCTTTTAAGAACCATCTCCACATGCTTGAGGTGTTCTTTTGTTGCCTTACTGAAAATCAGTATGTCATCAAGATATACTACCACAAATATCCCTATGAAATCCTTAAGCACTTCATTCATTAGTCTCATGAACGTGCTAGGGGCATTTGAGAGGCCAAATGGCATCACTTTCCACTCATATAACCCATCATTTGTCTTAAAAGCTGTCTTCCACTCATCACCATCCTTAATTCTGATCTGATGGTATCCACTCTTAAGGTCCAACTTAGTGAAGTACTGTGCTCCTCCAAGGCAATCCATCAAGTCTTCTATTCTAGGAATTGGAAACCTATACCTAATTGTGATTCTATTTATTGCTCTAGAATCAGTACAAAGTCTCCACTTACCTCCCTTCTTGGATGCTAAAACCACTGGCACTGCACATGGGCTGATGCTCTTTTGAATCAATCCTTGATCCAACAATTCTTGCACTTGCCTAGCTACCTCTAGGTTTTGCTCAGGTGTAAGTTTGTAGGCTGCTTTGTTAGGTAATGAGGCTCCAGGTATGAAGTCAATTTGATGACTTATTGCTCTCTTTGGTGGTAGAGTTGCAGGTGTACCATCACTAACTATGCTCTTGTACTTATCAAGCAACCTTTGGACTGCTTCTGGTAAGAATGTCTTTTCAGCTTTGTCTTCCTCTTTAGGCTGCAACACAACCACATACCCTTCATTCCCTTGGTGTAGGTCCTTGAGGAACTCCTTACCACTGCTCAACATGATGTTAGGTGTCTTGGACTGTCCTTCATCTTCTTTTGATAGTGACTGCAGTTTGAAGGTTCTTCCATCCTTTTTGAATGAGATGGTGTTCTCTTTCCCATCATAAATGGCACTTCTGTCATATTTCCATGGTTTGCCTAGTAGTAGATGGCATGCATCCATGGGTAATACATCACAAATTAGCTTGTCCTTGTACCCTCCAATGGAAAACTCCACCGTTACCTGCTCATTAACCAAAACACTTTGCCCTTTGTTCAGCCATGTGACTTTGTAAGGGTTATTGTGAGGTACCTTCTCCAATTTCAGTTTAGTTACTGCCTCCTCTAAGATTATACTATCTGTTGAACCTGAATCTACAATGACTTTGCATACTTTTCCAAGTATCTTGCACCTTACTCTAAAAAGAGCTCTTCTTTATTTTGGTTCCTCTTTAACCGATTGTCTGATCGAAACCCTGTTGAACATTAGATTCTCTCCTACCTCAGATTCAATGTGACTGATCTCAGATGCTTTAGGACTCATGGTGTCCTCTTGTGCATAGGCCACTCTCTTTTCATTGCTTGATGAGGAAGCTTTCTCCGGGCATCTATAAGCAGGGTGACCTAGTTGGCTACAATGATAACACTTCATGTTTGCAAAATAAGAACTGCTCCTGCTTGCTCCTCTTCCTCTGTTTGAACCTCCTTGAGGTCCTCTTCCTCTATTGTATCCTCCTCTTGAAGATGTTTCACCTCCATGCTCAGTGAGTTTTGATTCTCCTTGATTTCTTTGGTCACTGCCTCTTCCTTGGTAACCACCACGTTGTCCTCTTTGATCTCTTTGATCTCTGCCTTTGCCTCTGCCCTTAGAAGCCTGATCTTGCTTCCTCTTGTTCCTTTCCTCAATCTTTATGGCCAACTGATAGCATTGGTGGACTGTCTTGGGACTCAATAGAGCCATCTCCTCCTGAATGTTCCATTTCAAGCCATTAAGATACCTAGCCACTTTGAGACTCTCATCCTTTGTCACATTAGACCTCATACAAAGCTTTTGGAACTCCTTTGTGTAAGTGTTTACATCTTGGTCTTTCTGCCTTAGACTTTGCCTCTTCTTGTGCAACTGAATCTCATAGTCATCTGCCATATAGGATTCCTTTACCTTAGCAACCATTCCCTTCCAAGTTGATATGGGTTGTTTGCCTTCTTTTTCCCTCTCTATCTGAATAAACTTCCACCATGTCAAGGTTGATCCTTTCAATCTTGACTTAGCAACCTTCACCTTCTGAGCTTCAGTAACTCCATCACACTCAAAATGATTCTCCATGCCTTCTATCCAATCCATGACTAGGTCTACTTCCATTTTTCCACTAAAAAGTGGTATGCCTTCAAGTGCTTTCCCACTCAAGGCTTTCAATGCCTTCAAGAAAGGCTCCTCCTTCAAAACAGGGTCAGGTTCAAGGGTCTTATCTTCCTCTGCAACCTCTTCTTCTTTTGGAATTATTCCCTCAAACTGTGTACTCCTCACTGCTTCCTCAAGCTGGGCTATCATTTCCCTCAATTGCCTATTATCTTCCTCCTGCTCTTCAACCATCTTGGCCAATTGTGCATTTGTCACCATGACGGTAGTATCACTTGACTCAACCTCTTATATATATTACTCTTTCCCAAATATTTTGCTTGCTATGATACCAATCTGATAGGAACTAGTGATTGGTTCCTCCAACCCAACTCCCTATCACAGCGAATATTCACAGATTTGGTGGTGTATGGAGCAGGATGGTGCAAACCAATTACGAACTGGAAAATAAATGCCCTTCTGAATAAACAAACGCCGACCAAACTCTGTGAAATACAATATGATGCTAGCAAATATGCAAGACAAGGGTACAAAATATTCTGCCCAACAATTTAGTAATTTTTGCCCGAGATACAAAAATTTGCCCCAAATTTTGATGATAAATATGCAGAAAATATTTTTCTAAATATTTTTTGCGAAAATAGAAAAATCATACCGCTCCAAAGGTTGTTTGAGCAAAAAAAAAAATTCCTCAAAAACAACTTTACCCAAAATGGACGAATTTATAGTCAAAATTCGTCTACAAAGCCTTCTAATCTCAACCGTGAGGTTATTGAAACCCCAATCTGCATTCAACAAGAAACTTCAAGCCAAAAATATCACCCTCAGATCTGGGAAGGAATCTACAACACCTGGAGTGCTCTGATACCATGTAGGAGTAAATGGTGACTCCCTAACACCCCCAAGATTAGTTGCAACCAAAACCACTTCCACAAGAGAGAGAATGGCAAGAAAGCTTGCTTCACAATGCAAGATTGATTAATGGTTGAATTGCTATTGCTTGCTATGCAAATGTACATGAGATGCCTTGCTTATAAAGGCAAGGTTGAAATGTAGTAATGAACATGATATTGACAAATGTCATAATCTTATGACATGAGATAACCAACAACCTAATCACCTAGGAAATGATGCATCCTAGCTAGATAAGATAAATTCTAGAAAATCCAACTAAGACTTTCTAGAAAGAATCTTTTATCCTAAGTAAACTTAACCATGTGAATATGTCCCCTAATTACCTAGTGAATGAATAAGGTAGGTACAAGACAATTATTCACACCAACAATTAATTACCTATTTTTTATTAGTTTTCACTTATTAATCCAAAACCCCCACACTGTGATTTCCTACGCACCACTTTGGTTCAAGTTCACATTGGGAGTCATTCCCATAACTCTCTCTAATACCTACACCCTAAGCTTGTCACATCCTCCAACAAATGTGGCATGAAAAATAATGCACAAAATTCATTTTTTTTGGTATAAATCAAACATGATCTCATAATGTTCTAAATCAATAACAATTGAGGCTTCTTTTCCCGCATTAAAATTCATCATAAAACATGCACAATTTCATTTTTTCTAATTTTATTTTACATTGGAAAACCATAAAATTCCCAAAACTCCATTGAAGAAAAGCTTGAAATATTAAAATTAAAAATTATAATTTCTAAACATATCCTTTTGCTCCAAATATACCCAACAACACATGTTTAAGGTAAAATTCACATTTCCATGATTTTAGAAAAAAAAATTGCCATGACCACACTTCTATTTGGGTTTTTCTCAAATTTTACAAAAATAAATAAATCCCACTCTAAATTGAAAATTTAGAATGCATTAGGGAGATTTTATGTTCCCCTAATGATACACATTGCATCAAATAGCAAAAAGAATGGACAAGGAGGGAGAAATCAACACTTACCTCTTTTTCGTTTGCAAAATCAAATCACACACCATTCGGAAAACATGAGGAGAGATGAAGAATCCACTGAAACACGCAATCCCCTACCCATTCCTATCTTGTTGCTTTGAATCCCATCCAATTCCATTCGCCAATGCATTACCAATCCCATTTTCAAAATTTTACAAGATGGTTTGAAAGCCCAATTTTCCCCAAAACAAAGAATGAATGAAAATGTTAAATCCCTTTTTCCTTTTAACCCATTTCTATATTCAAATTACAAAAACAATATAATTTTATCTTCCATTTATTTAAATTACATTTCCCTCAATTTTCCACAAAATTCAAATAGCCATTTCAATTCATTCCTAATAATTCACACAAGCATATATTCTTCTAAATTTACAAAATTCAAAACTCAATCAGAATAATTAAATCAAACATAACCTACAATTCCCAACCCACTGAATTTTCACAATATAATTAAACAATAGCTTGTTTCTGTTAGTTTTTATGATCAGATTTAATGCATAGAAATTTAATTCAAAATCAGACACAATAACACAACATATACCCTAGGAAAACCCTCCACTTGAGGGAGAAAAACCCTGCAACAAATATCTCTTATATATATAAGTAATGGCAACAAATCTCTTTACAATGAGGCCACACACAAGGCCAATAGTTAGCACCAGCAATGGCTGTAATAACAAAGAACAGTCTGCACTTCCTTGAATACAAATCTGCTCTTCAATGGATTCACAATCTGCCCTAGAAGAAATTCGCACTTGATAGGAGCTACTCTTGATAGAATTCGTACTTGAGAAGGAGATTGAACTTGCTTGATACCTGAATGAAGGAAAGTGACTTTTAATAGATACAATGCTAGATGGGTTGCACCTTTACAAATGACTAGGTCAGCCATCAAGGAATAAATACAAATAATAATAATTAAATTACAATGAAGGTCGGCCAAGGAAGAATGATACAAGGAAGGTCAACCAAAGGAAAGTTTCCATTAACACATATAAATAAATTATATCTTCATTCGAGGCTGGAAGAATTGAGCTCGAAGCTGCTAAACATCAACACTCCCTCTCAGCTAGGGAGAAATACTTCCAGCTACAAAAAAACATATCACCTCATTGTGATGTCTATCACAATGGCTACAACCAATGTGGAAAGGAAGAATATCACCTCATCATGATATCAGATATCACCTCAACATGATATCAACCATAATGGCCACAACCATGTATGGTATGTACAAGTGTTCATCACTTGTGTGATGTTGTCACCTCAACATGACTTTCACCATGGCTCTCCCAGACGGTGAAACACAAGTACAAAGAAAAATCATCACAAACTCTCTTGCATGATGCTGCATGGAGTCACACACATGACATCTACCATGGCTCTCCTCGAGGGTGGAATCAAGGGATTTCACCTCGAACTTCTCTTACAAAGAACTCATTAATCAAGGGATTTCACCTCGAACTTCTCTCATAGAGAACTCATTAATTAAGGGATTTCACCTCGAACTTCTCTCACAAAGAAGAACTATTAATCAAGGTATTTCACCTCGAACTTCTCTCATAGAGAAGAACTTATTAATCAAGGTATTTCACCTCGAACTTCTCTCACAGAGAAGAACTCATTAATGAGGATCACTAATACTAAGACCCTTTCTCAGTTAAGGTTGTATTCTCCACCATACCAAGCTTATCTCGAAAGTATACAAACTTTATCCTGGAAGTAGGCTTGGTGAGAATGTCTGTTGTCTACTCATCAGTGTTGATATACCTCAATTGTATAGCTTTCCTCAATACCATATCTATGATATAGTGGTATTTGATCTCAACATGCTTGGCTCTGTCATGAAATACAGGATTGACAGAAGGCTCCATTGATTGTCCAAACAATCCTATAAGGAGCTTATGAAGCCGCACTGCTTTCTGAGCTGCCATACAAGCTACAATATGCTTTGCCTATGTTGTACTCAATGCTATAGATGATTGCTTCCTACTACACCAGGAAATCATAGTAGATCCTAAACTGAAGCAACATCCAGAGGTGCTTTTCCGATCAGTGACACTCCCTGTCCAATCAAAATTAGTAAAACCATGCAACTCCAAGTCCACATTTGAAAAATATCTCAACCCATATCCAACTAGGCCACGCAAGTATCTTAGGATATGTTTTGCTGCAACAAGATGTATCTGTCTCGGTTCACACATGAACTAACTAAGTGCACTCATAGCATAACAGATATTTGGTCTAGTGTTAACTAGATACATCAAGGACCCAATCAACTATTTGTACATCGTAGGATCCACCAAGTCTAAACTAGTTGCAGCCTCTTTCAACTTCTACAAGTTGGTCTCCATAGGTGTAGACATGGATTTGCAATCCATCATACCAAAACTCTTTAGAATGTCAATAGTGTACTTCCCTTGACTTAGAATGAACTCAATAAGCCTTTGTCATTCTTTCTAAACCAAGGAAGTAATGTAACTAAGATCCTTCATTTCAAATTCGGAAGCTAACTCCTCCTTGCATTGATAATCAGATGATCTTCTTCAGTAAGAATTAAATCAACATAAAGAACCAAGATCAACTAGATTACCATCTTCTTCAGATTCAGTAGGCTCCCTCTGAATCTTCAAGCACTTGCATCAACCTTCTGACCTCTTCGTCCAAGATTGCCTGCAACACTTGACTTAGATAAATGTTTTCCAGCGCACACCTTTGGTACTGTAGAGAATTCAGGATTGTCCTCCTCGACCTCATCCCAGATCACACTAATCTGAATAGGTTTGCGGAGCTCCCAATGCCAAATCTAGATGGCTGTCTTTGTGCAATTCTAATCTCAACAGCTGAAGAGGTCTTTCAAGGATTTAACACTTGGTTTTGCAACACTGCAACCATCATTTCTTCTCAATGAGTCACATAACTCCCTCTTGATCCCTGCTTCAGAGATTGCAAAGAAGTCTTATAGAAGTGAACTCCCTCTAGTCACCAACTTAGTCCTATGGCTGCAAGTTGTGACTTCACGCTTGATCATTTCTTTGGTCGGCATGACTTCCTCACAAGATGCCCCAAGCTTTTCATCACTAAGCAATCTCTCATCACCTTCTTGCCCCTAGATCTATCCTAAAAGTATTTTTGGAGAGAGATTACTAACAGTTTATAATTATCCAAAGAAATATCAAGGCTAGGATCATACAAAGTTTACTATTTCAAGTTATAGCATGAATACATAAGAATTTATGAACAATATTAAAACATGAATAAATAAATCAACATAAAAGAGAAATATATCAAAAGATCAGCATGAAGGGATAAGGAAACTTATCTTTATTGAATTTTGATATAACTCTTGCTTCCATCTTTTGCTCCTCTCGAGAGTGCTAAGCTCAGCACAACAAAAGACAATTTGAACAACTACAGATTTCTTGAATGCATTATGCAATTAGCATGTAGAACCAACTCTCTTCAAGAGTTCAAGGCTCTATCCCAGTTCATGCATTAGAGAATGATATCGATGTGACCAACTAATCACCATCAAAATTTCAATTCTCCTTTTATTTCAGAAATCTTCACAACCAACATGAAATAACTTGCAATAAATGAAATCTTCAAAGGATCTTATGTTAGGAACACAATCCAAGAGAAACCACTATCTCTCTTTACTAATTACAAGATCCAACTAAATGAAGTAACTAAAATTTAGCCTAGAAAGGTGATTTCAAACAAAACAAAGAATACTTATCTCTTTAATATTCTAATTGATTCAATTACTAAACACAGTATGTTGCTCTTGCGCTCAGATCAATCCACAACCTTCACGACTTGAACACAGGCACATCAAAAAATGTTTGAAGCTTTTCTCTTAGAGCTTTTGCACAACATAAGTGACGAACAATTAAATCCGGCCCAACTCGTTTCAGTTCTCCAAGACTCTAGCAACAAAAAATTCAATCATAATCTTTGATAATATTATCACTTGTTTCATATAACCACGAATAACATTCTTCCTGAGAAAATCAATCTTGTTGCACAACTTCACAAAGGATTGCAGGCTAAGATTGAAGCCTCCAAAGATAGCTACGTAGAAGTAACAGTAGCTTGTTGTTTTCCGAAAGAAGTAATATTGCACTACCAATAGATTTGGATCTTCTTTATCTAGGAAGTATTAATTAATCCAATAGATCTACTGCCACCTAAAATCACTAGATTAGGAACTCAGCACATAAGAATATTGCCAGACTTAATCATAGTCCAACCACTTGACAATAATTAGAAGAATCGAAACTTGGAGATACATGGTGATAGTGATATGCAAATCTAGGAAAAATTTGCATACACATCAGTAATAAGGACTAACAGATGCAATATTCATAGGCTAGACCCTTCGCCTTTGCTCAAGGAACTTGAGCTGAGTTTGTAACTCAGAAAGTTCTGATAGCATGATGTCTTTATAGTCCCGTATTATTTCATCATTCAATCCTTCTGCTTATAAGTGACATCTGAGCTTCTCAGTTGAAACAACAATGTCC
The DNA here is from genome assembly GCA_007258455.2 of Sequoia sempervirens. NCBI lineage: Eukaryota > Viridiplantae > Streptophyta > Pinopsida > Cupressales > Cupressaceae > Sequoia > Sequoia sempervirens. The sequence goes on along the minus strand of VDFB02000008.1, from coordinate 211,032,920 downwards.
CCCACAGGCATAAGAAAATTGCTGCTAATTGACCTGGAAGGAAAAAGATCTTTGGTAGCCACTAAAGAGTCAATCCATGTTGAATGATCCTCTCTAGAATCAGTTTTCAAATGGAGTGTCTTAGTGTTAGTGAAAAGGGAGAACCTTTTGTCATCCGATCTACTCTCTCGGACAGAGAATACCTTCAAGTGTATTGCTCCAACCATCTTTCACTCATTTTTCTAAACATCGTGAGCAAATGAGCTTTTAGGATTTCTCATAAGCTTTAAAGATTCCTCACCAATAACCTTTCAACCTTTCTCTATCATGTTGTTGATCAAGGATGAGAAGGAGAATAAAGAGTATTGTTGTAAGATTAAATTTGATCAAGATCTTCTCCTAACCTGGCTCTGATACCATGTTAGTTTTTATGATTAGATTTAATGCACAGAAATTTAATTCAAAATTAGACACAATAACACAGCATATACCCTAGGAAAAGCCTCCACTTGAGGGAGAAAAACCCAGTAACAAATATATCTCTTATATATATAAGTAATGTCAACAAGTCTCTTTACAATGAGGCCACACACAAGGCCAATATTCAGCACCATCAATGGCTGTAATGACAAAGAATAGGCTGCACTTCCTTGAACACAAATCTGCTCTTCAATGGATTCACAATCTACCCTAGAAGAAATTCACACTTGATAGAAGGAGCTACTCTTGATAGAATTCGCACTTGAGAAGGAGGAGATTGAACTTGCTTGATCCCTGAATGAAGGAAAGTGACCTTCTATAGATACAATGCTAGATAGGTCGCACCTTTACAAATGACTAGGTCGGCCATCAAGGAATAAATACAAATAATACTAATTAAATTACAATGAAGGTCGGCCAAAGGAAAGTTGCCATAACACATATAAATAAATTATATCTTCATTCGAGGCTAGAAGAATTGAGCCCGAAGTTGCTAAAGATCAACAATTTCACTTCCACTCATTGTATTTTCCCTTTTTCCTAAAGCACATATTATTTTAATAATAAATATAAATATCATTTAAATTCCTAATATTTCATTTATGGGAAAATACGAAATTTGAACTATTAATTAAATCAAGCATTTACTAGTTATTCACAACATAGACAAAATCCAAAAATCGCCTTCAATTTGGATCTGAGTTCACGTAGGGTCAAACATGACACATACCATACTCAATTCGAGTACAATTGAGGAATGGATAGGGAAGCCCAATGTGACACCTCTAAATTAACCACCATTGTGGAATAACTCAAACCTGTGTAGCCAAGTGGAGAAATAACCTTATACCTGTAACCATTCAACGCACATCAAGGGTACTTGCTCAATATATATAGCCAAAGCACAACATAATCATCCCAACAGGGTCCAATAGCACAAGCATAAAATAACATTTATACATCTGTCACATAAATCATTTCTTCTAAACATCAATAATCAAATAATCAAGTTACATTTAAGTGCAACATATATAACATACATCACTAAACTAAAGCAAACAGATATATCCAAACATATAAATATATAAAATGCCAACAAGTGACATCTCGAGGAACCTCATCATGAACATGCGATGGTTCATACACATCATTCAAATCCATAAAATAATCACCACAAAAAACACAAGGAAACAGTAAAGCTAAAATACTGAACTCACACTAACAAGATGCAAACGGAAGGGGCACTACACTCCTAAATTGTCCCTTGTTGTTGGACTAGTCCCTAGATTCATGCAAGATCCACATGGGAGTCATTAGGGAGCAACAAATAAGATATTTTGGTACATTTGAGTTATAGTTCAGTATGACATTGAGTACACTTACGGGGATTACATTGTTAGTCATAGTTAATGGATTATACAAACTTGCATTGGGCAAGCAATGTTGGTGATCACAAATCCACTACTAGTCATGCCTACCATCTTTGCTATAGTCCAATCACTTAATCCAACAAGAAGCAAATGCTATTGAACTATCTTCCACTAAGGTAAAGCATTGTGGAGCAATCAATGTAGATCAAGAGGCCCTATTGATACATCAGATTTTAAGCAAGTTAGGCAAGCCATTGGAGAAGCCCACTATTGTTTGATATGACAACTCAATTGCCATCCACATCGCTCACAACTCAATGGAATACTAGCAAACCAAGCATCTAGAGATTCATATGCACTTTGTCAAGCAATTATTTGAAGATTGTGTAATTAACCAAAATATCACCATACAAAAGATCAAGTTGCCAATGTCACGACAAAGTCACTAGCAATAACAAGAATGTTCAACTAAGCTTTTCATAGGCAAACAAAGTTGTCACAAAGAGGGATAGTCTTCAATTCCTCCCCACTTCCCTAATACCCCAAGTTAATATAAAGAGTGGATGTTAATGTATAGCACTCTGTAAATTAAGACTTGGTATTCAATATTGTCCCTAAACTGGCATTTTTTTATATTTATGCAAATAAATATTTTAAATATAGGTTTCATTGAATATTCCATAATTAAACTATAGTCAGTCCTAATTGAGTTCAAATTCAACCTTTATCTTATTTACACATCTTATCCAGGTAATCTAGTTCACTAATTTTATCTAGCTGAACCTTTATAAATTGGGAGATAACTGATTGATACTCCCAATTCTACCTATATATCATTGTGTTTATATAGAGGATGGATTTGATCTTTTTTTAACAGTGTGAAGGTATCAAATAAATTTATTTGCTATTTTATCAAATATCTTTTTATTTATCTTGTGTGAATCTGTGGGTGGAAAGTTATTTTAACATAGGGGTGATCACAGGTGAATTGATGGTTGTATGTCAATTTTCACATGAACCTGGTGAGTTGGTGACCTTTTTAAAAAAATAAATTTGACTTCAGCTCCAGTCAAACATACTACCGAATAGATTTTTAACCTTTCAATTTTTATTGCAACAGAAAGCCTAAATTAATAGTTATGGATCCAGTAAGTTAGTAACAGCAGTGACAAACTCGCTAAGTTTAGAAAATGGAAATCCACATTGCAATGCTACACTAGAATTGAAATATTTACAGATACAATTGTCATAAATACAAGGTAATATCTCAAAATGTACTACATACTCTGCTTATATAATTTTAAAGTTCTACATTTTGTTGGTTGGGCTGTAACATTGTGGTCTGGCAGTAAATTGGGAAGAGATTACCAGTGACATCACAGGTTAAATTCTCAGGGCCACTTGCAAGCTAGGTATTCCCTTAGTGATGCCATCTCAGGGGTTGGGCCCCCCAAGACCAAGAAAAAAAAGGTTAACAAACAAAACAAAGGTCTGTATATTGGCTAAAGTCATTGAACTCCTTAGTTTTAGTTTCCTACAGGATTGCAGAGGTGTGATCTGACAAAAACAAGAACAGTTACCAAATTTGGAATAATTAATTGGTTTTTATTTTGTCCCATCTGAAACAATTGACTGAAAATTCAAACAGAGATTATTTACAATGACATGGTTAAATGCAAGCAATAGAACAGTACCAAACTTGAGAAATGAGTTTTCTGTAAGATGGGAGAATAAAGTTATCAATATTGCTAAGCCTATGTGAGCATCTTGAAGGAAACGAGCTCAAATACACAAATCCTTGTTCCTTTGGATGCATCAGGAAGGACAAGAATTTGAAACTCAAATGGACTATTTTCATCTTTTTGTAGAAGAGTTCGAATTAAAATTAAAAATATCTTTACAAAATCCATCACATTAGCACTTTGATATTCCTCCATCTGTTGATTTACTCCTTTTGATGCCTGTTTATCTTCTGGGTAGAGATCTCCAGTAGAAATGTCTTTATCATCTCTTTTGAAATATGCCACATTTCTAGTATAGTGATGAGAATCTTCCCTGTCTTGGAATGTATTGATATCACTAGTTGTCACTTCAGTTTTCTTATCTATGTTCAGAGAACTAGAGGCTTCAAGGCATTCAAAGATAGAGCCAGCAGGAATATTTGCAAAAAGTTGTTTTGCTGCTAGATTCTTCACAAGAACTGGAATATTTGCTGATTTATCCCACACATGGACCTGTTGCATTGATATTATAGTCATCCATGAGAAACTGAAAATGTAATTGCTTAAATATTTTGAACACAAATTGAAAAACTTAGAAGGTGAGAGCCTCCTATGCACTCACCAGAAAAGGCCTGTAAATCCAGCCAATACAATGAATCTGGTTAACCTTGTTGCCACAGTATGGTGGCAATGTTGCTTGATTTTTATTACAAGAGCTGGCACAAAAGTAAGAAATTGCACCAAAGTTAATGCCTGCTGATGGTACGTGGAAAAGGGGAGTTTCAAGGCAGCCCTGATTATAATAAATGTTCAAACTTTAATGCAAAAAAGGGAGGTTCAAGCCAGCACTGATTGTACTAAACATCCGAACTTCAATCCCAAAGTAGTTCAAAATTGGGGAAACGCCAAAATCTTGGAAGTTCAAAAAAATGTTAAAAAATATAATGTATGGTAGTTGTACCTTTCAAAGAAATCCAAAACCATAATGAGTACAAGCGGATTAGTTATCAACAAGCTGTTTTCAAACAAAGCAATTTCACCAATCACAAATGGACAAAAAGGCTAAAATGAAAGAAATATTTTGAGCTGCCGTTTTTGCACAACTGAAATTTTAAGTCATGATCTTGACAATATTCTCTCGAAGTCATCTAAATTAGAGCTTTTGGTTATTGCTGTTAAGAATATTATTTTTAATCCTAATTCTATTATTTTGTTCACCGCCTATATACTATTGGATGGTTAGCTACTCGGGAAATTTTGGGAGTTAGCATACTGTTCTACATTGAAAGGATGAAGGACCAGTGTGAATGTCTGAACAGTGGTATCAGAGCAAGGTGTGTGAGAGAGAAAGGGAGATTGTAGTCATGAGCAATTTAAGGAAAAATAAGTCGTGTTTAATGGAGATTCATTTGCTGAAAATTTAACGGTGAGAAAAGAAGTTATATAAGACCCCAAAAAGAAGTCTAGTTTGTCATCCATTTTATTTAGTATTCTGTTTCATGTATCCAAGGTTATAGCCCTCTGATTTAACTATTAACTGAATTTTTGAAATCTGAATTTGAATGTGGCTTCTCAGTAAACCCTATGAATATGTTGCTAGAAAGAAAAATTCTTATGGTTATTTTGCAACTGCTAAAAGTTCGCTCTCTGTGAACATAGAAGTAGATTTTGGTATGAGGGGGCATTGATTTCATTTGGTTATCTTTGCCCAACAATGATTTTTCATGTCTTCCCACCATATTAAGATGTGAAGATCCATGTGAAGGGAACTAAATGCTATTGCTGCAAATATTTTTAATTGTTGTTGGGTGTGAAAATATACTGAGAACTATTTTGGTGTTGAACAAAGAGCAATATTTGTCTGCTTTATATTTTATTGCTGAAAAATGACATTGAGCTTGTTAGCTGATGCTGGGCGCTGAAAAAAGTGTTGAACTTGTTGCTGGGCGTTGGAAACTACAAATTTTTTATTTATTTTTTCCTTATATGAGAAAGCAGTAAAAGGTGTCAAAATAAAACAAAGGCAGCTCGAAATTAATCAAACAGACAGGGCTCTATTTGGAGTGAGAAGCTGCTGCCAGATAAAGTTTTTCTTTTTCATTCTAAATAAACCTTGGGCAATTTTGCATACAATTATATAACAGTCTCTCGGTCTCGATTTATATTCCAAAGAATATTATAGATGAGTTGGTTGTAATGTTAGGTTTGAACTTTGAAGTCATACTAAATAAAGATGTCCAAGTCTTGCTAAAATAATTATTTTATATTTAGGCCTTAAGTCACAAAAAGATAAGGTTGGATAGCTTGTTTTGCGAGTATTTGTCAAAAAGACTTGCATGGAGTAGTTGGTATAAACATGATTTTGTATGGCATTGGAGTTGTTAAGACTTAAGAGGTCATAGTTCAAGTCTTCAAAGTATTAAAATGTGGTTTTTATGAACTGGGCAACTCTACTTTCTACCCAAAACCAGAAAAATTGATACCTCCAGTTGCGTTGGGTGTCATCATTTGTATCTGGTAATGTTTTCTTGTAGACTTGACCTTTGTGGAAATTAGACTCTACTAGGGTTCCAATGAGTCCAAACAAGAAGGGGTATATGTCATCAACCTAGTATATTTTGTGTAAGAGACCTGGTGTCTCTAAACCCCAATCTATACTGAATAGTAAAGTTTTGCTGAGTCTGATGGTTTGTGGTTTTTCAATGAGTTTTGCTCATAAATGTTTTTGTTGGTTTTTAAATTAAAATGATGCCAGATAATGGAAAATCAACAAAATATGCTAATATCTAACCCCACTTGATACCGATGAGCTGCAAATGCAATCTTTTTATTAATTGAATTCTTACAATATAAAAAGGCACACATGCATACAAAAAGACAGCTGATTTATGAATTAAAAAAACCTGATTTTATTTGCAGCCAGGCATGAACAGCTGAAGATGGTCAATTTGCATAAGAAACAGAGAACAAATCAATATTAAACCCTTGCTTTATTATTCACAATGACACTGTAGCAAACCACTGTTCAAAATGGTACTGTAGCGAATCATTGTAGCGGGTACTGTAGCGTGGGTATTGTAGCGCGTACTGTAGCAGCAATTAAACATTTAAAATCTGATATAAAATGGCTGCCAGGAAAGAAGCTACAGGTCTGCAATTAATTATCCTTCGATAATCTTCAAACCCTTGTTGAAATCTTTTGAAACTTCACCAATTTTGCACAAGTATGGCTCCTGAATGAAGCCACTTTGATAGCACTCTTCAGCTGATCTCTCACAACCTCAGATTGCTGCACATCGAAGAGTTTTCGTTCTCCAATGGCTGGTAATCTACAGAAACCCTTGTTTCTCACAAACTCCAAAGCTTTCAAGTTTTTAGACAAAGTTGAATGATCAATAGGATGAATTCTTTTTGCCCTTTGAAAGCTTTTATAGCCTCCTTGAGAAAATCGACCCATTTTGGCTTTTAAAAATCATTTAAATATTATAATCTTCAATTTGCATTTAATGCCTTCTCATTACCTTGGTTTATGTGCTCATAATCAATTAATATCATTAAATACACTTTTAATGTGTCATTGGCCCCATTCGAATATAAAGTTAATTTATAACTTTATATTATAATCCCTTTTAATATAAAGTCATTTTATAACTTTATATTATAAACCTTTTTAAGTAAAATCATTAATGACACATTAAATATTAATATCTCCATAAATATGCATCTGTTAGCCTTGCCAACTCAAACCAAGGTCAATTTTTCCAAACTCTGAGTGATCAAACGCCCTGCCAAAGATAGTAACTCCTGATAGCTAACTTACTATAAATAGTAAGTACACACCACTGAGTCTAGAAACAACTGCAAAGGTCCAATCAATGGTTGATATTGCAAATATGCTCTATTCAGGTGCCCTACTATTATTGGAAATCCTGACTCTCCCAAAATAGTAACTTACTATAAATAGTAAGTGTGCCAATCTAAGTCAAATAAGTTGTGCAAAGGCCAAAACCTAAATCCAACTAAGGAGTAATGTCCCAAATCACCGGGTAACCGCCACAGAAGACCCCCTATCCATAATTGTTAGCCTACAAGGGTCAAATGATAGGCTAATCCTTACGAACTCTGATGCTCACGAAAATGGGGACATTACATTTTGATCCCCATAAATCGGACAATTTTGTAGAATTTGCATTGGAACAGTTTCCGAAGTGCCTAAAGCTAATGAGAAACTTGAAAACATCATATCTTTTGCATCCAGGGGCCAAAATTGGCATATAACTACTTGTTTTGCATGGAACAAAGAATCTAAGAGATTCTAAATGATCAGTTTTTAAATTTTTATACTTGTAAATGTGTTTTTATTTTGTATACTGCTTTGTAGCAATCAGGGTGAAATTGGAGTTATAAGGCACTTAGGTATGATCAAGGTCCAAGGCCAAAACCCAAAAATCTTGTATTTGCTTCCAAGCATTATCAGTTGAGCCCAACTCAAATTGTGTTAAGTGTTTTTATTTCATTGTTCTAACTTTTTGCAATTGCATCATGGGCTCTCCTTTGTACAAAGGTGCCATTTTATCTTTATTCTTTGCACATAAAAAATCAAAAGAAACAAATCATATAGCCAAATGTTGGAGACAATTTCAACCTACATTTATGCAGTTTTGTACTTTTTGCTATGATAGGAGATAGTTGGTTACAAAATTAAACCACTCAGACATATAATATCAATTCGATTTTACAACTACCATAGTTGAAAGGAGATGCATCTCCAACCCCCTAGGATGCATTTCCTATCTTCAATATGAGTATAGAGATGACCCAAGTTGTAGATCCCAACCATGGCTTCTACCATCTCCCAATTCAGAAACCTTGAATGTTGATGTCTCTGTCAAAAAATGGAATAAAAAATTTTAAAATGAAAAAACAAAGCCATAAAATGTGTCACGTTGACTGTCTAATTTGTTTGCAAACGTAGGAAAAACTTCCACAAAACCACGCAACAATTTTCACAACACTAGAAATAGATTTTGACAATTGTGGCTCACTATAAAACATTAATTTTGCTGCCTATGCTTGTTTTATTGGACCCATAGCTAACAACATTCATATGTTTGACAATAAATTATAAAGTGGACAAAATTATTGCATATATGAAAAATCCCTAATTTGGGAAGTGCACGGACCACTATTATACCTATAAATCTTTCAAACCTATTAGCAGTCGACTTGCAACATCAAACAATTGATCTTTTCAATTTTCCTCTTATTAAACTTGACATTTTAAGTTTCAATATTTAATATTTATTGTTTATAATTAAAATTATATATTTCACAATTTTAATTAATATTATATATATTGGCATCCCCAAGTACCTATCTTGTACCTTTTTCAAAAAATGACATACCAATATGATTACCTATCTCTTGTATCAATACCAATACCAATCTCTTATCAATTATGACAACTATTCAAACATTTATAATATACTCCTATTAATGTCAAGACAACTACTATTAACCTTGTTGATTTAAATCGTTGTTTGTTAAAGATTCTAAATTTGAGGTTGTTCCAAAGAAGTCCTAACTCATTGTGCATGTATACCCATTTATGCTCCTCTTGTGGTGTCTACACTCATTATGTGGGCCTAGGAGCCAATGAAACCCAAATAAGGCTTCCCAAAGAGTGCATCAACCACCACATTATTCTTTCCCTTTACATACTCAATGTCAAAATCATAGGCTCGTAGCTTACTTACCCATTTTTGTTGTCTATCATTCAAACCCTTCTAATTAGGGAAGAACTTCAAGCTGTTATGATCCATTTTCACCACAAACTTCCCACAAACCAAATATTGCCTAAATTTAGCTAGTGCATACATCATGACCAAAATCTCTTTATCATATATAGAGAAGCTCCTTTCTGACTCCTTGAGCTTCTTACTCTCAATTGCTATGGGATGCTTATTTCCAATTAAAACTGTTCCAATCCCCTCTCCTAAAGCACACCCTAAAACAAAAGGAAGTGAAAAATCTAGAACAGCCAAAATAGGGCATGAGCTCATTACCTCCTTGAGCTTGTCAAAAGCTCTTTGTGTTGAAGTTCTCTAAGAGAAGGCCCTCTTCTTCATCAAAACTATCAATGGGGCTGTAAACTGTGAAAACCTCTTGACAAACCTCCTATAGTAGCTGCAAAGTCCCACAAATCTCCTCAAATGTGAAAAAGTCTTGGGCCTAGGCCAATCCCTTATCGCGTTGATATCCTCATCCATGCTAACCGCTTGGGCACTAATCTTATGCCCCAAATACAATATCTCAGCCAAACCAAACAAACATTTGGATGTTTTGGCATAGGATGAATGCTGGTCTAATATGCCAAGCACCCCATTTATGTGCTTCAAGTGATCCTCCCATGTCTTACTATAGATCAAGATGTCATCAAACAAACGAACACAAATTTCCTCAATTGTAAAATCTATACCTAATTTTTGCATGATTGAAATGTGGCAGCAAGATTAGTCAACCCAAATGGCATGACCAAGAACTCATAATGGCCATAGTGACACTTGAAATTTGTTTTGAACGTATCCTCATCGTGAACCTTTATTTGATTATACCCTAACCATAAATCAATCTTGGAGAAGTACACCACAACATGAAGAACATCTAGATCCTAGGTATGGGGTAGTGATTCTTGACTGTCTTCTTATTGAGGGCTCTATAATCAATGCACATCCTCATAGTACCATATTTTTTCTCGACCAAAAACACGAACGAAGCAAATGGGCTAGAGCTAGGTCATATGTGTCCCATGTCCAACAAATCCTTAATCGCCTCTCATCTCCTTGTACCTCCTAGGATGAAAATAAGGTGTACTGATGATGGGTTTTTCTCTTTCCTCAAGCTCAATCACATGTTAAAAGCCCCTACTTGGTGGTAAACCTAGAGAAATTTCACTTAACACTTCGCTATGTTTATCAAGGATGGACTCAATGTCAACATGACAAAACCTCACATCCTTGGATGGGCCTATATCTATAATCAAACACTCTACTACTCAAACTACCTAGTCTCTACAAAGAGCCCTCTCCATCCTCTTAGCTGAAACAATAATGGGAGCCCCATCCGATAAGCCATGAAGGACTACCTCCTTGCCATTGGATTTAAATTTCAATTCCGAAGTCTAACAATTCTATGTACTCGCCAAATGAGTGCAACCATTACACTCCCAAAACCAAATTTGTCTCACCAATGCCAATCAAATAGAAATCATCTTGTATCGTACGGCCTCCTACAGTCAACTCCATTTGTTGAATCCTTGGGTTGTTTGGAATAGTCAACCTATCAGTCATTATGACATTAAATCACTCAAACTATTCTATCCTTAAATCCATCTTAGCCACCAATCTCTCATTAATGAAGTTGTGGATTTCCCCACTATCAATCAAAACTATCACCCTACATCCTTGTAAGATTCCTCTAACTCGAAGAGAGTGATATCTAGGTGATCTTGAAAGTAATACAAGTGTGCCCCCTTAAGCATCTCCTCTTAACTTCTCATGCTCAATCTCATCCAAAACAATCTCGGGCTCAAACTCCTCAACCTTTGAATCCTCATCAAATACTACCTCAATGTAGTGTACCTGTCCCTTTCCCAAGCATCTATGTCTTGGTTCCCATGGTTCACTACATGTGAAACACAATTTCTTCCTCCAAAGCTCATTCTTAAATCTTCCATCTTTGTTGGTTTAGGAGGTAGTGCCTTGGGCTATGGAAAATCCCTATGGAAAGGCCTTCTATGTTGTCCTAATGGTGCATTCGTGGAATAGGACTTGTTCTTGGTTGTGGGATCCTCCAAACTCAAGGCCCTCCAAATAGCATCCTACATAGATGTAGGCTCAAAATCCCTAACTAAGCCTCGAAGTGACTCTAATGGTCCCTCAATAAATAAGAACATAAGTCTTCTCTCCATAACATCTAGCACCATGACTGAAACTCACTGAAATTCCACTACTAATCCTCCACTCAACCACGTTGTCCCAAGCGTGTCAACTCTCTGAAATGCATCTCAAGATCCTTCCTGTCAAACCTATCTATGAGCCTTTGTGTGAAATCAGCATGTGTCACAACACTACAATGTCCTTGTGTGATTGACCCCATGATGCTACCACTCATGTGTTGTACCATCCAAATGAAGAATAGCAAACTCAATAGCTTCATCTTTTGTTATAAGGCTAAGCAAAAGTTATGTATATAATTTTTGAACCCAAGCCCTTGCAATGACCTTCCCAAGCCATCAAAAGTTGGGAGAGTCAATTTATTCACCATCTACTATAAGTCTCCATTAAATTGCTGAATAGGATGTCTCCCTCTTGATCCATTCCTAGCATTATGGAATTGTATGAATGGGATCTAACATCTAATATCCAAATCAAGTCTTGAGTAAGCATCTATGCTAGCATTAAAATCATTTGCTTTTGGATTCAACTCTTATCATTATTTTGATAAAAGAGTCTTTTGGAGTAAACAAGAGCTTTTTAATTAAAAGTGAAATTTTGAATTGAGTCTTCTGGAAAACTTGTCAGGAAAAGTATAAAAGGAGGTTTTGTGGGCTCATTTGGTTCATGTAGGTTATTTTATTTCCTCTTGTGAAACCCTTGTGGTTCTGTGGGATTGAACTTTGTTCATCTCAGCCTTCTTGAGGATGAAAACCCTCTTGGAGAAGATTAGCCATGGTGGTGAAAGATCCTCCTTGGTTAATACTACATGAATTGCTCGTAGATTTACTTTTGAATCTATACTTGTGTTGAATGTTGAAGATTTGGAGCAATTTCATTTAGGGATTGCTTGTGAGCTAAATGTTGCCAGTTGAGATTGCTATAGCCGAGGGAAAATATAATGAATATTATTAAGGTATTTTGATTGCAGATATTGGGGGTGTTATGGTGATTGTACTTAGCATTTTTGGTGTTATAGCAATCGCAAGGTCCCAATATTATGCATCCATGATTTAAAACTTTTCATCCCCTTTTGAACGAGCTATTATACTAAGGTGTTTTTACATTATTTTAATAAAATTAGCAGCCTTAGTAAAAATAATTACATTAAAGCCAATAATACACCCAAGTTGCAAAAATTGCCGAAAAGCATTGGAATCAAAACCTAGCCATATTGTAATGATGTTGATGATAAATAATGAAAATTGGAGCCAACCCGGTGGCTTACTATAAATAGATGCTCTCTCCAAGAATTTTGGAGCACACCAGAAGTCAAAAATCACTTCGAAAAGTGTCATAGGAGTCCTCTAGACCAACTAAGCTCATTGCCAACATAACATCCCCTCAGACAAGGCTAACGATCACCAAAAATCCAGAGCTAACTACAATGCTTAAGTGATAAAAAATGGGGACATTACAAAATGGTGATAGGGAGGAAGATGAAGATCGAGTGGCCAACGCTCAACAAGGGAAATGAACTTGTGTGCTAGGAGTTTGCCCACCATGCACTACCTATAGGGTAGCAACATGTGGTGAGGCACATGGAAAGCAATAGTGCTGGATACACTAAAAATCTAGAGCTTAAGCAAAGGGATAGCAAGAGTAGAGATTTAACCATAGGCAACAAACACAGGCAAAGGGCCAAGCAAGAGGCATAAGATATAGTGATACTCATAGAAGTAACCATGAGTCATGACCACAAAGCTAGCAGGCTAACAAGCATTGTGACTAAAGCAAGGGGATAGGTCAAGCCAGTTAGCCACTACGCATAGTAGTAATCAACAAAAGCAATAGTTCAAACCAAAAGGGACTCAACACATGTTGTTTGTTGTCCCTATGACCTACTTCAATGTGGCTAGGCATTTGAATAGTGGCACCATAAGCAATATGAAAAAAAGTATTACAAGGGCTTTAAGACTTATGGTCTAGGATTTTAACACATGTAGAGCACCATTGAAGGAGTTTAAAGAAAGAACCAAGGATATGATCAAGGCACTACATGAATACCATGACTACACAGGCATACCACAAAGGCCAAATGGATGCTAACGACAACCCACCAAGGTACAACACAAACCCTAAAGCAATATGGCCAACACAATGATGTTATTGGTTGGCCATAGCTAGGGCAATCAATACAAAAACACCAAAGTATCCTAATATGCAAATAATAAAACAATCATTTAACAACAAATGCCCACATCCACACGTGTAGCCATGGTATAACATATCTCTAACCAGCAATTTACATAGGGCTACAAGTTCAAGGAAGACCAAATTTTGCAGAACTTTAAGGGGTACCAACACCATCCATATATAATTAGATTGCCATTAAAAAGTTTCCTGAATAGAATCTGATTCTGTGAGTTTGCAAAAGATCAAATTGCCTTAAACAAAAAATACTACAATCAGTTTGCATGATGCAATATGACACATTTGCAATGGGTATCAATAAGGAAAATGGGTCAGTTACAAATGAAACAGACAAACGAATGGTCAAATAGTACCAATAATCAAGCTTTAACAAAATCTTGCGATACAGGATTTCTCAGGCCGAAAACTTAAAAAATGCATATGCATCTTTATAGTGCTCTGTATATGGAAAAATAGCATAATAATAACAGTACTCTAACCATTTCGGCATATATAATAGTGATACTAATTCCGAATAATTCAAAGTCCCACGATTTCCCACTGACATTAGGATTTAAAAAGAGCAATGTTGTTCAAGTTTAGCAACTTTTCATCTTAAACAAAAAGGTTGGGGCAAAGACAGGCACCAAGGTGGTAATAAACAGTAAAAGATGAATGTCTTTGATTTTTTTATTGCTGTAATTGTGTGCTACAAATATCCAGAAAAAAATAGTTTAAGCATACATGTTAGAAAATCATTGGATTTTTTCTCTAAATTACAACACTACTTCAATGTCAAGAAACAAAGACTGATCAGTTTATCCAACTACAAAGTTCATTTCACCACCACAAAGCCAGAGTATTCCTTCTCTAAGAGAATGACATTATGAGGCAAATTTGAAAGAATTTATGTTAAAAAGATTTTGAACTAAAAAGAAAAGGAAAAATATAATGATTTCAAGGGGATCAGAAATCAACTGGAACAAGGTAATATGATTATATACAGTAACCAAAAGAGGTCAATGGAGCCATAGAAAAGTCAAAGCACAATTTTGTCCAATGGGACACCACGCTGATATAGTCACTGTCAGTAAAAGGGGAAATACAAAGTAAAACGTGAAGGGAAAAATTAAGTCAAAACTAAGTAGCAAGAGAAAATGAAAGTTGGATTTCCTTACAAAAGTCAGATGATGCAGGACGTAGAAAACAACAATTCACTCCCTTCAAGGCAACATGCTCATTTCACAATGACACTCAGCAATACCATTCCTAAACATAACATGAAATGAGTGCAGGAGATAGTTCCAACCTCCTATAGTCCTCTTCCACAGGGCAGCCACAGTTCTTGCAACCTTTACAGATAAAAGCCTTTGCAATGCTTTTGTCTGTCGGTCCCTGGAAAATCTTACTAACAAATACCCAATCTTCCACAGATAAGATTGTATCCAACTTCCTTGTGCTGTGTGGCAAACAAATCTCTCCAATCTTTCCAAAGAATCTCACGAGTGACAATTCTTTGAGAAAAGCAACTTCTCTGATAGATGAGCAATGTATCAACTCTTTTTTCTCACTGCATAACCAGTTTTTGTACGATGTTTGATTTGCATCTCCGTTGTGTCGTTTATTCTGTTCACAATGATAGTTCAGACCAGTTTTAAATTACTGGGATCAAGAAAAAAACTCTTCAAGATTTCTATGACTATGATAACAGAACCAGAGATATTGCAACAGAATGTAAAATTATCTTCTTTCCCGAAACTTATAAAACCAACCAGCTAAACATAGTGGTCGCCACTTGATGTATATAATGCTACTACATAAAATCACTTATACTGAATATTGGAAGGCACCAAATGAAGGATCTCATATAAACGAAAATCTGCTACAAGTCAACTCAAAGAAGGTAAAGAAGCCACGAGGTTGGTGTGTGTGCGCACTTGCTTGCTAAAGAGAAAAACAAAAAAAAAAAAAAGAATGCAATCTCAATATATATAAGCAAGATAGACATTGGCATCATTCTGTCTTAATTAGGGAAATGTTTATAGTGCCCCACTTAGCAGAAGTCTTATATAAACCACATCAATGCTTTTTTAATTATGTAGCTCCATTTTGACCAGTAGGACTATGTATTTTTATTAGTGTTGGGTTGCACAATTAAAACTTATCAGTCTACAGTAACAGAGGCAAGATGTTAATTATGCTATTGTTTTATGTTTTTTGAAATATATGATAGCGTTACATGAAAAATTTACTTCCAATTTGTCTATGAGCTTCTACATATATCCAAGAAAATAAATCTCAGAAGAAATAATATTGTTTCAAACCAGTGGTACAATGAGAAATCCAAATCTACAAGAAAAGATATAAGAAACACTCCAAACAAATCCAACAGAACCATCAAGATCATATGCTATGGGTCTTTAACAAAAAAGAAAAAGCATCAATATGCAATCGAGAACCAAGGGCAACTTTTGGATTTATGCAAATGATATCCAAAGAGAGTTTGATAACAATATTCCTAAAAAATCTAAGGACTCTAGAAATATTAGTATGAACAATTGGAACTTCAACCTTAATAACTTTTGTCTATCTTCTCAATCTTCAGATCACACCCAAAGCGTTCAACTCAACACAGGTTTTCTCTGATTAAGAAATAAATCATTAAATGTCAATATCTCAAACGAGTGATAGGAAGATCCTTCAAAGATCTCTTGAAATCCTGGTTGTTTTCTATTGCTCCTTGTACTTTCCAAGAATTATGGAACCTTGCCGCAAGAATGATAGATTGGAAGATATGGTTGGAGAGGAATAGTAGAATTTTTAATGGCAAAGGAAAAAGCTAAGATAGATTATGGAAGGAAGTTTTCATTGCTTGCTCTCACAGTACTTTAATCTTAAAAATGGCTAAATCCAAGGAAGCCAATCCCTAAGAAGTTTCTATTTTAAGAAATTGACCTGCATGTTTGAAAATTTCAGATTTTTACATGCTAGCAGAGAAAGAAATAGGGCCGCGAATTGGCTAGCTAATCTTAGCCTAAAGGAGAATCTCCATTTCTTCTCTTATTCAAGAAAGGGATTTAAAAAGACAAAACTTTCCAAGTTTTTCCATTAGTGCTAATGAAGAAAAATATATTTTAATCTCTCTTAAATTTACTTTCCCTTTGAGGTTTTTCCTGCCACCTTTTTGCCTTGCTTCCCTTTTAGGAAGAGGCTTCCTATCCTCTTGGCTCTTTCCCTTTGTGCTCCCACCATCCCCTTTGCCTTGCTTTTCCTGGGCTTTTTCAAAGTCTAGCAAGATGATTTCTTAGTAGTTTCCCAATGCCTACGTTTTGCCTTCTTTTCACCAAACTTTCTTGTTTGTTTGTTGCTTTTTCAGTTATGTTCCCTCTTCTATCTTGTTTCCTAGTTTGGAAAGTTTTCCCTTTCCATTGCCATCTTTGGGTTGTTGTTGAGTCTTTGTTGGCTGTGCTTCATTTAAAGGTGGCTTGTTTGTCATATTTTGTTCATTGTCTCTTGTTTTTATTCATTGCATTTTCAGCTATGTTCCCTCTTCTATCTTGTTTCCTAGTTTGGCAAGTTTTCCCTTTTCATTGCCATCTTTGGGTTGTTGTTGAGTCTTTATTAGTTGCACTTCTTTTATAGGTGGCTTGTTTTTCATATTTTTTTCATTGTCCTCTTGTTTTTCTTCGTTGCTTTTTCAGCTATGTTCCCTCTTCTATCTTGGTTCCTAGTACAGCAAGTTTGTCCTTTTCATTGCCATCTTTGGGTTGTTGATTCTTTGCTGGCTGCACATAATTTAAAGATAGCTTGTTTGTCATATTTTGTTCACTGTTATCTTGTTTTTCTTCAACTCCTTGTGTTATTTTGTCCATTATGCCACATCATTTCTCATTTTTTATTCAATGCTTTGGTTTTCTACATATGTCAGCCTCTTGGATCTTGGCTTTTGTTTGGCATTCATCATGCAGTTTGCACCTTTCCAGCATCTCATTTGGAAAGTGTACTATATCAGACTAACTTCAAATACTCTTGTTTTCTTTAAATAGTATCCATGGTGGTGTCAATCTACATTATCTAGCAGCTCCCAATGCAGGTTCTCCTTTTTATTGCAGAATTGCTCTTTCAATGAATGTGAATCCTTCTAGCAGTGCCAAATGTTGTCATGGCAAGTGTATTGAGATTCTCCTTTCATCCTCTCTGCAGGTGGAACATGGCATGGGTTCTCCTTGGATTTTATCCAAAGGAAAGCAAAACATTTATTTTCCAAACTATTCTCTTTGTAAGAAACTGCATTCCATTTAGGCTTTTCGATTCCTAGTCCTATGACAGTTAGTTATACCAATTTGTACCCAACACTGACAAGTAATTGCCAAATGGAAGTCATATTTAATGTTGGTTCTCTTCTCCAGGAGATGAATACTATGTGGGTGAAATTATTTCGTGAACTCAAAAATGATAATATGAATACCCAAGGATTTTATTCATCTTTTCCAATATCTTGATGACAATACTGACCACTTGTTCCAAATACAAATTGATTGTAACAGAGAATATTGGGAAATATTTAATGTTTTATTTACAAGAAGCAAAACTTCATTTAGAATTTACAAAGAATTCGAAAATACAAAGTTTCTAAAAAGAAACTGAAGAGAACTAAGGAAACATTCTCATCTAATAAAATACATAATATATTGACCATTAAATTAATAATCTGCATATTATTTGAATACCCTCCCTTAATAGTCAATCTATCAACTATACCAAGATAACCCCCTGAATTTTACAAACTTATTTGGACTGAGAGACTTGGTGAGAATATCAACAGTTTGATCCTCTGTCAAAACATACTGCAATGCTATTGATCCATCTTCGACATGCTGGCGAATGAAATGACAATGAAGTTCAACATGCTTTGTCCATTCATGGAAGACTAGATTTTTGCGAGTTTCAGCACCCCTTGATTGTCACAGTACAAGGGGGACAGGCCTGCTTGAGACATTTGCATGTCTGAAAGCACCCTTCGAAGCCAAACCACCTCACAAGCTGCTTTAATAGTTCCTCGATATTCAGCTTCAATCGATGAAAGAGCCACTGTCTGCTGCTTCTTGCTGGTCCATGTGATTGCACCTGTACCCAAACTGAATACATACCTTGAAGTAGACTTTTTGTCATCCACAGAACCTGCCCAATCTAAGTTTGTATAACCAATTAGCTTAGGATCTTTGCACCTTCCATACAAAATGCCAAAGTCTAAAGTGCCTTTCACATATCGCAACACACGCTTCGCTACAACCCAATGTTCTAATTTAGGGGTTGTCATGAAGTGAGAGATGTAGCTCACTGCAAAACTGAGATTAGATCTATTAGCAGTGAGATAAACGAGGCTGCCTACTAGTTGCCTGAATGCGGATTCATTTTCCACAGGCGAATTTTATTTTATTGAAAGTTTGAGCCCTTTCTCCATAGGTGTTGATGCAGGTTTGCAGTCACTCATCCTGAACTTATCAAGCAAACTGCAAGCATACTTAGACTAAGAAATGAAGATGCTGTCAGCTGTCTACCAAACCTCAACACTGAGACAGTAATGAAGAAGTCCTAAATCTATCATGTCAAATAATTGACTGAGATTGTGTTTTATCTCCTCAATCAAATGTTTTGAGCTACCACTAATGATAAGGGCATCAACATAGACAACAAGTACAAGAATGTCATCACTGGAATGCTTGACATACAAATTTGAATTAGACAACAAGTACAAGAATATCATCACCGGAACGCTTGACATACAAATTTGAATTGGAAGGGCTCTTCTGGAAACAATGATCAATAAGGTACTTATCAATTTTCATGTACCATGCCCATGGTGCCTATTTAAGGCCATAGAGTGCTTTCACAAGTTTGCAAACGTGTTCTTTACCAAGAACCTTGAAACCGGAGGCTAAGTGATATAGACTTCTTCCTATAGATCACCATTCAAAAACGCACTCTTGACGTTCATCCGATGGACTTTCCAACCAAACTATGTTGTTGTAGTGAGGACAAGACGAATAGTACTCATTTTGGTAGTAGGGGCAAAAGTCTCCTCATAGTCAATGCCCTCTATCTGTGACAACCCATTGACTACCAGTCTAGCCTTATACTTGTCGAAGGTTCTGTCAGCCTTGTATTTAACTTTATACACCCATTTGCAACCAACGGGCTTATTCCCAGGTGGAAGATCATAAAGCACCCTAATGTTATTCTTCAAAAGGCTATGATGTTCAACTTCCATAGCCCGTTCCCACTCAAGTATGCCTTTAGCCTCTGAATATGACTAAGGCTCAAAGATGCTGTGCAGATTGGCCATGAGAGCAAAATTAAAAGTATTTTGTTGCTTGCTCTTCTTCCAAGTAGCTCTACCCTCGATCAATTCATCATTATGAAGATCACTAATGGTTTTAGCATACCATTTAGGCTGGAGAGTAGAAGTACCAATATTAGAAATAGGGGCAACAGCATAAGCTGGATTAGGATCCAGGTTGTCCTAAGGAGGGGTGGGTGGTGGAACATTCTGCTGAGGTGGCTACTCAACTATAGAATCCCTCCCATCAAGTGGACTTAGGGGAAGACAAACACCTAATTCAGAAACTATCAGAGGCTAATCCTCAGGATACACAGGAGTAGAAGACTAAAAGAAAGGCCCAGTAGCTTCATCAACCACAACATCACGACTGAAGATGAGACGATCTGTCTCGACATCAATCAGCTTGTATGCTTTATAATTTTCACTATAGCCAGTGAACATGAGTTTCTAGCTTTTGGAATTCAAGTTAGTGTGCTTGGCATCCGGAATCCAAGTTAGTGCGTATGGTGTGGTGAGTTGGTGCTTAATGCCATGTGCAGCATAGAATGTGGCGAAATCAAAAGAACAAAATTCCCCGCCCCCCCCATTATCAGACCTAAGAGTAACTATTGGAGAACCAGACTCTTTTTCAACTAAGGCCTTATACTACTGAAATCTACCAAACACATCTGATTTGTTTTTCAAAAAATACACCCACATTTTTTTGCTGAAATCTTCAACAAATAATAAAAAATACCTGCAACCAGTAACTGAAGGAGTATTCATTGGACCACATAAATCAATGTGAACCAACTAGAATACCTTGGAAGCTTGCCAAGAGTCACCATCCGAGAAGGGAATCCAATGCTGCTTTCCAACCTAACAAGCCTTGCAGACTCCATGATTTTGAGTCTGAATTGCAGGGAGGCCACCAACCAAATCATCACGAGCTAATTGAGAGAGATACTGCATGTTCAGGTGCCCATAACGTTGATGCCAGAGACTGCTAATGGATGTACTCCCGGCTGCCATAGCATACTCTTGAGAATCACCTAAGTCAACGAGTCTATAAAGACCATGACCCTCAATGCCCTGAACGACTGTAGTGTAAATCTCTCTATCAACAATGCTACATGTGTGCATGCTGAAAACAATATCCAACTAAGGAGAGTGTGTCATAATCTAACTAATAGAAAAAAGGTTCAACTCCATGCCAAGTACGAAGTATACATCGAGAAATATTAAATTTCTCCCTCCAAAGTGAATTTGTACGTTGCCCTTGCTGACAACAATATACTCCTCACCACCTCCAAAGATGACTGAATCTTTGAAAGGTGTGTACTCAATAAACCAATCCCGGCGATGAGTGAAATGTCAAAAAGCACTTGAGTCAATGTACCAAGCAAAAGATTTCACAAGATCTGTAGGACTCTTAGCCATGAAGACATAGAATGCAGATTCCTTCTGCTCGGTGTGCTCTGCAACATTTGCTTTAGGCTTAGACTCTCCTTGCTTGTTTTGTTCAAAAGCCAAGTGTTTCCAGCAATCTTTCTTCATGTGACCATACTTGTGGCAATAATTACACTGAACGTTCTTCTTTTTGGAAGAATCTAAAGATTGCGCTTGACTAGGCTGCTGAGAGGGCTGATTTTTTCCCTTATTCTTTTGAATGGTCTTCACATGAAATGCCTGCTCAATAGAGGAAGAACTAGCACTGCTACCAAACTGTTGTTTTCAGCGATCCTGCTGCAGAAGTATGGTGCAAAGATCTGAAAACTTCAAATCAACATTAGCTGACGTAATGTTGAGGGTCTCAATAAAATGCTCGTAAGATTTTGGTAGACTTTTCAAAGTGATGACTACCATATCTTCTTCCTCCATTTTCCGACCAATTGCCTCAAGCTGATCACAGATGTCTTTGATCTTGGTCAAGTGCCCCTGTAACAACGTTTTCTCATCCATCATGATAGAAAACATGTTCTTTAGGAAGAACGCATGACTTATTTCGAAAGTTTCATGAAGATCCTTCAGATGATCCCAAGTCTCCTTCGTTGATTTACCAAACGAAACTTGAAGCAATTGATCATCGGTGACAAACAGTTTAATGAGCATCACCGCTTCACAATTTTGCTCATCAAACTTTTTTTTGGTCTTTATCACCCAATGCTGGTCATGTCTTTTTACCCAAAATGATTTGATCAAGACAGCAATATTCAAAGATAGTAATCATCCGCTACTTCTAAGTATTGTAGTTATGGCCATTGAACTTTTAACTTCCCTCGAGCATAATATGAGACAAAGAGGCCATTTGCATAGAATCCGACAAATAAGAGGCACGAAACCCCACAAATGTAGAAATTCATCAGAAAATGAGTGCACAAATTTCAAGGTGACTGAAATAGAGAACAGAAAAGTCGGCAAAGAAAGAGAAAGTTGATGGCCCACCACTACAAAGAAGAAGAGAAATCAGCCAGAAAAGACAAAAAAAAAGGCCAAAAGAGACAAAAAAAAAATCAGCTGCAAGACAAAACCCTTCATATCCTAGAATGAATGAATGAAAGATTTTAATGACGTCCACGAGACTGAACAGTCTATGGGACCGAGACCAACAACTTAGTTTGTCTCCAAACTCTTCTCCAAATATTCTTTGATCAGAAAACACGTTTAAATATTGTTGAGCTGAACACGCGTTTGAATATTCTTCAGAAAGGTCAACGCCCAAAAAAACCCTTGTTGCAGAAAATCGCAAGTCAGAAACAAAAGAAAAATGGTGCCCTCGACCCAGAAAAAAATCCCTCACAACGCGAGCAGAAGGCAGTAAAAAGAAACCACACGAGCGAGCATGTCTCAGGACAAAACGCGAATATAAGAGTCGCGATTTGCAAAGGAGGACACGAAAAAAAATAGTGACCAGAAACGCACAGAGAATGGCCAAAAATCGTTCTCAAAAACTTCAAAAATGCCACAATCACGCGCGCCTGAAGCCCTCACGAAAAATCGTAGGAAATACAGAGAGAAATGACGCGACTTTTAGAAACTAGATCCCCACGAAATCTTCAAACAAGAACCCTCGATTTTTCCTGAAATACGAAACGTGATTTCTGTGCAAGAAGAAACCACGATTTTGAGCAAAAAAAGAGAGTCGCGATTTGTGGCAAAATAGATCCCACGAAACTCCCTGATTTTTTTTTCCAGAAAAAATTCCACGAATTTAAAAAAAAATCAATTCGCTACTCTGATACCATGTAACAGAGAAGATTGGGAAATATTCGATGTTTTATTTACAAGAAGTGAAGCTTCATTTAGAATTTACAAAGAATTCGAAAATACAAAGTTTCTAAAGAGAAACCGAAGTGAACTGAGGAAACGTTCTCATCTAATAAAATACATAATATATTGAACATTAAATTAATAATATAAATATTATTTTAATATTGATGCAGATACAAAAGACACGTTTTGAAAGCTCAAGAGGATACATTAAATACCATCAACACCAATGTTGGTGACATTGTAGATGTCCACAAGAGTCTCCATATCTTGATACGGGAGGTACAGGGACTGCCTTGTCGAATTCACCATTAGCTTTTCCATGGGAATGGTTGCATCATGAACAATACTTGTTCCTCTTATGAGAAAATATGGTGATGAATTTGAGAAAAAACAATTGATTTGTAATCTCCTATACTTTTTACTCTTTTGTCTTGTTGGCTTTTGGATCTTTGTAACTTTGACTTCATGCAACTTGTTTATTTGAAATTAAAAAATCACTTTTAACAAAAAAAAATGAACAAGAACAAAGTTTGCAATGAACAATTTCTTCTCAAGAGCTTGCAACCTCTTCAAGACCCTACCATCAAATGGTGTGCATTTTTTCATAAAGTGGTGTCCACAGTTAGTTGCAAAAAAAATATTTATGTTATGCTCATAATATAAACTAAAATACATCCCATCTTAAAGGGGGTGCAAAGTGAAATACAAAAACATAGATTCAATTTGAAATCAAAATCCTTCAGATGAAAGCTGAAAATTCCACCTAAAGGATGTCAAATCCATTTCCACCAAGAACAATTCCAAGGAGACACCTAAGCCTGAGGATAAAATACAAATCTTATAAATAAGAAATGCATAATATCTACTATCACAAGAAATGGACCAAGTTATATACTAACAACTAAATATCTTAGGTAGATATGGATCTCAATTTCTAGTTGGGCTTTAGTCCCTCTTCATAACTAAGAAGCATGTATCAAAGTTATGCTAGAAGTTAATGGTCATATGCAATGTCAGGACATAATTATTAAACGAATTTGATCCAAAAAATGAATCAATTTATATTCATCCAGCAGGGTCGCTGCTGCAAGTGTTTTGAGCAGCTGAAAAGTTACCTGCTGCAGTGCTGCAAGTGTTCTATACAGCTGAAGATTACCTGAAGCAGTGCTACAAGTGTTGTATTTGGCTGTAAGTTTAGCTGCAGCAATGCTGTGAGTGCTTAGTTCTACTGCAAGAGAAATTGGGTCATTTGCAGCACAATTAGAGCACTCTCTTCTACTGGAATCACTTACCCTAAATGATAAAATTGATTGCAACAATGCTGCAAGTGGGCCAACTGGCCATGGAAGACATCATAGTTGAAAAACTTGCCAAATTGAAAAACTCGCTAAGCCCACAAAACACAACTCAGCAAAAAATCGGCAAAAAACTCGACAACTTAAAAAATTGCTTAAATTTCAATAAAAACACATGTTTTTTGCAATATTCAATGATAAGATGCATCCAATGAGTCAATAAATGAGTATATAAAAGAAAAGAGTTGAGTCTAGTTGTATTTGATTGATTTTAAAGCAAACTGGGAACAAAATGGCATCCTCATTTGGAATGCGTTGACACTGATAGTCTGAAACAAAATGAAAATAGCAAATTGTTTTTGTAAAACTGAAAGTGAATACTACATTAATATATTTTACAAATTTACATCTTCCTCTTCCCTTGTCTAGTGAAAACTAGGGGGAGGTAGAACTAGATGATATTATAGATGAAGACTTGTAGGTAAACTTGGAAACTTGGACTTGGAGAATACATAGAAAATCAAATGAAATGAAAATGCCTTTTTAGCAGCCCTGGGGGACCTTTTTCTTGGATAGGCGAATGTTTTTTGTTTACTTGTCAAATTTTTGGTGAAAACTCACCAAAAACTCAGCGAGATTTTCTCCTTTATTCGGCGAGCAATTTTGGAGAGTAAATGCAGGAAAAACTGGCCATCAAAAAAAACTAGAGTTTTTTAAAACTCGCTGATTACATGGAGAGTTTTTCAACTATGGAAGACATTATCAAGTGCCAAAGGATGGAATGGTAAGCATGACACTTGGCAAGTTCGTCTTGTCGACATTATGGGGATGAATACGCTTAAGTCACTGTTTAACTGAAAATGCATCTTGGTGTTGCAGCATGGAAGTGGAATTGTAGCAGAAGTAAAAGCGGCAGAAGTTGAAAGAGCAGAGAAGCTCAAGCAGTAGAATGGAAGTTGAAGGGGCAACTAGCAGACAAATGTGCTTGGAGTAAAAGACAAAGGAGCAGTTTGAAATGCCAGCAATTTATCCTTTCTAGTGCAGTGACTGTTTTCCCTTGCCTATGGCAGCAACTCTTTCCTTGCCCTGTGGCGCAACTATTGTAACTTATATATATTATGCAGTGACTGGGCATGACTACTTCATTTTCCTTGCCACGTGTCTTGTCTCATTTTCCTGAGAGAGCAATGGTTTCATTTTCTTGGCAGCAGATATTTTTTCTCAATTGGTAGACAAGCTTTCATTTTTTCCTTGATGGCAGTCATTCCTTTTCATTGGTGGGCATGAATGAGGAAAGGACAAACAGACACAAAGGGTAGAAGCCAAGCTAGGTGGAAACAATAGAGAAAAGAATTGTCTCTGGTTTTATGGTAGTGAAAACCATTATTCTAACTGCTGTGCGCTTCTGAAAAAGGGCAGTCATTGGCAACATACAGACACAAAGGATGGAAGCCAAGCTGGGTGGAAACAATAAAGAAAAGAGTTATCTCTGGTTTTATGGTGGTGAACACCATTATTCTGACAGTTGTGCACCGCTGAAGTATGGCAGTCATTGGCAAATTGATGAACCTATAAGAACCTGTGTGTGGGAGCTGGTAGAAGCAATATTGGCTGTCAAACACTTGTAGCTTACTATTCCAGTAGTGGAATTGGTTGATTGCTATCATGTTTGTGCAATGGAAGTAACTAATACAGGTGCTGCATGCTGAACGAGTGGAGTTCAAAAAACCATTCTGATTTCATTTGAGAAAGAGTGGAGGTTTATATTAGCTAGGTCTGAGCCTGGGGCTACTGTTGATACCATCTAATTGCTAGAGCGGAGTTGTTGCAGGTCATGTCATCTTTAAGAGAGTGTGTGGAGGTATTTGAGCTCGATTATAGAAGGTAGAGATTTGTAAAGCCTGAAAACTGAAAAGCAATATAACACCTGTATATTTGTGGATTAGTTGCATGTGGAGCAAAAACTCACTCTTCCTAGAGCTATATTCCCATTAAAGGGTTTCTCCAAATTTATCCTTGTGCTGCAATTGTGTGTGTGCTGCATTATTGATTATTTTCACATATTTGGGTCATACAGTGTTTCTTTGGGATGAACATTCATATGTTTGTTTGTACTCATCCTGAGATAGCTAGTAGAGTACTTCTCAATGGATCTGTAATACTAATGGCTGAGAATGTGTCTTAGTATCTGCTACCATAAGAAAAGGGACAAGTTATATGCTAACGCACCAAATGCCTTAGGTAGCCATCAATCTAAATTCTAGTTGGATTTTAGCCCCTCTTCACTAACCAAGAAGTGTTAGCATATTATTTATTACATCATTGTTAGTTGATTGGTTCCCCATGACTGATGGTAGTTGGTCGGTTGCTTCTGTTCAACCAATTTCTCTTTGTATTTATTGTCGTTGCTTATTTCTTAATATATCTCAATTCACTTGCTCTCATCATGGTATCAAAGCAAAAGTGTTTCTGCACCTGTATATAACAATAAAAAACTCCATTATGAGGTGTTGCTGGGAATGATGGTAATTGCACAGCATAAGGAGGCGTGAGACTGAAGAAACCATGCAAGGAGAAGAAAGAAGATAAAGGCGTGAGACAAGGCGTTTGAATTTGCAAGAATTTAAAGACATGAAGTGACAATGGTGAATGTGATATATATTGGTGTAATGTGTGTAGTAGCGTGCTAAAGACTTGCATAGGCATTAAAAAGAAAGAAAGAAGAAGACCAGAAGCAATGCAAGGACCTAGCATAATGTTTGGCGATGGAACTATTCTCATTGCTAAAGTATTATTTAAATCATTGAGAAGATCAGCAACCAGCGTGTAGATGTCAGGAAGGGTTTTGAGAATGAAGGCAAATGAAGCATGAAGGCATTGCAGATTTCTGCATCCAAATGGTTTGCTAAGCGCACCCATAAAGGCGTGAAGAATGCCATCCAAAATCTGCAGATGTGGAAGGCATTGAATCTGCAGATAATCCCATTTGATGTGCAGTGAAATGCAAAGGTGTTGCACAGAGAAATACAAAGATATTTTAAAGTTGGAGATACAGATACTGAGATTTAATGCTAGGTGTGATACATGTCTACTTGCAGCATTGAAGTCAAGCAAAGAACATCATTTTCTGCTCATGCAAATAAGTTAAATGGAAACGTTGACAGAGAAGGCATTTTTGGAGGAGATAAACTGGTGCAGTTTGATGAAAATTGCAGTAGAAACTCATATTGGGGAAAGAAAAGGCGAATTCTTTCACTCCAAACTCCCAAGTTTATATTTTTTTAAATATAGTTATAAACAGTTAAAAACTATGCTTTTTGAACTAGGAGAAAAATTTACATTTTTTAAAAAAGAAAGCCATTAGAAGTTTGAGAAGCTCTAGAAAGTTATAAGAGTTTTGGAAAGATAAGGATTCTCAAAACCTTAGAAAATGGCTAATAATGCACCTAAAATTATGCTTTGTGACTCTCAACTTTTGAGAGGAGACAATTATGCTGCCTGGAAGACAAAAGTACAAACTCAACTTGAGTTTGAGGACCTTTGGGATATAGTCTTCGGGAACATCACCAAACCTGCAAATGTTGGTGCAGACCAAACCAGGTTTGACAAGGCCAATCAAAAGGAAAATTGATCATTCTATTTGGAGTGTCTGATGAGGTACAACCTCATATTAAAACAGCCACTACTGCAAAAGACACTTGGGATTGTCATAAAACAGTTTAGGAGGCCAAAAATCAGATTCAAATTCTCTACTTGCAACACCAGTTACATTGCCTTCAAATGCAACATGAAGAGAAAATAGAGACATTTCTGGTGTATGATTGCTCCAAGGTTTGCTTGCACCAACCTGCTAGAAGACTTCTCTCTGTCTTCAATCAAGAACCTGTCAATTTCTAGGCTCTGACTAGACTTAGATCATTAACTAAGCCTTGCTTCAAATCTGTTACAAGATTCTCTCCTTGTGCTTAACCTTGAAGGACTTAACACCATTTAAATTTGCAATCTTCTTCCCAACACCTAGAAGGATCTAAGTGCCAACTTCATCTTCTTGCTCGAACTACTTGCAGGGGTATTAGAAACTCTGTTTCCTCGCATTTCACATTCAATTGAATGCATCTTGGAGGTTCTTTAGTCTTCAAACTACCCGATCTCAAGAAATTGCTTTGGTGAGGCCTAATTCCTAGTAGCCCTTACCAGTCACTTTTCTGCCTTTCTTGCTTAAACTTGACAAACAACCTAACAAATAAATGGCACTTTCAGATACCCTTTTCAGTCCTTTAAATGTTTCACAAGGTGTCAGACCCCTGTCTCATCCGTACTGTGGATTCCTACAAACAAGGGTAAAAGGGCTAATTGACCTAGTTCCTAGGGTTTTACACTTTTACTACTCTTTGGCTAGTTTCTCACTCAGAAAGATTGTTCAAGCCCCAATTCTCTCAGCATTCTTAGGTATGGTCATACCCCACCTGGAACTGTCCTTGTTCCGTACAGTGGTTCCTTCCCCTGCCTATTCTCTTTATCTTTTCTTCCTCAAACCTCTAACTGGACTGTCCTAGCTCGCCTAGGGTTTGAGTTTTATAATCTTAGCTCCATTCCCTATGCTTCCTATTGCTACATATATACAAGTGATTGGCTCCCCTTCCATATTCAACTAAACTCAGGAAGATCCCGTGGTCAGTGTTTATGGGGGAGCCATTCTAAGTCTAAATGCTCAAAACAGAGAAAACAGCCCTCTACAATCTAATTTATAAATTCAAAACAACAATCCTACTCTAAGCAACCTGAACACAAAAGGAAAGTGACTCAAAACTATTCTAAGAACTCCAATACAGTGCTAAATCAGTATGTACAGTGCCTTCAAGAGCTCTGTTTCTCAAGATACACGAGTAAACACAGGAAAAATGCAGACTTTTTTATTCACACCAAACCAAAACTTGATTACAATGCATACTAACTACTGTCTACGAGCCACCACACCTATTTAGATGCCTTTACCATGTTTCAAGGGAAGTTGATCGATCCCATACTCCTGATTTCTAGGGATTCCAATCCAACTAAGTTGCATGCAACCTAACAATGTTGTCATGCAACTTTACAACATTCTTGCAACTCTGCCATCATCCTACATTTTAGGACCTCAATCTCCTTGATCTCGAGCCAACAACTCCCTTAACTGTCTCTTGGCATCTTCTAACAACGACCATGTGTTTAGAACACATTAAAGGCTCATCACTCACATTAACCTACTAAACTAATTAAAGCAAAAGATGCTTAACAAAGACTAAGCTATGATGACCTTAGTCCTAGTGACTAATTCATTTATTCCACACACAAACAAGACCTTCTAAGGTCCAAACTAAACACACTAATACCCTGACTTGGCTAAGGTCAGGTACAAGCCAAAATTTGATCATAACAAGTTGGAGTTTAACCTAGGTGCTCCTGCACCAATTTCTTAGAAGAGTAGCAGAGATTAGGACATCATTGCAAGTGTTAGGGGAAGAAGTCATAGATGCATTCCTTGTACCCATAGTCTTGAGAGCACCACCCTTTCATTTCGCATGTTTGTCACTTGTCTCAATGTTGCAAGTAAAATACCATCCTTTGGAGAGTTGGTAAACTTGCTTCAACAAGAAGAAGCAATCCATAGTGAGACATTAGACTCCCAAGACAAATCAGGCCCTCACAGCAAAGCAGAAGGGAAAGCAACATGAACGTCAGAGTGGTTCATCAAGATCATCAAAACCAAATCAAGAAAACTCTTCCAAGAAAAAGAAAAGTCTCATTTGTGGAAGAAAGGGACATGATCTCAAAGATTACTTGTATAATTCCTATGACAATAATGAATCCAATCATAGAAAGCCACAGAAGACTTCTCAAGGGGACAAGAAGAAGAATCCCTCCATTAGCAGAAAAATCCAAATAGACAACATGGCAATGTTGCATCTACAAGAGATTAAAATGAAGAGGATTTCTTGTATGCTGCTGAAATAAAGGTCTCCACTTCAAACAATTGAGTCTAGTATGTTGATTCTAGTGGATCTAGACATATGACAGGTGAGCAAAAAGCCTTCTAAAGGGGACAAGAAGAAGAATCCCCATTAGCAGAAAAATTCAAATAGACAACATGGCAATGTTGCATCTCAAGAGATTCAAATGAAGAGGATTTCTTGCATGTTGCTTGTTGTGACCTAATCACACATCGCCCCATTCCAAATGGGGACCCCCCCCTTTAGTCTAGTCTGGAGTTGGTTCTGGCATCAATTTTAGTTTCTCTGGGTTGCTTTCGAGGCAGAGGTGGGTCAGCACGTCTGAGGTTTGGGTTTGAGTCAAAACTTGTCAAGATTGGGGATAGCTAAGTAGGTCAAGTCAATGCTCGAAGGGTCAAATGAAGTTACTAACGCCACAGGAGTGCTCAAAAGGGCTATCGTAGTAAAAATGACTATTCAACAGGCGAATTCGGACAACCTTGCTTTTTTAGGAAAAGTTGCTTTTTTGCTTTTTTGAAAGCTTCGTTTTTGGCATTTTGGGACCAATTGGGGATTTACTATTTTTAGAAATTTTGTTTTTTGCTATTTTTTCTATTTTTAGTAATTTCTATTTTTAGAAAGTGCCAAGGTTAGGGTTTTGAAAGTGTCAAGGCAGAAAACTGTAGAAACCCTAGTTTCCCCTGTTTCCGAATCTGACTGTTTTTTCTGAGTGTTTTGTGTATTTTTGGTTTTTTTGGTGTTTTTGCATAAATATTGAAAATGGCGATTTTGCAATAAAATAATATAAAATCTAAATAAATTCTTACAACTCCGGAAGTAACCAAATCTATTGCAAATACTGATGCCAGACTATTATTTAATCTTCTGAAATGATTACAATGAAGATCCAGTTACATGCAAATAAAAAGGCAATGACATTTATTGAAAACCTGGAAATTGCAGCAAGATGAAAATGGGCCAGATCTGGTACGGCAGCAATGAACACCCTTTCCTCCCTCCGTACAATGTTTGCAAAATGATCCAGTGACCTAGGCGCCCAGTCCTGTGAAGCTGAATGACCAAAAGAGAAGGCGATTCCTTTTGTGTGGAAAGTACGGCCCTTTTGAATGGTACGGCCTGACAGATGGTACGGCTGCAGCAGCAGCAATGAATGCAAAGTACGGCTATCTTAAACCCCTCCAGAATATCAATAAAAATGGCGCCTCAATGTAAGGACCCTTCTGAAATAGATATAGGCTAAAACCCTGAGATACAATCAACCGTGAAGCTCTGTAATTTCTTTTGAATAAAGAAATTCCTTGCCTGGCAATAAATCAGATGATATCTCACACCCTCTGAATTGCTTTCACTGGAGATGGCTCGTTCCCCAATGCTCTGAGACTGAAACCCTTGGCTTTCGTGCTCTGGACGAAGACTTAATCAATTTTCAATAATCAATGACATAATGGCTCGATTTTCAATGCAAATGCCTTATACTCTTGAGAAGTGCGAATTCCTCAATAATAGGGATCATTAAATAATTTGACTTCTTATTTTAATTATTTTCAATAGTCTTCGATGTAATTTTTTATTATAAAATATAATCGTCAAATGGCCCCTTCCATGATGGGCGACCCCCTCAGCTAAAATCACTTAAGTCATAATATTAAAATATTACAACTTTATATTATAACTCCAATTAATTAATATTTAATTAATTCAATTAAATATTAATATCTCTCTCAATATTCACCCGATGCACGAGCCGTCTGAAGCTGACGAATAAGGAAGTGATTCTGCACGTGATCAATCCATACTGCCAAAAATAGCAGGGGTCCCACGCTGAGTGCCAAATACTGCTAAAAATAGCAACTCAAGCAAGAAAATGCGGAATGAGCCGACGAAGCTAACCGATCCAAATCGACAAGCTGGGCAAAGCTCCATGCAAGATCAAGACCCTCCATCCATCCTATCCCTACAGGGCATAATAGGCTAATCAAAGGAGAGATGTCAACTAGAAGGGGACATGGCTTCCTCCCCGAAATTGTTTGTCCTCAAACAATCTCTCAACTCCGGATGTCAGAAATCTCTCGCTCTCCCAAGTAGCATCCTCCACAAGCAAATCTCTCCATTTCACTAGATATTCCCCTCGATAGTCCTCCTAATAAGCTCTCTCCTCGTACTCCGGGATAGACTCGGTACTAGAATCAACTTTCCCTCATCATCTAAGGGAGGTAGAACTAGATGGTACCACACGGTGTCCCAACGCCTTCTTGAGATGATACATGAAAAACATTGTGTACCTGCTCTGGCTGAAGCCTGCTCATAAGCCACCTCTCCAACACACCCTCGGATCCTGAAAGGACCGTAATAATGCCGTGGCTTAAGCTTCTCGACCCACTCTTCCTCAGAGTAGACTGACGGTAGGGCTGCAGCATAAGATAAACCATGTCACCCACCTCAAAATGCCTCTCCGTCCTCTTCTGATCTGCGTACTGCTTTTGCTGATTTTGTGCCTTGGCAATATTTTCCTTGAGAGCCCTCATAGTATCCTGACTCTCCCTGCAACAGTCTCCAGCGCTCCATCACACTGTAAAGAGTAAATCCAAAAACTCTCGCCTCTTACCGACAACGCCATAAAAGGGATATCTGAATGGTTTATGGAATGCCGTGTTGTGGCAATACTCACACAAATGAATCCATTTGACCCATGCCTTCTGCTGCCCTGCAATATAATTCCTGAGGTAACCCTCCACCCACTTATTCACTATCTCCGTCTGCCCATCCGTCTGCGGGTGGTAACTGGTGCTCGGAGTAAGCTCGGTCCCACAGAGTCTGAACACCTCCTGCCAGAAGTGACTCAAGAACCGACTATCTCTGTCGCTCACAATGCTCCGAGGCAATCCATGTAGTCTGAATACCTCACGGAAGAAGACCTTTGCTACCTGGATAGCTGTGTAGGTAGTGGTAATCAGAAAGAAGTGGGCATACTTCGTTAGCCGATCCACAACTACATATATGCAATCTCACCTGGGCTTTAGAAGCCCGTGATAAAGTCCATCGACAGGCATTCCCACTTCCTGTCAGGAATCGGAAGTGGCTGCAATAATCCTGCCGGGTACGTGTTCTCCTGCTTGTTCTGCTGACAAACAGGGCACTCACGCACATATTGAAGAACATCTGCCTTAAGTTCTTTCCATGTGAATCTCTCCCGTATCTGTCTGTAGGTTTTGAAATACCCGGGATGTCCTGCTGTAGGCACGTCATGAAAGGCTCGCATGACAATGTTCTTCACCTCTGAACCTGGGATCAAATATATCCTGTTCTTGTAAATGATCAAATCATTCACAAGTGTGTACCTGGTATCAATCATCGATCCCTCAACAATGCTGGAGGCCCAAGTATCCTTGGCATACTCTGCCACAATCATATGCCTCCAATCCTCTGAAATGTGAACCATAGAGCTCAAATGAGGCCTGCGTGAAAGAGCATCAACTACTACGTTCTGTGTACCTTTGATATACGAGATATCAAAGTCATAGGCCTGCAATTTACTAACCCACTTCTGCTGACGATCATTGAGATCTCGCTGCCCCAAGAAGTGTCTCAAACTGTTATGATCAGTTTTGATGCAAAATTTGCTGCCAACAAGATATTGTCTAAATTTTGGTAAGGCATGCATTATAGCGAGCATCTCCTTATCGTAAATGCTGTAAAGTCTCTCTGGCCCTCTGAGTTTACGGCTCTCATATACAATAGGGTGCTTGTCCTGCATAAGCACCGCACCAATGCCCTCACCTGATGCATCGCACTGAAGCTCGAAAGGCTTTGAAAAGTCAGGTAGTGCCAACACAGGGCATGTAGTCATCAACTCCTTAAATCTCATAAAACACTCCTGTGCCTCAGGAGTCCAAATAAATGCACCCTTCTTCAGTAAATCTATCATAGGGGCTGCATGTCGTGAATAACCATTCACGAATCTGCGATAGAACCCACACAAACCTAGAAACCCTCTCAACTGTGTCAGGTTTGCCGGTGTAGGCCAGTCAATAGCACGGATCTTTTCAGGATCCATCCGCACTCCCTCTCCACTGATAATGTGACCTAAATATAACAATTCGGTCATTCCCAAATCACATTTGGATTCCTTGGCGTACAAGGACTCCCTCTCCAAAATACTCAACACGGTCTCCAGGTGAGCCAAATGCTCCTGCCAAGTCCTGCTATATATAAGGATATCATCGAAGAAGACCAATACGAATCTCCTCAGCAGTGAATGAAAAACCCTGTTCATCGTGGACTGAAATGTAGCTGGCGCATTAGTGAGCCCAAATGGCATCACTACAAACTTGAAGTGCCCACAATGACAACGGAAGGCAGTCTTCTCGATGTCTTGCTCATGAACCCTGATCTGATGATACCCCGACCGTAAGTCTATTTTAGTGAAATAACAGGCACCATGGAGCTCATCAATAAGCTCGTCTATACGAGGTATTGGATACCTGTTTTTAATCGTCCTCTTATTCAGGACTCTGTAGTCAATGCACATGCGTAATGTTCCATCCTTCTTCTTTACCAAAACAACTGAAGAAGCAAATGGTGATTTGCTAGGTCGAATGTGACCCATAGCAAGTAACTCCTTTATTGTCTTTTCTATCTCATCCTTCAACCTCTTAGGATGCCTGTAAGGAGTTATCATAATGGGCTTAGCGCCCTCCTCAAGCTCTATGATGTGCTCAATGCCCCTGTCTGGAGGTCTCCCTGGTGGAATATCACTGAATACCTTATCATGCTTGACTCTCAACTGCTGAATGTCCGGATGATACTCAGTCTTCTGTTGTCCCTCATGTATAGGTGTCAATGTGCA
Organism: Sequoia sempervirens; assembly: GCA_007258455.2. Classification (NCBI taxonomy): domain Eukaryota; kingdom Viridiplantae; phylum Streptophyta; class Pinopsida; order Cupressales; family Cupressaceae; genus Sequoia; species Sequoia sempervirens. The sequence goes on along the minus strand of VDFB02000008.1, from coordinate 210,997,517 downwards.
CTCGGTAGCCCACTCAACCATGTCGTGTCGCATGAGCCTCTCCATCCGACGAAAAGAAATTGTTTTGATGTTGCTGTCCCGAATTGCCTTTAGGATATGTCTTCCCGTCAACATCAAAACGGATCTCCATGTCCTTGAGACGAAGAGTGACTTCCTCAAATGAATGAAGCCACTTCATGCCCAAGACCAAATCAATGTCTCCCATGTTAACTACATAGTAATCAGCCTTGAACTCATAATTGTTTAAGCATAAGGGGAGATCCTTAATCATGCGTTCACACCTAAGAGTGTAACCGTCGGCCACCTTAACCCGAATGCCCTCGAACTCCTCAGTGATGAGTCCGCGTTTCTCAACAAATCTAGCATCTATGAAATTGTGTGTGGCTCCTGTATCAAGGAGGGTAATGACCCTCTGCCCTGCCAACACTCCACGAATCCTGAATGAGCCCTCCTGCTGAATGCTAGATAAGCGTGCCTCCTGTATCTGAAGCTCTGACTCTGCCTCTGCCTTAGGCTCTGAAGCCTCTAGCTCTGACTCCTTAGAACTCTCCTGCTGTTCAGAATTCTCTGACTCCGAATCCTCATAATACGCCCACATCACTCGATTTGCCTTGCCCTTAGGCCTCAAAGGACAATCGTGATTGGCGTCATAAGGACCTTTGCAGTAGCAGCAAAGCTTCTTCCTGCGTAGATCGTTAAGGGCCTCTCGATCCAAAGGTGGTGCTGCTGATTTACCCTTTGAATCATTCTTGAAATCTGATTTCTCTTTGTTAAAATCAGACTTCTCTCTGTTTCTGTTAAAGCCCTTATTGTCCCTGAAAGAAGAAGAACCTCTGGAGTTGAATCTACTGGAAGGTGCTGCCAACTCCATACTACGTGCCTTCTTCATCGCTTCCTGTAATGGAGGATCAAAGGCCTTGATCCAACCTCTCAATGGTTCTATCAAACCCTCCATGAAGAGTACCACAAGTCGTCTCTCTGAAATGTTCAGAACCATAACTGATAACTTCTGAAAGTCACCAATATAAGACTCCAAACTGCCACTCTGTCTCAACTGAGCCAAGTCTCTGAAGTAGGATTTTGGATCCTTCCTGTCAAACTGCTCCACCAACCTGTCCACAAACTCCTGATAGGATGTGATCCTGTCATGCTGTAGCGTCACCATACCGTGGTGCCACCAGTCGTAAGCCACTCCCTCAAGATGCAGTGTCGCATATCTGATAGCATCTCTCTCAGCCATCGGACGTAATGTGAGGAATGTGTCTAGCTTACTAATCCATGCCTGGGCTGTCACCTTACCACTACCGTCGAACATCGCTAGATTGAGCCTGTTCGTAGCATGTTTTAGATCATGATTTTGGTATCTAGGTCTCCAATCCTGTCGACCTCTGTGGTGCTCTCGCCTCTGTGTAATAAATCTGTCAAAGGTGATCCTCTCTCTGACATCAGGTGGTACTAACTCCCACTCCTCGTTCGCTGCCATAAGTGTATCAGCGAACAACTCCTCATGCTCCTCACCTGCCATGGCCTCATCGGCCTCCTGTCTCACGAACGTAGGCCTTGTGGGTCTGTCTGCTGTCCGAGAAGCGGTCCTAGGTGCTCTTCGTGATCCTGCATCACTCCTGTCATCGTCACGATGTGGTAACGGTCTCCTCGGAGTACCCAATCTCTGAAGTGCTACTGTCAACTGCTGTAATACATCATTAGACAGCCATTGACCTGCTCGTAAGTCTCTGAGTGCATGTAAAACCTCTGCATCGTCCTGATCTCTAGGGTTTTGAGGAATATCATTTCTAGGAACATTTGTTCTGTCAGCCATGTTTTCCGGCTGCCGGATCGAACCCTGTTGCCTGTCAATCAAGGCTCGCCTGCGTGTGTAATACCTGTGAGACCCAATCTGATGTGACTGCATAAGATTGCTAAACCCTTAAGATGGCAGGATGTAGCTCTGATACTACTGTAGAAACCCTAGTTTCCCCTGTTTCCGAATTTGACTTTTTTTTTCTGAGTGTTTTGTGTATTTTTGGTTTTTTTGGTGTTTTTGCATAAATATTGAAAATGGCGATTTTGCAATAAAATAATATAAAATCTAAATAAATTCTTACAACTCCGGAAGTAACCAAATCTATTGCAAATACTGATGCCAGACTATTATTTAATCTTCTGAAATGATTACAATGAAGATCCAGTTACATGCAAATAAAAAGGCAATGATATTTATTGAAAACCTGGAAATCGCAGCAAGATGAAAATGGGCCAGATCTGGTACAGCAGCAATGAACACCCTTTCCTCCCTCCGTACAATGTTTGCAAAATGATCCAGTGACCTAGGCGCCCAATCTTGTGAAGCTGAATGACCAAAAGAGAAGGCGATTCCTTTTGTGTGGAAAGTACGGCCCTTTTGAATGGTACAGCCTGACAGATGGTACGGCTGCAGCAGCAGCAATGAATGCAAAGTACGGCTATCTTAAACCCCTCCAGAATATCAATAAAAATGGCGCCTCAATGTAAGGACCCTTCTGAAATAGATATAGGCTAAAACCCTGAGATACAATCAACCGTGAAGCTCTGTAATTTCTTCTTAATGAAGAAATTTCTTGCCTAGCAATAAATCAGATGATATCTCACACCCTTTGAATTGCTTTCACTGGAGATGGCTCGTTCCCCAATGCTCTGAGACTGAAACCCTTGGCTTCCGTGCTCTGGACGAAGACTTAATCAATTTTCAATAATCAATGACATAATGGCTCGATTTTCAATGCAAATGCCTAATTCGACTTCTTATTTTAATTCTTTTCAATAGTCTTCGATGTAATTTTTTATTATAAAATATAATCGTCAAATGGCCCCTTCCATGATGGGCGACCCCCTCAGCTAAAATCACTTAAGTCATAATATTAAAATATTACAACTTTATATTATAACTCCAATTAATTAATATTTAATTAATTCAATTAAATATTAATATCTCTCTCAATATTCACCCGATGCACGAGCCGTCTGAAGCTGACGAATAAGGAAGTGATTCTGCACGTGATCAATCCATACTGCTAAAAATAGCAGGGGTCCCACGCTGAGTGCCAAATACTGCTAAAAATAGCAACTCAGGCAAGAAGTGTCCGAATGAGCCCGAACGAAAGCCAACTGATCAAATACTGACAACTGAAGCTGAGCCAAGCTCCATCAAGACCCTCTATCCATCCTATCAGCCTACGAGGGTCGCATAATAGGCTAATCCTGTGCTCTGAGAGATGTCAACTAGAAGGGGACATGACAAAAACCTATAAAGTCCGCCCCAAACAAGAAGAAATCTTCCTCAAGCCATGAAGTTCGCCCATGATGAAAATTGAGTTGAATTCTTGAGAAATCCAATTAAAAGAGAAAAATCAAGCTAATATCCAATCCAGTTGAGAGGAAAATCCACTTGGAATAAAATCCATCAAAGAGGAATTCCACTAAAGGTCACATGAAATCTAGTTGAAGTTCGCCCACCTCCAAGAGTAAAAAATCTAGTTTAATGAAGAAAAAATTCTAGTTGGGCGTATATGTTGAAGTGGATGAAATTCTCTAAGGAAAATGATGGAAAATCCAATTAAAACCTCAAGAAATCCATAGTTGAAGTTCTCAAGAAATCCAAAGATACCCCCTAAGGTAAGAAATCCACTTGAAATGATAAGAAATCCAATTGAGGGGTGTATTTCCCAAGAGAAAGTCCACAAAATTGCCTAAGGCATCAAGTTTACTTGGGAGAAGGAAAGAAAATCCAGTTCAAAATCAAAAAAATCCACATGGGGGTCGATTTTCCTAAGCAAGTTAAAACAAAGTTTACTTGAGTTTTTTTTAAAAACTTCACAAGCAAGCAAAAAGAAAAGAAGAGAAAAACAAGGAGTGTGCCGAAGGGAAAATAAAGGATAAGTTTTCTTCCTTTTTTTAGATAAAACATCCAATCATGAGATGGGTCAAATTCCTTGAATAAGGAAAGATTTTGCTTATAAAGAGAAGTGTTTGAGGTCTCTTTTTCATTCAACACAAGTTTAAAATTCATCTCAAGAAGCTGCAACACAGCCATAGGCGCCTCTTTTAATTTTGCATGAGTTGCAAAGTTAATCAATCCAAGCAGAAATGAAATACATTTTCAAATTTAAGGTTTTAGTCAAGAACTTCAGGCTTCTACAAGTTCACAAGCTGCGAATTTGGAGAGAGATAAGGATTTAAATCTTAAGTTTGCAAATAAATTCCAGCTTCAAGGTCGCAAATTCTAGTAAAAAAAATTAAATTTCTTCAAGGAACAAGGGTTGCTAATATGAATTCATATTTTGTTTGCATTTGTTGCAGGCTAAATTTTGATTTTTTTCAGTTTCTAATCAATCCTTGCAGTCAAGTTGAAATTTTGGAATTTTAAATCATTTTATTTCACCATCAATGCACTCGCCTAGCCTTAGGGTTTTAAGCATAACGCCTTCTTTATAATTTATGCATGCTTTCTAACTTCAAGCTTCATACAAGCGCCATGTTTACATCAAAGAATGTGGGAGGAGGAGTTAGGAAGAATCAAGTCAAGGAGGTTCTTAAAGGGTTTTATCCAGAATCCTAGCTATCATCTAAGTGGAGAAAAGTTGGAGATACCAACTTTGAGCAATTTAATGTAATCCAACACAAGAGAAGAATGTTTGACACCCAAGATGAAATGTCGACGCCCATAGCAGCAAACATGATCAAATGTGGACTTCATCAAGCAGCAGGTTTTCCACCTACAGTTCAATGTAATGAATTGATGGTTGAATGTGCCAAAAGCTATGATCCACAAGCACGATCCATCAAGGCACTTAATGGGATAACTTTGGCTTATTTCACTGAAGACTCAGTTAGGGAAGTGTTTGGCATTCCTCGTTGCCACAAGATGTTGAGCAGAACTCAAAAGGAATCACGAGCAATGTTTGAAACTTTGATCAAGCGATGGAGGCTATTAATGAAAATCAGCTAGATGATATGATATCTCTCTTGAATGAACAACTTTCAGAGGCAAGAGGGTAAGTGGGAGGACACTTTTGCTCAATGCATTGAAGCCTTGGATGTAATAGGAGTGCAATTGGATACCTTACCAAACATATCAATGGAGGAACTCAATGTAGTGATGGCAAGGTTCATTGTACTCGCAGCCAAAGAACAAGCCAAGGGGAATTGCGTTTTGGAATCTAGCTTGCTTGATTAGCTTGCAAGGTGTCAATGTCTTCCATGCTCCAAGTGGCTCTTCTTCCTTGTGCCATGTGTCACAGATATTAGTTATGCTTTTCAAAGAGAACTCTGAGTTAGGGTTTTTGGGGTTAATCTTGGTCGTTGATCTTAATCTTGGCCATTGATCTTAGATCAATTTGGGTCGTTACTTTGTAATTGGGGTGCCTATATAAACCCTTCTCATTTCATTTGTTCAGAGAGACTTGTGAAATTGTTGCTAGAGCGCTATCAAAATAATAATTAGACTCATTGATGAGCACTTGTTACTTTGAAAGCCAGCATGGTTTCATATTTCCTCAATAGAATAGATTTGTTTTCCGCAATTTTAAATGAATGAAGGATTGATAGTGTTGGTAATGGTGAAGTTAGTTCATGCCTTTTTTAAATTGAATGGTGTTCAATTTGATGTGTAAGGTTAGTCTAAACTTTCAAATTGCTAAACTTGAACTCTATTATTTATGTTCATTGTTCAAATTGAAGGTGGCCTTGAGTAATACGATATCATTTGTGAATCCCTTTGAAGATCGCACCATCTTTGTCTAGTTGTTGTACTTGGAAAAAAAAAGATAGGTTTTAATTTCACCATCCAACACTTGTCTCTTGAGTTCTTAGGAGTAGTTTTGAATTAGCCTAGTCTCTAAAACCCTTATCATGTTCTATTTTATTTTCAAAATTGGTAGTAGTAAGATCTCAACACTCATAGACAATAGTATCCGTATTCCAAAGTGTTGAAAAGTTGTTGCTAAAGTCTTAAAGGAAGAAGGATTGAACCAATAAATTGAGCATAAGTCCCCCTTGCAATACCAGCAAAACATAGCAAAACCAACTGAGACTATCCTATATGCACAAGGAACCTTGCAGTCTACTTTGTGATCACTTAGCTTAGCACATTGGAAACTTTGTTCAAGAGAGAGTAGGATATTTCATTGGGCATTTTATTCTAATGTTGGTTGAGGTCACAAAGCCCACATCAACACTGCTGAAATAAAGGTCTCCACTTCAAACAAGTCAATCTAGTATGTTGATTCTGTTAGATCTAGACATATGACAGGTGAGCAAGAGTGATTTTGTGATCTCACTCCATCCACCTCCTATGGGCAAGTATCCCTTGGCGATAACTCATCATATGAAGTTAAGGGAATTGGAGATATATCTTTGCCCCTCAAAACTCACAAATGTAAAATTACAAAGGTTTTTATGTTCCAAGGCTCACAAAGAACCTTCTTTCAGTCACCAATTACTTAAGCACAACTTGAAAGTTGAATTTGATTGTCACAAATTACAATGATGAAAAGATTTGTCTCATTAGAGATAAATTCAAAAATGGCGAAGTTATTACGAATGCTTCAGGGGTCGGCAAGATGTTTCAACTTGTTGATGTCACACATGAAGATAAGGCCCTTGCACTAAAAACTAGTGCATCCACAACTCTTTGGCATTCAGAGATTTGGCCATCTCAATTTTGGCTATCTTCTTGCATTGAGTAAGAGATATATGGTGTCAGGACTTCACCCCATCCAAAAATCAAAAGTTCTTTGCTCACATTGTCTTGTAAAATAGCAACATAGGGCTCCTTTTCCTAGTACAGAAAATAGAACCTCTTGTCCCCTAAAATTGGTTCACACTGATCTAGGCAAACCGGTGCCACCAAGTCATAACAATGCCAAGTATTTTCTACTCTTTGTGGATGATTTTTCAAGAAGAAAGATGTGGGCTTATTGTTTGGCTCACAAAAATCAAGTGCTTGAGTAATTCAAAGAATTTTGAGCCCTTGCAAAAAAGTCATCTGGTCATTCTCTCAAAGCCCTTCACTTGGATCAAGGGGAGGAATTGACACGTAAGTATTTTCAAACTACCTTCATGAAGATGGGATTCAAAGACAATTGACCACTGTTTACACACCTCAATAGAAAGGTGTTGCAAAGAGGCATAATTGTACTATTGTTCAAATGGTGCGATGTATGTTGAAAGATGCAGATCTTGCTCCTACATTTTGGGCTAAAGCAGTTCGCACAACAGTGTATTTGTTGAATCGAGCACCCACCAAAGTGCTTGAAAATATCACACCTAAAGAAGCTTGGATTGGTAAGAAGCCCTTTATATCATATATCAAAGTGTTTGGATGTATAGCTTACATGCATGTTCCCAAGGTACAAAGGACAAAATTGGATGGTAAGTCTTTGAAATGCATTTTCCTTGGGTACAATTTTGGGTCAAAAGGATATCGACTTATGGATAAATTAACAAAGAAAGTGTACATTAGTAGGGACGGTTTTGATGAGGAAACAAGATGCAACATTTCTTCCTCACCATCTCCTACTAGTTCTCAAACACTAAAGATTAATGAACCTGACAATGAGGATCTTGTTGAAGAAGCACCAGAAGATGCTTTGTTCCCACTAGATTAGTTTCCTCCTCTTTCACCACTTCCATTCTCATCTCCTATGCACAAGAAGCTTCCTAAGTGGTACGAAGCCACCATAAAGGATGCTAAAGATGATGCAGTTATAGATACATCTCTCACTGCACCCCAAACTTGTATCAAGTCTCGTGAAGAGGCAAATCTAGCTCTCATGTGTATTTCAAAACCAGAAACAGTTCAGCAAGCTCTTGATTCACCACCTTGAAAGGATGCCATGGATGCAAAATATCAGGCCTTACTAAGGAATCATACATGGGAACTTGTTCATCTTCCACTAGAGAAGAAGGCTATTGGATGCAAATGGGTTTTCATGATCAAGTATAAGGTAGATGTTAGCATTGATGAGTACAAGGACCTACTATGGCTAAGGGCTATGCACAAAAGGAAGGTATTGACTATGATGAAACTTTTGCACCCACAACAAAAATTGAGACTATTTGCACGGTCTTAGCAATGGCTGCAAGAGCTCTTCAAATTGCTGCAACAACAAGGAATCTTTTACAAAGCCTTTAACGCTTTCCTAACACCAATCCAAGAAGGAGAATGCAGATTTCTCAAATCAGATTATGACAGACCTGCACTTTAAAATATATAACCAGCAACACAGATCCTTGTCAAAATGCTCATAACTCTCTCATTTCCCACCCAAATGATCTCAAATTTGATGCAAAGGACCCTCAAAAAGATGGCGCCTAGTTTAGTAATAAGAAATGGCATCTAAAAGTGGTTATTAATTACTGACATGAATCCCAAGGCACTCTAGAAAGTACGGCCTTCAAGGAATGACGAATTTGCATTATAAAATCATAAACTTCGTATTAAAATCTGCAAATATTCATGAAGGGGCGCCTCTAACAAGGAAACACAATGAGACAATACCCAGAATGAGAATGTTTAAGATTTGAGACTTGTGAGCAGAAATATACATTCAGCAGTCATGACCAGCAACTCTGGAATTGACAGGAAATGATAAAACTCAACTACGAAGGATAGGAAACCAACTATAACTGAAAAAACAAATCAATAACACTCAAACCTCTCAACTAGTTGCTGTTTTTCAAGCAAGAAGAAGAGCCAAGCTAGGAGGCCTTCATTCCTCGAAGCAATCCCAAAGCCAATCTGGCAGCATAACATTCCTGTAGACAAAAGATACCTCCAAAGAAGAGAAGGAACCTTCTTTATAGAAAGAAGAGAAGACTCCGGAGCCTTCTAGAAGGTGCGCCCTAATCCCAAGCTGCTTTTAGGTTTAAACTTTGACCCAAACACTTTCTTCCCAATGGCGTACTTTCCTTGTGAAATATTAATCACTTCTCTTTTTTTAAATAAAATATAATCTTCTTCAAAAAGGCGTCCATTTTCCCTTTGAGCAATTATAAACTTTAGAAATATTAAAATATTTCCTTCATGAGAAAATACCCCTCAAAGTCCCCTTCTTTAAAACAACTGTTAAGTTATAACACTAGGCCAAAGGGGTATTTTAAAAATAAAACATTTTGACTTAAAATAACTTATATCTTTGAAATGAACCCCTTAAGCCAAAAATGAGAATTACCCAATGAACTGCCAGAAGAGGAAAGTTGACTGAATTGATGCCGACTGGACCACTGCTAAAATTAGAATTTACTAAAAATAGTAAATTCCTGAAGATGCTCAGAATGCCAAGAAAAACATACCACTGCGAAGCCCTCTGAAAACCCAGAAGGAATTCAGAATCCAAACACCCAAACTCCAACAAGCAAAACCCTGAATCTTCAAAAGAACTCATCAAACAGCCGGATACCCTAATTTTGCCACTGACTAGCCGACAACACACTGGGAATAGGCTACCAATCACTAAAAGGTGAAGGGCTAAAAACGGGGACATTACAGTCCGCCCTTCCCAAAATTGCTTGTCCTCAAGCAATACCATCATAATTCCAGAAAAATTAGGACTGATCCATACCAAAACAAGTATGATCCCAAGTTCCCAAATCCTTCTCAGGAAGGACCCACCATGCCACTGCTGCACCACTCTGATCACATTAGTGAAAACATCATGCCAAAGCTGTACTAACCTCCCTTGTAACTCCAAAGTGTTACCATCCATGATACTCAAACTGAAAGATCTTAAAGGATTGAGATCAATATCGTGCAACATCTCATGTCCAAGATGCCCAGAGTCAACAGTAACAACCATACCACTGTCAACCACAATTCTAGGCAAGAAGAAAAATAGGTTACTCAACTCATAATTAACCTCCTCAACATACCTCCACATGGTAACGAACGAAGCCCTGAAAGCAAATGTGACATCTTCAAATCTTCTTGCAAAGAGGAAAGCAATCCTTTGCAAGAGCTTGACAAGCTCAGACTCATGTCTCCTCATGGAGCTACCATGTAACAGCTGAATTACACCGACACCACCATGAAGACTTCTAATCACTCTTACGGTACCAACTCCAAGAGTCTCAGAATGAAAAGCCAAAGCAATTGGAAGTTTGCTGTCCCGAACCAATATAGTAAAGAAACTATTAAAATTTGCTTCACAAACCTCCGTAAGGTGAACTCCGAGAATAGGATAGGTGTGAAGGAACAAATAACCACTGCTGTTCAAGGCTGAAGTCAGCGAAGTGCAATCTGATTTTAGTACTTCGCACAAGGAAAAACAGCAGCACCAAAGAAATTCCCAAGTGTAAGTGTATGAGATGAGCCTTGGGTTGCAGGATAACACCTCAAAATTGACAGAAAAACATACTAGATCCAACTCCATGAGAAAACTACCACTTCTTTGATCAGGAGTGATGAACCAACTCTCCTGGATGAGAGAAACGCAACATGTAAGGTGGCTGGTCAGCCTCAAACCAGCAAGCTCGAGTCTCAAAATCTGTCCTGATCTTAGCCGAGAATCACTCTCAAGAGCAACCAATCGTTCATTTCTCCAACCCATACTCAAAATTCCTCTCCAACCCATTTTTTGATGAACAAATAAACCCATCAAGTAGCGGACAAAGGAAGTAACAACATCAACAAATTTGGAAATTTGATCCTTATTCCTCCAATAGCCCTTTCCAAATGTAATAAGCTTTATCAAGCCAAGTTGAGGATCCCAAGCACGGATACCCAACTGAAAATGATTTTCAACACAATGCAAGGTAATCTCAATGCATTCCCAAGAGCTAGTAAGGATCAAGTGTATACTGAAGAGATTGATGCCTCCTCTATTGAACCCTTGAAACCTATCCATGAAAGTTTCAACAACATTGGAGCATGAAACCTTAAATGACCTCAAATCCAACTCCAAAAATGGACTAATAAGTGCCAAAGCATCATTAAACCAAAGGGATGGATTGACAAGCATACAAACACCAAGTTCTGGTCCATCTTTCTTCCCTACTTCATGAGTAACAAAACTGAAATCTTTGCTCCTTGTTGCTGTAATGAAGTTACCAGCAGTTACCAAGTCTTGCTTTGTTAACTCCTTGGTGTCGAAGATGTTGAAATCTCCTCGAACCAACACTCCCCAAGTGGAGACTCCATCCTCAAACCCACTTGTACATTCATTATCGAAAGGCCTTGGAAGATTACTAATCACCAAAGGTGGTAACTCCTCGTGTAATGATATCAAAGCACCCCTTGACTGGGGTTCATACTCTTCCCCATGCTTGGTCGTTTCACCACATGACTCATTTTTCAAATCAAAGAGAGGATTGTCATAAGTTGCTTCAGTACCCACTTCAAAGAAAGGATTGTCAAAGACTTGGAAGTCCCCTTTTTCATCTTGCTGATCCAAATCTGCACACGCAACTTCTGATATCCTTGTGAAACCTTCAAGATCAAACTCCTCTCGAAGACTATCAAGCTCGTCTATTACTTGCTTGATTTCTTCAACTCTTTGCTCATTCTTTTGCTTGCTAAAAAGTTTGAAATCAGCAAACCGGTCTTCAACCTCTGTTAGAGCCAACTGAGTTTCTTTTAACTTGTCCTTTGTTGATTTAAGCTCCAAAGTGAGCTCATCAACCAAACTCTCCTTTTCTGGGAAAACACTGAAGGACTTCTTTGCAAGTTCAATAGCATAATCCCGATCCTCCATCAAGTGTATGCAATCTGACTTCAACGCCTCCAAAGAGTCTCTGATGAGTTGCAAATTGAAAAGAGCAACTTCATCCTTAACTCCTCTTTTTCTCTCTTCAAGCTGAGCCTTCCAGTGGAGATCTTCAGTCAAACTGTGAGTGCGATCAAATTGGGATAGAATTCGCACTTCCCTCTTAAAGGACTCTTTGTCTTGATCTTCCCACCCAAGAATATGCAAAGATGGCAGATTGCTGGTTGGCTGATTGTCAAAATCAGAACTTTGTTTTGTGTCTTTGCGGCCATCATAGCTGTTCCAACTTCCGTGTCTTTCACCATCAACTAGAGGAGAATACTCATTGTCATGAAAGGCATCATCCTCCACAAAATCTTCAACCCGTTGCTTGCAATCAGCTTCGTGCATTGATAAATCAGATTTGTGTTTAGTAACACCTTCAAACTCTCCATCTTCAAGAGCCATATGGTCTTCAAGCTCTTCTTCTTCATTACTGTCTTCTTGATCAAACATTATAGCAGCACCCAACTTGCTTAATGGATCATAGTCATCCGCTGTTCGGAAAGTTTCCGTAGAAACATTTTCTTCTTTAGCAGCTGCAACCACTTCAAAGACATCATCATGGAGCTTCTTTGAACCCCCTTCTTCTTCGAAGACAACTTCCTCTTCAATGGCCACCTCATAGTTTGCCATGCAAACTGAATTTTTATCATCTGGATCAAAGGGAAATTCATCCCACAAAGGTTTTTTATCATATCTTGGTGTCAACCAACCGGGATCCCAAATGGAAAAAGGCTGACTGTTTTGATCAAGAGAAAAGTACTCTTCATGCTTCTCTTGGAGTGTTGAGTCTTTGAATAGGTCACCAAGTAACTCACTTGAACTGATTTCTTCATAAGTCCTTCTCTCCAAGGGCTTAGTTTGATGCTCAAACCCAATGTCACCATCATAATGAAATGAAGAATCACCATTGCCTGCTGTTTTGAAAACATCACTGTCATTATCTTCATCATGGGGAAGTATGTCATTGATTTCTTCATTAGCAGCCCAATGAATACCAAGGAGGTCTTCTTGGCTACTTGTCATACATTTGTCTAGTGAAAATTCTTGAGAGATTTGAACAGCAGCAAGAGGTGAATAATCCTTGACCAAATCCTCAACTAGGAGAGGTATAAACACATCAGAATCACCATTAACTTCACCTTGGTAATGATCATCAGCTGGTTCAAGGACACCACTAGTGTTTCCTTCATCTTGTTCTTCTTCAACGAACTCATCCCACACAACCGTCTTACCAACAATTTTTGTGAAGCCCTTAGCCTCAAGACCTTCATTGGATGTATTTTCATTAGAACTCAAGACTGCTGTTGTGTTCTTTTCACTGAACTGGTCTTCATCACTTCCTATCACATGCAAGTCTAAGGATGTGTTTTGGGGTTCTTCCACACACTCTTCAACTGTCAGAGTTTCTTCATCAAGCTCACGATCAATATGAGGTGACATGTGCACCTTGCTATCTCGGTTTCCAGACCTAGCATAAATCTTTTTGATTCCCCACCTTATGTCAGGATCCTTCATTAGCGTAAACAGTTCATGCATTAACTCAAGTAGAGGCTTCTCTGTAGTCATCTCTGTCTGTATGTAGTGTCTGGTATCTCTGTCACTCATTTGTCAAGTGAACTCTGCTGGGCACAGGATGGCAGGATCTTGGCTTTGATACCACTGAAATATTCCAAGCCAAATTTTTTCAATTTTTACCAAGTACACAACAATGCAGAGAGCACCCGTTAGGGTTAGATAAATCAACCAGCAGATTACAAATAACTCGTTGCCAAGAATGCGCACTCAATCTCAACAAAAGAGAGGCTGTCATATGGCAAGAGGATCGTCAGTGCCTTAAACAAAATGCAACTAGAGGTAACTCTAACCAATAATGTGTCCGCGAAGGACGAACATTTGGTCAGAGGATCTTCTACGCTACAAGTACTGAAAACAAACTCAACACCAAGCATGTGCTACCCAATCCAGTATGGAAAGGAGGCAACCATATGGTGGAGTGTTAAGAATTACAATGCTAATAAGGGAAATAAGCTAGAATGTTGAAGTACTCGACGTCAAGAATGTGCTTTCCAACCCGAGATGGAATGGGAGCTACCATATGACGGAGATATAAAGAAATACAATAGTGTATACAGAAAGTAAAGTAAGATTGAGAGAAATGTTGACAGTACTACTGTTCAGCTTACAATGAATATTTAAATGCCTACAAGATCAAGTATTAGAGCTCTTCAAATTGCTGCAACAACAAGGAATCTTTTACAAAGCCTTTAACGCTTTCCTAACACCAATCCAAGAAGGAGAATGCAGATTTCTCAAATCAGATTATGACAGACCTGCACTTTAAAATATATAACCAGCAACACATATCCTTGTCAAAATGCTCATAACTCTCTCATTTCCCACCCAAATGATCTCAAATTTGATGCAAAGGACCCTCAAGAAGATGGCGCCTAGTTTAGTAATAAGAAATGGCATCTAAAAGTGGTTATTAATTACTGACACGAATCCCAAGGCACTCCAGAAAGTACGGCCTTCAAGGAATGACGAATTTGCATTATAAAATCATAAACTTCGTATTAAAATTTGCAAATATTCATGAAGGGGCGCCTCTAACAGGGAAACACAATGAGACAATACCCAGAATGAGAATGTTTAAGATTTGAGACTTGTCAGCAAAAATATACATTTAACAGTCATGACCAGCAACTCTAGAATTGACAGGAAATGATAAAACTCAACTATGAAGGATAGGAAACCAACTATAACTGAAAAAACAAATCAATAACACTCAAACCTCTCAACTAGTTGCTATTTTTCAAGCAAGAAGAAGAGCCAAGCTAGGAGGCCTTCATTCCTCGAAGCAATCCCAAAGCCAATCTGGCAGCATAACATTCCTGTAGACAAAAGATACCTCCAAAGAAGAGAAGGAACCTTCTTTATAGAAAGAAGAGAAGACTCCGGAGCCTTCTAGAAGGTGCGCCCTAATCCCAAGCTGCTTTTAGGTTTAAACTTTGACCCAAACACTTTCTTCCCAATGGCGTACTTTCCTTGTGAAATATTAATCACTTCTCTTTTTTTAAATAAAATATAATCTCCATCAAAAAGGCGTCCATTTTCCCTTTGAGCAATTATAAACTTTAGAAATATTAAAATATTTCCTTCATGAGAAAATACCCCTCAAAGTCCCCTTCTTTAAAACAACTGTTAAGTTATAACACTAGGCCAAGGGGTGTTTTAAAAATAAAACATTTTGACTTTAAATAACTTATATCTTCGAAATGAACCCCTTAAGCCAAAAATGAGAATTACCCAATGAATTGCCAGAAGAGGAAAGTTGACTGAATTGATGCCGACTGGACCACTGCTAAAATTAGAATTTACTAAAAATAGTAAATTCTTGAAGATGCTCAGAATGCCAAGAAAAACATACCATTGCGAAGCCCTCTGAAAACCCAGAAGGAATTCAGAATCCAAACACCCAAACTCCAACAAGCAAAACCCTGAATCTTCAAGAGAACTCATCAAACGTTCGGAAACCCTAATTCTGCCACTGACTAGCCGACAACACACTAGGAATAGGCTACCAATCACTGAAAGGTGAAGGGCTAAAAACGGGGACATTACACCTAGCTAGCAACACAAAGTTTGCAGACTTGTCAAATCCCTCTACAATCTTAAACAAGCTCCTTGAGCTTAGTACATCAAGATTGATGAGCATCTCTTTAATCATGGATTCGTCAAGAATCCTTATGATCCCAATCTCTACCTCAAAGAGCAAGGGAGGAGATTGTAATCTTGATTGTATATGTCGACAATCTAGTCATCGCAAGGAGTTCTCCACAAATAATTGATGCTAAAAAGAATGATCTCAAATGATCGTTTGACATGATAGTGTAGTGTCATAAAATTGCACCCCTTGCAATTTCACCTACACTCATGCATCCACTTTAGTGTCCACTCCCTTAGTATTTGTGTAAGCTCATTTCAGCCCTTGCATCAGCGTTTTTCCCCTCAGGATGCTCAAGACCCCTTTTTAGCAGCTATCTTCTTGTGTCAGCTTTGTGTTAAACCTTGTGTTTTCCTCATTCCCACCGTTTTTTAGCGTGATTTGTCTGGACATTAGCACGCCACGCAGACGTCCACGCACCACACTAGCATCCCATGACATTTCAACATTCAAACGGTTGTTTTTTACCATGTTGCCATTTGTCACCTACCTTGGTCGGTGGAAACGGCTCAGGACTCCTTGCAACAATTCAGGAACCTTCTTTTCCCTCCTATTCTCTGTTTAAAATCCATCTTTTCAATTCATTTGTGCCTCTTGATCTCCCTTGATCTCTCTCTTGAAAACTCTCTCTTTTCTTTCTCTCAAACTCTCTCTTTCTCTCTTACTCTCAAGCTTGCACAACTCTCTTACTTGCTACAACCATCTCAAGTTCTCACAATACTCTCTACAACTCTCTTTTGGCTCTCACAACTATCTCTTTCTTTCTCTCTCTTTGGCTTCCTCAAGCCTTACAAGTGATATCTATCTCTTGTCTTATGTCTTTGAGCATCTTGAGATTTCTCACATCCCTTGACCATGCATTTATGATCTTGTCTATTTATCTTTCTATCTATCTATCTATTTGGTTGTCCATGTAGGTAGAAACACTAAAATGGGGATTTGATTGAGGCAAGCCCCTAAACAACCCCAACATTTTCTCGTGGTCTTATGTGTGCAAGTGTTGGAGACATTTCTTTGTTGGAGGCTTCATTACTTGGGTTGTTGTGAGTGCTTTCTTCCTCTTCCTTCGTTTTATCATCTACAATCTATTTAGTCTACATTTCATTTAGTTTCCTTTACTTTAGCTCTGTTACTTTTTGTCATTTCCCCGCATTCTCAAAGTTCCTAGCAATCAGAATTATTAGAGGTCACTAAGCTATTTTCTAAGATATTCTCAGTTTTCAGTCCATACAAGACGCCAACATGCCATTGGGACATCTGCGCGCCACATTGTCATCCTTAGCCACACTGTCGTCTTTGATAGAGACTCGACAAACTATATAGAAGACCTTTGTGACCTACTCCTATTTCTGAAACTCTCGCTATTTTATCATGTCACTTGAGCATTATTCTTTGAGGTAGTTGAGGACCATTTGCTCCTTGTAGACTCTACTTGTCTTGAGACTCTTTGAGGTAGTTGAGGACCATTTGCTCCTTGTAGACTCTACTTGTCTTGAAACTCGAGGATAGCAAATTTCCTCTTTTACAAATAGATCTCCAGCTCTTGAATTATTGTCTTAGACTTGAAATATGGCAATAGAAAAATCATATCTATGTCCCTCAAATGAAATATGCCAAGACATTGCTCAAGAAATTCAAAATGGAAGATTGCAAACCTGTGTCGATGCCCATGGAGACAAGTTTTCAACTTTCCCGCCATGATTCATCACCTCAGGTGAATGCTACTCTTTACCGTCAGTTGATTGGGAGTCTCATTTACCTAACTTATACCAAGCCAGATATCAGCTATGTTGTCATCTATCTTTCTAGGTTTATGCAGGAACCTAAGGTTGTTCATTGGAAAGCAGCAAAGTGTGTTTTGAGATACATCCATGGTACAGTGGCACATGACCTAGAATACAAGCAAAATGCAGATTTTTCTTTGTGTGGATACATAGATGTGGAAAATGTAGGTTCAATGGATGACAAGAAGTCTACTTCAGGATTCATTTTCTTTTTGCAATCCGGTCCGATATTGGGGGAGAAAAAAGCAAACCACTGGTGCTCGCTCTTCCACAAAGTAGAATATCATGCTATAGATAGAGCTGTCTATGGAGGCAATATGTTTACGTCACATTTTGACAGTTATGGGTGTTCCTCAGACAAGTCCTAAAACTTTGTTTTGAGACAATCAGAGTGTGTGGAAGCTTGTTCAAAATCCTATTTTTCATGAGTGTACCAAGCACATTGAAGTTCAATGTCACTATATCCAGAGCATGTTCAACAACAAAATATCCAACTCCACTTTTGTTTGACTCAAGAGCAATGTGTTGACATATTCACCAAATCTCTTGCAGCTATAAAGTTCGAAGTTTTTCGAACTTTCTTGATTTGTTATCTTGGGAAAATGATGTAACAGGGCGGGAAGGGAGCAAGGGGGCGGGGATTTTTACCATCATAGAAGCAGAAATTGCAAATTTTTTTCAAAATCCTGCATTGTGTCGATTTTTTCCCTAGATAAGTAGCGATTTTGTCTGTCGCATTGACCACTAAAAAATCCATTGAAAATCGGGTTAAAATCATGATTTCTCTACAAAAAAATTGCAAATAAAACCACAGGAAAAAAACCCTAATACGCGCATTTTCACTTTATAATTTCATGCCATTTCTAATTTTTGCCATTTCTCAATCCGACGGCATTATTCTGGAGGCGTTTTCCGTTTTGTGGTTCATTTATCAATCGTGCAAAGCACATAAAGCACAGGTAGGCATTTAGGGCTTGCGCAAGGAAAAAACGAAATGATTCGCAAAGAGAAAATAGCTTTTTATTTTCCTTACTGTCACCATTTTCCTATCTTTCATGATGAATATTTTTGGGTTTTTAAGCCACCATTTTCCTTACTATTGCCATTTTCCTCATTGGGTTCTTATTGCATTTGATGTTGATATTCTCTAGTTCATTTTTTTCGCCTTGTTTTATTTGTGTTGATTCTTCTAAGAATGTGTTGATCTTGGTGTTGAACAAAGTTAGGAATGATTTATTTGTAAGTACGATAAATTCTAGTTGGAATTACAACAATGTTGCAATTCGGCTAAATATTGTTTACGACTCTACAATTTAATTAAAAAAACTTGTATTTGGCTTATCATTTAGGTAAACATATTTGACTTAGATTTTGCTCAGCGTCTTCAACAGTGCTTGTTTTGTGCGTTTTTTAGGTTTCTATAAACATTTATTAGTGATGCAAAATAGAAAGATATTTGTTATTTGTTGATGACCCAATATGATAATAGAAAGTTAAAATACCAAATTCAAATGTACTAAAAATCAAGGAAATGGTATATAAATGTAGCCCACGGGTAAAATGATATATTGAAGGATGTTTCTTGAAACAGAATTCAAGATAATGGAGTTTTAAAGTACTAGAGTTGATGTGTAGGTTCAGAGTGGTTATATGGATTTTTCATTTAATGTCTTTGGATGGAGGATTCTCTCTAATGTATGCATATTGTACAATGCTAAATATGGTGTTTTCAACAAACTAAGTCTCATGGAGTTTTGATGAATTTAGAGTGTTGCATCAATTGTTCCAGTCATACTAGTAGCATAACAGCCTTTGTCTTCTATATTAGATCTGCAAATATTCATTTGGTGTATGTGGGTGTTGCTTTTGAGTAGTTGGAGTGTTTATTCTTAGTCCTGTTTCAGTTTTGGAGTGCCTTCTCTCATTTTTGAGTGTTGCATTAGCTTACAAAGTGGGTTGTAGTGTTTTCTAGTTTGCATTAGGTTTGGTTTATTAGTGAAATTAGGAGATTAGAGCAATATTAGACCTTCATCAGCCTATTGTATCATCTATCAGAGATATACATCTTGTTGGGTACTTGAGTACATTTAAATCTCCCTTTGCAAATCAATTTTATGATACAAGATTTCTATTATATAAAATTATTTCTAGACCTCTTCAAAAATGACTCTGATTTCCTTCCATAATTGACAAACATGTTTGCCAAGCCATTCCTGACTATGACATCTCACAACTTTTGATTGTTGATAAAAACTTCAAACGGTTGATTTTTGAAAGCTTTGGGTGATACGAAGAGATAGGGAATTAACTTCAGTTATGTATTAATTATGTTTTCGGCATGTAATTTCAACAAACTAAAGAAATTACCTATCTTTTAGTTCTTCAATATAAGCACAAGGCTGCAATAGCACTTCCACGCACAAGGAAGAGATCTTATATCTTTATGATCAACACAGATAATCTAGATTCCAACATATAACAGCTGAACACATACACATGCTTCCTAGAAAAAAAAGTAGACACCAGCAACTGATCATAGTAGTCACTTGTTTTCCTTAAATAACATTTCAAATGCTTCCTATAAAAAATATAATATTTAAGTTCTTGTAGATTACTTTCCATGAAAAGGTATGTGCCCCTACAACGTTTCAAGATTGACACATTGCATTCAGACTTTATCATTCATGCCTTCAAAGTTCAAACTTTCTTGTGGTCTTTGATGGAAAACTAGACTGAATTAAAATATTTTTGCAGATTTGATCAGAATGCCACATCAAAAAGACTTTGCATGAACACATTGCACTTCAATTTCAGGTACAACGAAGGTTAAATGCAACTAGTGTCTGAATGATATCACTGGGGGCATTTATCACTTCAAATGGCACTTGGCAAAGGAGCCGGGAAATAACAACACTCCTTGTCCAACATGCCCTGCAGATGTCACATATCAGGCAAGATAGGCTCTTCATGCAATTCCTGAGAACAAGACAAAAAAGGCAAGAACTAGGGTTGAAATAGGTTCTAATTTTGCAAATGCTCGAGGGAATCAAGGTCAGGAAGATAGTGCAAATGAGTTTTTGAGGGAATCAAGGTCAACACCTTATTTTACAGCACGTGGCCCAAACACAGGTGGAGGAAACATTAATGCTTTCTTTGCACCTCATACTACACCAGGATCACAAACCACTTTGGAAAGTACAGGATTGAGGAAGAATGTCCATGAACAAGCAAGGAAGGTGATTGGAAACTTTTGGTACTACTGTAGCTTTCTATTTCATGTTGCTAGGTCACCATATTGGCAAGGTATGGTGGATGCTATTGCAGCTACAGGTCTTGGGTTCAAAGCCCCATCTTACGAGGCATTGAGGGTAGGTATGCTCAATGATGCAATACAAGACATTAATGGTGTTCTTAAGGAGCATCAACTAGTGTGGGCAAACACTGGTTGCCCCATAAAGTCAAATGGATGGACAGACAGAAGGAATCAAACCCTCATCAACTTCCTCGTCCCTTGTGAAATTGGTACTATATTTCTGAAATCTGAGGATGCTATCAAATCTACAGTTGCATTGTTTGAGATGTTTGATTTGGTGGTCAAAGAAGTAGGGCCACAAAATGTGGTTCAATTTATTATAGACAATGTTGCAGCTTGTGTAGTTGTTGGGAGACTCTTGACAGACAAATACCACTCTATATTTTTTACCCCATGTGCAACACATTGCCTTGATCTAACCCTTGAGGACATTGGAAAACTTGAATGGGTTAAGGAGGTATTGCAAAAGGCCCGTAGTGTTACAAAATTTATTTATAATCACACGAGGGTTTTGTGCATGTGTGCTTTCACAGAGGGCAAGGAGCTAGTTTGACCAGGGTTGACAAGATTTGCAACACACTTACTTGCACTACAAACTCTTTGCCAACAAAAAATGAATTTGAAACGAATGTTAGTTTCAAATGAGTGGATGAAGTCTAGCTTCACAAATCTAGTAGATGGCATAGTGGCGGTAGAGTACATGTACTCTTCTAGTTTTTGGGATGTAGCTGAACAAGTTGTAGAGTTTTCAAAGCCTCTAGTAAAAGTCTTGAGACTAGTGGATGGGGATAAATCCCCATGGGTTATTTGTATGAGGCCATGGATGGGGCCAACAAGTTGATGAGGTGTAGGATGCAAAATGACAAGGATAGGTATATGCCATTATGGGACATAATTGATAGAAGATAGGATCGACAGATGCATTCTCCTCTCTATGCTGCAGGATATTATCTTAATCCAAGTTTGTACTATAACTCTTCATTTAGACATGATGAAGGTGAGGTTTCACAAGGCTTGTTCATATACATGGAAAAATGTTTGCTACCACAAAACAATTACAAGCAGCTATGGGAGAGTTAGCAATGTACAAGCAAGAAAGAGGTTTTCTCTCATCCAAGGCTATGGTGAAAGGCAAGAAGACCTTGCTACTAGGTAGACTCTAAAGTCTCTCTATTTTGTGGACATGATCATTAAGTGTTAAGATTATTTTAAGATATTCTTACGTGATCATCTCCATGTAATGTGTTTTTGCAACACAATGGTGGGATTATTTTGATCATGAAACCAAACACCTTAGATGGATGGCAAGACACATTTTGAGCCAGCCATGCAGTTCATCCGCTTGTGAGCATACTTGGAGTGTTTTTTAACACATACACTCCAAGAAATGCAACCAGCTAACACAACAACAGATGAATGACTTGGTGTTTGTTCACCACAACCTCCGCTTGAAGAAAGAAAGCTCAAGGTTAGACTTTCAATATACTTGCAGTTAGTTGAATTTGTATTAACTATCTTTTTCACATGTAAGGCCAAGACTAATTTCTACATGGACAAAAATAGGTACTGTTGAGGATGACGAGCCATTGACCTTGATGAGATTGATCCAGAGTCAGATTGGATTGCTGCTGATGAGGACTTTCTTGAGCCTGTGGATTTCAAGATGCTAGAGACTCATGTGGATAGTCACGTGGTTGAACAAATTAGGAGAGGCTCTAAGCTAGAAGCTTCATCATCAGGACCCGCTGCCCTCTAGAATAGTAGTCATTGGCTACATTTGATTTTTCTAACTTTGTACTTAGTTTAGAGGTTGACTTTGTACAAAGTTACAAACTATATTATAGTTGACATTTTGTCATATGTCAACATCTACTTATTATTTATGCACTATGAAGTATATTTTGTACAATGCATTGATGCAATGTAATCAATGATATGAATATGAACAAAAAAGATCTATTCTCTACAATTCACAGGTTAAAATCTCTATTTTATTTGCTCTCCATATCTCTATGCTATGGAAATTACCTTAAGTTTTTAAGAAAAGTAGCTTTTGTCTCTTTTTCTACAATTTTTTACCTTTTTTTTCAAATCGGATTTTTTCCCAATTTTCTCAAAAAATCCTGAACTTTTGGTTTGCCGATTTTTTCCCCAAACGATTTTTGCTGCTATGTTTAGCATATTATTTATTACATCATTGTTAGTTGATTGGTTCTCCATAACCAATGGTAGTTGGTCGGTTCAACCAATTTCTCTTTGCATTTATTGTTGCTGCTTATTTCTTAATATATATCAATTCACTTGCTCTCATCAAGAAGCACGTATCAAAGTTATGCAAGAAGTTAATGGTCAAATTTATGTCAAGACATAAAATTAAACAAATTACTTACCACATGTACTATACATCTCACAATGACAAAATTATGTGTTTGTTCCTTTCCATGGGTCGATGGGGGAGGGTAACTAGCATCATGCAAGGAGAGATACCTAAGCAATAAATTTTAATCTTGATTGGATGCTTGGGCATTCTTTTCACCTAGACAAAATGATAAGCATTGTTAAAATAGGAGATATATTGACCATAGTTGGAAAACTCGCCAATTGCAAGTACTCAGCAAGCCCGAAAAACTCGGCAACTTAAAAAAATTCTTAAATTTCACTAAAAATGCATTTTTTTTGCAAAATTCAATGATAAGATGCATCCAATGAGTCAATAAATAAGTACATAAAAGAAACAAGCTGATTCTAGTTGTATTTGATTGATTTAAAAGCAAATTGGGTACAAAATGGCATCCTCATGTGGAATGCACTGATGTTGATATTCTGAAACAAAATGAAAATAGCAAATTGTTTTTGTAAAACTGAAAGTAACTACTACATTAATATATTTTACAAATTTACATCTTCCTCTTTCCCATGTCTAGTGAAAACTAGGGGAGAGGTAGAACTAGACAATATTATAGATGAAGACTTGTAGGAAAACTTGGAAACTTGGAAACTTGGACTTGGAGAGTACCTAGAAAATCAAATGAATTCAATGGGAGTTTGAGGGCAATGCCCCCAATGGGGTTGAGGGCCAGCGCCCCTTGTGGGGGTTTGGGGGCAATGCCCCTAGCGGGGTCGAGGGGCAACGCCCCTCATGGGGGTCTGGGGGCAACGGCCCCAGTGGGGTTGAGGGGCAGTGCCCCTCGTGGGGGTCTGGGGGCAACGCCCCCAGCGAAGTAGAGGGGCAATGCCCCTTGTGGGAGTCTAGGGGCAACACCCCCAGCGGGGTTGAGGGGCATTGCCTAACAAAGTCATATCATCTAATACTAGCGGTATTTATGTTATAGTGAGAATCAATACTAGGAAACATTTGCTTAATGTGTTGGAAAGCAATGATTGATGGTTTCTTTTTAGTGCTCTCTATGTTCATTATCATTAGTCATGGTATTCCTAGATCCAATTTCGATTTTCCTAATTATAGTGTTCACTCCTCTATAGCCTTGTCAAGCATAGATGTTATGTTTTGTACATTGTTGCATTGCATAGACATAATGACTATTGTGAATTACACCTTCTACATGAAAGTTTCTTGTTCAAAGGAGCTTGTGAGTTTCTTGATGAGACTCACCTTAAACTTCCAAATTTTCTTTGCAAACTTGTCACACTATTAAAAAAAGTGCACTCTTAATAGAAACCTATTTTTTTGTCATTTTCATCTTCAACAATTATCATCTCATCAACATGAGTTGATTGTGAAGTGATGAAATGATTTATCAGTGATTGGTGAAAAGGGATAAAATCATGAAAAAATGGCATGCACTTTGAAGGTCCTATGGCCTCGAAGACCTTAATTTAGGTCTAGTGGTTGGGGCTCCACCCCTCAACCCCATCTTGTACCGCACTATAAAGGATGAGGCCCATTCAATTATAATTAGTAAGCTAGGAGGCACTAAGCATTACTCGAAATTGAGATTGATTTAGCAAACGAAAATGTCATGCCCCTAAAAACGTAGCACGTCGAAATGTAAATGAATGAGAAAATAAATAAAGAAATATACATATATATATTAGCAATTTTATTATAATTATAATTATCAAGATAATATTATAATCATAGTTCGGAGACTTGCCAGGACGCGCCCAGACGCGGCGATCCGCGCGACCCTGGCTGCGTCCTAGGCACACGGACGCAGACACAACCGCATCCAGGCCGGACGCGCCGCATCCAAGCGAGTCCCGACCCCTAGACGCGGCCGGCGCAACCAAGGCCAAAAAGGCCAAAAAAAACACAAACTTAAGTTTTTTTATATTTTTTTTTTACTTATATTTTCTTCTTAGCCCTAAAAGCAACCTCATTTCATTCATTTGGAAAAATAGGAGGAGAAGAGAGAGTTGTGAAGAAAAATAGGAGGAGAAGAGAGGGCAACCAGCAAGTTGTTGAAGACAAATCCAGGGTCATATATCATTTGGGGAGCTTCATACTAGCAAGGAGGTGCATTGAGAGCTCATTACCAGTGATTGAGAGGAGTTTGCATTGCATTCCAAGCCAAATCTAAGAGGTAAGTTTGATTTTAATTGATTTTTTTGTATTTTTTTAACAAATAATTCATTGTAATTTGTAAAATCATTGTTTTTTTGAGTTTGCATATATTTTTTACAAACCCTACTTACAACTTAAATAATTTTAGAAACCCTACTTTTGCAACCACATTCATTTGCAAATCAAACCATATTATTATTTTCACAATGTCTCAAACCCCAGTCAAAAAAGACCCTGCTTGGAAACATGCTGAAATCTTTCCCGGAATGAAAAGAGGAGATGCTAAATGTAACTACTGCAAAACAATATATCATGGAGGCATAAATAGATTAAAATACCATCTTGCATGCATACCCACCCATGATGTAGTGGGTTGCCCTAGAGCACCTCCTAAGGTTGTCCGTGAAGTGCAAGTGCAATTAGAAACTTTTGAAATGCAAAAAGAAATGAAAAAGAAACAGAAGCAGGAGTTGGTGAGTGTTGGAGTTGGACAAGGACTTAGTGTTGTTGGAGATGCTTCTTCCATGCCTCCATACCATCCTAGTGCTAGTGCTCCTGGTAGTGCTTTTGTTTCTGCATCAGCTATGCCTATGCATACTCCTAGTGCTGGTGGAGCTGCTACTGCTAGTGGTAGTGGCAGTATTAGCATTGGCCCTAGAGTTCGTAAATCTAGGGTGGACTCATATTTTGTACCCCGCACTACTCCTAGTTCCCAACCGTCGCTTGAGAGCATGGGTTGGAACAAGGACGCACATGATGCAGCAAAAAAGACAATTGCAGACTTTTGGTACTACTGCACCATTCCCTTCCATGTAGCCAGGTAATTATTTTTCGTTTAATTGTTTTAAAATTTATATTTAAATTTTAGAATCTAGATGTATCTCATTATCGAATTCAAATTTAAAGTTAAAAACTTAAAACTTTTTCATTTTACAATACTTATGTAACTTATTGGTCTATTTATGACATGTTTTAGGTCACCTTTTTGGCAAAACATGGTTGATGCCATAACCATATGTGGGGTGGGGTTCAAAGCCCCTAGTGAAGATGAATTAAAGGGCCCACTTTTGACTCAAAAGGTGGCAGATGTGAAAGCACAATTAGAGGAGCAGCGCAAGCAGTGGAGGATGATTGGTTGCACCATCATGACTAATGGTTGGACTGATAGGAGAAATAGGACACTGCTTAATTTCCTAGTTTCCTCCGGAGATAATTGTACTTCCCTCAATGCAATGAAATTTGAATTTGATTTAGTGATTAATAATTTAATATGGTTGATTTATGTTTTTTAATTTATTGAATAATTGGTTTTGCTTATTTTTTCAGGTGACACAGTCTTCATGAAGTCCATTGATGCTTCTGCCCAATTCAAAAATGCCACATACCTGTGTGAGGCTATAGAGGAGGTGATAGTTGATGTGGGAGAAGAGAATGTAGTGCAAGTGGTGACAAATAATGCAGCAAATTATGTTGTTGCTGGTAGATTATTAATGGAGAGGCACCCTACTATATTTTGGACTCCATGTGCCGCCCATTTCATTGACCTCATGTTGGAGGATCTTGGCAAGCTCCCATGGATCAAAACATGTGTGGAAGCAGCAAAAAACATATGCAAATTTGTATACAACCACACATGGGTGCTTAACCTTATGAGGCAATACACAGGGTTGAGGGAGTTGTCTCGTCCTGGCATCACCAGGTTTGCAACAAATTTTATCACGATGCAATCCTTGATTCGGTCAAGGGCAGCTTTAAGGCGCATGTTTACTAGTGAGGAGTGGTCTTCCTCATCCTTTTCTACAAACACTGCAGGGATTGATGTGGCTGATTGCATTTTTGATAAGCAAGGGTTTTGGACACCAATGGACGAGATTGTGAAGGTAAAATTTAATTATTTATTATGTTTTAATTTTTAATTATATCTTACTTTTATTTTTTAATTTTCATTCACACTTATTTGTGAAACATGTTTGCACTTTGCAGTTTATTGAGCCCTTGCTAGTTCTCCTACGAGTTGCAGATGGGGAGAAGCTCGCAATGGGCTACATATATGAGGGCATGGATAGGGCCAAAGAGGCCATTAGATCAGTCTATGGTGGAGTTGAGAAGTATCGTCCCATTTGGGATATCATTGATAGGAGATGGCAAAACCAACTTCATAGGCCCATCCATGCAACCGCATGTTTCCTAAATCCGGCCTTCCAATTCCGCCGTGATCTTCGTGCAGATAGAGAAATTCTTAGTGGGCTCTACACGACATTGGAGCGGATGTTGCCTGCTGTTACCACACAGGTGGCAGAGATAGATGCCTTCACTAAGGCACAAGGAGACTTCTTTGCACGTCAAATGTGCAAAGATAATAGGACAACATTACTACCAGGTAAAAATATATTTAAGGGCATAATTTTCATCTTTTTATATTATAATTTATTATTAAATGTTGAACTTGAACTTGAAACTTGAAATGAGATTGATTTTGTTTCTTTTTCTCATCTCAGATAGTTGGGTGGCATATGTTTGGTTCTGATACACCAATCCTGCAAAATATTGCCATTCGTATATTGAGCCAACCATGCAGTTCATTTGGTTGTGAGCGCAATTGGAGTATGTTTGAGCACATACACTCCAAGAAGCACAATAGATTGACAGTGGAGAGGATGAATGACTTGGTATATGTTCATTACAACCTTCGCTCAGATACAGGAAGCTTTTTGACCACGACAAAACCCCGATCAGTCTAGAGGAGGTTGATCCACAGTCTGAGTGGATCACCAGGCTACAGATGCAGTCTTTAGTGACAAGGACCTTGATTGGGTGGACCAGGCAGAGAGAGAGGCCGAGGTTGTAGCCATGGCTGAGGAGGAGGCTAGAGCACAAGGAGACATAGATGTTGTTGGTGAGAGTGGCATGGAGAGTCAGACACAGGCAGAGACTATGGCTGCAGCTACAACATCATCCAGGACCCTTAGACGCCTTCATAGGAAGGATGTTGGCTCCACTATGCCATAGGGCATAGAGTCATAGACTTATAGCTATTGTTTTACTTTTGATATTTCATATTTGTATGGAACATTTGATGTCATGGATTTCATATTCCATGAGTTTTGTATACATTTGACTAATTTTATATATCTAAGTATGCTATTTCCTTCAGCAGCACAACTACAATTTGTGTACTTTATACTTATGTAATCGTTGTATACTTGTGCATGTGATCAAATTTGAATTATTTGTGTTGTATTCAATAAAGGGTGCTTGAAACAAGTTTTAAATCCTTAAAAATCTCTAAATTTCTAGGGTTTTTTCAACTTTTTTTCATTTTGCCGCGTCTGCGCCGCGTCCGAGTCCCACGTCGCCGAGTCACCCTCACCAAGTCCGAGCCACGTCCGAGTCTCGTTACTATGATTATAATTATAAATATAAGTAATTTCCATTAAATATTATTATTATATTATAATTATAATAATATGAAATAGAACAATAAATATTATCATAGTAATAAAAATAATATTATCTTAATATGGTTATGCCTTAATAATAAATAAATGAATCTAAATGCATCGATTAAAAGACAGCTAATTATCCTTAAAAATAGCAATCACTACAAACTACAGGTAGAATTGGCAGCAATTCATTATGATTTAGTCAACGATTCCAAGGGACAGTGATTACATCAGGGAACACGTCCCAGTCAAAGGGTGCAGGGAAAGACTATGCCCTTTCACCAGATCAGGGTATAAAAGAGAGTCATTCTCAAAACAGAGAGGCATCGGATGGGAAGAAAAAATAAGGAAAAAGAAACAGATCAACCAAGCAGAAGTCAGCATTATTTATTTCTGAGTTTCTGAGTTATATCAGTTAATACCATTCGTCTGTGGGTTGCAATTAATATATTGCTAGTAGATCATCGATTAGGAAATAAAGTAAGATATCTACTGGCAACAAGGAATCAGGGTGTAATGTAAGTTGATATAATTGATATAGAATAATTAAAAGATATAATGTACTGTTAATGGGAACAAGGTTTCATGCATATCATTATTCTATGATAGCATGGCCATAATCCATTATGTATGACTGATAGGATTACTTGCAAATCTGAATTTGATTTAATTACTATGTGCCTATGGGCACCATGATGGGAGAAGGGGGATTACAAAAGGGAGCAGCAATGGGGCACTCTCCTAGGTACGCCACCTCTATAATGGAGAACCTATGTGTTCTATAATGGAGGACCAAGTGTCCTATAATGGAGAACCTATGTGTTCTATAATGGAGGACCAAGTGTCCTATAATGCAGAACCTATGTGTTCTATAATGGAGGACCCAGCGTCCTATAACAGAGGACCTAGTGTTCTATAATGGAGGACCAATGTGCCCTACAAGGGAGAACCAATGTGGTCTATAATGGGGGACCAAGTAGTCCCAAGGAGGCCAAAGGAGTACTTCCATTTGTCTCAAAGGGTACTGCCTTTGGGCCTAGGAGTTGGGTCACCAGGACACCCATTTTAACCTTACTCCTCCATCATGGTGAATTGAGCCTTCCAAGGATTTTAAAATACTTTGTGATTGAATTAATGATTGGTCAATAGTCTATTAATAGCTAGTTATGGCAAACTACAAACTATTATTGTTGTGATAAATGATTTTGTTCTACTAATTGATTTGATTATGGTAAATGGTGTTAATCTATGTGCAGGACTTCAATCAGGGCTTCAACCAGGTGAAAGATATTCTCTAACCTATTTATTCATTTAAAAATTAAGGATTTAGGGCAAATTTAGGGCATTCACAATTAGGGGACATTACACAAAAGTATAAATGAAACTCAATTACTCAAGATTTAATTGAAAAAAGTCAAGAAAAAAGCATGCTTTTTCATCCAGTGCAGCCCAAAACTAAAAAAATAAAATTCCATTTTAGACCCAGAGCTAGGGTGTGGGGCAGCAATCCTTAGAGGGTGGTTCACAGGCAACACCCTTGACACATCCTCAGCCCAAATTAAAGCCTCTGATGCAAATGTTGTGGTGAAATACTCATTGTTATAATTGCTAAATTCCTTTTTAACTCCTAAGACAAACCATTTCTTAATGCATTTTAAGTTGGTTTTTGACAAGAGATAAAAGTAGAGATTTACAATTTACTTGATTTACAGATAATAGGCAAGTATCAGTTAAAAAATTGGACGGCGTTATTGATTCTTATATCTAGTTGAAAGTCAAGGTTTAAAAAAAATTAAAAAATTATAATTAATTATAATTAACTTCAAGATTCTTTTGTTTTTTTATGAAACTAAGACTAAATGAAGAGGATAGGGTAAGGTTATAGGGCCATGGTTATGTATTGATGGCATAGGAGCTAAAGGTGAGGGTTGCGCGGTTGAAGTAGAATATTGTCATTCTTTTTATTTATATTCTTCTCTATTTACATGTCGCCTATTTCCCAAGAAATTGTAATGAGGCTTAAGAAACTCACAAAAACACTTAATTGCAATTTTAAAAAAGAGTCCTTTATTGTAAGTGGCATGAGGACACCTAAACCATCCCCAAGATGGTCAAGAGACACCTAAACGTCCCTAGACCATTCCACAAATAGCAGGGCATCCTCGGGCACTCCTTGCAAGTAGAAATTGACTTTAAATGGAGAGAAATTTGTGAGACATTGTTTAGCTGAAACTCCTAGACACCCAAATCTCATTCTAATGGTTGCGGCTCTATCTCTTCTCAGTACTAAGGGCTTTCTAACACCCTTCTTTCACAGTACAAATCTCAAGGTCAGCTCACTTACTAGTTTCATCTCTACCGCTAATAATTCTTCAGTTTTGTGTGGTAGTTGAGCTTCTATATAGAACCAACTACCTCCTAATATTGTCTAACCATGCCCCCTTAGCCTTGGACTTTCCTTAACGAGCATTCTTAGACTCTACATTGGTACTCTTATAATGATCAATGATAATATTGTTGGCTCCTTTGACACATCCCTAAATATTGGCCCCTAAGGCTTGCAATTCCTCGCTTCAATTGCCTTCATCTAATTCCACTATGTTACTAAGTTTTTCCCTCATACTTCTTTTTCTACTTTGTCCTAGTTTGAGGGTTATCGTTTTTACATTAACCCCTATTTTTCTGTTTCTTTGCTTTTCAGCCTTTCTTGCTTTGTTGTATTTGCTTCGTCAAGCAACTCTTTTGCGCTAGTTCTTTGGTATTGTACTTGGTGAATATTCTAATCCCTTTAACCTATTGGCTATTGCTAGTCATTTGTGGACATTATTGTAATTTTTTTCTTTGTTTTCGTTCTTTCTTCAGTGGCACCATGAATATTCTAATCCCTTTAACCTATTGGCTATTCCCAGTCATTTGTGGACATTATTGTAATTTTTTTCTTTGTTTTCTTTCTTTCTTCAGTGGCACCAAGAGAGCTAATACTGCTGATCCTCACAAGTTCCAAAGCATGTATAAAGAAATTATGAAATGAAATCTTTTATAATTCTTTATCCCTTTGTCCTAGAGTTTCATAGTTTAGGGATGTAGAGGGGAAGTTTCCCTTCCCCATTCTCCTTTTCATTTTTTTAATTTTGCAGAAAATTTTCTATGAAACGGGCCCAGATGTAGGCAAAACTTTCAGTCATTTTAAGGACGCTTCTGTAAAGATGAACCATTTTCCAAAATGTCTCCAAGTATTTATGAAACCTGGGAAACTCTCCTTGAACTTCAAAGTAGGTTTTCATAGAGTAAATGATTTCAGTACTTCAAAAGATGGTAATACATTTATTGATGTTATTGTGGTCTGCTGCTAAAGGGGTTTCACTCTCTTGGGAATGAGATCAAATAATATTGTAGTGAATAAGCACAACTATATCTCTTGCAAGAAAATTCTTATGTGATGCATTAGATTGAGTATTCATAAAGAAATCACATCAAGGGCTCAGGATTTACATTATATTCCCGCATAGCATCCAAATAAGAGAGAAAAGTAGACTGTGTATCTTTTGCCCATGCAATTACGATCTTCAACTTTTTCTTCATTGCAATCCCTACTTGTGCCCTTTCTATAGCTTCATATGTACCTGCAATAGACCTTTTTAGTAATCATGGAGAAAATGCATTTCTTGGTTTTTTATATCTAGTATGATGTAAACATAAAATGTAAAAAGAAACAGCAATTACCAATTTGCATCATTGTTAAACCCTATATACCTGCAGTTGCACTGTTCCTAAATATAGTGTTTGATATCATATCTAGATT
The DNA here is from genome assembly GCA_007258455.2 of Sequoia sempervirens. Lineage (NCBI taxonomy): Eukaryota > Viridiplantae > Streptophyta > Pinopsida > Cupressales > Cupressaceae > Sequoia > Sequoia sempervirens. The sequence continues at coordinate 210,965,143 of VDFB02000008.1, read as the reverse complement.
TGAATATGCTCACTATGTAAAGTAATTAATTATATCCATTTCAAAAAGGGCTAAATCACAAGGAGCAAGGTATGTAGTAAACCCTAATAAGTGTGATAACTTACAACCTTTGAACATGGAGCATCCAACACTTATCATGAGAGCCAAATCCTAGAACCTTTGAGGCATTCAGTGACTCAAGGGAAACATGGGTTTCATTTGATGAGGATATGCCCAATCCAAGTATAAAGTGCCTAGCATTGTTAGTAGCATTCATAATATACATTATTACAAGCATATACATCTATACATATTGCACCTATGCATATTATGTCAACTAATTAATAGGTAAGCAAAATGATTAATATACTTTAAAAAAATATATTACCAAAGATAGCAATTTGACTTTACAAATGTTGCTAAAAAATATTTATATCATGTAGCAAAAATCAAAACACATAAAGAAATGAGCATGAATACATGTTCAATATATCACAACTCATACCATCCAAACACACAAACACATCATCAAAAACAATCTTCATGATCTATTCCCCTTTTGACTTCTTTGAATATGGAGATTCCAACCACCTACTGCTCACAAAGATCTGCTGAAGAGACATTGGTGTGACTGCAATGTGATTAAATTGGTGGCAAATCATGTGGTTCTCGATAGCATAAGCTCATTTCCTTTAATCTTCTTTCTCATCAAGTTAAGTGCACTCAATGGTGGTTGCAGATGTATTTGCTGATGTTTCTTGCCTCTCCAACCAGAGTTTTCACGCACCCAATTTTGTCTATATCCTCAAGTAGAATATCAATACAATGGGCAACACAAGGCCTCCAAATAAGGTAGGATTCCACTCCTGAAAAAATCCCCCTACTACTATGTATGTTGTTGCATTGTTAACCACAACTTAGGCAAGATTCTCCACACCCACTTCCATGACCACTTCCTTGAATATACTACACCTAAGTTACCAGTTCATTTTTGGGTTTGGGTTTGGGTTCGAGGGTTCAATATGCAGGTTCAGTCAAAACAAATTTTGGGGTTGGGTTCCTTTTGGGTTCATTAATACAAAAACATATAAAAATCATAAATATATACATATTTGCAATAGTAATTAAGTTCAAAATACACCACCATATTAATAGTCAAATAACATAGCAAAAATACACCACCACTTTCATAGTCAAGTATTAAAATATTAGTGATACTCAAATGTCATGATATAAAATTATAAATTAAAGTTCAAACATAAAAATGTCAAGTGTTTACAATCAGCCATTATTGATCATTGATCAATCTGAATCATATGGGTCATCAAAAAAAGCATCATCAACATCCATATTAGATGCTACATTTTGTGTAGAAACACAAATAGCGTTAGTGGCACTCGCACAAGCACTAACACTACCACTCTCATGCTCAATAGCTGCCTCAAGCTCATAGTCATCATCAATATCAAGTGCAGCTAAGAGACTTGTGGAAGCACCTAAGTCAAGAAGCTCTAGCTCAATATCCCGCCAACTCGAGTCTCCTCCTTTGTATGAACCTTATTTGTGTGTAAGGAGGCGCAAGTTTGAATGCACATACACCAAGTCCTCTACGTTTTTTGAATGTAGCCTATAGTACTTTGTTGAGTGGATGAAGGAGTATGTGCTCCAATTCCTCTCAAAAGAAGATGAACTAACAACCTATTAAGACCAAATTAAATAGTTAAGAGTTACAAAATTAACTAAATAAAATATAATATTATAAATTAAAATTAAAATTACAAAAATATAAAACTTAAATTTAAAAGATAAGAGTTTGACTATAAAACTTACTTGGGATAAATTATTTATTGCAAGAGGTTGGAGGTGCGTGTATTCTCTGCCATGGAAGCACCAACAACTATGAGCATCCACCTTGTACTTGTCTCGAAGAGCATCAAGACCACAACCACTAGAGCATGCAAAACCCATGAACTCAGCCCTCACTCAATCACGTTGGTCACAATCACTAAAGAGTCAATGAAGTGTTGCCTTGTACCCTTGAGCCACTTCAGCATCTCTATATGGAGGAACTCTTGATGAAGCAAAAAGTATCTCAATACTATAATATTTGGGACTCAATGCAAAAGCGAGAAGATGCAACGGAGTGGTCGTTTTGTTCCATCTATCTACAATTATTTCATGTAGCTCTTTGAAGAACTTTTCTTCAGGATCTTCCTCTTTTGCATTGATGATGGTTTTCATCTTCTCAATCATTGAGTCAATACTATCATATACTTCACCCAAACAAGATCTATCCATGTCAGTGTAATAGATCATGCTCAATATGGGCTAATGAAATTGAGGAGATACTCAACATGGTCCCACCAACTATCATCTAGGATCATTTGCTTAACTTTATTTTCCCTTTTAGTGCTAGATTGTCTCCATACGGACCAATTAGGTCTGATGACCGTATTATAGAGTGCCTCACGAACCTTCATAAGTTGTCTCAACACAATTGTGTTGGAGGCAAAATGGGTCTCAGCAACTTGTTTGAAAATCAAAATAAAATATAATTTAAATTTACAAAATCAAAATTTAAAATTAAAAGAAAATTTAAAATATTGAGAATTAACTTACCTTCAACAACTCAAAGTTTGAGAATTGTCTAAATATGCCTTGTGTCATATGGTGGTTAGTGACAAATATTTGGATGTCTTCAGCCTCAGCATACACCTGTTTGATCCACTCAATTTTGGTTCCAATTTTTTGTAGCATTAGCTTGAGGGGGTGGATAGCACAAGGTGTCCAAAAACTGTGTGAATACTTCTCCTCAATCAATAACCCAACAGCCCTACAATTTTTTGCATTGTTAGTTACAACTTGCACAACATTTTGATGGCCCACTTCTTCAATAGCTTGACAAAGGATGTTAGCAATAAATGGACTATCATTCACCTGTCCTTCACAATCCACTGCTCTCAAACACATTGCCCCTTTAGGGGACACAGCAATAACATTGATCAATGGGCAATTTTTTGCATATTTCCATCCATTAGAAATGATGGTCACCCCTATTTGGATCCATGAATCCCTTATGGGCTTCAAAGACTCCACTACATGTTTCACCTCTTTATCCAATAAGGTGCAATGCACCTTCTCAAAACCTGGGCCCTTATACCCCTTTGGAGCCTCATTAATAGATTTCACCATTTTTTGCCAATATGGTGAACGAACAACATTGAATGCCAATTCATTGGCATAGACACATCTTGCTATGTCTTGAAAACCAATCTCTCTTGCCTCATTTTGAAATGAAGTTTCCAACAGTCCCTTAGATCTTTTATTTGAAGAGGGCACAGTTTGCTCTTAAGGGATGGACATAAATGGATGGCTATCTATAGGTGGAAAATGAGAAGGCGGTGTAGGGGGCTTCATCAATTGAGATCCTTTCTTCAAAGGATGACTTGTTTTAAGATTGATTGCTTTTTGGTCTGCTTTTTCTTGCTCAACAATATATCCCAACACTATATGATCCAAAATGCCTTGGTTATCTTAACCTAGACAAGCTTTGATGTCTAGTTCAGGGATCCTGCACAAGTGCCCTTTCACTCAACTGTATGAGCTCATATATTTAACATGGCAATGACTACAAATCCAAACATATACGCCACCACTTGCAATTTGTTGAACCATTTCTCCATATTTCCAAAGGGGAGAGTTTGTGTTTGTTTTGAAACAAGATTGGTGTGAGCTTGAGGAGTTAGAACCGGTTGCCATTGTAATACCTAAGGCACAACACATTGAAATTTTGGTATTGAAACTAAAAGACTTAATTAATTTCAAAAAAACTAAAAAAATTGAGCAGGTGTTATAGACACTTAGAAGAATGAAAACAAAACAAAACAAAATAGTTCATGTGTTAAAAAAAAAATGCAAATAAAATCAAAAAAATTCAAAAAAACCAAACTCTTTTGAACAAATCTTGCTCTACGATCTTCTTGGCAACGAACGGACACTTGCAAGTTTTTAGGAATAGCACAACAACCAATTTTGAACAATCAACAATCAACCTTCAAGTCTATTCAAGCTTGTGCAAGCAAGAGAGAAAGTTCAGTAATGGAGGCAAAAAAACTTGTTTTTCATTCACAAATTGTTAAATGAGTATGTTTTTACCTATTTGATGTGTTAGGAGGCAAAGAATAGGTTCAAACTTGTTGCAGCATGTTTCTAGAGCAATATCGGACCTGCACCAACATATTCTTCATCATTTATAAAAGGTATATTGTTGTTGTTTCATAGTTGGGTGATTTGTTCATGATATTTTCCATTATTTGGGGATGTTACAGTAGTTGCTTTTATACTAGCACTTTATATCAACAACTCTTTCCTTTATCAGCATTTTGTAATCAGCAATTGCACTCTTTGGAATTTATGCATGTGAGTTAACATTGTAAACGTTGGAGGTAGTACCACCAATGTATTTGGCATAAGCTCTTTGATTATTGTACTCACTCCACCGAATAATATTAAAATAATATTTTATTAATTTATTAATGCTCGATGTTGTACTATAGTGTAATATTCTAGATAAGATCGATCTCCTGCAATTTCTTTCAGAAAATTGCTAATAGTGTATCTTTGTAAATTCTATATGAAGTGTTCAGCTTCTTGTAAATAATCAATCAATTTTTTACCATCTTGTTTTTCTTAATATGGTATCAGAGTAGGCTTATTTGGCAAGAAAGATTTGTTTTTGAAATCGATTCCTTCTTTAACGTGATTTCTGTGTTTGGCTAAAAATCGCGTTTTGTTCTAATTGAAGGTTGTGATTTTTTTTCACGTGTGCATTCTGCACTTTCCCGTGCACACGCAGCTAAGTTTTTCCTCACGTTTTGCTCCTCTGGTGGCATTTCTTTCTGAGTCATGACTTCCTGCGGGATTTGCTACTCATTAAAAATCGTTCTTCTTTTGGCATTTCTTTCTAAGTCTTGACTTCCTGTGCAATTTGTAGTTTTTTTTAGCACAACTTGGTTGAGATTCTTCTCCTTTCTAGGCGCAGATTTGTTTTTCTCTCTACTGCATTTTTCAAAGGTTTCTTTTGGCGGCTAGGGTTTCTCACTCTGATTAGGTCGTCTTATTTACAAGGGTTCTGGATTTTTCAAATTTTTTCAATCAAAAGTGGCTAGGGTTTTTAAATAAATCCTCTATCTGAAGCCGAAAAAATTTTCTGATCTCGGATGTTTTGTGGGTTTTTCAAGAAGATTTTTGGGTAGTCATTAGAATTTGATGGGTGCCTCGAAATCCGTGCTTTGGGATTTGTGCAATCGAGTTTGCCTCTTTTTTGTGCTTGAAACTGCCTCTGGTTTAAGTGCATTGGAATTTGTGTCTTGGGTCCCATGCATCCAATTTTTTTTAACCTCTTCTACATATCTTGTTTTTCATGTCTCAAAGAGCATGAAAGATGGCATCTTTCACCAACATTATGTTGGAAGGCAGTCAGCGTTTCAATGGCAGAAATTATAATACCTAGAAGCAAGGAATGATGACTATCCTTGAATATCGCTGCCTTGATCAAATTGTTCTTGACAATGCTACTTGTCCCACAACGGCGAGTAAAGACCAAGAAAAGTTTGATGAGCAAAATTGTGAAGCGGTGATGCTCATTAAGTTTTCAATTACTGATTATCAGCTTCCACAAGTTCCATTTGGCAAATTAGCTGTTGAGATTTGGGAGCATTTGAAAATCTTGCATGAGACCTCCGACAAGAGCCACGCATTCTTTTTAAAGAATCAGTTGTTCTCCATCATGACGGATGAGAGAATGTCCTTACAAGAGCATTTGACAAAGATTCAAAACACTCGTGATGAGTTGGAGGCGATTGGTTGGAAGATGGAGGAAGAAGACATGGTAGTAATCAACTTGAAAAGTCTACCGAAGTCTTATGAGCACTTTGTTGAAACCCTCAATATTACATCGACTAATGTTGATCTAAAGTTTCCGGAGCTTTGTAGGAAAGTTGGAAACAATAGTTTGGTAGTAGTGCCTCATCGTCCTCCACAAAACAAGTTTTTGCAGCTAAGCCTCAGCCTAAGAATAAAGGGAAAGGTCAGCCTTCGCAACAAAAAGGCTCGAGTCAACCTTAGGTCAGCCGTAAGAATAAGAACATTCAGTGTAATTACTGCCACAAATATGGTCATATGAAGAAGGATTGTTGTCAGCATTTGGCTCTGAACAGAAGCAGGGAGGGTCTCAGCAAAAAGCAAATGTTGTCGAGCACACTGAGTAGAAGGAATCTGCCTCTTACGCCTTTATGGCTAAAAGACCTACAGATCATGTGAAGTCCTCTACCTGTTACATTGATTTAGGTGATTCTCAACACTTCACCCATCAGCATGATTGGTTCACAAAATTCTCTCCTTTCACTAACTTAGTTATTTTTGGAGGAGGTGGAGAGCATACCGTTGTCGGTAAGGGCACTGTTTAGATTCAATCTAGTGGGAGGAATCTCATATTCCTCAATGTATACTATGTTCCTGGCATGGAACTGAACCTTCTCTTTGTCAGTCAGATTATGCAGCACTCTCCTCGGTTGGATGTGGTATTCAGTGCACATAAATGTTTGATTGTTGATCGGGAGACTCGCACTACTGTGGCTGTTGGTATTGACGATCACAGCCTATACAAACTTGTGGATACAAGTGATTCTCCAGAGTTAGCCATGGCAGCCAAAAATTCTACTATCACCAATCTTTGGCATCAACGGTATGGGCACTTAAATGTGCACTATCTCTCTTAGCTGACTCAGGAGGGACTTGTAGCTGGTTTGCCTGAGATCCAGACTCAACATCATGGCGTTTGTGGAGCTTGTCAGGCTGGGAAGCAGCATAGGACAGCGTTCACGGATGTTGACTCATGGCGAGCCTCTAAGATACTGCAGTTGGTTCACACTGATGTATGTGGGCCAATGAATACACCTATTACTGATTGCAGGTATTTCTTGCTTTTTGTTGATGATTTCAGTTGTAAAATGTGGGTGTACTTTCTTAGACGGAAATCAGATGTGTTTATTGTATTTTAGAAGTTTAAGGCCTTAGTATAAAAAGAGTATACTTGTTCCATAATCACTCTTAGGTCAGATAATGGGGGGGGGATTTTGTTCTACTGCTTTCTCCAACTTCTATGATACACATGGCATCAAATGCCAATTAACCACACCCTACACTCCTCAACAAAATGGTGTTGTTGAGCAGTGAAATCGTACAATCATTGAGATGGCCCACTCCATGTTACAACACAAGAGTGTTCCTAATAAATTTTGGGCATAAGCATTCTTCACTACAGTCTATCTCCTTAATCGGTCTCCTACACAAGCTATTAAGGGAAAGACTCCTAAGGAAGCTTGGAGTGGTCGAAAACCTAGGATCAGTCATCTGAAAATCTTTGGCTCTTTAGCATATATATGGATTCCAGATGCCAAGCACTCCAAGTTGGATTCCAAGAGTCAAAAGCTTATCTTCATAGGGTACAGTGACAACCATAAGGCTTACCGATTGATTGATGTAGACACTAATCATCTCATCTTCAGTCGAGATGTTTTTGATGAAGAACGAGGACCTTTTCACCTTTCCTCATCTATGCAACATTCTGAGGATCAGCCTTTGAAGGCTTCTGATTTGGGTGCCTGTCTTCTATTAGGTCCACCTGATGGGAGGGATGATGAAGATTCTATCTTTGATGATACTCAACCTGATTTTCCTCCAGATGATGATGATCTTCCACCTATTGAACCTGTTCCAAATCCACTACCAATTCTAGCTCCTCTTGTTGTATCTGATGTTGGCACTTCCACTCTCTGACCTAAATGGTGAGCTAAGACTATTGGTGATCTTTGTGATGATGAGCTCATTGAGGGTAGATCATCCAGAAACAAGAGCAAATAGCAACATACAGTTAACTTTGCTCTCATGGCCAACATTCACAATGTTTATGAGCCTCACACATATTCAGAGGCTAAGGGAATTCTTGAGTGGGAAAAGACTATGGAGGCTGAATATCATAGTCTTCAGAAAAATCACACTTGGGTCCTTTCTGATTTTCCTCCTGGGAAGAATCCCATTAGTTGCATAAGGTTAAGTACAAAGCTGACGAAACTCTTGACAAGTACAAAGCTTGTCTCGTTGCTAGGGGGTTCTCACAAAAAGAAGGCATTGACTATGAGGAGACTTTTGCTCCTACAACAATGATGAGTACCATTCGGCTCGTCCTTGCCTTAGCAGCCCAATTCGGTTGGAAAGTCCATCAAATGGACATTAAGAGTGCTTCCCTCAATGGTGAGTTAAAGTTAGAAGTCTACATGACATAGTCTCCAAGGTTCAAGGTTGTCGGTAAAGAACACAAGGTGTGCAGACTAGTAAAAGCACTCTATGGCCTGAAATAAGCTCCTCGGGCTTGGTACATCAAGATTGACAAGTACCTCACAGATCAAGGCTTTCAGAGGATTCCATCTGACTCTAATCTATATGTCAAACATATTGGTAGTGATATTCTTATTCTTGTTGTCTATGTGGATGACCTAATCATTACTGGCAACTCAACACATTTGATCCATGAGATCAAATAGGATTTGTGTAGCCCATTTGACATGATAGATTTGGGACTTTTGCATTATTGTTTAGGTGTTGAGGATTGGCAAACCGAGAGCAGTATCTTCATCTCCCAATCCAAATATGTTTGAAGTATACTAGATAAGTTCTGAATGCAGAATTGCAAACCTGCCTCCACACCCATGGAAAAAGGGCTCAAGTTGTTAGCTAAATCAGACTCACCTGTAGTAGACGAGTCCTTGTTCAGGCAACTAGTGGGCAGCCTCATCTATCTCACTGCCACTAGACCTGACCTCAATTTTGCAATGAGCTACATTTCATGCTCCATGACAACCCCCGAGGCTGATCATTGGGTAGCAACGAAGCATGTGCTACGTTATGTGAAGGGCACTTTTGATTTTGGACTTCTTTACACTAGGGGTCACGATCCTAGACTCATTGGTTACATAGACTTAGATTGGGCAAGTTCGGTAGATGACAGAAAATCAACATTTGGGTATGTCTTCAGTTTGGGATCTAGTGTAGTCACATGGACTAGTAAGAAGCAGTAGGCAGTGGCTCTTTCCTTGACAAAAGCAGAGTATCGAGGAGCAAAGGCAACTTGTGAGGCAGTTTGGCTTCATTGGATGCTTGCGGATATGCAAATATCTCAAGCAAGTTTGACTCCCTTGTTCTATGACAATCAGGGAGTTCTCAAACTTGCCAAAAATCCAGTCTTCTATGAAAGGACCAAGCATGTGGAAACTCATTGTCACTTCATTCGGAAGCTTGTTGAAGACGGATCAGTTTAGTTGTTGTATGTTCCGACAAAGGATCAGACAGCAGATATTCTCACCAAGTCGCTCAATCCAGATAAGTTTATAAAATTCATGGGGCAACTTGGTGTAGTTAACAGATTGAGCATTAAGGGAGGGTATTAAAATAATATTTATTAATTTATTAATGCTCAATATTGTACTATAGTGTAATATTTTGGATAAGATCGATCTCCTACAGTTTCTTTTAGAAAACTTGCTAATTGTGTATCTTTTAAATTCTATATGAAGCGTTCAGCTTCTTGTAAATAATCAATCAATTTTTTACCATCTTGTTTTTCTTAATAAATAAGTGGTAGCTTTGTATGGATTCCCACTAAATAAGTGGATGGCTTGGTTTACTCATCACACTAAATGAGTGGTTTCATTATGATTTGCCTCCCCACTGAATAAGTGGAAGTGCTATATTTTTCATTGCACTAATCACTCCATTGAATAAGCATGAAGTGTATTTCCTTTCAGTATTGCATATACATTCCACTAAATAAGTGGTATTGGCTAACTTGCCGCCTAGTGCTTTACTTCAATTGCTGAAATTTAATTTGTTATGTAGATCCTTTCACAGTATGCTCTCACCTTGCCCATCACAGGAACTGGCTAACCAGTAAGTGGAATTGATATTAAATTGTAATCTCATTTTTAGTGGTATCAGAGCTGGAAATCTTGTCAGTGTGTGTCTTTAATCCTATTGTGCAGCTACAGCCTTCTCTATGAGTGATAGAGAACTGAGATATTACAACAAGGATCAAAAAAGACAACTTTATCAGTTGCCTAAAACCTTGGTTGAAGATTTCTTACACCATTATGTTGTCGGATTGAACCTACGTGTTCTTCCTAAAATATTTTGAGGACGAAAACCCTTATTTGATTTATAGTTTCAGATTTGGAAGACAATCCCTAGTTGGAGTTAGTGTGATTTCATTCAAGAATCCCTAGTTGGAGTTGGGGTTTCATGATGGAGGTATTCAATGTCTTTTAATATGCAAATATTTTGAAGTGATTTGGTCTAAATTTTGCAGAGTGTGATGGATGTTTGAAGATTTTTGAAGAGCTATGTTTGAAGTTGATTTCAGTTTGTAGCATTCTAGAACACTGCATGCTCTCACCTTGTCCTTTCTAGGATCTGGGTGATCAGAGAGTGGAACGGAAGTTGTTATGCATTTTTTTTACAGTTGAGCTAACCAACTGTAATAACCACCCATTTTTTTAAAATTTGGTTAGCTCAACTATAAAAAAAAATGCATAACAATTTCCTTTCCACTTTCTGATCACCTAGATCCCAAAAAGGGCAAGGTGAGAGTGTGCGGTGTTCCAAAATGCTACAAACTGCTAAAAGGAAAGGCATCAAGCGGCAAGACGGCCAAACCACTTATCCAGTGGGATGCAAAAGAAAACAGAGAGGAGAACCATCCACACCAACAACAAATTTATATTGTTATCAAGGTTTTAAATGGACCGGTTTTAAAATTACATAACTTTTCATTGCTGTTTCCAGAATCATAAAGTACTGAACTTCGCATACAGTTTCCAAACATCCATAGAAATCATTCAAATTTCAGAACTGTACCCAAACAGCAATAGAGATTGCAGAGCCAGAGTGTGCCCTGCAATGTCTCTATGGATGCTCTGCCCAAGATTTTTCCCCTAAACATTACATTGTACCCTGCAAAATGCCATCTCTGTCTGCTCATAACGGTGTCCCTTCCTGCAATGATTTCATCCATGTCTACAACTGCCACCCTCTCTGATTCCATGGCCAACCCTGCAGAGATGTCTGCATCTGCAATCTTATTCCCACAGCCAACCCTACAGTTAAATCTAAGCTTATAATCTTATTCCCATTGGTAACCCTGCTTCCCTTCAACAGTGTCTCTGTCTACACATGTTTCCTGCTTTTCCTTGTGAAGTTTTACAATCACTATCATGTCGCAGAGGGTAATCAGATTTCATTCAGAATTCTGTCAGACTGTCTATAAATGCTTCATCTCCTCATGAACCACCAATGTGATTGGCTCTGATACCAAATGTTATAAGAAGAGGCAAATAGGGGAACTGGCTCTCATTGGAATGTGTGTGCATACTTATTTTTGATGGAGGAGGAAATTCCATCAGTCATAGTAGCATTCCATTTACATGGCACACCAAAAGTGTAAACAGAAAACAATTACCTGAATTTAAAATGGGAAAGACTGGGGTAACTAAAAAATGAATATTATATTCATAAAAATTAAAAAATAGAGACAATTTTGATTTGGTTATTTCGTGTAAAATATAATGCATAGAGATTCAAATTAAAAATAAACATAAAAAAATTCCAATTATTAGAAAAACAAGTTGAATTTTTAAAAACAATTATTTTACTTCAACATAAGAGGGTATATGTAAAAAAATATACAGTTGGTCCTAAAATAGTAGACAAATGCTACCATCATCAAACACAGCCAACTATTTAAGGGGCGACTCAATGGATTATAGTTATACCAAAGCCTCATTAGGATATAATTAAAAGAAAAACCCTCATTATTATTTTAAATTTTAACTCAAAAATTAATCTAGTCAATGTTAAACTTGAACAGTTAGAATTCCCTGGCCTTAACCTCAACTAAAAGTTTCCAATCTTCCTGCGCTTTTATTTTTCTTCTCCTAAGTGTAAAAATGACCCAAAAAAGAAAGGTGTACATAAAAAATTTCAGGACCACTTTTTGGAAAACTCGAGAAAAACTCAGAAAACAGCATAGCAAATGAGGTGAGTGATGATTACTCAGGGTTAATCATGAGTTTTTGGAGTGTAATGCTACTAGGACATCAGTTATAACTTACATTTGTATAAGTTAGTTAATTATGTTATTACACATAATAATTTAGATTGTGTAAGTTATACTTAAACTTAAAATAATATAATATTCTATTTCAAAAATGAGCTCATTCAAGGTGCACCTGAATCTATATCTCATTAGGAAGGCAGCATATGGAAACAATTTCACATGAGATTTTTCAGTAATTGTTTGTTTAGTTAAGTATTCTAATTCTAAGAGGGCTTGTTAACATTAAAAAGAAAAACTAGAAAGATGAATTTACAAGCTCAAGCAAGTGTGCATATTTGTGTGTTCATTAGAGAGGGAGAAAGAAGATCACCAAGGCTAGAAAGAAGTTCATGTGCCTGAAATAGTACTCTGAGAGATGAGTGTTGAATAGTTGTTGCCACTGTCACACCTCGAAATTTTGTTACCTTCACATCTTCAACATCAGTATGAACAATCAGTTCCAGGTAATTTATCAAGCATACAACCTAATAAACAATGTATTACAAAGCATAATGAGAAACTAAAAAAGGGGGCAAAAACTGAATTTACTTTAATAATACTAACTTTTTTCTTAATTCATAACTCATATTATAACTTACAACTAAATGTGTATTAGAAGACCATAGCCAGATATTAATAGAATCATTAACAAATCCAAGAGATTAATCTTGGAAAATAAATTGCAAGCATTTGGAAGGCTTGGGCTGACATACAAGAGAAAAAGCTATAGTCAACCATAAAAAGATAGTGACTAGACTCCAAACAAAAAAGGTTTTGAAATTGTACAAAGATGATAAATAGTGTATCAAGGATACACAAACCTCAGCAGAATAATACACTGAGTTCAAGATAGGGACCTGTTGATGCGTGTTTTATGACACAACAAACATTCTAGAATAAAGTGTCAAAGACGCTCTATCCCCTCTTGAAAAACTACCTCGTATGCGAAGATTGCAAGTAAGATCATACGGTAATTCCAATGTTTAAGATGAGTGTGGATGAGCTCTGTGGTTTGATGTGATTTGCTGGTTATGACAAGGGGACTTATGCTAGGCTTGTTCAATTCACAATGAAGGTATGGACAATGAAGCTCTATTGCTTGGGTCATGGATCAAACAAACTAAAAAAGGAGATAAGGGTTCAGAAGTTCTAATCTACTCCTAAGAATTCAAGAGATGGTATTGACTTGGTGGAACCAATAACCACACTTTGCTTCGCCACGCTCAATGACAACTACACAAAGGGGGGTGCAATCTTCAAGGGAATGTGCTTATGATTTTCACGTCATGAATAACTACCACCAAATTGGACAATATTTATCCAGACAGAAGTTAAGCGTCCACAAAATAAGCTCAGGCTAACTTTACGCATTGAACGAAAATCATCCATTCAAAGAAAGTATGAGCAAAAAGTTTCACCATAAATCAATACTTATCAAATCTTGCATTCATCTAACATACATGAAATAAAATCTAAACTATGATGAGGGATAAGAACCATAACAACTCCAAAATAAGAGAAGTAATCACCATTAGAACAATGCATGCATTACTTATTACTTTGGCAGTCTTACAATAATTGCTTATCTCAACATGTTTTGCAACATGCTTCCATGCTTTACAAATGAGGGGGTGAGCTCAATTTATAGGCTCCCCGATTACAGTTCAATGGCCAAGATTAATTCAGAATCAACGGCGGAGATTACAGAATAAAACCCTAATTAGGGTTTGTTACCCCTCGACCAATGAGAAAATCACATTCGAGGACACTTGTCCTTTTTGCTAAATATGAACCAACAAATAAAATAGAAAGTTGTTGCATGTTGATTTGGAATGATTTGATTGGTTGGAAGATGACGAGGCGCCACCTCAACGTGTTGGATGTCTTCCTTGATCACTTTGGTCTTGTTCCTTAGAATATTTTCCTTGCCGATGACTTTATCCTTCGTGCTTTGATCTTGGATGACTTTGGCTTCTTCTTCTCACCTCGCCTTGGAGCACCTATTTAGACTTGAAGTTATTAAGTCTTTCTTTCCGGATTGCTTTGGAATTCCTTCACGTGCCTTGAATTTGGAGAGGAACTCCCTCATGCTTTCGCCGCAATGGAGGAAATTGGCACTTTCTCTGTGGAGAATTTCCATACTTAGCCAAATTTTGGCTACTTTGTAAATACCTTCAAGATTTTGGCCATTTCTGTGCTCAAATAAACTTCGCCAGTCGATTTGTCTTCAATTTTGAATTTGGCTTGCGTAAGTTGGATGTGCTTGATGATGTGCCTGCCGTTGTCTTCATGATGCCAAATTCTTGGCGAACTTCACGTTGGTCTTGCGATGTGTAGGGGTGGACTCCCCAAGTTTTCTTTCATCTTCAAGTCGGACTTTACACTTTCTTTGCCATTTTCTCCTTTGAAGATTTGCCTTGTGTAGTCATTCGCCTGCAAGAAACAAAATAAATAAATTTAGATTTTCTCTCTCCTAATTTCATTTTCAGGCTTTTAATTTTCTCCAAAATGGCTAATTTATTTGATTTTATCTTTATTTTATTTTTAAATTTAGCAATGGCGAAAATTATTCATCAATCCCAATGCTGGATGAAGATTTTCATTTTCTCTCTCCTGAATTCAGACTTCTCATTGTTTGCCATACTTTCTCTCTACAAGTTGAACTTGGTGAACATTTTTCCATGGCGGACTTTGCATGTGCTTTGTCTCTTTTCTAAGTGCCAAGGTAGGACTTTCCTCTTGTCCGAACATTCCCACCATTCCTTATGGCGGACTTTTGGAGACTTCCATTTCAAATGTAAGGCAGACTTCAAGAAGTTCTTGCCATTGCCTTAGGCAAATTTTCCTTCCCAAATTTATTTTTCCATAACTTTCTTTCGTCCAATTTTATTTGGCCACAATTTTCTTGCCGTCCAATTTTATTTGGCCACAATTTTCTTGCCGTCCATTTTATTTTGCCACAATTTTCTTGCCGTCCATTTTATTTGGCCATAATTTTCTTGCCATCCAATTTTATTTGGCCATAATTTTCTTGCCGTCCAATTTTATTTGGCCACAATTTTCTTTCGTCCAAAATTATTTGGCCATGATTTTTTTTTTTATCGTCCAAAATTATTTTGCCGTAACTTCTTTCGTCCAAAATCTCTGGCAAAATTTATTTCATCTTCCTAGAACGTTTGGCATGATTTTCTTTAGACATTTTGGACTTAGGCGATTTTTCTAAAATGCTAAGCATATATTTTTTAATTTCTCAAAGCCCATACTTAGTGTAATGTCCCCTTTCGACAAACACACTTAATCTTGAATCTTGCATACAAAGTAATCCTTAAAGAGACATTAGAATCATTAGAGACCAATAAATTTCAAAATAATATCTAATTACATAGAGGATGATACGATGCCATGTGGTTGTAAAAAGGGATTTCCTTTTATTAATTAGTCTAAATGATTCTTCTATTATATACAAATTACCTTTCAAGATCCCCCCAAGGGGACTTTGATCATGCTATTTAACATCAGAGTGGACATTATTAAGTTGTAGGGCCTAATAATTGCTACAAGCAATGTTATCGGAGGGTTGTAAACCATATACATATAGATTATATGTATTGCATGAGCCCGTCATTAGGATGTATTTATGAGTTTGATAAATACGTATATATTTGAGAATACACTTATTGATTGTTTCCAACTCTCAATATACTTATCTTAACTATACTTATCCATCCTATGTTATACAAATATATCAATAATTCATAAGATGCTTAAGTATATGAATAAGCATTAATTGAGACTCTAGACTAACAATACCCAAACATATTAGTCAGGCTGTCTATATATTATTATACTATTCTACTCAGAAACTCGGTGAGTGTCTATGCCAGCTCTAACGGATTTTCAGCTCCTTTGACTACAAATGAGCATTCATGGATTTCATGTGTATACAAATATGACTTCCCGTATGACAACACATTCATGCAATAAATGTAGAACAAACATAATTAACGAAATATGATGTAAATATCTTGCCAAACCTGATAGGCTTAGACTAACCGAGCACTGTCTTTTACCCGTGATCGACTTCAGAGGAGGGTCTGTGTGTCTTTACCAACCCACGCATCCTTCCTTCTTATCCGTATCTATTGTTGCCTTTAGATTAGTTGGTCCTTACTCTTTCTAATTATCACACCTTGTTACAAATAACCTGCCGGCTATTAGAATAACATGGATATCTACATTAATATTTTCTACGTCAATTATCTCTGCTTGGTGAGACGTCATTCTAAATTCCACATTCTCCATTGAGGCGCTAGAATCATGATTAAGTCTTTATCAAGAATGGCCTTCACAATACCACGAACTTTCCCATCTTCCACCATTTCTGAAGATTCTTTCTCTTATGTTTGTCTACTTTATTCTCAGTCCCGTTTGTTGCTCTTCGGTTCTCTATTCATTCGATGCTTATAGATATTATAATCTCTGGAATCAAGTATCATTATTTGCTTTGGATTGGTATCCTTTTTTCCGCGGTGCCCCTTTCCCTTCTTTTTTTCATTCGCATTAATATGGGGACCATTGTGCGAAAACTCCAAGAGTTGCGTCCCTTCCGCTGTTTACTTAAGTTTGTAATATATTTTATTACGGTTGTTTGTATTTAGTTTAGTATTATATTGTTTATTATATTTTGTATATTTTATTTTATAATGGTTAACTAATAATTGGGCTATAATATGCAATGTATATCAAACATAAGATATATATTTTTATATAATAAATGTAACAGGAATTTATATGTATTTAATCAAATATAATAATAATATCATCTTTATGATGATTATAATTAAGCTAATGGTTATATTTAATATTGATGATATACTTATAATTATGATATCATGCTGGATAATCATGATCAAATGTTTAAAATTAAAAAAAATATATATTTTGTTCTTTTAATGTCATGATTTTGGGGACATTACACTTAGGCAAAAAAATTTAATTTTCACACTTCTAAGCATGGCGGACTTTGCCTTTTACCCAGCCATTTGCATCAAGGGCGGACTTCACACATCTTCTAGCCATTTCTTAAGGCGGACTTCATCATGTTTCTTGCCATAAGTCTTGGGGCGGACTTTGTCTCTTAGCTTGCCATTTTTCATTTTGTTCAAAGGCGGACTTGGGCTTGTGTCTTGCCACACAAGGTGGACTTCATCAAATTCCATGCCACTTCTCCATTTGTCTAAGGTGGACTTCATCTCTTCTCTTGCCTTTGGAGGGCGAACTTCACTTGTTTCCATGCCACTTCAGATTTTGGCTAAGGCGGACTTGCCTCTTTTCTTTGCCACTTCACTTTGTTCAAGGCTGGGCGGACTTCACCTTCAGCCATGCCATTAACTTCTTCTGGCTCAAGCTCTTTGCCATTATTTTGTCCATCTTTCTTCATGCTGGTTATGAATTTCAGTCCTTTTCCACACCTCCATGAATTCTTGCCATGATTTTCAGACAGATTGGCCATGATTTCTTAGATTTATCCATGAATTTTCCAGATTTGTTGACTGATTTTTTCAGTTTTCTGTGATTTTTCGAATGATTTTTCCAGATTTTTAACTTTTTCAAAATTTTCATAAAATTTTCAAATCAATTTTCTGAGAGTTCTGTTGAGTTTTTCGAACTTCTGAGTGGATTTTCGAAATTCGGGACCTTTCCAAAAAATAGAAACCCTAGCAAAAATAGAAACTTTCCAAAAATAACAACTTTCTAAAAATAGACCCTAAAAAATAGGGATCTCAGAATTGCTCAAAAGTGCCAAAAAAGTAGGTCCTAAAAAATAGGGGGCCTGGGGTGAAAACCCTAAAAAGCAGGAGGTGTCAGAATTGATTGAAACGACAGTCAATCTTCGTCTCCTGGGTCCTCTAAGTACTGTGGTGACGTTTGGTCAATGATTTAGGCTCAAATTCTTTGCTTGGCTCGGATGACTCTTGAAAACTTTAACTCCTCATTGCAAAAAGACTAGTGATAAGCAGTTGCGACGCCAAGGCAAAAGCAAAAAAGCAAAAATAAAACAAAGGGTCCCCATTTGCAATGGGGCGATGTGTGAAAAGGTCACAACAGGACCTAAGCCTATCTCAAACTCTCACTCAAAAGTACATAATTTATGCATCAGATGTGATTACAATAGTTTAATAAATTAATTGCTTAAGAATCTTAAGAATCACTAACCACTAACTTATACATTTTCTTGGTTAACATGCAACCACTAATTGTTACATTTCACATGATTTAATTATTATTACAATGATGCATAAAAATTGTTCAAGTGTATAGTTTTCCTACTACAACGCTGCCCTTAAAACAAGAACTCCAAACAATTAATTATTAACAGACAACTGCTGATATTGGCCCTCAAAAATTGTCTTCAAATTTGTTTCCTCAAGTTCAAAATCTGTCTATACAAAATGTCCCTTGTTAAAATGCCCAAATAACAAACACAGAAAATGTCAATAGTGTTGTAATGACCCTTACGAAAAGCACAAATAACAGTCAAAGAAAAATGCTCCAACAACAATCATATATATTTATAAATTATAATTTATGCTGGCAACATAATTTCAAATGGAAAACTAATAAGCTAATAAAACTTACTAGATATTCCAGTATTCAAACTGCATGCTACTACAGATCCTAATGACACTTTAGAACTCATACAGCACCCTCAGGGTTTTCCTCCTTACGATGATTAATATCCATGCCTGAAGGGTTTTGTCTCCAAAGCACTGCAGCTGAAACACCAAGTCCAACCCAAAAAAGAAAATGGCTTGTTTGCAATATTCAAAATATGATACCCTTTCTTCTTTCCTGGCACTACTTAATAATCTTCAATTTAGAAGATCCCAAATTAATGGCAATCAATTCCATTATTTGTGGTTTTCAATTGACAATCGAACTCCCCACAATTTGCTGGCAACTAACTGATAAATCAGCCCCTCAAATTAAGCCAGTCAACTGGTAGGTTAAAATCAACTAATCAGTTAACTGACAAGTGTGAGACCAACTCAGCTTCTTATTCCACTATTCAAGTATCCTAACTAAAAGCTGCTGCTCACCTGGAAGTAGAAAGACACAGCTGTCTCACTTAAAAGTTAAAACACAAACTGAAACCTAAATCAAAACTTAATCAGTTAATCCTATCTATTTGCTGACAAACTCAGTTCCATGGATAAAATCAAAAAGGGGACATTACACTATGCCACTACCCCATAACTGAAAGCACCATAGAATACAACCACTAACCCAAAACCAAGTTTCAAATCCTATAACTCACAATCCGTCTTAAGCAATCTCCCCATTGAAATCTTGTGCAGGCAGACCCGTCACCCCCCATATCAGCATGCCAGTAGTCAAAACTAGAGGCAGTTGATTTCACAAGTTAAATACCTGGGAATGTTGCTTAGCTTCTCAAGTGCTCCAGGCATATGCCCAGATATGTGGGCACCAAGCTGCTCCACCCACACTCTCAAGTACCTAATAACTAGTTAAAGACAAATAAACTTGACAACATTCTTTTTCTCCTAGAGGTAATATGAGTAAAAATGTGTATTTCATGCTCGCTATAGGAAAAATCCTCACTTATGGATTCTCTCCATCATATCATTATTCACTATTTAAGCTTTTCAATAATAGCTCCTCAAACTGGTCCAATTCTTCAATGTAAAACTCAAAATTAGCCCTTCTATATTCAATTCGGTTTTATAGTCTCAAAATCTACACTTCTAATAAAAAAATCCTTCACTCTAGAATCTTGTTCCATATGCAACATCATATAGATTTATAAACAGAAGAAATTTTGAAAAAGGGACAAGAATAGGAAAAGGGGAAGAAGTTTTTAAGTGATTCAAGACTGCAAGTTAGAGGCTGCTCTGAGTCTGACAAGAGAACTTAGAAATGAAAATACTGCAGTTTCTCATGGGAGCCTTCCAACAGTGGCATGTGCCATATAATTCTCCTAGGAAAAGAAAACATGGCTAGCAGACAAACAAGTAAATAAAACACTGTTACACCTAAACAAAAATAAGCAATAAATTTTCTGGCAATAAATCAAGCATAAGAGTGAGAGTGGAAGTAGCATGGGAGCAATATATGAAAATGAAGGTAGATTAAATAGCAAGAGAAGTTCAAAAGGACTTTTCCCTCAAGTGGAAATAGTTCTGACTCCATCCCTTGTACTAACCAAGAAATGCCAAGAACTGATACATTTGACAGAGACTGCCAGACTAAAATCTGATTATTCTTGATAGAGAAGGTGAATCAAATATGCAGGATGAGGAAGAAAATTAGCTGTCAACCCAAAAGTCCTTTCTAGAGGAGATACATGAGCTTATTAAGAAGCATGTCAAAGCATAAGCCAAACCATAAGAAGACTGAGCCATCTCTGCCACAAGTAATTATGGTTGTTATTTTAACAAATTTGATGTTGGGTGTTCAATGACCAGCAATATGCAGACACCAAGTGACTAATTGAAAATACAATGCCAACAACCATGAAAGTAAATATTGGAGTTAACTGGAATCTAGTATCAACAGCAGCAGCACTCACAATATTTATGTAGTATGCAGGTGTTAATGCATGCAAAAGCATCAATATATAACTTAATTATGAATTGTCTACCACAATACAGTTATTGATTAATAAAATTCCAGGTTTGGTTATGGAAAATGGCAGAGAGAAGACACTGTCTAAGGTAGGGAAGACCTCTTAGCAATGCTA
This sequence comes from Sequoia sempervirens, assembly GCA_007258455.2. Classification (NCBI taxonomy): domain Eukaryota; kingdom Viridiplantae; phylum Streptophyta; class Pinopsida; order Cupressales; family Cupressaceae; genus Sequoia; species Sequoia sempervirens. The sequence goes on along the minus strand of VDFB02000008.1, from coordinate 210,944,198 downwards.
TAAGCAGAGCACATGTCAATGTGAACCAAGATATTCTCACTGCTGATCCAAAAAACACAAAGCAAACAGAAATTTGCAATAAGTTTGCTAATCAAGCCAAACAATATTGAGATTCATATGCACACAATATTCCAAATTCAAGTGTATAGGATGTGTTAAACAGGGATGCATCGCTGGCTCTCTGTACACTATGGGACAGGAAGGGCATGCAGCAAAGAGGGGGATGGGTGAGAGAGAGGGCAATATGTATAGCAGCCATGTTCTTCTTCCACTTCAATAAGGTATGGCTTGAGCACATCCCCACCATACTGCCTCTTCCCCCATCCCAGTGTGGACACATCAACAATGCCCATGCATTCCCCATGGGATACTGGGGGGGCCAGTTTGAGGCTCAATTAAAAGAAAATTAAAACCAGATGCAACCATTGTACTTCAATCACTAACTCATGCACAACACCTGTGTAAGGACCTCCATGGTTCTTATGATTCTCACAGTGCCAAGATATGGATTGATTAAAATTTTACCACACATCTATTCTGTTTTGTCACATTGAAAGGTGCAAATTAAAATGCTAACACAATGCTCAAGATAAAGACAAGAAAATGAAAGATCATTTGGAATTAAAAATACCAAAAACAGAAATAATAGAATTCTTTAGTATTTCTATCAAAAACAAGATGGTGTCACAATCCTTTAAGGATCACGTTAAAGTCAGCCAAAAAAAGTGTCTAACATGACCATCCTTGCTTTGAAGTTCCATCAGGATATCATAGCGCCCTTTATAAATCTTAATTCTAACAAAAAAAAGGTCAGAAAAATATTATTCTACAGACTTTGTGAGTGTGCTGTACATGGCAAATATTTAATAGACTACTGATGGAGATTGTTGAAAATACTTTGTAATAGGACAACGTCACCAGCAGATATCTTAGAATCTGCATGCTTCTGCCACATAGCAACATCAAAGTATGGTTGTGTGTTGTCAACGACCTGTAGTATTGACTTCAATAGCTCTCTGCCATTTGAAGCTCGAAGCCTCTGCAATACAACCCATATCATTAACTAGTGATAATAGATATCTGCTCAAGAAATCAAATTCAAATCAGGAAGAACGAGATATAGAAAGGCAATTCCAGGTGTTACATCCCAAATTGTGACGTTACAATTTACCATTACTAGATAGAGTAAATGTGAATTCTGGAGGTAAATTAATGATGCTTGTACCTTGTTTTCAATATGAATGTTGTTTCATTTGATGTTATTCTTGGTGAAATACTGCATAAAGGAGAATATAAGGTTATTGATTTGTGAATAAATCTAACTTTTGGAAATGTTTCATGTATTCTGCTATGTTTTGAGCATATGACTCCCATTGTTGTGTCACAGTGTGCAAGAAAGAGGACCAATCTGTTGAAATTTTATGATCAGATGTAAATGCACAGAAAAATAATTCAAAATCAGACAAAACAACACAGCAGGTACCCTGGGAAAACCCTCCTCTTGAGGGAGAAAAACCCAGCAACAAAGATCTCTCTTCTCTATATAAATGATGGCAACAATTCGCTTTACAATGAGGCCAATTACAAGGCCAATATTCAACACTATAACAATGAAGTGTGTTAGCAGCTAGCAGCATAGCTCACTGTTGGTGATACGAAGCAGTTACTTGTTTTCATCCTAGACCCCAGGACGTGAGAACAGGAACCTTGCCCGCAATACACTTGAAGTCTCAAGGAGATCCGTTACCTAGAGACCGCCTACGTACCCACAACCAATGTGGTTCAAAGCTTGCG